>JAAGEH010000125.1:11263940-11366703 GCA_011751065.1 Lasiurus cinereus
TTTTTTTTTACAGAGAGGAAGGGAGAGGGATAGTTAGAAACATTGATCAGCTGCCTCCTGTACACCTCTTACTGGGAATGTGCCCACAACCAAGGTACATGCCCTTGACCGGAATCAAACCTGGGACCTTTCAGTCCGCAGGCTGACGCTCTATCCACTGAGCCAAACTGGTTTTGGCCACACTTGGATTTTTATTGAGGTATTTGATTCGCTACTTTTTCCCACTGCATATTTTGTTGTCAACCAGGGACTTTTACCTCGGTATTAACAACATATTCGATCCCTTTTTCTTGCCTCCTCATCCTCTGACTTTGCCAGTGTTCTCTTTTAGCCCCTTCGCCAGCCCCAGAGATCACCTTTCTTCACAACTGCCCTGCAGCCAGATCTGCTGTAACCTCTGCCTTCCACCTCTCTGAGTCCCTCTTCAGCACGGAAGGTTGATACCTGGTCTGCAGCAGGACATTCCATAGCTTGTTTCCTTGAATTTTTTCCTCCAGGTGTCTTACTGTTTTCAGTGAGTCACTTTTTTACTGTTTTTAATATGACCTTGTTTGTGACCCCTTCCATATTTCTTTTTTTTTTCTTTCCTTTTTTTATTGTTTCAAGTATTACAAATAGTAGTACATATGTCTTTTTTTTTTTTTACCCCCATTGACCTCCTTCTGGCCTTCTCCTCAGTACATGCCGTCACCTACCCCCCTCCCTTGTGTCTTATATCCATTGATTATGCTTATATACATCCATACAAGTCCTTCAATTGATCTCTTACAGCCCCCCCGCCCCACCTTCCCCTGCCTTCCCGCTTCTTTGCCTCTGTATCTGTTCCCCTCTGATTCTTTTCTTTAAAAACATCTTGCCTCTGCAGAAATAAACCTATAAGAACAAAATGTTTGAGTCCTAATTTCAGTTTCCAATAGTTCTGAGTCCCAGTTTCAATGTCAAACGGTTCCTTATGTGTACACATCAGCAATGGTATCTGGATGGTGGACAAATGGTGGCAATGCAGGTCTGACCCTCTCTAGTTTGGTCCTAGGCAACCTGTAGTGATGCACAGTTGTTGACTGCTAGCATAGCAAGGCGTCTTCCATCTCTGGACTGTTTCTTCTCTTGTCTTCATGGTTGGAGCAGAACCCCTTCCATATTTCTGTCTGACAATTCACTTTTCAAAAAATAGCTTTATTGGTGCTTTGGATGGTGGTGCCCAGTGGTTAGAGCTTTGGTCTGCCCACTGAAGGGTTGCCGGTTCAATCCTCGGCCCCGGTTGGGACAAGTACAGGAAGCAGCCAATCGATGTGTATCTCTTACATCCATATTTCTCTCCTCCCCCTCCCTCCCTTCCTCCCTCTCTCTCAAAGTCAATGGAAAAAATATCCTTGAGGTGAGGATTAATAACAAAAAGCTTTATTGGTGTATAATTGACATAAAATTCATTCAAGTGTATAATTCAGTGATTTTGTGTGTGTGTGTGTGTGTGTGTGTGCACACTTTACATAATCCAGTTTTGGAATATTTCCATCATCTGAAAAGATCTTTTGTGTGTGTTTGATGTCAATCCTTGTTCTCATCCTCAGCCCCAGGCAACCACTAACCTGCTTTATGTCTCTATGGCTTTGCCCTTTCTGAACCTTTCATATAAATGTAATCATAAATCTATAGTCTTTGGCATCTGGCTTCTATTATTTGCTTGTTTTTGAGATTCATTTATGTTATAGCATGTATCTGTTTTATTCATTTTTATTGTTGAATAGTATTTCATTCTATGGCTATATCGCATCAACCTTTGATGTTGTATCTGAGAAATCATTGCCTAACTCAAGGTAGTGATGGTTCTCCTCTATGATTTCTTCTAAAAATTGTGTACTTTTAACTCTGCCAATTTATTTTTAAGCTCTTCTGTTATCTTGAATCCTTTTGTTATATGCCTTAATATATATGTGTTCAGTGCTTTGATTTAACATTATCATCATCACTATTAGTTTCTACTTTGACTTGTGTACAAGTAAGAAATGAAAGCCAGAGAGTTTAAGTGCCCATTATTGCACAAGTGAGTGTAGATCTTTGGAAAAATAACAGATGTTCCTTTGACCAACAACTTTGTGTAACAAAGATTGTTTCCATCCTATCCAATGTATGAATTACTTGTGATGTTTTAACATTCTTTCTTAAATCATGGTTTAGGCCAAGGATGAAGGAGAGACTGCTAAAGCAACCAAATTTTTAGCCTTGGACAAATGCTTACCACATAGAGACTTTCTTCAGGTAAGATGACAATGAAATAACTCTTCAATATGGTTTTACTCTTCCAATGATTAAGAAAACATTTTAATTTTTGGTTTCTAAATTATTAATTTGTGTATTTTGTAATTTATATAGCCTGAGAATTCTTTGGGAATATTTACATTAATATTTTTAGGCTATTAAATTAAATTCCTTTTACATTTTATTATTACATTGAAATCCTTAGACATTAAAAATAGATATGTATTTGTTAAAATTACCAATTTGTTCCTTAGGTAATAGAAATAGATCATGACCCCAGTGCTCCTGATTACTTAGAGTATGATATTGAATGGCTCACTATTCTCAGGGCTACAAACAATCTTATTAATGTAACTGCACGCCTGTGGAATATGCCTGAAAATAATGGCCTGCATACAAGGTAAGCCTGACCTTATTTAGGACTTGCAAGGCTTTTTTTATTAAGAAAAAACACACCTGTTAATGAGTATAGGAATAATTCAGGGTTTACAAGAAAATGGATTGTTGAGTACCAACCCAAATAAATGTTTAAGTGATTAAGTGTGCACAAAACTAATACAGTGGAGATTTGGTTCACATTAAAACAACTTATACTTGCTTTAGGTTGTACGGATAGCTTTTTCTATGAATTGCTCTTATTTTGAAATGGTCCTTTGTTAAATTAACTAAATGGAATTTAGATTATCATTTATTTTTTATCCTTGTACCTGAGGTTCATAGTTAGATTTCATCATTTATTGTCTGGGACCAATGACGTATAATTGACCATTGTTTTGGACTTTTATAGGTGGGATTATAGTCCAACAGAAGAAGCTATGAATGAAGTATTGGAAACATTGAATCGTGACCTCAAAATTCCACTTAACTTTAGCGTGACGGCTGCTTGTTATGACCCAAGCAAGCCACAGACACAAATGCAGTTGGTTCACAGGATCAACCCTCAGACTACTGAGTTTTGTGCCAAACTTGGCATCACAGACATTAATGTCAGTCTTCAGAAGGTCAAGGAAGAACACCACTTGTGTGGTGAATATGAAGAGCAGGATGAAGGGGGCAGTAATGACTCTGGCGATGAGCCCAGTGAATATAACACAGACACCTCTGCTCTGTCCTCTGCTAATCCAGATGAAATAGTGTTAGAGGAAGAAGAGGAAGAGGAAGATAGTTTTGTAAGTGCACATAGTGACATGAATACAACATCCTTAGAACCTTCTTCTGACCAGGCTTCTGACTTTTCTACAAGCTTCTCTGATGTCAGGATCCTGCCAGGTTCCATGTTTGTTTCTTCTGATGATGCATCGGGTTCCCCAGTTAGCAGAGAGGGGAAACCTGATGAGGCTGTAGAGTCTGAAGATGGGAAGGACTTGCCCAAAGCGCCAGGGAAAAGGCTGAGTGATGAGTCTGTACCTGAACAAAGAAAGAAAATTAAGAGGAGGAATCAAGCCATCTATGCTGCAGTGGATGATGACGATGGAGCATGAGAGTGTTTGTCTTTATGTGTATACAGATATGTGATTTTTAAGACCATATTTTTAAGAGTTGGGTTTTTTGACTCAAGACTTAACTTTGTAATAATGAAGTTATATAGAAAATTGACTTTGCCCTTAGGCCCTTGTATATTTCACATACAAACATATTAAAATTTCATCTCTTTACTAGTTTGAGTACTCTTATTTTGAAGACAGATACTACTCACTTGCATTGTTTTCAACACAAACTTGGAAACACATGGAAGGAGGTTAAACAAGTTTACTGTGAGGCTTCTGTCTTAGCTGGGGGTGCTATAACAAAACACCGCAGATGGTTGGCTTACTCAACAGACACTTATTGCTTATAGTTCTGGAATTGGAAAGTCCAAGTTCAAGGTGAAGATGGGGTTCCTGGAGAGGACCCTCTTTCTGGTTTGTAGATAGCTGCCTTCCTACTGGGTCCTCACCTGATCTTTCCCTGGTAAATGCTTGTGAGGGGAGAGAGAGATCTTTGTCTTCCCCTCTTGTAAGAATGCCCCCTTCATGACCTCATCTAAACCTAATGACCTCAGAAAGGCCACACCTCCAAATACCATTACCTTGGAGTTTAGGGCTTCATCCTCCCAATTTTGGTGGTAGTGATGGTGTTGGGGGCACAAACATTCAGTCCACAGCATTTTTTCCCCAGCCACATCGGATACTGCTCATTCTCACGGCCACTTAGTTTTTACAGTTCCCTGCAATATGGACACGTGGCGTAGTTGGCCCTAAGATGTTTCCAGTTCCTTACAGAACAAAGACTAAACACTGACTCACAGAGCTTGAAAGCAAAGCTTGTTCACACAGCCCTCCACGCTCTGACTGGAGCCACTGTTTAGTGTATGCATCTTGCAGACGCTGTCTTCAGCCTGAAAGGGTGGTGTCCGTGCATTGAGAACAACTGTTTTCCCTTATCTCCTTGCCCTTACCCCCATCCCTTCCTTTATCCACAAGTAAACTTAAAAACGGGGAAAATGACATGTGTGAGCACAGTAATATCCAGAACAAACCCAGAAATACCTTCCTGATGGCTATGCAAGGTTTTGTACACAGGAGCATGTTTGACTGGTAAGGCAGAGTGGAGAACAAAAGCATTATTGTCAGAAATGAGAGGCTAGAACCCTTAGACATGCAGAACAGTTCAAAATATTGTCGTGGGACCAGGGAATTTTATGCTGGCATGAATTCACAGACTTTCAATTAAAAAACTTGTTTTTCAGGATTTAATGTTGATAATGTCACTTGTCTATAACCTTCAGTTATTCACATATGGGTTCCCAAATGTTAGGCTGTGCATCCTCTCTCACTCCACAGTGCATGGTCTCCATAAACCTAAACCCAGGTCTCCCCAGTCTTTGTTCCAGCTTTAGAACAGTGGCGAAAGGAATTGGCGTTGGTTTTATTTTATTGTTGGTTTTGTTTTTGTTTTCTTAAATACACCTTTATTAATTTCAGAGAGGAAGGAAGAGGGAGAGAGAGAGAAACATCAATGATGACAGAGAACCATAGATGGCTACCTCCTCCACACCCCGCACTGGGGATGGAGCCCACAACCCAGGCATGCACCCCAACCAGGAGTTGAGGTGTTTTTTTTTTTTTAATTTAAAAAAAATTGAAAGAGAAAGGGAAGCAGGGAGAGAGAAAAATCTATTTGTTGTTTTACTTATGCATTCATTGGTGGATTCTTGTATGTGCCTTGATCAGGCATTAAATCTACAACCTTGGTATATTGGAAGGATGCTCTAACCATCTGAGCTACCCGGCCAAGGCAGAAATTGACAGTGTTGATAAGCTATCACTCTGTATTGTTTTTGCACTGTTAATAGCTGAATGCTTTAACAAGTTTATCAGTCCCACTTGCTTAACAAATATGTTAAAAACCGGAACTGTAGTTCCAAGGGTTCCAAAATAAATAGGGTAAGTACTGTTGGCTCTAATATTTTCCTTCTTACAATAAATCAGCTTTCAAAGAAGCTACAGAATTAAGAGGTGCGCTTTTCAGGTGTAATTCAGTTAACAAACATTTCGTGTTAAAATTCCTTTAACTTCCTTCTTGATACAGTGAGTCCTTTATAGCAGAGGGAGTGTGGGCCCAAACACTGAAGTTTTTCCAATTGAGTTTATCAGAGGTTATCCATGGTGCTGGTGGGTTGGGGAAATCTCAGCTCTGATTCCAAGGTTTTCCTTCCTGTACCGACTTTTCTTCAGGCTAGCTAAGAACACCCAAAGAAGAGTATCGTAAGATAATGATAATACTGGATAATATTGAATGTAACAACAACAAACAACCCACTGGATTCAGTTTTTGACCTCATCCTGGGTAGGGCTACATCACTCCACAGTTCCTAAGGCCCATCAGTCACTAGTAATTACCTAGGCTCCATAGTCCACTGTATTGACCAAGTCTGGCTCACATTAGAAGAGAGGAAGCAGGAACTCTCACAGGAGGCCAAAACTTTTCGGAAAGTAGACAACATTGGGATGCAGATGTGCCTTTCACCAGCGTGTCCAGACCCACCCATTGCACATCTCTCCTCAGCTATCTCTCCCTGGGGTTGCTTGGCTGGTCGGAGCAAGCCTGCCATTGCGTGGGGAAACATTTGGAGGAATTTTGAACAGAGTTCATGTCATGGAGCATCAAAGAGCAGGGACATTCCTTCAAGAAGGTACTATGTGGGAGTTGTGCATCAGTGGCACTCAGGGCAAAGGGACTGGTACAGGTATGGCCCCAGGGTCCTCAAAGCCCATCCTGGGAGCCTCTAGGGAGTCCAGGTTAGAAGCTGCTGCCGTGGCATCTGCCCGCACTGACAGAAAGTCCGTGTGATACAGGCCAGATAAGGCAGAAAGGGGAGCAGAAGGAAGGGAAGGCAGTTCTGTTCCCACCAGAGGGAAGGCTGAAGGGATGATCTGGGGACCCTGGGAGTTCCTGGCAGAGTGGCTCAGATGACAGAAGGCCTCTTCAGAAACACTCAGGAAGGACATGAGGCTGTGATCTCCAAAAGGCCCCAGGTAAAGGTGCCTGACTGCTGGCTTCTGTGCAAGTCTCATCAACTCCCTTACAGGGCTCAGGATTCCTTCTTAAAGGTTCCCAGGGAAATGGTTTTCACTCATCTGAAAACAACAACTTAATGTTTGTCATCAGGGAGTCAAATACCACTACAGTAAGAGTGTTCCATTTTCTCCTGATTTCCTTGATGAAAAGAGAGTTGCTGGCCTGGCTGGTGTGGCTCAGTGATTGAATGTCGACCTATGAATCAGGAGATCAAGTTTCAATTCCCAGTCAAGGCACATACCCGAGTTGTGGGCTTGATCCCCAGTGTGGGATGTGCAGGAGGTAGCTGATCAATAATTCTCATCATTGATCTTTCTATCTATCCTCCCTTCCTCTCTGAAATTAATAAAATATATTTTAAAAGAGAGTTGCTTCTTCAGTTTACAGAGTCCTTCACCCTTACAACATGCCTGAGGTCAGTAATTTCTCACAAGGACAAAGGAGCTGAGGCTCTGAGCATGTCTTGGACTTGCCCTGGTGCCCTCAGTCTGTGGTGGGTAGAGGCATGATTCTTAGCTCAGTGTTCTTTCCATTAGACCCTCTGCTTGGTTCTTGGTCAGATAGGTCCTAGTTTCTGTGTTTAGGATTTCACCGAATTGCCAATGCTCGCCTTCACCCCTGTGACAAAGACCACCAACTACCTGACTGGCCTCTGTCTTCACCACTTCTTCAATGGTCTTGGCCATTGTGCAGATGGCTGGGAGGCACTGGATACCTGACCCACCAGAAATGCAGGTGCCAGGCATGTATCACTCTACAAAGGGATCCCTCTAGTTAAGCCAGAGCAGGGAGCAGGAGCTTGGCTCTCCCCTCCTCCACCCTCCAGAAGGAAAAACAACCCAATCATCCAAATGCCAGGGGACTTTGGAAAGATGCCAAGTTACCCTGAGCCTAGAATTGATGAGGTCCAGAGAAGAAATTCAATTCCAAAGGGAAAAGATGTGTATGGAGACTCCAAGAGGTGTTCCTGAAAAGTGCTAAACAACAGGAAACTATTGATGAGGGGAGAGCTTTACCTCCCTTGATGCAGGACCTGCTATGTCCAGATCCAATGTCTACTCAGGAGGGAACCCCCTCGGTTCCCACCGGAGCATCCAGGGGGAACTGTGGATAGCTGTTCATGGCTGAGAGAAGGTTCTGAGGTGAAGATAGGCGACTCCCTAAGTGAGGATGGTTTCACTGAGGGTAACTACATACTCATGTCAGGAGCATTGGGGCACAGACCACAGGAGAGCAACACTATCTTCGGAGGTGTGGGGGTTGCCACATCAGCAGAGGGCGATGAACCTGACCTTGGGAGACTTGGAGGAGGCTATACCTCACAAGGGGGCCTCTGGGCAAAGGATCCTTCCTGAAGCCACTGTAACTGAAATTGGCTAATAAATTCTGATTCCAAATCATCAGGACCTTGGATTACTGGGGTTGTCCATTGCTTATTGGTGGTGATGGACTTTCTTTTCTTCTACTCAAATCTGTGTTTGCAAAGTTTGGCCCAAATTACAGGGTTGTCTGGTGATGAAACTTTCCCAAGTCTCTGTCATGATTTGGATTGAAACTAAACTGTTTAGGTGCAATATCTTTAAGCTTCAGGGTTGATTTCAGCTTTCTCCAGATGAAGTCATTACCCTATAACCTGCACCACCTTCCCCACTTCACTCCCTACCCCCCCACCGGGGCCCCGATAAATCCACAAATTGGCAGAATTCGTGTGTGGGTCACCTGAAAAATGGTGTGAACCCTTTATTGTCCCCAAGTCTCTGTGTTTTGGGGAACTTAGAAAAGGGAGGAGCTTTCTGAGAACTTGTGTTTAGAGTTAATCTTTGGCCAATGGTTTACTTCCCTCAGTTGTTGAGTTGGAAGATTAGGTTGGTGATTTATCAAAAAGTATAGCAGGAAAAACTTGTGGTCATTGCTAAGACTTCGGACAGTGGCTAACTGCAAGTTCCAGGCTAGAAGGTAAGCTCTGATACATTGGCTTTGTATTTTTTAAGAGTCATTTGGAATGTGAGAAATAGACCATTGAAAGAGTGAGATCTCTGCTCTCCTGGAATTAGAGCTAATGTTTATGGAGAAGGAGTCCTACAGGGACAGGCAAGCCCAAGTTAGAGGCATAGCTCTGCTAACTGTGCGACCCTGGCAAGTTCTTTAGCTCTAGACTTCAGTTTGCTTCCCTGGTTAATTTTCTTCTTAGTTCTATTAGTTTCTTAGTAAATTTTCTTGAACTATTTTAGGTGGGCAATCATATTTTCTACAATTAGTGATGTCTTTGCCTCATCCTTTCTAGAATTAATAGCAGACATTCTCTTCTCTTGTTTCATTGCCTTGGTTAGACTTAGAAGAAGATCATTGATCATCTGCCTCCTGCATGCCTTCTGTTGAACAGAATTGTATCCTGTTCTTGGCACCTATTCACCAAAATGATCATGCAGCTTTTCTTTTTTAATCTATAAGCTAGTGCATGTGATTCATAGTTTTTCTGTTAATGAATGACACCCCCCCCTATTTTGAATCACCCTAAACTCCTCAGTTAAACTCCAGTTAAAGCATGTTTCTTTTGAGTACTACATGACTTGATTTGTGTATATTTCATTTGGGATTTTAAAAATGTAAGCTTAGAAGTGATACTCTTTTATTGTTTTTGCATGTACTATCTTTTGTCCTGTTTGGTGGATGTGATTTTTAATGAATTGTGTTGACTTAAAGGAGCAGCCGGAAGGGAGAAGTGGACATGCTGAAGGAGCTCCAGCTCTCCCTGTTGGTCATCCTGCTGCTCTCCTGTGGCTTCCTCTTCCAGCTCACCCTAAAGTCCAGCTGCCTCTTCTCCTGCCTGCCTGCCCATAAGTCCCAGCAGGGGCCGGAAGCCCTTCTGGGTAAGGGTCGCAGCATTGTGTTCCTAGAGACTTCTGAGAGAATGGAGCCGTCCCCGCTGGTCTCCTGCGCTGTGGAGTCCGCTGCCAAGGTTTATCCTGAGCAGCCGGTGCTGTTCTTCATGAAAGGTCTCAACAGTTCCATGCAGATGCCCCCAAACTCCACATACCCAGCCTTTTCCCTCCTCTCGGCAATAGACAATGTTTTCCTCATCCCTTTGGATATGAAAAGCCTGTTTGAAGACACACCATTATCTTCATGGTACACTCAAGTAAGTGTCCAGAGAATCTTAGAATGCCCATATTGGGAAGCACCACAGACAACCTACTCATTTTATAGAAGGGTAAATGGAGGGTAAGGACTCAGTATGAGAGACAGGACCAGAACCCAGAACTCTTTTATTATTTTTAAGAAAATATGTTTTTATTGATTTTTACAGAGAAAAAGAGGGAGAGAGAGACTTCAATGATGAGAGAGGATAGTTGACCGGCGGTCTCCTGCATGCCTCCTACTGGGGATTGAGCCCATAATCCAGGCATGTGCTCCAACCGGAATGGAACTGTGACCTCCTGGTTCATGGGTTGACGTTCAACCACTGACCCACACCAGTTGGGAAGATCCTTTAACTCTTGCCTGGGTTGAGCTCTGATTCAAGTACTTGGGAGAGACTATAAGTTACTTAGCTTTTCCTGCTGTCTTTTGTTTCTAGCTTTCTATCTTAGTATCTAGATTCTGTTTGAAACTATTCTTGATGGAAAGAGTTTCTGTATTTTTTCTAGCTGCGTATACTTCTTATTTTCTCCTGCCAGTTTTAAATGCATCCATGTTAAACTATTTTTTTTTGTTTTTTTAAAATATATTTTATTGATTTTTTTTTTTTACAGAGAGGAAGGGAGAGGGACAGAGTTAGAAACATTGATGAGAGAGAAATATCAATCAGCTGCCTCCTGCACACACCCTACAAGGTATCTGTCTACAAACAAGGTACATGCCCTTGACTGGAATTGAACCTGGGACCCTTTAGAAGGCTCTTTCCCCTGAGCCAAACTGGTCAGGGCTTAAACTATTTTTTGCATCTGAAGGGGAAATTGGGCAAGATTTCACTTGAAAATTATGTAAATAGAAAATTCACAAGGGATCAGGTGGGGTACTGCTATAAAAGATTGGGTTATATTAAGATATTAGAGGCCTGGTGTATGAAATTTGTGCACAGGTAGGGTCCCTAGGTCTGGCTGGCGATCAGGGCTAATCTGTGGGGTGACCCGTGGGGCAATCAGGGGGTCCCCGCTGGTACCTGCCTTGGCTGGCCTGGGGCCTGTGGGCTAGGGGCAGCTCCTGTGCTTAGTATCTGCTCCCTGGTGGTCAGTGTGCAACATAGTGACCAGTCATTCCACTGGTTGTTCTGCTGTTCAGTAGATTTGCATATTAGGCTTTTATTATATAGGATAATCAAGAAACTCCTGGAAGTCTCAGAATGTTGTAATCTTCATCTTAGTAAAATAGCAGAATAAGGAAATAATATTTCAATTAAGTATTTCTCTCATGAGGACCCACAATCAAGTAATGTTTAAGGAACTTATAGTAGAACCATTCAATGATTCCATTATGGAGCTTTAAATTGTGCCATCTTATGAAGACTACAGCATAAAATTAAATACTCTTGCATTATAATTAAGATTATTTTAGCTATGTAACTCCCTTCCCCCAATCTATTTGGAAGAAAAAGACCTGAAGAAAAAAAACAACACACACAGTAATAGTAGGTGTTTTAGTATGAATTGGGAGTGAATTCAGTGATGAGATTATGTTAATTTTATAAAATTATTTTTTAAAAAGTTACTAAAATATGACATAAAAATAATAACATTTGCTTACTGTATAAAGTCCTATATAGGCTAGACCAGTGGTCGGCAAACTCATTAGTCAACAGAGCCAAATATCAACAGTACAACGATTAACATTTGAGAGCCAAATTTTTTTAAACTTAAATCTTTTTTTTAAATATATTTAAATTTTTTTTTTATTGATTTTTACAGAGAAGAAGGGAGAGGGATAGAGAGTCAGAAACATCGATGAGAGAGAGACATCAATCAGCCGCCTCCTGCACACCCCCTACTGAGGATGTGCCCGCAACCAAGGTACATGCCCTTGACCGGAATTGATCCTGGGACCTTTCAGTCCACAGGCCGACGCTGTATCCACTGAGCCAAACCAGTTTTGGCACATTTTTTTAAACTTAAACTTCTTCTAATGCCACTTCTTCAAAATTAAGACTTGCCCAGGCCGTGGTATTTTGTGCAACAGCCACATTAAAGGGACCAAAGAGCCGCATGTGGCTCGAGAGCCGCAGTTTGCCGACCACAGAGTTAAGAGAACAGAAATGTATTGCCTCCAGTTGTGGAGGCCAGAGATCCCAAACCAGTATCACTGGGTGAGTATCGAGGTGTTGACAGGACCCATTCTTCCCCCAAGGGTGTGGGGGCTCCAGAAAACACTCCTTCCAGCCTCTACCTCCATCTTCACATCCCCTTTCCTGTGTGTGTGTGTGTGTGTGTGTAGGTGTGTGAACTCTCCATCAACCTTACTATAAAGGACACTTATGACTGCATTTAGGGCCCATCAGGGTATTCCAGGATAATCTCTCCATCTCAACATCCTCAATGTATCACATCTGCAAAGAGCCCTTTCTCCAGGAGGTAACAGCTATCGGTTGGTCCCAGGACTTAGGACCTGATATCTTTGTGTGGCCATTATTCAGCCCACTACAGTACTCAGTTACAAAGGAGGAAAACTGCCACCAGCCTCACTCCTCTGGGGCTCTCCTGGGAGGATTTCCTGAGTGAAGGATACACCTGCCCCTACTTGTCAGCTAGAGAGATTTTGTAGACTAAGCGACAGGCCTGTGTGTGTGTGTGTGTGTGTGTGTGTGTGTGTGTGTGTGTGTGTGTAGGGGGAGGAAGGGGTAAAGAGGATTGGTCAGTTTCACTCTTGCCCCATGTGACTTTACTAGTAGATCCCAGCGCACCCATCTCTTCCCCGGAAGAACCAGGAAATCTCATTTGGAGCCGTGAGCAGGAGGTGGAGCGACCCACCAGACTGAGATGTCACCTGCAGTTGCCAGCACAGGATTTCTAACGACTAGCGTGGCCCTGGGCAGCGGCAGGGCAGGCGCTGGGCAGGGGCTGGGCGTGGAGAGGGACCAGGTGGAGGGCACATGCAGGCTGGGTCCCTGCGGCTCTCCGTGCTCTCCCGCTAGGGGGCGCTCCAGGCCTGTACAAGACCAGGCAGCCTGCTAGCTCTGGTCCCCGCCTCTCCCTCCACCCCTGGGCTCCACTAACATTACCCAAACTGCGTTTCACTCCTTGGGAAGAGAAATCCCTGTTTAAATTGTTTGGGGAGATGCTACATTCATTTCCCACAAACCAATCACACACCAGGGCTAGTGTCTAGTGAACCTTGGTGAGGGGAAGGGGGGGCTGGGGTGGTTTGTCCTGGCCCCGTTAAGACCACCTCAGGAGAGCTGGGGCCAGCTATTAGGGATGACCCAGTGTGCCAGGGCAGCAGGCCAGCTTCCCAGTCATCTATCTGCCAAAAGCCCAATTTTGCCAGGCCTCCTGCTGTAACCAGCCCTCCACCCTCCCCCTCCTGCGCCGCTGGGGCTGATTTGCACCTGCTCCTGCAGGTCAACGCCAGCGCGGAGAGAAACTGGCTGCACGTCAGCTCCGATGCGTCCCGCCTGGCCATCATCTGGAAGTACGGGGGCGTCTACATGGACACGGATGTCATCTCCATCAGGCCCATCCCCGCGGAGAACTTCCTGGCGGCGCAGGCTTCCCGGTACTCGAGTAACGGGGTGTTTGGCTTCCTCCCGCGCCACGCCTTCCTCTGGCAGTGCATGGAGAACTTCGTGGAGCACTACAACTCACACGTCTGGGGCAACCAGGGTCCCGACCTGATGACGAGGATGTTGAGGGTGTGGTGCAAACTCGAAGACTTCCGGGAGGTGAGCGACCTCCGGTGTCTGAACGTGTCCTTTCTACACCCGCAGAGATTTTACCCCATCTCCTACCCCGAGTGGAGGCGCTACTATGAAGTGTGGACCCCGGAGCCGAGCTTCAATGACTCCTACGCCCTGCACCTGTGGAACTACATGAACCAGGAAGGCAAGGGGGTGGTGCGAGGCAGCAACACGCTGGTGGAAAACCTCTACCGCAAGCACTGTCCCAGGACGTACCGGGACCTGATTCGAGGCCCCGAGGGGTTGGTGACTGCGGAGTGGGGCGCAGGTAACGAATAGAGCCATCGCCGGTTTGTTGCTGCTACATCGTGGGACTAGATACACACTGCTACATGGTGGAACTACATACACACTGCTACATGGTGGAACTAGACATACACTGCTACATGGTGGAACTACATACACACTTGCCCAGGGGGCCTCGCGTCCCTCTCTAACTCCACTTTCCCCAGGGGCTGGGGCTGGCCCACCTGTCAGTCACATTTAGCTTCCTCTGTTTATAGTAGAGCAGTACCAAAGCCCTCTTTTTTTTTAAAAAAAATATATATTTTATTGACTTTTTTTTACAGAGAAGAAGGGAGAGGAATAGAGAGAGTTAGAAACATCGATGAGAGAGAAACATTGATCAGCTGCCTCCTGCACACCCCCTACTGGGGATGTGCCGGCAACCAAGATACATGCTCTTAACCCGAATCAAATCTGGGACCATTTAGTCTGCAGACCTACGCCCTATCCACTGAGCCAAACCGGTTTTGGCACCAAAGCCCTTTGTCCTGTTTCTGTGTCAGGGACTGACACTGGTGCCACTAAATCTTGGGTGCGCTGTGGCAGAGGTGGCAGCTCTCCAGTGTTATGGGATCTAGTCCTCCACCCACGCTCAGTATCCTCTGGACCTGGGACAGAGCCTGGCACACGGTGGGCACTCAAGAACTCTTGGCTGTACTGCATGTTGAACTCTGCCCATAGAGAGCAGCTACGGGAAGGAGGTGAGGGTTACAGGCAGGCGGGTCTTGGTCAGCTGGGGATGGAGTCTTTAGCCTTTGGCCTTACTGGCAAAGTAGACCAGGGTGCCTGTCAAGCCCACTTTCTCACCACGGCCCTGCAAAAGAGAGGGCGGCCCATTTACACAGGGGGAATGGAGGCCGGTGGGAGTGGCAGTCACAGACAGCTACCCTCAGAGCTATTTCTGCACACGCCAGGGACACCCTGGGAACAGAGCTGCGAAGCAAATGCTCTAAGCCCCCGATTTCACACTGGGCTGCACTCAGAGGACACACACTGACTGCCAGGCCTCAGGCTGAGCCTAAAGTTGTTTTTGCTAAATTGTGTCTCATATGACCCTGCTCATAGAGTTTCTCTTTCCCCGGCTTTACCGACAGGTTAAGGACTTTCTCTGGGGGCACACAGCTTGGGAATGTGGAATGTAAGTGAATCTCTGACTCCAAATCCTAGGCTCTTCCCTCCCCTGCAGTGGGAAGTAGGAACTCCTGGAGAGATAAGTGTGCCCAGGTCCTGATCCCTGCCCCCATGACATTTTTAGCATTTTAAAAATTGTGACAAAATATACATACCATAACATTTGCCATTTTAACAGTTAACAGTTTTTAAAGTGTACAGTTCAGTGGCATTAAGTACATTCACATTGTTGTGCAACCATCACCACCATCCATCTCCAGAACTTCTTCATCTTCTCAAAATGAAATTCTGTACCCATGAAATACTGACTCCCCATTCCCTACCTACCCCCCTCTCCCCCCCCCACTCTCAGCCCTGGTGACCACTATTGTATTTTCTGGAATATCTCTATGAATGTGACTATTCTCATTATAGTGTACAGGTGAAATCGTGTAATGTTTGTCCTTTTGTGTCTGGTTTATTTCTCTTAGCATGATATTTTCAAGGCTCACGTTGTAATATCTATCAGAATTCCATTCTGTTTTAAAGGAAGTTCTACTCCATTGTATGTGTGCATGGACCACATTTTTAATCCATTCATATGTCCTCGGGCACTTGGGTTGCTTTCACCTTTTGGCTATTGTGAGTAATGCTGTTAGGAACTTGTATGTGCAAAATTTGAGTTTCTGCTTTCAGTTCTTTTGAAATGAACTGCTGGACCATATGGTAATTCTATGTGTAATTTTTTTGAAGAATAGCCACCCCCCTTTTTTTTTTACAGCAGCTGTACCATTTTTCACTCCCACCAGCAAGGCGTGGGCTTCCAATTTCTCCACATCCTCGCAAACACATGTTCCTACAGGATTTGCTTTGGCTGCCCCAAGAGACAGAGCTTGGCAGATTGACACTGGGGTGGGAGAAAGGCCTTAAAAAAATCCCCCGAAATCTGAGTCTCAGTAAAGCAAGGGCTGGTTATAGAAAGGGATCAGGACTGATGTCAGGAGAGAAAGTTTTTTGGTCCTGGACTTCACAGACAGATGTATTGGACAAGCCAGCAGTCTTAGGGGTGGTGGTGAGAGGGTAGTTGACATCTGACCAGGCCTGGGACTCACCTAAGGGACCAGGGTGGGACAGATAGAAACCAGGAAGATCCCTTTAGATTAGTGAGCTGTGTGTGTGTGTGTGTGTGTGTGTGTGTGTGTGTGTGCAGCAGCACATCTGGCCCCCTTGGGCTTCAGGTGGTGGCCTTGCAGCCAGGCCTGAGAGCCATTCACATAGGTCCTGGGTTTTCTGAAGAGATTAAACCCAGCAATCCCTCTTCCCCCTCCTATAGACCTAAAAATAGCTGGTGTGTGTGTGTGTGGGGGGGGGGAGGGGATTGGGGGGAGGGAAAGATGAAGGGGAAAGGCTCCACCCCTCTTTATCATGGGGTGGGGTGCCTGTCTGGGGATCCTGATTTGATGGAGACCCAAGGCCTCCAGCTGCTGGGCCAGAGAGGTTCTCTTATCCCTGGCCTGGCACACTGGCAGCACTGAGGTAGCCAGGTGGCTCTGTTCCTGCCCACCAGAGCACCAGCGTTCCCAAGGCTGGGGCAGCATCCGGGCCTGCAGGGCCAGGAGGCTCCTGGCAATGGCCTGGGGCTGTTGGGGGGCAGTTCAGGGAACTCGGAGAGCAGATAAGCAGAACTGGGCTGAGAAACAGAACTGGGAACTCTCCCCACTCTCCTGTCTTCTGAGACTTCAGATGAGCCTGAGTGCATGGATAAACTATGCCGGGACAGAAATGCGTAGGGAAAATCCTTGCAGTCCCAGTAGCAGGTGCCAAGGGTGGCAGGAAGCTAAACAGCTGCTCCAGACGCCCGCAAGAGTCCTGCCCCAGAGCTGGGGACCTGAACCTGGGCTTGGCCTCTGGGGGCCTGGCTAGGCTCTTCCCCGTCTGTTCCTTAGATTTGCTCTGAACCAAGGTCTCCACAAAGGGGAGTGGAAGTGACTGAATCCCAAGAGTAAGCTTCCCAGAGAGAATAGCCCTGGATTTTTCCTTTTTGAAAAAAGTAAAATTATTTGGGGTGGCTTAATGCTTTCAGTTCTGTAGGTAAAGGGGGATCTTTTAGTAATGAGAGGATTTAAAAACAAACTCATTGGATCTCTGGTTCCTCCCCCTTACCCTCCGGGCCTGGAGTTCAGCAGGAAGCAGCAAAGGGGTTTTCATTGAGATGGCTGCAGATAAAAGTCTAGGGGTGATTTGCTTAGTACAGGACAAGGGTTCTGAGGTCAGCAGAGGACCGACCCCCCTGGAGGGCTGGGGAGGGACTGCATTCACCCAGCCCTCCTCAGGCCCGAGGACTGCTGCTCCTGCACTCTCTCCTGGAGTTTGATTTCTACCTGGACTTGGAAGAGAGGCCTGCTGTCGCTGTTACAGATGGTTCAAGCCTGTCTCCCTGCTGGAGGTAATGAGAGGTGCAGGCACCGTTTTAGAAAATGCAGACACTAACATCTGCTAAGTTCTGTGGGCAGGAGGATGTGTTGATGACCCTTGTATCTCTTGTGTCTGCACAGAGCAGACACTCGCCATCAGATAAGCTGAAGTGGGCCACTTCCAAGTCAGTTACTGTGCCCAGAATGTCTTCATAGGTTATCCCTTTAATGACAAGGCCAGAGAGAACTAACCTAAGCAAGGAGCAGACAGAAAAATATTTCCAAGGCATAGAGAGGCCTCAAAAATAAAAGTCAGCCCTAACCAGTTTGGCTCAGTGGATAGAGCGTCGGCCTGCGGACTCAAGGGTCCCAGGTTCGATTACGGTCAAAGGCATGTACCTTGGTTGCGGGCACAATCCCCAGTGGGGAGTGTGCAGGAGGCGGCTGATTAATCTCTCATGGATGTTTCTGACTCTCTCTCCCTCTTCCTTCCTCCCTGTAAAAAAATAAATAATATATATATATATATTTTTAAAAAGGTCAGAGGGTGGTGATTCGAAGGCTCTGATCCAAGAAAAAGATAATGATCTGAACTGTCCTGCCACTACCCATAGCTGGTCATGGCTAGGCTCTTGTGGACAATGAAGCTTTGTTTCAACAGAGCCCACCAGCAGGATGGATCAAAGGAGTGGTCTGAAGGAATGGGGCGTTGCCACTGCTCAATGATTCCCTGATTCTGACCACAGTCAGATATCTTACAGAGGCCATGGGTGAGAACTAGGGCCTGGTGGCTAGTCACTAAGAGTCCATTGCACCATAAGATTCAACAGCCTTTTCTTTTGTTGGTTCAGCATAATATCTATACAAAGTACTTTGAGTTCCTGGACCAGAAATGGTAGGTTGTCTTAAAGACTTCTTGCTGTTTCAGCTGCATTTTGTGCACCATCAGTCAACTGATGCCTACCACACGGTGGCGATGTGGGCCACAAAATAGATGGCTACCCAAGGACCTTTTAATAACACGAATTTCTCTAGAAGAGATAACCAGGGTTCTTCCAGCTTGCACCACCACCAACCACCCTAGGACAGGTGGGGCAAGAATTGGCAAATTGTCTTATTCTGCCAGGCAACTCTCTTATGACTGAAAAAACCTTTAAAGACAGGGTATAGAATAGGGATTTGGCTTACTTTCCTGCTTCCCTTTGTGTTACCCAGGCACAGCTGAGAGCCTTGCATGGAAAAGGCAATCAACAGGTATCGATGGGTTTCCACAACCTGTGCTCTCATGAAGCCTCATTCCTCACTGAAAAATCCTGTAACCTCGCTGCTTCCTCAGTTGCTGTACTAGTTCATCGATAGATACATTTAACTGACTCGTCTATACCTGCTGCATCTTGATTCCCATTCCTGTCCCTCAGGTATATGCAGTCATAACTGAATCTCAGCTTTGGATGACGTGCCCTTGAGTTGCCCTTGAACTGTCCACTACTCCTTAACTTTCCAGCATATATACATAATACCATCACTCACTACCTCCTTTACAACAACCACTACTGGATATTTTCCAATATAATCCTGAGGAATCTTACCCATTTGTGGAAGCAATTTTTATTGTAGAATGAGTGGGAAGGACTTGAAGAAGGGAGTCAGGAGCTCTGATTCAAATCCCGACAGCCTGAAGCTTGTTTGGTGACCTTGGGAGAGTCATGTAAACTTGTTTCTCATTTGTGAAGCGAGGGGTTTGGCATTGACAATCTCCAGGATTTATAGTATTCTAGGATCCCGAGAATGCCTCAGGCTTTAGAAATTCACTTTTACCTTTAAAAAAAGGCTTGTCAATTTATTAATTAGAACCGGAAAGTTTTTTTGATATTGAAAAGAATCCTTTTCCTTTTCCTTTTTCTTTGTTCTTTGAAAATTTAGAACTGCCTCATTTCAGAATGCTTAAAGCCTATATTTGTAATCAGTATCTATTTCACGGTTCTAAGCCATTTGTCACATAATTGTCTTCTTTTTCTTTTTGCTTTAGAATTAGTTCTTTTGTGATTAATGTATAGCAGAAACAAAATGACTTTTGAAAAAGCCATTTAGGAATGTGGGGTTCACATTTGTACCACGAGGGGCCCACCCAGCTCTGTGAGAGAACTGGACCTCCGAAGGGAAGCCAGCTACATTCTGGGGAAGAAAGGAGCAACTGAGGTTAGAGGCAGATCTGCAGTGGTGCAGACAGTAATTTGAGAATGGCCTCCAAGAAGCCAGAAAATGATAGTCTGGACTCCAGAGGAGAGAGAATGCAGTGCATCCATGAGATGGCAAGGGGGTGGTACATCAGAGGGTGGGTGAGAGTTGAGGGTGGGTGCAGGCATGGGTTCTGTATATATGTGCCACTTTGAACCCTCTAGGGAGGAATATGACCTCATCCAGAACCCACCCATGGGTAGATGTAGGTACATTTGGGTTTCAAATGTAAATTATGAGAACTCTGAAAAGTTTGGGGAAGGTACTGCAGTAAAGAATGAACTTCCTATTAGTCCAGTATATAAGGGCTTGGACCATCAATATTTTGAGTGTGTCAATACATCACTGATCACATAATTTTTATTCATTAGCTGTTGCAGACTAGGTGGCAAATATACTTAGGTTAATACCCTATAAACTGGTATATTTTCCTCATTCTAGAGTGTGGATTCAGGGTATAGAACAGGCTTACTTTCCTGCTTCCCTTTGTGTTACCCAGGCACAGCTGAGAGCCTTGCATGGAAAAGGCAATCAACAGGTATCGATGGGTTTCCACAACCTGTGCTCTCATGAAGTCTCATTCCTCACTGAAAAATCCTGTAACCTCGTTAACGATCTGAACTGTCCTGCCACTACCCATAGCTGGTCATGGCTAGGCTCTTGTGGAAAATGAAGCTTTGTTTCAACAGAGCCCACCAGCAGGATGGATCAAAGGAGTGGTCTGAAGGAGTGGGGAGCTGCCACTGCTCAATGATTCCTTGATTGAGACCTCAACCAAAGGCCTGGCCTGGCTGGCCAGCACTGGTAATTTTGTCTGGGGAAGGTTCCATTACTGGATGGAACTTTTCTTTCTTGATTGACCTGGAAACCTTCCATTGAATGTTCTTGGCTTACCTCAGGGAGCTCTTCTGCCTTGGAGAAGCTCTTTCAACTCTGGAGCTACTGGCTAGTGAGTGGAAATGTCTGTACATGGGGTGTTTTGAAGCACAGGTGGTTGTGAATGTTTTGTTTTTTGACAATTATTACTGTGACATAAAGTGTATTTTTTGTTTGGGTATGTTTCATGTTATAGTCGGTGCTGGATTCCTGATTTAACTAAGTAGGCAATGGATGCTCTTAGTGACCTCACCAGACAAGGGTTCCACAGCAAGTATCCACCCCTGGGATCACACCCTGGGATCACACCCTGCTAGGCTGGCTCTCCTCTCATGCATCTCAAGCACACAAGCCAGCGGTGCTGCCACAAGTTCTCCAAATCCCTGGGAAACTAAGATACATTATCTCTGGGGTTTTAATTTGTTTGAATATGAGGGAATAAAAGTTAAGCATTTTGACTGGTAAATACCTTTAACTAAAAAATGATAACAATTAATATAGTTATATAATGTAACAGAATGCAAGAAGCAGAAGTCTATCTACAGCTCTCCAATTGAGTCTGGCCCTCCAGGCCTCCCGAGGACAAGTCTTCCAAGGCTGAGTTTCCCTTATGTGTGTGCTTTATTTTTTCTTTACTAGGTATTACATATGTGTCCCAATCCCCCCATTGTCCCTACCCACACCCCTTGTGTGTGTTTTAAAAAATATTTTTATTATCAAGATTTAATTTATGCCGAAGCCGGTTTGGCTCGGTGGATGGAGCGTCGGCCTGCGGACTGGGGGGTCCCAGGTTCAATTCCGGTCAAGGGCACGTACATTGGTTGTGGGCACATCCCCAGTGGGGGGTGTGCAGGAGGTGGCTGATCCATGTCTCTCTCTCATCGATGTTTTTAACTTTCTATCCCTCTCCCTTCCTCTCTGTAAAAAATCAATAAAATATATTAAAAAAAAGATTTAACTTATATAGCATAAAGTTCACCACTCTAAAGCATGTATATAATTCAGTGTTTTTTAGTATATTTGCAATGTTGTGCAACCATCCTCACTATTTCCCTGGTTTTGTTTTTTTCTTTTTAAATATATTTTTATTGGTTTCAGAGAGGAAGGGAGAGGGAAAGATAGAAATATCAATGAGAGAGAATCATTGATTGGTTGCCTCCTGCTTGCCCTCTACTGGGGATCTGGCACATAATCCTGGCATGTGCCCTGACCGGGAATTGAACTGTGACCTTCTGGTTCATAAGTTGTTGCTCAACCACTGAGCCACATCAGCCGGGCACTATTCCTCTGATTTGAAGGGGACTCTTTCATGAAAAAGTTTGGGAAGACTGAGAATTCACAGTATCAGTAGCAGGAGATAGAGGGGAAAAATCTTTCTTTGAAGGGGGAGCTCTGGGTGTGTTGGGGATGAGTTCTCATTTCCTATTCAAGTCCTGCCACTCAGGCAATGGTCCTTCTCTCTGCCGGGGAGGCAACCTGTTCCCTGAGCATTCGTGCTGCACTGTGAATGGATTATCACTAGAACAACTAAGGCTGGAGTCTTCCTGCCATAAAAATCGCCAAATCACAAAGAACTAAACAGCTTAGGAACTGGGAAGACTCCTGAGAGAACAGAAGGGGCCGGACTCCCTTTTAATCAGGTTTCAATGCAGAGACAGGTGTCCTGTCAATTTCCTCATTCAGGGACGCATTTGTCCTGGCATTAACAAACAAAGTCAGCACTCCCGGGAGGCCAGCCAAAGCCTGATCCAATGCGAGTTGGTGCCTTTCTGTGAAGATCTGCAGCAGGATTCCAGGCAGTGTAGATAACGGCCCTCCTCTCACCGTGGATGCCTGGCTATTCCAGGGGGCCAGACCTGGTGGTCATGTTGTTTATCACGTTTCATGCAAATTCATGAGCCGGCTGAACAATGGTGAGTCCTCTTGTCATTCCTGGCCAGTAGCTCCACTGAATGAAGACTTGGGAGGAGGAATGCAAGTCTCTGAACTTGCCTCTGATTTGGGATTTTTCTTTTTATTGCAGACTCTCTTGAGAGCCTTCAAATAACTGGTATATCTTTTCAAAGCCATACAGCAACATCTTGTTAACTTCCTTTCTAGGTTTCATAATTCGTAGCCATGGCAAGTTCTGAGAATTGGTGTGGAGGAAATGGCTCCTGCCCCTTTGAGAAATGGTGGTTTACAAAGCCTGGGCTAACAATAGGTGCTTTACAACCTCGCAAACCCTGTTGACCCGCTTCTGAGGCTGCGAGCGGTTAGTACTGGTAAATGGCCCACTTTTTATTTTCCCTTGGTGGAAGCCTTTATGTTTGTTTATTTATTTATTTTTAATTCAAGTTTTAAAATACAATTGGCAGCCAATATTACTTTACATTAGTTTCAAGTGTACAGCCTAGTGATTAGACAATGAAATACTTTACAAAGTGATAACTGGCCTGCTTTCACACGGCTCTCGAGGAAATGGTATGACTCCAAATTTCCCAGGATGCCCATCCACTTCTTTATGAGCCGTTATTTGTCATTCGGTCCCACGTCGTGATGCATTGAAACACCTTGGGCTCCGAGTCAGACAGACCCAAATCCCAGCTCCACGAATCACCAGATGAGTGGCGGGGCAGGTCAGGTAACCTCCCCCCGCCTCCGTTGTCGCCGCTGTAATTGTAATAATGATGCTTTGGGAGGTTGTTATGGGAATGAAACGAGCTGAAACACTTCAAACGAGCGTGGTATTGGCACATCGCATACCGCAGCAGAATCTCCACAAACGATACTTTCCCTTTCTTCTTTATTCATCTCTGTACCTGTCATGGCACCTGGTACAAAGTAGGTACTCAAGAAATATTTGTGGAAGTAAATTCAAAGGATTCTCCATGGCCCTGTTTCACAGGGACGTTGTGAAGTTGGACCCTCTCCAAAAGCTCCCTGAAAGAACAAAAGAAGTTTTGAAGCATGTCAAAGCTACTCATGGTTAAAAATCTTTAGGACGAAGAAGGAAAACAAGAATAACACTAAAAACAACAAAAGTACTAAAATTCTGAAGTGAAATTCACTAGGTGAAGTGCTGTTGTTCTTCAAGAAATAGCACTAGTTGAGGACTGTCATGTACTTTACAGCACAAAGGACAATAAATACGATGAGATGGCTTTTGGGTTTGGTGGATTATTTGACAGTGACGAGAATGGTTGGAGACAGTGCACTTTTGTAAGTGTATCTTTGCTTATGAATAAAAAAAGTAGAAGAGATTTTTAAATGTGTTGAAGGAAGGGCATCCTCCCTCTGATTCGGGGAGTGATTGGCTGAGGTCCATCTCAGAAGGGATTCAGAGGGTGAGTGTGTGACATGGTGCCACCCTTCCCCAGCCAATTCCACAGACATTGCTTACTGATCATGGCATTCCCGTATGCCTGAGTCCTTCTAACTACCGTCAGTTGGAATCATTCTGAGCTGGCATTTAAGATCCAACAGTGGAGGGGGGTGGGGGGTGAGGCGGGTAGGGAGCATCTGTAATAGTGCAAACAACAAAAATAAAGTAAAAGAAAAAAGCCGTTAAACAAAAAAGATCCACAGGGACTTTTGTGCCCATCTAGTGCCTAAAACTGAAAAACTCTTCCACCCACCCAGGAAATTTTAAACTAGTCTCTTAGCACAGACAGGCCATGGCACCAAAGCTGCTAGCATCTCTCAGCATGCCACAGAGCTTTTATTTTCAAATATTTTTATTGATTTTGGAGAGGAAGAGAGAGGGAGGGAGGGGAGGAAAGAGGAAGAAAGGGAGGAAGGGAGGGAGGGAGAGAGATTAATGATGAGTGAGAATTATTGATAGGCTGCCTCCTGCATGCCCCTTACTGGGGATTGAGCTGTGCCTTTGACCCGAATCAAACCTGGGACCCTTCAGAACTCTCTATCCACTGAGCCAAACTGGTCAGGCCTGCCACGGAGCTTTTAGTGAAGTAGTTGCGCTAATGTAGGTAGCTAGATATTGGCGGAAGAGGGGGGAGCAAAGGGAATTGACATTGCTGAGCCTGATGGACTGGGGAGCTGAATTGAATGATGTATCTGCTTCACTAGGAAGTTGCAGGATTCATAGGTACCCCAGGGTATTGAAGCGTTGTCCTGCCATCCCTTCCTCCCCCATGAAAAGAGGAAGGGCCAGCTTTTCAATTGCCCCAGGATACAACTGGTCCTTTTGCCTGGACTGTGGGGGTGGGGAGGAATAAAAAATAAAGGATAAATTCTTCTGCTGGACGCATGTGCAGTAGAAGCCAAGATGGCACAGGGGGGATGAGCATGAAGAGCTGTCTGTCTGGTCTGAGAAAAGGATCGGGTAGGATAAGGGACACAGAACTCCAGAAGATCTAGAAAATAGATTGGTTAGGGGAAGGACCTCACACAAGCCTATGAAAAATTGGGAAATTGATTGGTTATTTAAAAAATTATATTATTTCCTTCCTAAGCCCAAGATGACATAATTCAAGCTTAACAAAGTGCTCCCTCCCTCTCCACTTTTCTCTGTAATGTGCTTGACTGTGTAGAGTGTGCCTTCTCTCTCCATAGTAATCGTGCAGGCCTCGCAGCCATCTGGGGTCTGGCAGCTGCTTGGAGTCCAAGTGAGCTCCAAGCACGGGCCTGGGCTCAGCACCGGCCAAAGCTCAGCCAGGAACAGACTAAGTTAGCCGGGTGGGGACAGAGACTGAACTGGACTAAGCCTTGGAATGGCACAGAATTTCTGGACACTGGCCCTGTTTCTGGGCCTGATAAAGACAAGGCTGGATTTTTTCCACAGTGGGACAGAGCTGACCCAGACAGTCCTTTGTGTTTGCTCCAGCTTCAATAAACCTTAACACCTTAATCTCCCACCTGTGAGCCCCCAGGCTGACACCACAAGAACCCCATTTCTACCACTAACAGTTGTTGATATTTTTTACTTTTTTTTTTTTTTGCAGTGCACTTGCTCTAGAACTCAGATCCAAGTCTATGTATACTAGATTAGAGGACAAACAAGATGACAACCATTGCATTGCATTCAGAATCATCCCTGCTCATCCTTGAAGTAAACTTGTTCTTTATCACTTTTCTTCCCTTGAGATGGTATATCCTACGATATTCTTCAGTCTCCATGCTCCCCAAGTCCATCAAACCTATGTGACACAGTGAGTATTTGTATGGTATGGGAGTCGTACTACCCATAGTCTCTGATAAAAGCCTGGCCTGTGTGTCTAGGCTTGTTTTGATTAGGATGCATTGGCTTTAAGTGATAGCAAATCCCAACTGAAATTGGGTTAAGTAATAAAGAAGTTAATTATCATACATTACAAAACGTTCAGAGATGGGATGTCTGCCGATGAGGAGCATAAATTAGAATTCTGGTCCACTTCCTCAGGCTTCTCTTGTTCTAGCCTTCTCCATGCATTGGCTTTATTTTCAGGCTGGTAGCAACTGGCATTAGTACTTTCAATCATCGCATCTAGTCACAATCATGCTTAGATGGAGGAAGAATATGTGTTTGTGTGCATGTATGTGTATATTTTGGGAGACAGGGCTCTGTTGTGCTGTGTTCTCATTAAGAATGAAGAAATCTTTCTAAGAATCCTCCAACAGACTTTAATGAATCACTAGTTAAAACTAGGCTATATGCTCTTTCCCCTGTACCAATCACTGGAAAGGAGATTTAGTCACTATAATTGACTTATAGCAACAGAATGTATATCCTTTGAGCTGAGGATGGGGTCAGAAGAGGGAGAGGTGGATACACTTTTTTAGCAAGTAAAGGTGATAATAGTAGAATTGTTATTGAATAGGCAAGCCAACAGGGGTAGAACTGAGAGAATCAGAGGTGGACCCTTCACAGAGGAATGACAATTTCTCATTGGCTAGTGGTCAGTCTCTCTTGAGAAGCATTTAAATGAGAGAAACATGGATTATGCTTTGCTTGGTAGTAGAAATTGAACTAAAAAATCAGACAGATTTGGGTCTGGGTAGGAAAACCAATTTTAGTTGATGAGTATGCAGAAGGAAGAGAGAGCCAGAATCATGGAGTGGGTTTTCAGTCTGTTGCTTTGAAAAAATACTTAATCAGATATATGCTTGCAATCCAAGGTAAGCACAGCCTAGTGTATGTATCTTCGCTGTTCTCAAACTACTGAAGAAATTCCAGATGGATGCTAAGCTGATGATTGCTCTTCAAGGTCTGCCTGATCTTGAATGTCTAGATAAAATCCCCACTGGTATTTGCCTGGGATTCCCCACTCAATAGGGTCAATAGAATCTCCAGTTCCTCAGGCCTGATGCTTTCTGACTGGGAAAATCCGGAGGGGCTGACATGATCTTCCGACAAAAATGACAGTATCTTTTATGTTGTTTCCTTGAAAGCCTTGATCATAGTTGCTACTATTCATCTTGTCCTTAATTTAGAATGATAGTTTAGCTGGGTGTACATTTCTAGTTTGACAATTGTTTTCCCTCTGAACTTTGAATATATGATTACAGAGTTTCCTGGCATTTGTTGGTGCTGATGTCAGTCTCATTATCATAGTTTGTGATAAATAATTTTCTTCTTTGTTTATTTTAAGTTGATCTTTTCATTGCTGATATTCTTTATTTTCACAACAATGTAGTTAAAGTACAAGCTCAATTCTGTTCAGGAGACTGTGTTTTCAACACTAAGACATATGTCTTTCTTCAGTTCTAGTGGCATTTCCTTTCCTCCATTCTATTATTCTTTTAAAATTTGAATTAAGTACATGTCAAAGCTCTTTATCCTGTGTGTCAGGTAGCTTAAAATCTTTTTTAAGTATTATATCTCTATCTTTGATTGCGTTGTGTCACTTTATTTGATCCTGTAAGTCACCATTGCTGTGTCTAGTCCAGTCCACTCTTTTAGCTTAATTATGATTCTTTTTTATTTATTAAATTTTTTATTGTCTAAAGTTTTACATGTTAATTATGATTCTTATATCAATAACTATATTTTAAATTTTAAGCATTTTAGTTAGCTTATTTTAAAATACCACCTATTCTTGCCCTAGCTGATTTAGCTTAGTGAACCGAGTGTTGGCATGTGAAGTGAAGGGTCCTGGGTTTGATTCTGGTTAAGGACACATGCCTGGATTGTGGGCATGCAGTGAGGGGCATGCAGGAGGCAGCTGATCAATGATTCTCATCATTGGTGTTTCTATCTCTTTCTCCCTCTCTGAAATCAATAATTTAAAAAAAATTACCACTATTATTTTTTCTTCAAGTTTTGTTGAGGAACATTTACAGTATCTTATTTTCCAGCCTCTTATATTTTCCAATTAGCTGTCAATCCTGAGATGTAATATTTCTTGGTTGTTGCATCTGGTGATTTTCTTATCATGTTTTGTTTCCTCACCTGCTTTATAATTTTTGTATTTACAACATCTCCCCACATGATAATGGCTGGGAAACTCTGCTCTTGGCCTTGCTGCCACATAGCTTTCTCCAACACTATTTATGGTCTCAATACCTGTCAGCTGCTGACAATGGTTCAACCAGCACATCTGATTCTAACAGTGTTACAGCCAGCATCTCTGATTCACTAGGCCTTTCCACTTTGGTCCCCAGATGCTTCCTGCAGCCCTTATCCCTCACTGCGTCTACATTCTAGACAAAAAGATGGAGGAAGGGTAAATAGAGGCCAGGGCTCTGACTTCCATGCACATCTCATTGGCTAGAATTGTGCTGAGACAAAGCTGTCTGGAAAAGTGGCCATTTGAGCTTTTCCAGATTCTACAGTAGAAGGAGACAACAAGGAAGTTTGGGAGTGCCTATGAGGTAAGAAAACATGTATTGGGTCTTCTAAAAAGTTTGCTATTGCAAACATAAAAATTACATGCCCATTATAGAAAATTTAGAAAAACAGAATAGAATAAACCTACTCCAATCTCGGCACTTAAAGCCAAGAACTCTTTAACAGTTTGGTGCATTTCCTTCCAGATTCTTGTTTGTTTTCCCCAGGATTCAGATGGTTTTGCATTTACAACGATCATTTTCTTGTAACATGAAAGAATGAGAAATTCTCCATCTGTTATGAAACATTTTTAAACACCTGCTGTCTGCAGAATATTTTGTTATGCTGCGGCAACGTAGTATAACGTCTCCCCTGCTGTTAGGATCAAGATCTGCCCCCACTCCCCACCTTTACCAGTTTTAGAGAATTAAAACCAATCCTGTGTTGCACTTTTTTGTGCTCAGAGCCTTCCCCCCTGCTTTGCTTTATTTATTTATTTGGTGGAGAAGGGAAGGAGATTTAAAAAAAGGTTTGGTTTCTGCTTCAAAGAGCAGTCCTAAAGAGTGGTGATTCATTTATATTACATATTATTGTGGATGAACACTGTTCTATCTTTCATGATAGTTTGAATTCAAGGTAAGACATGGAATAGGTGTTTCTGAAATCCAGTGAATTTATTTGAATCCATATGGGATGTTTCTTCTTCTGATATATATATATATATATATATACACACACACACACACACACATATATACATATATGTATATGAAGGCATATAAATATATGCATTAATTTATTTTATATATTTTCTAAACATGTATAAACATGTATGAATACACACATATTTCGCACATATATCTTCCATTTGGTAGAAGAATTTGGCTTCATTTGTTTTACTCAAGTTGTTTCATTCATGTAACCTATTTATTGCAAAGCAATCATTTTCATGTTTTTGATTCAACAAGTCATTCAATATGACAACACTAATATGACATTAATATTCATCTCTTTTAAATATTTTTTTATTGTTTAAAGTATTACATATATTAGTACATATATCTCCTTTTTTTCCCTATTGACCTTCCCCCAGCCTCCTCTATCCCCTGTTGCGTGCCCTCATCCCACCCCACCCCAGTGTCTTGTGTCCATTGGTGTGCTTATATGCATGCATACAAGTCTTTTGATTGGTCTATTTCTCCCCCTCCCCAACACTCCCCAGCCTTCCCACTGTAATTTGATAGTTTGTTCGGTGCTTTACTGCCTCTGTATCTATCTTTTTACTCATCAGGTTAAAATGTTCTTTATTTTCCATAAATGAGTGAGATTATGTAGTATTTTTCTTTCATTGCCTGGCTTATTTCACTTAACATAATGCTCTCCAGGTTCTCCAGGTCCATCCATGCTGCTGCAAATGATAAGAATTCCTTCTTTTTTATAGCAGTGTAGTATTCCATTGTGTGGATGTACCATAGTTTTCTAATCCACTCATCTGCAGATGGGCATTTGAGCTGTTTCCAAATCTTAGCTATTGTAAATTGTGCTGCTATGAACATAGGAGTGCATATATCCTTTCATATTGGTTTTTCTAGTGTCTTGGGATGTATTCCTAGTCAAATGGGAGCTCCATTTTTAGTTTTTTGAGGAAACTCCATACTGTTCTCCACAGTGGCTGCACCAGTCTACATTCCCACCAGCAGTGCACGAGGGTTCCTTTTTCTCTGCATCCTCGCCAGCACTTGTTGTTTGTTGATTTGTTGATGATTGCCATTCTGACAGGTGTGAGATGGTACGCATTGTCGTTATGATTTGCATCTCTTGGATAATTAGTGACTTTGAACATGTTTTCATGTGTTTCTTGGCCTTCCTTCTGTCTTCTTTCAAAAAGATTCTATTTAGGTCCATTGCCCATGTTTTTATTGGATCATTTATCTTCCTTTTATTAAGTTGTATAAGTTGCCTGTAGTTGTTGGAGTTTAAACCTTTATCAGTGATATCATTTGCAAATATGCTCTCCCATACAGTGGGCTTTCTCGTTGTTTTGTTGATGATTTCTTTTGCTGTGAAAAACCTTTTTATTTTGATGTAGTCCCATTTGCTTATTTTCTCTTTAGCTTCCATTGCCCCAGGAGCAGTATCAGTGAAGAAATTGCTTTGGCGTTTGTCTGATATTTCTCCAGACTGTGTCCCATAGATTTTGGATTGTTGTGTTTTCATTGTCATTTATTGCCATGATGTTTTTTTATTTCTTCCTTGATCTCTTTGGTAACCCAGTCATTGATTAATAGCAGGCTGTTTAGTCTCCATGTATTTGATTTCTTTGGATTGTTTTTATGGTAGTTGATTTCCAGTTTTATGCCACTGAGATCTGAGAAGATGCTTGATATTTCTATCTTCTTGAATTTGAAGAGACTTTGCCTATGACCCAACATATGGTCTATCTTTGAAAATGACCCCTGTGGACTTGAGAAGAATGCATATTCTGTGGCTTTGGGGTGAAATGTTCCAAAGATGTCAATCAATTGCATCTGGTCTAGTGAGTCATTTAGGATTGATATTTCTCTGCTGATTTTTTGTTTAGAAGATTTGTCCAATGGTGATAGTGGGGTATTAAAGTCTCCTACTATGATTATATTGCTGTCCATCTCTCCTTTGATATCATCCAGGAGTTTTTTTTATGTATTTGATTGCTCCTATATTGGTCGTGTATGTATTTACCAGAGTTATTTCTTCTTGTTGGATTACTCCCTTTAGTATTATGAAGTGGCCTTCCTTATCTCTTGTTATGTCCTTCCCTTTGAGATCTAATTTGTCAGATATAAGTATTGCTATCCCAGCTTTTTTTTTTTTTCATTTCCATTTGCCTGAAAAACTTTTTTCCATCCCTTCACCCTCAGTCTGTGTGTGTCTTTTTTTCTGAAGTGGGTTTCTTGTAGATAGCAGATATATAGGTTGTGTTTTCTTATCCAATCCATTACACTATGTCTTTTGATTGGTGCATTTAATCCATTTATATTTAAAGTTATGATTGATAGGTACTTATTTGTCACCATTTTTATTCTTTACCCCTGTATTCCTTCTTTGTTTCCTCTTTCTTTCTTTCTTTCTTTCTTTCTTTCTTTCTTTCTTTCTTTCTTTCTTTCTTACAGCAGACCCTTTAGCATTTAAAATTTTTTTATTACTTATTTTTTTTATTAAATTTTATACATATCTCCCCATTGCCCCTCCTCCCTCCCAGGCATACCCCAACCACCCAGTGTCTATGATCATTGGTTATGCTTTTATGCATGCATACAAGTCCTTTGATTGATCACTTATCTACCTCACCTAACTTTAATCTTTCTGCTGTAATTTCACAGTCTGTTTGATGCTTTATGATTTTTGTCCAGTCTCTCCCTGTACACCCCTCACCCCTTTCCCCTTGAGAATTATCAGTCCACTCCCTTTCTGTGCTCCTGATTCTATTATATTCACCAGTTTATTCTGTTGATCAAATTTTTAATTCACTTAATTTTTAGATTCACTTGTTGATAGATATGTATTTGTTGTTCATAATTTTTTGGCTTTTATCTTTTTTTTCTTCCTCTTCTAAAAGAGTACCTTTCAGCATTTTATATAATACTGGTTTGGAGTTGATGAACTCCTTTAACTTTTTCTTCTCTGTGAAGCTCTTTATCTGACCTTCAATTCTGAATGATAGCTTTGCTGGATAGAGTATTCTTGGTTGTAGGTTCTTGCTATTCATCACGTTGAATATTTCTTGCCACTCCCGTCTGGCCTGCATCGTTTCTGTTGAGAAATCAGCTGACAGTCGTATGGGTGCTCCCTTGTAGGTAATGAACTGTTTTTCTCTTGCTGCTTTTAATATTCTCTTTTTGTCTTTTGCTCTTGGTATTTTAATTATGATGTGTCTTGGTGTGGTCCTCTTTGGATTCCTTTTATTTGGGGTTCTGTGTGCTTCCTGGACTTGTAAGTCTATTTCTTTTACCAGATGTGGGAAGTTTTCAGTCATTATTTCTTTAAATAGGTTTTCAGTATCTTGCTCTCTCTCTTCTTCTGGCACCCCCACAATTCTGATGTTGGGACGCTTGAAGCTGTTCCAGAGGCTCCTTACATTATCTTCACATTTTTGGATTCTTTTCTCTTCTTGCTTTTTCAGTTGAATGTTTTCTGCTTCTTTATATTTCAAATTTTTGACTTGATTCTTGCCATCCTCTAGTCTGCTGTTAGGACTCTGTATAATATTTTTTATTTCAGTCAGTGTCTCTAGTATGTCCTTTTTCATCTCTTCTTGGGTCTTGCCAAATTTATCCAACTTTTCTAGCATATTCTTGAAAAACCTTATAAGCGTGGTTTTGAACTCTATATCCAGTCATTTTTTTTCCTCCATTTCTTTTGTTTGTGATCCCTTCCCTTGTCTCGGCATTTTCACTATGCTGGGGGAACTTCACTATGCCGGGGGATTCAGCCTTATGATACCAGACTTGCAAAACCGAAGAAGCCTCTGTTGAGCTTTGGATGGGTGGAGTCTCAGGGCTTAGGGGACTGCCTTGCCTTCCAGTCTGCCCCGCCCTCCAGGGCCCCTGAGTCTCACCTGACTGGGTAATCGCTGGAGCGGTCCTTGTGCACGCATGCCTGCAGTGCCTCTAGACTGCTGCCTTTCCGGCTCCCCTGGACTCCAGGATCACACGAGTCTAGGGCCCCAGGGTTTCACTCGAAACAGGGGCTTAGTGGAGTCAGAAGTGTCACAGTTGGGAGGGTCTGTCTCCCGGCCACTCCCGAAAGCCAGTGGCACAATCAGCAATCTGTCCTCTGTGCAGTGCCGTACGTGCTACCAGACTTCTGATCTTTTGCGACTCCCGTAAATTTCCGTGCACCTCTCCCTTTTCACAGTCCAAACTCACCCCGTATGAGTTTCCACTGGATCTGGGGTTTAGTGTCATAAGATAAGGGGTTCAATGCCTTTGAGAGTCTCTGTTTCCCTCCTGCCATTAGAAAACCAGCCAGGTATTCCGGCACCCGCTCTCTCCACGTGCGCATCTCTGTACCTCAGCTTTTTGCAGCTCCTCTGGGTCTCTGTGAGCCCCTCTCCTTCCCTCTAGCTGTAGAACTTCCACTCAGCCAGCTTACCTCTGGTTCTGGATGATGTCCGTTCTGTCTTTTAGTTGTAGTTTTGAAATTGTTGTATGAGGCAGCAGTGTAGGTGTTTACCTATGCCGCCATCTTGGATTCTCTCCCTTTAGCATTTTTTGCATTGCTGGTTTGGTGGTAATAAATTCCCTTAGTCCTTTTTTGTCTGTGAAGCTCCTGATTTCACCTTTAATTTTGATTGATAGCCTCACTGGGTACAGTATTTTTGGATTCAGACCTTTCCTTTGGATAACTTTGTATATTTCATTCCATTTTCTTCTGGCCTGATGTGTTTCTGTTGAGAAATCAGTCACTAATCTGATGGGGGTTCCTTTATAGGTAACTTTCTGTCTCTCTCTGGCTGCTTTTAAGATTCTTACTTTGTTGGTGGTGTTTGCCAATTTAATTATAATGTGCCTTGGTGCTAATCCTTTGGGGTTCATTTTGCTTGGGACTCTGTGAGCTTCTTGGATTTGTGTGGTTTTTTTTTTCCCTATATCAGGGATGTTTTCTGTCATTATTTTTTCCTTCAGGTTTTCTGTTCCTTGCTGTTTCCTCTACTTCTGGGATCCATATTATGGGGATGTTGGTTTGTTTAATGTTGTCCCAAAGTTCTCTTAGGCTCTCCTCCTGCTTTTTAATTTTTTTTCTCTAGAAGCTGCTCTACTTCGGTATTTTTCCTACCTTGTCTTCTAGCACATTATAATTAAATTGGCAAACACCACCAACAAAGTAAGAATCTTAAAAGCAGCCAGAGAGAGACAGAAAGTTACCTATAAAGGAAAGGTCTGAATCAAGTGAGGAAAAAAATAAAAATTAGTTTCTTAAGTAAAAGATAAAAAAATAAAATAAAATGTGCGGTAGTGAAGGTCATTCACTTCCTCCACTGTTCCGTTTGGCACACCTGTTCCCTGCATTCCACTCTTCCACAGTGTTGCAAGCCAGTCCTGATTTTTAAGCAGGCAGTGTTTCTTAATTTCTTGTATTCCTTTATTTGTGTTTACAGAAGAGTCAATTAGTGAGTCAACTCTGGGTAGTAGGGTTTCTGGATTGACTTCTGGATCTATAGGTCCTCTCTAGCCAATGACTAGATCCTGCTTTCTCTGTGGCACTCAATACTGGTTTGTGGGAGTGAGTTGTCCCAAACTGGTTCTCAGATGATTATTCCCCACTCTGATCCCCAGTTTCAGAAAAACAACTTTCCCTGCAGTCTCTTAGGGTGTCCTCAATTGGGTGATCCTATGTATTGGGGTTAATAATCAGAAACAAGTATTTAAAGAGGAAAAAGAAAACAAACAAACAAACAAACAAACAAACCACAAAAAAAGACCAGTGTAAGTGTGCAAACTCCAGGGCTGTGCTCAAGTCTGTGCAGTCTTTTTTCCCCCCTTGGGTCTAAGCAGCTGGCATACTTTAAAAATTTTTAGGCTGTCCTTTTGCACCGAATCAAAATGGGCTGCTTTTTAAAGTTTCTTTCAGTTAGCAGCTCTGAGGACCCCATCCACATTCACAGATTATGCCAGCCCTAACAGCCACGGATTTTTCTAGGTGCAGACTTCCCCCAGTCCTCCAGCTCTCACAGTGTACACGTTTCTCTCTCCTGCTGGGACCAGAGACCTCATCTGATCCCAGGCAAAATCTGACCTTTCCGTGGTGGAGTGTAGAGCTCCTCTGAATCCGCGTGTTTACTCCAATTGGAGACTAGTGTTCTGGGGTTCGCAGCTGTTTGGTTGGTGCTGTAGTTGTAGATTTTCAGGCTTCCAATGATAACATCCACTTTCCCCTTCAAGATGGCATGGTCTCCACCTCTGAGCAGGTTGCTCCGGGAGGGAATCCAGCTACAGTGAGGGCTGCCTGGTCAGGGGAGCCCTGTCTAGCAGTTCCTCACTGTCTCCTGGAGTATAGCTGTCCCTCAACTCACCAACCAATACTCACTGTGCGACCCTCAGCTGTTCTTCCTATCTGCTCTGGGACAAGACTTGGGACATGTCTGTCTATTTTGCTGCCATTTTTTCGCCTCCCTTGTGTTCTTATACTCATAAAAAAGGTTTTGGCATTTTGGCTTCAGGAACAAACAAAAAATCACAAATACAATTTGTTTTGGATTTGGGTTGGGGCTAATTACTTAGGAACCATTCAGCAATAATGGTCTCAGATATTTAAATACTTTGCAAAATGCAATTAATCAAGGGACTGCTGATTCTAAGAACTGTGCAACCAACAAGGGAATGAGAGAAGAATTTTAAGTCTGGATGCCAAGTTCAAGGCAAAATATCAATCTCCTCACAGTTGCTATATCTGTAAATAAAGTAGATGGAGAGGATAATAACAATTATGTAATGTTAAAGAAAAAGTTAAATTTCTTACTTATTCCAGTTCAATAAAATGATTGTAAGAGAAACAACAACTTTAGGCAGAGGACTAATTACATTGTGCTATTCCAAACTTCTTAAGAGCAAAGGAGTGAATAACCATCAACTTTTTTGGTTTAAAGTTAATTATTTGTCTAAAAACATATTACCTTGTAACTTGAACACCTATGTTATGCCTTGAAAATCCCAGGCAGAAAGTAAACTTATACAGAAAGCCAGAAACTTCATCAATGCAATATGTCGGCTGGTAGTCTTTACTATCTAAAACCTTTTTCACAACCCTGGCTGGTCTGACTCCGTTGATAGAGCATTGTCCTGCAGACTGAAGGGTTGTGGGTTCCATTTCATGTCTTCCGATGAGGATTAACAGCAGCAGCAACAACAACAACAGAAAAGATAAAACCTTTTCCCCACGCATTCTTGCCCATAAGCTCTTGACAGTAATGAGAACCTGGCCAGGACACAGAACTTTTACAAATTCTGCAAGTGGAGAACTTATTCGTTCCATATGGATTGAATTTTGCTTTTGTAGAAGTCAAAGCTTTATCTTTGTTCAGCTTTTGTGCACTACCTTCTGTGGGTTTCCTTGCACTGGGGAAAACATGTATCTAGAATGATAACAGTGGCGAGTTTCTTTTCACATTTTCCACATATCATCCTTCCGTCCATAGTTTTTTAGCCATGGAGTCACAACCTTTTTTTTTTTTTTTTCCAAGAGTCAGAATGATTTCCCTTTGGCAGATTCCCAGGAATGAGACAGCTGAGTCACAGAGCATGAACCACATAGTCTTAGAGTCTGTTGCCAGAGACCACGAGGGTCATTCTGACACCAATTCTTTGGCGAAGCCTTCATTGAGTCTGTCTGCTCCATTGGCTGTGCCCCTTTGCAGATGGATGGGACTGGTCTGTCCCCACAAAAGCTACTGGTTGGAGAGGTCTGCCAGCCTTCAGGAAAAGATATATTCATACTCATTGTTGACTTTCAAAATATCTCCACCCCCGTCCCTCAACGTGTTTGTTGCAGTGAGACATTTTTGTTTCTCTCACTCTCTCTTAATTATGATTTAACTCCTAAGACTTGGGTAAACACTCCAAGTATCATAAGGGGCTGGCTGGTTGGGTGGCCTGTACTCCATTATGGTATTTTATTCACCCTTCAGCCCAGCTCCGTTCTCCTTACAGAGCCATTCCCATGGCAACAGTCCTCCTTGGGGCAATAAGTATGGGCGGCAAAACCCCACATGCTTAATATGTTTGATGTTTTACTTTTCAAAACATTCTTTGGGGAAATTCAAGTTGGCTTGTTGAACAAAATAAATAAGTTTTTTTTTTATTGTCAGCAAGCATTAAAGGCGGCAGCTTTGATAACAGGGAAAGCCTGGACTGGCCAACAGCCCGAGACCAGAGTGAGCAGGTCACATCCAGCTCCACTTGAGACAAGAAAGGAATGGGAACACTCTCAGAGGTGGTGGAAACTGACTCAGATCCCAGACAGTGTTGGGAGCTCCCACCTAAGATTAGTGCTGACATGAAATGAGCTCAGCCCAAACCCAATCTCAGGGATATCTGGGGGGCTTTGGGCTGCTACCACTGCAGGGGTCAGGGATTTTACTTGCAGACAGTAAGTACCCTTCGGGGATCCTGGGCTGTTCCCTGTCCTTCCAGGTGGCACCACACTATAGTCCTCTTAACCCCAAAAGCCTTTAAAAGTGCACACTCGCTGCACAGCATATAGAGCGCTTTGCAGAGGCTGAACGTGTCAGCTCAAAGGGACCAGCTAGCCTGATGTTTTCACATCTGTCTGTCCACATTTATAATAGATTTGCTCTTGTTTTACTTTTTTTTTAAACTTAAGAATTAATGATTAGAAATGTTATAGTACTATTTTTTATTTGTTAATCCTCACCTGCAGATATTTTTCCCCCCTGACTTTTAGAGAGCGTGGAAGGGAGAGATAGAGAGAGAGAAACATCAATGTGAAAGAGACACATCAATTGGTTGCCTCCTGCACGCACCCCGACCAAGACCAGGGCCAGAGATTGACCCTGCAACGGAGATACATACCATTGACTAGAATTGAACCAGTGACCTTTCAGTACACGGGCTCATTTTCCAATCACTGAGCCAAACTGGCTAGGGCAGTACCATGTTGTTCTAAGTATTACGCTCCTTGCCTTAATAAGCAAATACCTTTTTGTTTAAAGTAGATTCCTCCCTCCCTGCCCTCCCTCCCTTCCTTCCTCCCTCCCTCCCTCCCTGCCCTCCCTCCTTTCCTCCTTCCTTCCTATGTATGTGTGTATTTTGCCTGTTTAGTGGGATTCACTCTGACATGGTGGAAAGAGAGGGAGGTGTGGAGCCAGACCCACCCTGGTTGGAATATCTTTCTATTCACTATGTAGCCTTGGCATAGAATGACCAGATATTCTATTGCTGGGGGTCAAGAGGTTCCCTGGAATGCAGGACTTTCAGTGCCAGCAGAAACACTCCAGGAAGGTGCACTCAGCCTTGAGGTCCCAAGACTCCCACCTCCACTTCCCAGAGCTTAGAAAAAAAAGAACAGAAGCTGTCCAAATGTGGGATAAATGTTTGTAATGTTTAAGTAACAAAACATGCAGGTTAATATTCAATGCATATACAATGAGAGAGCAACAAAACAAAATTACAAAGCACAGTCTAACTACATGGAGACTTTAAACAATTAAGTGTTAGAGAATATGCTAATTAAAACACAACTGAGCCACACCCCAGTGTCTCACACCATCCAGGAACTTTCTGGTGGCAGTAGGGAGACAGCTCATTGTTCCCCAAGGCTTTCAATTCAAATCCCAAGGACTCTCCATGCCCTAGAATGTTCAGCTTCCTCTTCCTCTTCTGCCCCCACCCCCACTTTTTATTCTTGAATTAATTTATGTGTTCATCATTTACCCCAGCTTAGACAACAAAGTCCATGAGTACTCTATTTAATTTTATCTAAAACCATTGACATTTCAGTGAGAAGGATCTCTTAGTGAACACAATTCATTTCTGTTTAATGGGCCATGATCTGGTCTTTCTCCAGATATAGTCTGTCCAGCTAAAGATCCTTCTGAATATTCACCCATCTTCTTGGAGTTCACTTTTATATGCACTATTGGTGTTAGGACATTACTCCTCCTCCCATTCCCCCTCTTCCCTCAATAATAACTCAATAGTCAGATCCACTCCACCTTTACCCATACCTCCCTCTGTTTTCCAGGAGGGCCTATTCTGGCTCTGGTGCTGAGATGGAATCTTGGTGGCCTAGAAGAAATATAGGCTTTCTGCAGCTCTGATGTGAACACAGGGAAGGTGTATGGCTGCAAAGAGCTTTTCGCTCTTAAACATTTAGTGGTTTAAACCCTGTAGGTGAATTTAGTGACGGGAACTGCTCTCTAGGTAACAAAGCTGACCCCAATGCCAAGTCAGTCTTCTGTCAGCCAACAGTGGCCTATAGCCCTGCAAATGCGGACATGTAGCACTTGGAAACATAACATTAAATTCAGGCTGAACACTTAAAACAGCAACAACAAAACTACTTCAACTCACGTCCTGGCCCTGTTGTGTTCCATTATTTGGTTTTTACATTGGTTACACTGATGCTATCATTTTCATCCGAGTCCTGGAGACTTCAAAGGGAATTAGGATCAGTGAGCATTTAATGATATTTGGACTGAAGTGTGATTTTCACAAAGTACAATATAGACAATATCAAAGAAATTAGTGTTTCATTTTTTTTTCTATCTATGTGTTATAGTGAGGCTAATTCACAGAGACAGTGTATCATTTTACTAATACATTATTTATTCTAACTAAATGTAGAATATCAAATATATTTAGAGAAGCAAAAAAAAAAATCCTCTTCTCATTTTTCTAGGGATGCTCTCTGGCCTGTGACAGAAGGGGGACTCACAGTGGGGGGCTCTGGAAACCCTTGGGAGAGTCTTGCTGGATTGAGCAGATGCTGAAAGAGGTGGAAAAGCCTGGTTGCTTTCCTCAAACTGAAATCACTTTGGTCCATTTAAAATCACAGGGTAAGAAAACTCAGATAATGAGTTTCACAAAGACATTACAAATACATTTCCCCTCTTGCCTTGTCTCCAATCAGTGTTTATTAGAGGCAAAAGTAGCAAGAAATGAAGTCTTTTGACAGAATCTCTTTTTTTCCCCTTTCAGAATTGTGCTTGCCTGTGCATTGGGGGATGATTTGAGAAATAGATCATCAATGGGCTATTGGCTATAAGGAGGAGGGAGAACCTGTCTAAATCATTCAAGTGTCAGATAGGAATTCAAACCATATTCTATGATCAGATTAGGAAGATAATATTTAAAAAAAAAAGAAATAGAGAATTGGAAAATGTGAGCTATAGACTCTAATTCATATCTGATAACTCACTGTTTTATGATGGAATATTTGGAGACAGAGACATGTGGCTAAGACCATCTGGCCTTCCCCACAGGTGGAATCAACACTTTTCTAGCTTCCAGCAGAGAGTCAAAAGCCATCAGGAACCAAGGTAAAATGTCCTTGTTTTTTTGGGTGAGCTCTAATTGGGGTTTTCTTCTGCCCATGCCGAGTGTCTTGGAGTGCTACACGTAGTCATACTTGGAAGGATGAGATTGTCCCTCGTCCTCTGTGCGAGCACCCCCAGAGTATATCTTCTTGTTTTTGGTGGTGGGCTCAAAGCCAGTGCCGGCCTTGAAACCTCCGGTCTTGTAGGCAACATTGTGGCCCGAGGTGTGATAAGACACGGCTTTGTAACTGAAAGACAAAGGAACATTCCAGGATCATAGATGTATTTGGTAGGAGGACAAAGCACCTCATTTACGCTGGAATATCTCAGTGTTAGCACCAAAGTCCAGTGTCCCAGGAAACTCATAGATCTGGGCAGACTGAGAGAATTGGTCAGTGTAGGTTTTGGGACGCTGGATTTTCGACCTCTGCAGTGGGGCAGAATTTCTGGCTTTGTCTTAGAGCTGGTAGTTACAGACTGCCAGTTCCCTCTGTTAATCAATTCAAGCAGGGGTGGGGAATCATTTTTCTGCCAAGGGCCATTTGGATATTTATAACATCATCTGCGAGCCATACAAAGAAAAATCAACTTAAAAATTAGCCTGCTATATTTGGTCAAACATATAATTAATTCACCCTTTAATGCCTTGGCAGGGCCAGACCCAATGACTTTGTGGACCTTATACAGCCCAAGGACCAGATATTCCCACCCCTGAATTAAATAGAAACCAGAAACAATGTTCAGGGGAATGTAGTTGTGCCAAAAAATCATAGAATTTGTGAGCTGGAAGGTACCTCCATGCAGCCCATCTCCTCTACTCCGCTCAGTTTATGGGTGAGGTAACGGAGGTCCAGAGAGGGCAGATGATTTGCTAGCAGTCGCAGTGCTAGTTAGTAGCAGGACCAGACTTTGATCCAGGTCTTCAGCTCTGTGCCCATTTACAGAGTTACAGCAAGGTTTCTCAACAGCAGTACTGTTGGCATTTGGGATGTATGCTTCTTTGCTGTGGGAGCTTGCCTGTGCATCGTGGGATGTTTAGCAACATCCCTGGCCTTCCCCCACTAGATGCTAGTGTCACCCACCCCGCCATACCAAAGTTGTAACAATCAAAGCATCTTCAGATGTGACCAACATCCCCTGGGGGCAAAATTGCTCCAAGCTGAGAGTCATTGACTTACAGAAGACTAAGGGAGAGCTCCTGGATGGTCCTCCCCTCTCCACACTTCCCCCTCCCCCAGTTAAAAAATTTAGGATCACACCTAAATTTGCTCAGGTAGAAATATTCCTATCTTTTTTTCTATTTTCCATAAAAGAGAAGGTTCAGTCTCAACAATGTTATTCCATATGCCTAGACTGATCATTCTGGCTGGAAATTATATGTTAAAATGGAATCCAATCAGACCTCTGATTATATTGGGATGGAGAAACTCACGTGCTTTCTTGGGGTGCCAGGCCCCGGCAGGCGATGCACATCATTACTCCCCCAATTAGCGTGAGGCCTCCAGCGACCCAGCCTACGAACAGAGCCGAACCAAAGGTGTACCTGAGGGGGGAGATGATGGCTATGAATGTGATTGACTCAACTCTCCAGGTTCCACCCACTGCGTTTGGCCATGTCTGTCCTCTCTCTTTCCCCCTTTGGATTCTACACCTAAGCTTTCCCAGGCCCCCTGAACACATGTCCCTTTGGGTCACAGCCAACTGAACAGGTGCCCGGGAGCATGGCATTGGAACTAAGCTAGCCAGCAAAACAGCTACAAGATTCTTGGGCCTCTTAGATCATAGAGGCATCACCAAAGGGGAGTGGCTTGACAGTGTAACCAGAGAAGTTTGAGAGAGTCCTCTCAATTTCTGAAGGAATTTCAGTCCCTTGAGTTCTTACTATGGTCCAGAAAGCATTCACCTCAAGTAATCCTGGCAACTGTCCATGTAGGGAGGAGTACCATCTTCATAAAGAACTAAATTGATGTGACCATCTTATAAATGAGGAAATCGAGGCTCTGAAAGGCTAATTAACTTTTCCAAAGACCCAGGAAGAACATGGCAGTTCCAGGATTCAAATGCAGGTCATTCTGCCTCCCTAGCTTTCACTGTTAATCATTAAACTACACCATCCTCTGTGCATGAGGAATGAGGTCGCCTTCCTCAACTTAGAGACTCTTTTATTTATTTTTTTAATTTGCCCATTTTATTAATTATTTTTTTGTTAATCCTCAACCGAGGATATTTATTTATTTATTTATTTATTTATTTATTTATTTATTTATTTATTTATTTAGAGTGGAAAGACAGAGAAAGAGAAACATCTAAGTGGGAGAGACACATCAATTGGTTGCCTCTGCACTTGCACTCTCCCTGACCTGGGGCGGGGAATCAAGCCTGCAACATTCTACCCACCGAGGCAAACCGGCTAGGGTAACTTAGACACTTTTGATCAAGGTTAGAAAACTTATATACCTATCTGGGCCAGGTAAGAAACTTAAATGAGCAAAGTGGGCTAGGTATAAGGAAATAGTTCACTTCCTTAGCTCTATTATATGGAAGGAAAAACCATAAACGTGATGATAAATGATTTCAGAGTTGGGCATTTGAGAGGAGTGGGGACTGTGGCAACCTGGAGAGTGGGGAGCCCCCGTTAAAAGGGCAGCTGAGAAGGAGGGCCCAGTGCTGCCAGCTCTGATTTTTTTAATAAGAAGGTGAAAAAAAATAGACCTGTGTGTGTATGTGATGTGTATTTGCATTAGAAAATCTCTGTGTGGAAGGTACAATGGTGCTCTGTCCAGTTTTCCTTTGTGCCTTTATCCATTTATGTGCCTTCCCCCTGGTTCATGTGTTAATGTGCCTTTACTGATGGTCCCTGTGACTCTCCCTTGAATTCTGACTTTGGTTCACCCACTGGAGTCACTTTCCCCACATGCACAGAGGCTGGCTGGTGCTGAAATGTGAAAGACCTCACAGCTCCCTAGGATCAGGCTGAGTCCAAGACTTCATCTGAGATCACCCCTTCCCTGTTCTGCTTGCCATGCCCTAATCTGTCTCTCTGTCCTTAATACATCACTCACACACAGATCCTCAGGATCTGTTTCTGAGCAACCTAGCCTGAGATACTTCTAATTTTTAAAAGTTGGTTATAAAATGAGATGTTTAGGCTAGTACAAAACACTTCAAAAGCTGTCTACAGGGCAAGGTCAGACAGTTTGTAGCTCTGGTCCAGAGTTTAGGTTCTGCAAGTGTCAGGGGGTTAGGAGGTAGGGTAGGCAGGGCAGGGCAGGGCAGGAACCAGAACCCCATCGATTGACTACCAAGATTTTTCTTGGCAACTGCTATCTGTATAGAGAAGATAAAAAGACAGAAAGAGGAAAAATGTTGCCTATCTATTGGAAGCCTCTGATCTCAATTTCAGGGCTGAAGTTGCCTGTCAGGTTCCAGGAGATGGTGTGAGAGGTTGATGGCACATATTGGCACTGGGTGTCAGGTGGGTGGTAGGTGGCTCCTCTGGGCAGGAAAAGTGACTCTAGACACATAGAAACTGGGGACAAGGTGGGCTCTTCTGATTTGCCTGTGACAGAGGAGCTTTCTAGGACATGGAACTTTCTATGCTAAAACGGGGGGAGTCCCAGGCAAACCAGAATGAATCAGTCAACTTACTTCTGAGTTGCTCTTGTAACCAAGAGAACCGGGGCGGGGGGGCATGGAAGCAGATAAGGGCAGCTATACTTCCTTCCCATTCTTGAAGCAAAGCAGAGACATAGATGGGGATAGGAGTTCCAGGGAAGCCAAAGAGTATATGGTTTTATCATGTCCTTACACCTTGTCTGTATCTCATAATTGTGTGGCTGAAGAAATACCAAGTGTACTTCAGAGATGACCGGTCACTTAGCTATAATATTTATATTGCTCTTTTAGAACAAGGCCTTTTTCCTTCAGGGATTTGCTGCTGCTTCTTACTATGAGATATGTCCCTTTGAAGTTGCTATGCATACACATGTTAGAATTGCTTTTTCATATTTTAAAAGTTCTGCCCTCCTTCAGATACCAGTTTATAGTGGGGTTTCATGTCCTTTTGTTACACCATAACCTCCATGAGAATTGTGAACTTGTCTTGAACCCAGCACTCAGAAGAGTTGCTTGCCCATAGTAGGTGCTCAAGACATTTATAAAATGAATGAATTCATGAACAAGAGAAAGAGCCAAGCTGAAAAGAGGATGAAACATTACTTTCCTCACCTAATCTTGCTCAGTTCTATCCAATCTTTTACCTGTTCCCATCATGGACTAGAGATATGGGTTGATGCTCATTTATATGTCTTGGTTAATAGTGCCACTTTCATGGCCACCACAATGGGGTCTGTGTAAGAGTGTTAGATAAATATCATGAACTGTCACTGTATTTCAATGCAAATGTCAGATCAGCCTCAAGTCATATAACCAAGGTTATTTCCCTGAAATGAAGGTTATGAATTTATAGATCATTGTTGATTTATGATATGGCTTGGTTGCCTCTGATAAATTTTTGTTATTTCAGGCACTGACAGTCACATTAGGCAATGTGTTTAATTGGATTTCTACAACAATATTCACCATGAAATCCTGAGACCTAGATTAGGAGGTTACCTGGTTTGAACAGTCTGCACCATCCCACCCATGCCGGAGTACATGTTAGCTGTAGACATCCAGAAGTTAGTAACCAGCATGTTGGCAAACACGGACACCCCAGCAATTGCACAAAGACCTATAGATAAAGAACAAAAAAGCTCTGTAGTTAGCTTTTAAGTGATCATAATGTTTCTGAGGCAATGTATACTAAATGAGTGTAGAGAAATAGGCTTCAGAACATTCAATTCCTGTAACAGACAGTTAATCCAAGCATTGATTATTGAATTCCCACTACATCCTAGACATTGTGCTAGGTGCTTGGACTTTCTTATCTCTCTAGTTATGGAAGGATTTGAATATGTACAGAAAGAGATTTTGCATGCATTTTAGAACCAATGGTTAATAGTACAAACATTTGGGGCCTGGTTCTTTGACAATGTTAAGAACTCTTCTCTTAAAATCATTTTCTAGAATCTTGTCAAAATAATGCCTTAAGGGATTGAGTCACATGACTACCTTAGGGTTCAGAATCCTATATAATAAAAGGCTAATATGCAAATCGACTGCATGGTGGAATGACCAGTTGCTATAATAGAACTGACCACCAGGGGACAGATGCTCAATGCAGGCGCTTCTCCCTGGTGATCATGTGCTTCCACAAGGGAGCGCTGCTCAGCCAGAAGTCAGGCTCATGATTGGTGAGGGCAGCAGCGATGGTGGGAACCTCTCCCGACGTTGTGGCACCAGCAAGGATGTCTAATTGAGGGCTTCAGTCAGACATCATCCAAGGAGTCCCGGATTGCAAGAAGCATAGGCCTGGCTGAGGGACCCCCACCCCCCAGTGCATGATTTTCGTGCATCAGGCCTTTAGTCTCTTACAATGGGACTGGGGTGGCAGCTAAGAGGGACATTAGCACTCATGATAATTTTGCAGAACAGAGATGGGGAACTTTTGGCCAAAGAGCTATATAATTTGGTCTGGCCCTGCCAAGGCAACAGCAAATGGGACTCGAAATTCAATAAAATCTAGGACCTTTTTTCATAATAACGTAATTTTTAAGTTGATAATTTTGTATGGCCCATGAATGATATTATAAATATCCAAATGGCCCTTGGCAAAAAAAAGGCTCCTCACCCTTGCTGTAATCCTAGTGTGCAAAGCTCTGAATTGTGCTCAAGCTATGCTCAACAGGAAGAAGCAGTGTTTCCTCTGCCAGAATGATTTTAACATTCCCAGAAGCACGTCTGACAGCAGGAACCACAGGCTCCTAGTTTACCTGAGATAATGAACATGATTCCAGAGGTCAGTGTCATGTTGGCTTTGGCAGAGTCCTCCATGCTGCCAATGCGGATGCACTTCAGGGCAAAGATGGACACCAGGAGGCCGAGGGCACCCAGGACGATGCCCACGATCATCAGGGCTCGCACTGCCTGCAGCATGGCTGTGGGTCAAGGGGCAAGACACAAGCAGACAGACCAGATCATCACAACATGATTGATCAGGCTCTGGCTTAATACAACCCAGCAACCACAACCAACCAACACTGAGTTCCTGGGGAACAGCAAGTCCATAAACCATGATGTGAACCTTGTTATTGTCAAGGGATGTTGAAGTGTGGGAAATGCAAAACCATCACTTACAACCCTTTGATTGATGAAGGACATGCATGTAAATACTGTACCTGTAGAATGAGAAAATTATGGACAGTTGGAGCTGGGAGGGCCCATGGAATTTATCTCTTTCATGTCCTTATTTTAAAGCTTGGTATTCTGGGGACCAGGAAAGTGAAATGGTGTGACTAAGGTGGCATTAAAAATTATTGATAGAGCTTATAGTAAAACTGGGTTGCTTTGACTTCTAACCCAAACATCTATCTTCTCTATCTTTTCATGTGGGCTCAATGTTTCATATAGTTGTGTCCACTTTAGGGAAACCCAATATTAATTTACAGTATATAATGAAGTAAGGTCACTAAGTGATATAACAAGGGCACTGTATTTTTGCTCCTTCCAAGGGGGCAACTAAAGTCATGGTGAACTGTAAGTTTTGGGTACTTATAAAAAGATACTATATCAATCTCAGGCCTTTCAACATGACCACCCTTTACCAGCAGTTTCCTTTTCAGGATCAGTGGAATCTGTAAGTCCTGCACGGACTCTCCTGCAGTGACCTTCCCTTTAAGGACACCCTAGAAACCTTCAATAATTTCTAGGGTGTCCTTAAAGTGCAGTGATTAATCTCAACAGTTTTCTACTGAGCCCCATGAATAGGCACAAGGTGGCAGCAATTAACAGGGCAGACATGGTCCTTGTGCTCATGGAGGTTCTACCAAGTGGGGAAAGACAGTCAGTAAATGTCCATTGCAAGCATAATGAATCTTACAAAAGGAAGGCTTGATGTCTTCCCGAGGAAAAGGCCTCTAGCTTGGAGAGTTCTTAGAGCAGGACTGGAGAACTGTGTGGAGCAAAGCAAAAAGCTCCATCCTATTCTAGCTGTTATAGCAATCAATGAAATATATTGAAAAAGGACAGGTAGATCATGCGGAATTCATTAAAGAGCCTTCCGCGGTGTCAGAGGAATGGAGGCCCTTTATTCATCAGTTATCTCCAGGTGTAGAAACAATGATATCCAGCTACCCTAGTTCTGTGCCATTGACTTCTGTTTATGATGATGATGTTTTAAAAATACATTTTTATTTATTTTATTTCAGAGAGGAAGGGAGACTGAGAGATAGACACATGGATGAGAGAGAATCATCCATCTGCTGCCTCCTGCATGCCCCCTACTGGGGATCGTGCCCGCAACCTGGGCATATGACCTTACTGGGAAGCACCTAGTGATCTCTTGGTTCCTGGGTGGATGCTCAACCCTAAGCCACACCAGGCTGGGCTGAACTCCATTTATTAGGTTCTGTCTCTCTTCTCTATAAAGACACTTCTGATGTTAACTTTGCTTCTCTTCTGGGAAGAGGATTCTACAAGCAGCCATTATCAGTCTTGGTCGGTCCTATTAGCAACTATAGTTTCAAAGTAGATGTGCTGGTTTATGGTGTGGATCAATCCTCTGTGATCTGACCATTCATTCCTGGGAGAATTGATCACAGTGTCATCTTGGACCTGCAGCTGAATTCTGATGCTAGAGCCATGGTAACATCACTAAGGCCAAGAGAACTCATGAGAGTGGTCCTTGAATCCATTCCTAAAACAGGAAGGCTCTAGGGTGACACCTGTGACCTCCCAAGCCTTGCCTGATGGCTTTGCTGGCCCCAAAGGATTTTGGTAACAAACATCCTGTTCATCTCCTCATTGGCAAATGCAAGCAAGTGTCACCTATTAGTATATTCATTAACATATTTCCAGTACATGTTGCTATACTCCCATAGTCAAACAACACATTCATATGCTCAACCAATCAACCATCCAACTAGCTAATCCACCAAAAAATAATTAACTAAGTAGGATAAAGAATGTCTTTTTCTCATTCTATGAAAACTTACACTTATCCCACACTCCAGGGAAGGATAGGTTCATCAAATCTCTTTTGATTGAGTGATTCTAATATTTGTTCCTGAAAACATATAGCGTGTGTGCTGTGGTTATGGCTGAGGTATATGACCTTCCCTGACACTGTTGGGTGAGCAGGGAGGGCAATGCTGGCAGGTAGAAGCACTGTGGGCTTGGGTGATGTGAAGAGTTGCTGCTGGTGTGCCATAGGAGTCCCTAGGTACTGGAGCCCTGGCCAGCTTGTCTCAGTCAAGCTTTGCCTTAGGCTTTCAGATGCCCTCTTGCCTCTACTGGCATCAGTTTGCATGACAAGTCCTCATTTCTTTCCTGCTCTTTCTTGACCTTTGAATTTCTGATGAACACTGGAAACTGCTTTGAACCAGGGATCCACCCAGACCATGAACTCCTTTTCATATCTGGAATTTCCTTCTAGCTTACTCCTACCCCTTTCTTTTAGCCTGCAGTTGGAAAAGACACAACTTTGTTTTATATCTTGTCAGAACCAGAATTCAGCCTGGATGGATGGACCAAAGTCTTCCATGGGATTTGGAGATCCCTTGGGCGGTCCTTCTAAGAGTGGAAGCTGTGATGGAGGCAGATGCCAGGAAGTAGGAGGAAATGTTTTCCATCGCTCTCTGCTAGAATCCCCCTATATCTAGTAATGACCATGGTGATACATGGTTGTGACCCAAACTTCCTTTCTAGTTAGAAGATTCTACCAATTGGGATTCTAATCCTTTTCCACAGATAAGAGAAAACTGCTCTTGAAGGAGGTAGGTTTCTCTTTTAGCCACTCTGCTTCTTATTTGATATTCTGAGCAAGAGGCATAGGCTTATCAGCTGATAACAGGTGAGTCAAGGGTTTCTATAGATTGATTCCCTGCACTAAAGCGTGATTATAGAATTCTTTCCAATGAACAATGAGGCATTATCAGACACTAAGGGTGGGCAGAATTCAGGGATGGTAGAAGCAAACAGAAAAATGGAAACTCAGTGCTATCTCCCTGTGGCAAAATTTCTTATTCCCCTACAATGAACTGATAAGCCAGGTGCCTTCAGGTGTGGTTCCCAACCTGGGCTGCACCTTAGCATCTCCTGGGGAAACTTTTAAATAAATATTAATGTTTTGGCCCTACCCCTAGAGATTTTCATTTAGTTGTTTATTAACAAAATTTCAATAGTTTAACTTGGGAAAACTGATTTCAAGAGAGCTCAGGAGGAGGTGCTCAAAGTGGGGAGTTGAGAGGAATTGAGTGGCTGACATCACTGAGCTGGCTAGGAGTGAGGGTGGGGCTGATGACACAGCAAGTCATCAGGAGCTAAAAGCCTGGGCTTGGGGCCCTTAATAGGGCTGGTGGAGGAGGGAAGTCTGAGGTCAGACCTCAGAGGCAAGGCCCTTCAGAACAAGGTGAAAGGCCTAGATTTTCCATAGATCCCAGGGGACCAACAGGGAGGTCTTTAGTATCATGAGAAATACTACAGAATGTGTGATGCCAGGTAAGTTGTTAGGCAAGTAACTTAACCTCACTGAAACCTAATTTCCTCAACTTGGAGTGGGATAGAGATGTCTTTTGCACAGAGATATTGTGACGATCAGATGCTACTTGGCACCAGCATAGAACTGAGCCAGGCTCAGTAAATATCAGTTCCCTTCCCTTCTTTAAAAAGAAGTTACCTCTCTCCAACTCCTCATGGCTTTGGCTTGTACTAACTATGTACAAACCTGAGTCCTCTCTCCTGGAGACAAAATATAGTTGAGGATTTAAAAAAGCCATGGTGAGGGAGTATGAAGGGCAATAGGGGAACAAAATTTGAGGAAAACAAAACAAAAAACGGAAGAGAAAGGCCTGGACCAAGGAATGAGGGAAGATCAGGAAAAACGGGCTCAGGATAAGTTGACAATGAACAAAGGAGGTGAGTGATGGATGAGTCAGTGTTGGTGGCTAATATCCTCATTGACCTTTCTTTTCACCTCTAAGATGGGGTCCAACTATATAACTCTCACAATGGATGCCCCACCACAAAATGATGCCCCTCCAGTGACTAGCCCATACGAGGGCTTCAGGCTTTGTGGATGACTGCCCTACTATCTAAGCAACTACTTCCACAACCACAAGCTGAGGAGGCATTCAGATTCTTACATAACTTTGATTATGAGAAATCAGGGCAAGCAGCCTCATTTTTATAGCCAAAATACAGGTTCTCTTGGACTTTGTAGATGTCTTCTCAGTTCTCTGTGGGATTTCCTTCCATGTACAATAGTGTGTATACATTTAGATGTTTGCCCACATATTTAAAAAGACTAAAACATCTCTTTTCTTTCTTTTTTTTTTTAAGAAAGAAAATGCAGCTTGACCAAAACCTAGGAGGCTCCTACAAATCTCATTTAAGCTTTATAACTAACTTATAATCAGTTCCTCTCGTAGGACCAATTTCTTCAACCATATATTGGGGAAAGACAAGCTGGTTTTACATGATGATGAGCATTAGACTTTATGTGAAACAGCCAATTATAAGAAGAAGCAAACAAGGCAGCTCCTTTAGAAAGGATATTGAGAGCAGTTTCATAGTTCTTTACCTTAAGTATTTTTGCTTTAGATTTTATCAAAGATTTAAACCATCTCCTTTTCTGCCAACTCAGTCCCATGAAATGTCTTTTCTGGCTTTTGGTGGAATCCTGTTCCCCTGCCCCAGACGGGCAGGGCTGGGGTACACCTTTTTGATGGCTGCCTGGGTTTTCCAGCTTTCAGATTTGTAAGCAGAGTCATGGGGGCCTGGGGAGGTGGCAAATATGCTCATTGCTATCAGAGTGCTTTGGGTTTAGAACAAATGTTTGTGGGGTCCTAGTCAATATGAGGGTGTGAAGAGGCTTCAGGGAAGAGTTGGTATTTGAGCTGGACCTCGCATATGGGAAGATTTGTGGAGATGGCATTTGGGGTGGTAGAGGAGTCATTTGGGCAGTGGGAACAATGGGTATCCAGGACCAAGCCCAAAGTATCGTTAATGGACAGGGAGAGAGAGAACTTGACAATGACCAGAATTAAGAGAGGATTTCCAGGAAAGAAGGATATAAGCACAAGTCAGGAGAAGAGATGAAAGAGGCAAGAAGGAGAGGACTGATCAGCTGGATGACCAGACAGGATGGTGTGGGACCTACAGAGCTCTGGTGGAGAGGCCAGCCTTGCACGGGAGAGAGAGGGGATCTTGTTCTGCAGAGGGTAGAAATGTCAAGGAGGAGAGGAGGAGAGTTTCTCTCAGTAAAACAGGAAAGACAAATGGGTTTGGCCAATTAGAAGAGTGGAAAGATAAAGAAAGAGCAAGAGGTTGATAATGTGTGGTGAGTTTCTGTGAAGACATTATGGAGTATGAAGTCTTGGGATGTCATGCCTTAATTTTGAATATGAGGTCAGTCATTTTTCTCCATTTAACAGTTCAACAATCCATGGCCTTGCAAGTCCCTTCTGACCTCTCCCCTCACACTACAGCATATCCCTCCATCATAGGGTTCCTTTCTTCCCTCTGGCCAGGTTTGACCTCCCCTGCTTCCCTAAGCAGGTCTTCCATGTAGTGTGTGGTCCTGTTGATCCTGCAATACAAGTAGCTTCCAAAAATGGAATAAATAACCCAAATCTTTCTACTCTGCCACCCATCTTCTATTTCTTTCCACAAATAGAGATGAATTAGTTAAATTGCTTTTCTCAATTCAATTTCTGGTTCTTAACAGTTTCATGCACATTTATTTCCATCTATCTATTCATGAAGTGTTTGTTTCAGAGAGACAGAACCCAATATCATTTTCCTTTCCTCACCAAACTCATATCTTGGACACTCCTCAGAGCCACTGTTTAGCCTGACCTTTTATTTTCTCCTTCCTTCCTTTCTTTCTTTCTTTCTTTCTTTCTTTCTTTCTTTCTTTCTTTCTTTCTTTCTTCCTTTCTTCTTCTTTTTAAATACAAGTAGAGCTCCCATAATACCCTATGATGTGTATTTATCTTCAGGGGTGAAAGAATTATATTTATAATAATATTTAAATTCTGACATTATAATAATATAATTATAGTTCTATAATTATATATTTTTATGGATGGGTGCACTAAAATCGATGAGTGAATGAGTTAATCATTTAGAATAAATGATTAATTTCAAATCATTGAAGAATGAGTGAATAATTTTTGCCAGTTTCTTCACCTATATACCTCTAAAGTTCTGAATGTATTTTCTGAATTTAAACCTGAAATCTGACTGAGAAAATTTGAAATATTATCTGCCTTACAAGAAATTTATACTCCAAATGGGGAGGGAAGTTAAACCGTGGAAACCAAAGCCATAAGAATGAGAATCAAGTGAAAAATTACGGGACATAGACTTTGAATGCTGCAGGCATTCAAAGAATGGTGAAGTCTGTCCTCCAGTTCAACATACTTGTCACTTACTCCTGATCCAGAAGGATAAGGAGAAGGTAGAGCAAATAAGAACCAAACTAAGTGGGCCAGGCCATCAAAACAGAGGAGAGTTGAGATCAGAATGGGGTTAGGAGGGAAACTTAGGACATTGAGCCCTTCTGGAAGTATGTGTTCATCCATTGTTCACTGTCCTAACAGATATTCATGCCTGATGCCTGTAATAGTTATTTTTAATGTGTCCACTTGACAAAGCTATAGTACACAGTTATATAGTTATATTCTGACAGACATTGTTTTTTAGGAGTGCATACTAGAACTTCTCACCATAAATGCAGAAAAAACTATATAATTTAATGGCAATATAGCCATATCTATCTATCTATCTATCTATCTATCTATCTATCTATCTATCTAGACCCAACTTTTCAAAAAAAATTTAATTGAATCAAAAATGAAATAAAATTAACTTTTTGGCTGTAAGAAAATATTCACCACCCTACTTCCTTATTCCTATGTATGTGCAGGCAGGAGCAAGTCACACGCACATACATGCACAGTTAATTTCCTCCTTGTGGAACTCCTAGTGTGTTCTGGTATCATGAGCATGCCCTTACACCAGACCCATCTTTTTCATGACCTGCTTCCTCACTACCAGTCCCTTTGATGAGTAGGAATTCTCTGATTTTCTCCCCTGTGCTATTGCCCTCTTTGACTTGGGGCCAGCACCTTCTAGTCACACATTCTATTCTTAGCCAAACCTATTCCAGGGTTTCTCCTGGCTGCAGTGGGAGCTCACAGCCCCTTCCTGCCCTCACCTGGTGGGGCCCCCAGATCCTGCCCAGTGCCTACCTGGAAGGCCCAAGATGGTGAAGAAGGGCCGGCATTCGGTGAACCCTGAGCTCTGCCTCACACAGCTCTGCCAGAGCCCTTCGTACTGGAACACGGACGTGACCGGGTTGTCATACAGGTCCTGGATGCTCCACATGTCCATCCCCGTGGCGGTGATGCAGCCCACCAGACCCAGGATGGACAGGAGGAAGCCCACCACTTGGCATGTGGTGGTGGACATGGCTCTGGGCCTCTGGCACTCTGGCCTTCGTCTTGGGACCAGCTGCCACCTTCCTCCGGTGGAAGGTGTGGGCCTACCGTGCTCCGGAGGGGAGCCGCTCTAATCAGATGGTTTCCCTCAGCTCTTGGTGTTTGCTCACAGTGTTTTCCTTAGATAGTTCAGTTTCACTCTTGGTTCAAGGGCATTATTTTTTCATTTGTTAGGGAAGCAGTCCCAAGAGGCACTTGTCCTGCTGATCTGCGCAGGCCCAGCTAGTTTGAGAGCAGGACGGGCTGAGGGGACACCCTCCCCCAAGGCCCTGCCCCATTCCTGATTCTGGCTCTGCCCCCAGCACGCCACCCTCTGGGAGAAACGCTGATATGTCCACCGTTGGGAACCTCCCCAAACTCTTCCTTTAGGCTCTGCTCATCTCAGGAAACCACCTGGCTGACCTCACTTTTGAAAAATGGCCCAGGAATCTCCATTTTAAGCCATCTTAAACATGGGGACTAAACAAAGACACTCCAAAGCCCTTTCACATTTTACATACAGTCTTCTACATTTTGCAGAAAATTATTTTCTCCTCACAACTCATAAACCACTTTTCCTTTATATCTTCTCATTTTAATCTTACAGAAACGGGCAGGGCAGTGTTACTATTGCCCCCCATATATTTTTGGGGGGTGAGTTAAGTGAGGTACAAATAGTTCAAGGAACTTGTCCCAATGAACCACAAATGCTTTAAGTCAGCAAAGGTGGAGCTCCCTGCTCAACTTCCTCTCTGGTGCTCTCTCTATTTCCATATAAAGAGCAAGGGTCCGATTAAGTTGTCTCCACTTTTGAGAACAGGAAACCAAATCCTAGACTTGATATATCCTATTGACCTCCACCTCACCCTTTCACTCATGCCACAAGAAGCACATGAAGACCAACCACATGGCAGTCACAGAAAATTCCACAAAGGCCAGAGGAGGGACTCGGGCTGGCTGGACCCCGATGAGAGGCCTAGGATCTGCTCCTGACACTCTCACTAACACATGCTGTGTTGGGTGATTTGGGACAAACTGCTGAGTTTCTGCAAGTCACAGTGTCTTCATCTGTAACATGGGGACTAAACAAGGACACTCCAAAGCCCTCTCACATTTTACATACAGTCTTCTAGATTTTGCAGAAAAAATTTCACTGCAATTGATAAAAGTATCAGGAATTATATAATCATGCAAAAGAGAGACTTGGCCAGAGATCAGCCATTGCATTTTGTCTATACATTTTTTTAAAGAATTAACTGAGCTCTGTATTTTGCCTCTGAATTTAGACATATTTTAATTAGAACTTCTCTAAATCTATATTTCAAGGCCCCGAAACACACACACACACACACACACACCCCACCTCTAACCTGGACATGTTCTCCAGGAAACAAGCCTGAGCAACTGGACATTTCAATGTTATCTTGGGTGCACCCAACTACCGCTCTCAGGACTTTATTCCCAGCAAACACAGAAAGCAAATATGAAAGATCTTCCTAATTTGAATGGAGGTAACACTTCCCTCAACCACACACCTTGCTTTAGGTTTTGTGGTCAGGGTTAGTAAAGAATGAAGTATGAGCCATAAATCCCCCCAAAAGAGAATAAGCAAGAGTCATAGATGACTTAAGGTGATAAATAGTGCTGTTGTCTCTGTACCCCCTGAATTGAGCTACAAGGCCAACTCTAAAAGGTATGGAAGGGACAACTAGTAAAAGTGACTCTAGTCTCTGCTGGTGGGCAGAGGTTGACCAATTAATTTGGAAAATGTTGGAATGATTCGGGAATGATTCTATCACTGTTTCTGTGGGCAAAGTCCACTTTACTTATTTCAACCAAGACACCAACTTTTTATTCATAAAGAGAACTATAAGAGTTTGGTTTCAAGTTGTTCATTTTATGGCTTTTGTCTAATAACCCCCAATATATTGACTATAATATCACTAAAATAATAACCTGATAATAGAAAAAATAAAAAATAGGTTATTATAAGTTATCTATTTTCACTCCCATTTTCCTATGCAAATCTTTTTATGAAAAATTTTTAAGACAGGGAAATATAATGCAAGTATAATGAATCAAGCTTTCTTTCTTGTTTGAGATGGCAACAGTAAGTTTATTTTTTGGACGAAGGAAAGGTTAATTTTAAAGAATAAACTAAAGCTACCCCTACCTAGGCAGAATACTGAATGAGTAGATAGAAATTGTAAGTCTACATGCTTTTTTATGTGAAATAAACATTGACTATGTTTTAAAACATCTGGAAGATGGGATTTTTTATTTCCTGGAGTTTCTGTGCTTTGAAGTGAGATGACCACTGTCTGAGCTGCCATTTCCAAAGAGTAAATAAGGCCCCCAGGGGGAAAGACAGCTTCCTCATTCATGGCAATAGGTGTTTTTATTTTATTTTAATTAAATGTAGATCTAGCAACATGGATAATTCATGGTTTGATTATAATAATATGTAATAATAATTATAATTCATGTTTTGATTTTGTCTAACAATAATGTAATAACGTTGGTACTATTTCACTTAATCATTTTTAAAATGGAGCAAATGTTTTGCTGACGTCTTAGGGAAAACCATCCCTATATTCAGGGTTAAATATGGTTCTGGCAGTGCCATTTCAAGTTATAAATTTCCAGGAGCTTATATTACTTTACTGGTAATGGAGAATAAACTTCCCTCACCTTTGCTTTACCATTTTTTAGGACTATAAATATAAATCATGTGTGGTAGTTAAGCAAAAATGGTGGTCTAATGGCAATATAAAATAAAATATGGGAGGAGTAAAATTAGTAAGCTAGTAATAAAAATAATTGATATATCTATTAATTAAAATATATTATCACATTGTACAAGGTGGGGCAAAGTTAGGTTTATACTTCTTCATTAAATAATGCAATAATTAGTTAATACATAATAATACTATTCGAATAAACTCTGAGTTGCACAAACTCACAACTGTATATCTACTTTTGTAGCACCCTGAATATCTCTAATTTCTGACTGCACCTTTTTGTGCTCATAATAGAAAATTTGTAAGTAGTGATAATTTTAACAAATCACTCATAATTTTAAATCCTAGACAAAATTTGTAATACTTCCTTTTTATCCATTCTCTGTATATAATTTTTTTACCTGATTAAAAAATTATACCATTTGATGTTTTTCTCTTTCCACTTAATTGCATACATGTACAATCAAAGCTTTATAAACACCATTTAATATATTTAATGTTAAATGTTCAGTTTGATATGAGTAAAATAGTATTTTAATAGGAGCCTATTAGTATTCCATTACACAGAAGGGCTATTATTTATCTAAACATCGTCTATTCCTTTTAAATTTTATTTTGTTTTTAATTTTTTCCCCAGTTATAGCTGACCTTCAACATTATATTAGTTCCAGGAATACAGCACAGTGGTTAGACATTTACATGACTTACGAAGTGACCTCCCTAGAAGCTGGGACCAGGCACAAGGGAGCCTGGAGAGAGATTCACAGTCCCCAATTTAGGGAGGAGAACCTTGGGGCTAAAGTCTGGGCCTCCTGAGACCTGTTACTGTGGGTGATTGAGACTCAGTGACATTGCTCTCATCGAAGTTATTTTTAAAATGTGCCCCTTGGGGAGAATTGGGCTTCACCCAGTGAGGGGAACAGGACCCTGACAGCTCCAGAAAGCTCCCCTCCCTAAGGCCTCTGTGGTCCTGTTCTTCCCCTGGTGGTGGGGGCTGTTGCTCCTCCCTCCCCAGCAGTCCCTCCACGGTGCTTCAGGTAGAGGCCCAGCGGCCCCTCCCAGTCTGCCCGCCACCAGCCCTTACCTGGCAGCCCCAGCATGGTGAAGTAGGCCCGGCACTCAGTGAAGCCAGAGCTCTCTCGGACACAGGAACGCCACAGCCCTTGGTAGTTGAATACAGCTGTTACTGGGTTGTTGTACAAATCCTGGGTGCTCCACTGGTCCATGCAGGTGGCAGCAATGATGCCCCCAACCCCAATCAGTGAAACCACAAACCCCAAGCCCTGGCAGGCGGTCACGGCCATGGTGGGGTGCAGCGTAGACACAGGGCACCACACGCCAGAGGGACAACACAGTTTTGAGAGTGTTGAGTGTAGGGTAGAGTTTTCTGGGGCAGGCTGGTGCATACGTCACAAATGGGCATGACATGGAGGAGGGGACTCCACAGTGCCACCTGGGCTCAACCAGATCCTTTATCTACCTCGGTAAGATAATTTCCACAACATGGTACCAAGACCCATTTGTTTTCCACCATATGTACACTCTCCTCACTGTTTACCTTGTAAGGGAGTTTCTTTCCTGATTAGCCAGGTTTCCTTCTGTAGAGGGTAAAGCAAGTGCAGAGGGCACTCTTGGAAGGCCCGGCAGGTTGGCCAGGCAGGGCTTCTAGGAGCTAAAGCTACGACATACTGGGAGATAAATGGGCTTCATCCGATGGCCCTCCCAAAGTGCCATTGCCACTTTAATTTAAAAACTTAGGTAACACTGGTTATGAGGCAGGATGAAGTACTCGTTAATCACGGTAGTTAAGTTCTAGAGACACCAGGAATACTAAATTAGCAAATACTGAACCATTGGCATAAGAGAAATACAGGGTTAGGTTCCTGCGAGACCCTGAGGGTCATCAACTGATCAATAAAATAATCATGTTTTGTGTGTGTTTCTGTTTTAAGATACCCACTTTAAGATATATTGTTGATTCACTAACGTTGACCACCAGGACTGTAACTCATGCCTGCACGAAGCTTATATAACACATGCTTTTCCCTGAAAGGCACAAAATAGCCTGTTTGCACTGGTGCAACACTAGCCAGCAACTTCAGCACTAGGACTGGGGGCCATTTTAAATAGAGAAATTGATTTCAGAGAAATGTGGAGACATGGCACTAAATGTGAGAGGGACACCGGGTTACAGAGGAGAGCTGAAACGAGGGGACAGAGCTTCACCTTGTTCCAGGTCAGCTGAGAGCAGGCACGGCCAGCAGCTCAATGCATGGGTCCAATAATGGCGGGGGAATAGTTTGGAGTATTGGTTTTGGGGTATAAATTTTAGTGAGTAGGTAAATTTGCAAATACGAATCTTCAAATAATCAACTGTAGTTATTTGATGGGATTGAGCAGTTAACGTAGTCAAGCTGTCTGCAGCTTCTGTGGCTTTGACTCGGCCTCCAGCAAAGAGACCGTGGAGGAGGAAGGCAGCAAAGGCAAGTCAGCAGGAAGGGCCTGGGCTCTGGGGCTAGGCAGCCCCGGTTCAATCCTCACTCCACTGCTGATTGGCTGCGTGGGACAACAGCTAAGTCACTTAACCTCTCTGAGCCTCATTGTCTTCATCTGTAAAGAGATGATAACCATTTTATCTTCCTGGATTGTTTTGTAAATCAAATGTGATTATGCATGTGAAATACTAAGCATTGCACGTGGAGCAATATACTTAGACAATTATAGCGAACACAAAGCAAGAGCAGAGATCATATCTTGGTGATGTGGTCAGTCATGGGGCTGTCTGAAGTCAGAACACACATGCAAACTCCCAGTAATGGGGTAATTGTGAAGCCTGAGATGAGAAGAGAGAATTCTAATGTAAAATGCTCTTCAGTGACTGTGAGACTTGCTCCTGATACCTCTGTCCCTCTGGCTGCCAGAAGTCCACCTTAGCTCTGTGGCCAGGGGAATACTCATGTCTAATCTTCCGTCCAGATGGCCAGTGTTCAAGGATTATTGGGAAACTCGTAGAAATTTTTATTTTATTTTATTTTATTTTATTTTTTTACCAATCTGAGAATCAGAGGCAAAGCATTTTATATGTTGATAATATGTGAAGGTGTTCATGTCCTAACTCTGGCGTTGTTGTAAGATTTTATTTATGCTATTCAATCAAAATTGGCCCTCTGTCTCCCAGAGAAATAAAGGACTACTTCTCATTTACAGTAAAGAAAACATTTTGAGAAATAACAAACTGAATACCACTATGTCCAGAGGTCTCCAAGCACGGAATGTGGGCTCTGAACAAACAGATTTCTGTGAGAGAGCCAACCTGTTCCTTCCAGGTGAAATGTCCATCCCAAGTTCTGTAGGAGAAACTCAGCATGTTCTTGACATGAGCTCACGTTGCCCAGTGAGAGATGACTCAGAAAAATGACCACTGAAACCTGATTTTCAGCCTAATATGGGTGTTCCAGGAACAGGATTCAGCCATGTAGTGATTCATTCCCATTTGATTTGGCTTGTGGGAGGAACAAGATAATGCTTCCTTGACTGTGGACCAGGGGTATAAACGATTCAAGTACCCACCCCATTTCAGTCTCAGGAATTCATTCAAAAGCCAATAAGCATGGCCAATCAAAATACCACCCAGCATCCATTGGCTTTTTAGATCTGGATGTGTTTTTAAGTCCCAGTTTGAATGTATAAACTTTTTTTAAAAAATTTAATAAATCTTTATTGTTCCGATTATTACAATTGTTCCTCTTCCCTCACCCTATTATAGCTCCCCTCCATCTGGCTCCCGCTCAACCCTCTGCCCTTACCTCCCCCCCACATTGTCCTCATCCATAGGTGTACAATTTTTGTTCAGTCTCTCCCCGCACCTCCCTCACCACTTTCCCCCTGAGAATTGCCAGTCCACTCCCTTTCTATCCCCCTGATCTATTATATTCATCAGTTTATTCTATTCATCAGATTTTTTATTCACTTGATTTTTAGATTCACTTGTTAATAGATAAGTATTTGTTGTTCATAATTTTTATCTTTACCTTTTTCTTCTTCCTCCTCTTCTTAAAGAGTACCTTTCAGTATTTCATATAATACTGGTTTGATGTTGATGAACTCCTTTATTTTCCTCTCATCTGTGAAGCTCTTTATCTGCCTTTCAATTCTGAATGATTGCTTTGCTGGGTAGAGTAATTTTGGTTGTAGGTTCTTGCTATTCATCACTTTGAATATTTCTTGCCACTCCCGTCTGGCCTGCATAGTTTCTGTTGAGAAATCAGTTGACAATCGTATGGGTACTCCCTTGTAGGTAATTACTGTTTTTTTATTGCTGCTTTTAATATTCTTTCTTTGTATTTTGCTCTTGGTATTTTAATTACGATGTGTGTTGGTGTGGTCCTCTTTGGATTCCTTTTATTTGGGGTTCTGTGTGCTTCCTGGACTTGTAAGTCTATTTCTTTCACCAGATGTGGGAAGTTTTCAGTCATTATTTCTTCAAATAGGTTTTTAATATCTTGCTCTCTCTCTTCTTCTGGCACCCTCATAATTCTGATGTTGGCATGCTTGAAGTTGTCCCAGAAACTCCTTACACTAGCTTCACATTTTTGGATTCTTTTTTCTTTTCCAGTTGAGTGTTTTCTGCTGCTTTGTATTTCAAATCTTTGACTTGATTCTTGCATTCCTCTAGTCTGCTGTTAGGTCTCTGTATAATATTTTTTATTTCAGTCAGTGTATGTTTAATTTCTAGTTGGTCCTTTTTCATCTCTAGTTGGTTCCTTTTTATCTCCTCTTGGGTCTTGCTAAATTTATCCATCTTTTGTAGGAAATTCTTGTAAAACCTTATAACCATGGTTTTGAACTCTATATTCAGTCATTTGTTTTCCTCCATTTCTTTTGTTTGTGATCTGTTTCTTTGTGTCTGCATTTTTGCTACTTCCCTGAGTTGGTAGAGTATCTTTGTGTGCTAGGTGTCCTATATGGCCCAGTAGCTCCATCTCCCCAATTATCCAAGGTGGACTCTCTTGGTGCACCCCTTTGTGGACTGTGTGTATAGCCTTGTTGTAGTTAAGTCTTGATTGTTGTTGTTATCACTGGAGGGAATTGACCTCCAAGCCAATTGGCTGCGAGGATCAGCTGTGTCTACGCTGGGAGAACTTCTTGCTGGAATCAGCCTTCTGAGACAAGACTTGCAAAAGCCTCTGTGCTAGGCTTGGATGGGGCAGAGTTTCAGGGATGAGTAGACAGCCTTGGCTTTCTGTCAGCCCACCCCTATGAGGCTCCTGGGTCTCAGTGTACCTAGGTAATCGCTCCAGCCATCTCTGTGCACACTCGAATTTGTGAGTCTTCAAACCTCTGCCATTTGTGGCACCCCTGAATTTCTGTTGCTCTGGGGACCCGTATGAATCTGGGTCCCCAGAGTCTCACTCAAAACTGGGGTTCAGTGCAGTCATATGTGGAGTTCAGCACAGTTGGGAGGTCGGTCTTCCTCCCATTAGAGAAAGCCAGTGGCACAATCAGTAGTCAGTCCTCTCTGCGCGCCCTGGCGTGCGTGTCTCCAGACCTCTGCCTTTCCTGGCTCCCCTGAGTTTCCATGCACACCTCACGTTTTCTGACAGTCTAGACTCCCTCTGTATGAGTCTTGCCCAGAACTGGGGATCAGTACAGTCGGAACTCGAGTTCAGTGCTGTCGGGAGTTTCTGTTTCCCTCCTGCTAGAGAAAGCCAGCCACCCGTCCTCTTCATACGTGTGTCTACGTACCTCAGCTTTTTGCAGTTCTTCTGAGTCTCTGTGAGCCCCTCTCTTTCCTTCTAGTTGTAGAATTTCCACTCAGCCAGCTTTCCTGTGGTTCTGGATGATGTCCATTTTTTCTTTTAGCTATAGTTTTGAAATTGTTGTGCAAGGCAGCGGTTTAGATGTTCACCTATGCTGACATCTTGGTTTCTCCAAATGTATAAACTTTTAATATAAAATATGCCCAGCATATTTGGGAAATAATTGAACATTACACATCCTCTCAGGCAGGACAAAAATTAGGTCCCTATTTGTTTGCCAAACAGAATTTTAGTTAGAAAACCCAAACCTTGTTCCCTTTGGCGATAGAGCAAGATGCAGCAGAAATATGGACACTATCCACATTGTCCATGTTTCTCCAACATATGCCATTATCAAGATATACCCTGAAATCTAGAAGGCCCTTTGAGGACAAAATTTCTGAGACAGAATCAGCCCTTGGCATGGGTGTGATGACGTCTCGGATGATTCTCTAACTCCTCTGACCTCACCTGTGTATGTTTCTCTGAGATTGCCTTACTGATGTTCAGTACCCCAGGCCCCTCACAGTCCCTCTCAGATCTAAAATCAGCTATTGTTATTAGGAAAGAGATGTCCTAAGGCATGATGATTAAATGGCAGGCTTTAGTTTGTAACCTCTTGTGAACTATTTGTGTTTTACTCCATGAATGGTCTCCTGGCTCCACCTTAAAAACAAATCAAACAAACAATTTCTATTTGTTGATGGTTTGGTGATCCCAGACTTTTGGATTGTATGAATAAGTAAATTTGTATACAAAAGATTTCAGGACCTAAAAAGGACTGCCAACTTTTCATTTTGTCCAGTAAGAACAATGACTAATTAGCATAATCACCATCATTCATAAGAGAAAGAATATTTTAATATAGAAAAGTACAATCTCAATAAAGAACAGTCATGGACAGCTAGGACATATATTGTCCTCCATTTTTTTCCTTATTTCTTTTCAAATAAAAAACTGATATGATAGACCAGCATGAGTGCAGAAGCCTGGAGCTGGAGGACTAGGAGTTGTCTGTATTTGGTGAGATACTCCCTGTTAAGGTGCATTGAGGGGGAGCAATGCCAGGATATAGGTATTAGAAACATGACTTTTGAGCTGAAGGTAAGAGTGAACATTTTGGTGATTCTGAGGGGAGGTGATGACTTTGAAAGAGGTTGTAGATGAACAAAGACAGGAGATCTTGAGGACTCAGGATGATCTGGTTGAGTGGGGCAGGGATGAGGTGGGTGAAAGTGGATGGACATGATGTACTTGGTGAAAAATCTTTCACATCAGGCATGGAAAAGAAAGGAAGCAATAAAACATTCCTAAGGTCAGAGACTATGACTTTACAAGGGACTCGAGAATGTTTTGTGGACAGGGACTAAGAATCATCATTGATTGATTGGTAATTGATTTGATTTCATGTAATTGATTTGATTCATTTCATAGATGCATTTATTTAAAAAGCAACTGTTGAGCCAGGCAGTACACTAAGCACGGGAATTCGGAAATGAATAAGATGCAATCCTTGTCCCCAGATGTGCATAGTTGTTTATACATGATATCATGTGTGCTACTATATTTATGGATTACATTATAAAACATAGCTTATCTTGGAAATTAAAGGAAGATAATACGAAAATAAGTATAAATAGAAGTTCTGAAATTATCTTCCTGTATACTTGTAGATTGTTTTGTCTGTACCTGGGCTGTGTGTATTTCCTATTTAGAAATTATTAGCCAAAACAGCTGTGAGCACGTTGAGGGAGACTGGCAAGTAGGAATGATGATGGCTTTGGAAAGCGAGTATTACTAGAATATTGAGGAACAGACTTGGGCTCAAAGAGAGGTGGCCCAAGTTTTGTGTGCCAAAAGACACCATCAAAAAAGTAAAAAGACAAGCAGCAGAATGGGGTGCTGTGAGAAATCATCTTACTTAAGAATTTGAAATCAAAATTTCACTTGGAAGAATGGAGGCATGCTAAAGGAAAATATACTGCTATCCTTGGTAAAAGATTTCTGTATGTTGGATGGGTAAAAGGGAGTGTGATGATGCTTCATAACACTCCCGAAAGGTCCTGTGCTCTGACTGTGTTTTACAAACTAAAGAGTTCATGTACATGAGCGGAGGAGGATGTTTTTCTTCTGACCTCTAATTAGTTGACATAAAAATTAAAATGTAAGATCAAATCACCTCTAGTTAATTAATGCATGCAACAAGACGAGAAGAAGTCCATTGGGTGGGCAGTGGTTGGGGTGATGGTCACTGAGGTTTTCATTGACCCACCAGCACACACCTTATCTGAGCCAACACTCAGAATGAGGAAGTGGTTCTCTGTGTTTCCCGCTCTCAGGAAGAGAAGGAGACGAGAGAGCAAACAAGTGGGAGGGCTGGTTTCTGTTTAACTAGCTGCAGGGGCAGGAGGCTCCTGCCTCCTCCTGATTCTCCACACACAGACTGCACGTTCACCTTTGGGTGCTTTTATTCAGGGGAGCTGAAAATATACTCAAAGAGTTTCTCAGTCCCGGGAAAAATGAAAGCTGCACCCTGCATTTCCCTTCACAAAAGGGTTTCTTTAAATGACAGTATTTTTTTTTTCTTATTGTAAAAGTAATGTAAAATGGTAGAAAATGTTAAAGGATATACAAATTAAAAAATCCCAAACAGGGATGAATAGGTGGAGCATAGGATTTCTAGGGCAGTGAAACTACTGTATGATACTATGATGGTGGATACATGTCATGATCTATTTCTCGAAACCTATAGAATGTACAATGCTAAGAGTGACTCATAATGTAAACTGTAGATTTTGGGTGATAATGATGTGTTAATGTAGTTCATCAACTGTAACAAATGTACCACTGGGCTGGAAGATGTTGATAATAACAGAGGCTCTGTGTGTGTGTGTGTGTGTATGGGGTGGGGCGGGGGGAACAGCGGATATATGGGAAATCTCTGTAAATTCTATTCAATTTCTTTTTTTTATTGTTTAGTTTTGCATGTCTCCTTTTTTCCCTCATTGACCGCCACCGCCCCCTCAACTACTCCCTCCCCTGAGGGCAAGCCTCCACCGCCGCAGTGTCTGTGTCCATTGGTTATGCTAATATGCATGCATACAAGTCCTTTGGTGGATCTCTAACCCCCTCTCCCCTGCCTTCTCTTTGAGGTTGGATGAGTTTGTTCAATACTACCTTGTCTCTAGTTCTATTTTTTTTAAATTAAATCTTTATTATTCAGATTATTACATTTGTTTCTCTTTTTTCCCCTCCATAGCACTCCTCTACCCAGCTCCCACCCTTCCCTCTGCCCTTACCTCCCTCCCAATGATCTCATCCATAGGTGTATGATTTTTGTCCAGTCTCTCCCTGTACATCCCTCACCCCTTTCCCCCTCAGAATTATCAGTCCACTCCTTTTCTGTGCTCCTGATTCTATTATATTCACCAGTTTATTCTGTTGATCAAATTTTTAATGCCCTTAATTTTTAGATTCACTTGTTGATAGATATGTATTTGTTGTTCATAATTTTTTGGCTTTTACCTTTTTCTTCTTCCTCTTCTAAAAGAGTACCTTTCAGCATTTCATATAATACTGGTTTGGAGTTGATGAACTCCTTTAGCTTTTTCTTCTCTGTGAAGCTCTTTATCTGCCCTTCAATTCTGAATGATAGCTTTGCTGGATAGATTATTCTTGGTTGTAGGTTCTTGCTATTCATCACGTTGAATATTTCTTGCCACTCCCGTCTGGCCTGCATCGTTTCTGTTGAGAAATCAGCTGACAGTCATATGGGTGCTCCCTTGTAGGTAATGAAGTATTTTTCTCTTGCTGCTTTTAATATTCTCTCTTTGTCTTTTGCTCTTGGTATTTTAATTATGATGTGTGTTGGTGTGGTCCACTTTGGATTCCTTTTATTTGGGGTTCTGTGTGCTTCCTGGACTTGTAAGTCTATTTCTTTTACCAGATGTGGGAAGTTTTCAGTCATTATTTCTTCAAATAGGTTTTCAATATCTTGCTCTCTCTTCTTCTGGCACTCCCACAATTCTGATGTTGGTACACTTGAAGCTGTCCCAGAGGCTCCTTACATTACCTTCACATTTTTGGATTCTTTTCTCTTCTTGCTTTTCCAGTTGAGTTTTTCTGATTCTTTATATTTCAAATTTTTGACTTGATTCTTGCCTTCCTCTAGTCTGCTGTTAGGACTCTGTATAATATTTTTTATTTCAGTCAGTGTCTCTAGTTGGTCCTTTTTCATCTCCTCTTGGGACTTGCTAAATTTATCCATCATCTCTAGTTGGATCTTTTGCATCTCTAGTTGGTCCTTTTGCATCTCCTTTTTGGACTTGATAACTTTATCCAACTTTTCTAGCATATTCTTGAAAAACCTTATAAGCATGGTTTTGAACTCTATATCCAGTAGTTTTTTTTCCCTCCATTTCTTTTGTTTGTGATCCCTTCCTTTGTCTCGGCATTTTCACTATGCCGGGGAAACTTCTGTGTTGAATTCAGCCTTATGATACCAGACTTGCAAAACCAAAGAAGCCTCTGTTGAGCTTGGCATGGGTGAAGTCTCAGGGCTTAAGGGACCGCCTTGCCTTCCAGTCGGCCCTGCCCTCCACGGCCCCTGAGTCTCATGTGACTGGGTAATCGCTGGAGCGGTCCTTGTGCGCGCGCGCCCGCAGTGCCTCTAGATGGCTGCCTTTCCAGCTCTAATGTGCACCAGCACCACAAGAGTCTAGGTCCCCAGGGTTTTACCCTAAACAGGGGCTTAGTGGAGTCAGAAGTGGCACAGTAGGGAGGGTCTGTCTCCCACCCACTCTCGAAAGCCAGTGGCACAATCAGCAATCTGTCCTCTGCGCAGTGTCGTGCGCGCCACTAGACCTCTGATCTTTTGCGACTCCCGTAAATTTCCGTGCACCTCTCCCTTTTCACAGTCCAAACTCCCCCCAGTATGAGTTTCGGCTGGATCTGGGGTTTAGTGTCGTAGGATAGGGAATTCAATGCCTTTGAGAGTCTCTGTTTCCCTCCTGCCAGAGAAAGCCAGCCAGGTACTCCGGCACCCGCTCTCTCAGCGCGCACGTCTCCGTACCTCAGCTTTTTGCAACTCCTCTGGGTTTCTGTGAGTCCCTCTCTTCCTTCTAGCTGTAGAACTTTCACTCAGCCAGCTTTCCTGTGGTTCTGGATGATGTCCGTTCTGTCTTTTAGTTGTAGTTTTGAAATTGTGTGTGAGGCAGCAGTGTAGGTGTTTACCTATGCCGCCATCTTGGATTCTCCTCTATTCAGTTTCGATGTGAATCTAAAGGTGCTCTAAAAATAAAGTCTAATAAAAATTTAAAACAAAGGAGAAAATTACAAAAAAAAAAGGAAAAAGAAAAAGAAAGAAAAGCATCCTATATAATAAAAGGCTAATCTGCAAATTGTCTCCTCAAACAGGAGTTTGACCAGGGGCTGGGGCTGGCCAGCCAAAAGCCCATGGTCCATCCCCATGGCTGGCCTGCCTGATAGGCCTCAATTGGGTTGGGCTGGCTGGACTCCGACCATGTACAAATTTGTGTACTGGGCCTCTAGCATAGAATAAAACAATAAACTGTGATTCTACCTTTAAGAGGTACCATTGGTAATATTTTGGCTTTATTTCTTTCTAGTTTTCTTTCCTTGAATACAATATTTTTAACATAGTATCATACTACACATATACTTTTTATGATACTTTTTCATTTATATTTATAAAAATATTTTCTTTATCAAAATTCATTGAGAGCATTATTTTTAATATTCTATTATGTGGGGTACCATATTTGTTTAAACATTCCCCCATTATTGTGTGTTTAGGTTATTTTACTATTTTCTTTTTCTGGTAATAGGATATTTTATAAAATAGACCATCTGATTTTTGAAATTTTGATGGTTAGAAGTTGAAAACACTAGCATTTAAACTGTAAGTGATGTTTTATTTCACTAGAAACAGAGGTTGTAATACTCCTTCAAGATAGACTGCATGTTGTTCTGGGCACCAAAGGACTTAACACTATAATCGCACAAATATAAATTACTTACTATTCTTAGGGAAAGTGTGGTGTTGCTCCCGACCAAAATATAAATGTTCGTAGACTGAGAACCCAAGAATACTGATGGCTAAGGTGCATTATTTGGGGGCAGGGGTTGTGTATGTTTGAGTCAGAACTGTGTCTCTGTAGAATTTTCTCCCTTTCTTTGGTAAGGAGGTGAATGAAGTAATTTCAGATAAACAATGAATTTTATTTTTAGCATAAGTATGTTCCAAATATTGCACGAGACATATTTATACTAAAAATATAACTATGGTTTGGCTCATTGGGTAGAGTGTCAGCCTGTGGACTAAAGGCTTCCGGGTTTGATTTTGGTTGCAGGCTCCTCCTCTCCCGAGGCCAAGCTCTAGTCAGGGCTCGTGCAGGAGGCAACCAATCATGTGTTTCTCTTACAATGATGTTTCTCTTTGTCTTTCCCTTTCTCTTCTACTCTCCCTAAAAATCAATAGAAAAATATCCTAGGGCAAGGATTAACAACAACAATATATATCCTATATAATAAAAGCATAGTATGCAAATTGTCTCCTTGGGAGTTGTCCAGGAGTTCAACCAGGAGGTGGGGCCAGCCGGGGGTAGGGAGGGAGTACCCATCTGGCAGCCACTAGGGGCCCCACCAGTGCAGAATTTCATACACACACACACACACACACACACACACACACACACACAAATTTACTTGTGTTTATCTGAAATACAAATTTAACTGGGCATTCAGTATTTTTATTTGCTAAATCTGGCAATCATACATATGAGCTGAGGGCCACACATGTAATTTTGAAATTTCTAGTAGCTACATTTTATTTTTAAAAGTTAAAAAAAAAGTTGAATTAATTTAAACAATATATGTTATTTAGCCCTAAATGTCCAAAATGGCACTTCAACACATAATTAATAAAAATTATTGAGATATTTCACGATCTCTTTTTTGTACAAAGTCTATGAAATCCAGTGTGTATTTTACACTTACATCCCAGTTTGAGCTAGCTACATTGCAAGTGCTCAATAGCCGCAAGTAGCTAGTGGCTATTGTATTGGACAGTGAAGGTCTCAATCTCCCTAAATATTCTTATTTCCCCGGCCTGGGAAACGAGTAGGTTTTAATAGCTCCCAGGTGACCCCAGTGTGCAGCCAGGGTGCCACCAGGGCTCCACAAAGCTGCCTGGTCCCAGACCATTCAGGGATGAGCCGCAGCTGCCACAAGAGGGAGCCAGCTGCTCAGGATAAAGGCTTCTCAAAACACCTGGTCCTCACTAGGCCCAGGACGCAGGAAATAATGGGGGGAGTCCACCAACGCAGACCCTGGTTTCCCACAGTCTGGCCACCGCCACAGATCCCTCTGTTAAGTTGCTCCATAATTATCCCCTTCGTCTGCAGTACCTTGATCTCTCCTCCCTCCTCCCAGCATAAGGTCTTTCTCCTGTACAGTGTGGAAAGGGGCAAAGACTAGGCAGTAGGGCTCCTACAGATTGGGGTCTGAACCACCGCTCTGCTACTTACTGGCTAAGGGCCCCGTTAGTGCATCACATAACCGCTCTCAGCTTCCTCACTGGTGTGGCGATAATACCAGTCTCATCCACATGTTGAGGAAGGACGATGTGTAGGGATATACTCAGAGCCGTCCCCAGGAGATGCTCTAATAAAGTAAAGCAAAGTAGATGCCCAGGAAATAACAGCTCATCTGCCTCCTGCCCTACAGATACGTTAGAGGTATGCTAACACCTTCAAACTCACTGCACCACAGGAGCACTTAAAAAGCTTATGAACAAGTCTTATTTTGCCCTCTCCCAGCCATTCCAATTAGGTGGATCTGGGACAAGGCCAGGGATTAAGGATGATGAATTTTTAAAGAAATTCTTCAGGTGATGTGAGCAGCCAGTCAGATGCTGGTTTTGTGGTTTTTTTGGGAATCACCACTTGTGGAAGGAACAGGGGATTGGAGTAGGGGTTCTGGGTTTAGTGTTTTGCTTTGCTGCTTGTTCAGCTTCTCTGAGCCTCAGCTACGCCTTTAGTTAAAGGAGACTCATGAGACACCCTGCTCAGGAGGTAGTAATACATACCAGAGAGGTAAATGCTGGGTATCCATGACTCCTTCCTTCCCCTTTGCTCCCTCTTTGCTAACTCCATGGAATCCCTATTGTTACTTGCACAGGCCATTCTTTCTCTTTCTCCCAACCACTGCCCATTCCTTTTCTGCCACTTGGGAAGTCCTTTGTCCCTCCTTTGTACCTTCTCTATCAGAGATAAGCCCGCTCAACAAACAGCCCCAGCCACTTCCCATGGACTTCAGATTAGATTTTGTCTTTGGTGTCTTACTATTCCACACTGGTTTCTGGTTCAATTTCTTTGACCAAGTAATGAGTTTACTGTTGGACCAGTTCAAGAAAGACCTTTCCTATCCCCTGATCGACACTCCCATCCCACATCCACCCCACCCCACCTCAAGGAAACTTAGTGACAGGTCTTCCTGGGAAAGGAAGAGTGCATAGGAGAGGAGAGGAGACATTCTATATGGAGAAGACACCTCCGCTCTCCTTTTAAATTATAGGCTTTTGGCCCAAAACAGGTTTGCTCGACAGCAAAACATAGCACAAAGTTCAAAGACAAATGACAAAGGGTTAACATCTTAACAGGTCTCATATGTAAATGATGTTAAATCAAATTGGGAGTTTTGATTAGTATCATGGACCAACCATTCTGATTTTTGAAGTAGCTGGGTTGTTGGTTTAGCTGAGACAGTAATTGTAACTTAAAGTGACTGTGGAATTGTCTAACCAGAGTGAGCAGAAAAATCATGGGCCTGCTGGAATTTTATCTCATTGCAGAGTAAATGTATACCCATTGGCCAAATTTTTAAAGTGTCATTAAAACCTTCAAAATAAAATTGTATTATTATTTTATCAATAGTAGTATATATTCAATGTACTGATCACATTCGGTATTCTGTAATCTCTTTATTTTTAATTTAATATATCATGGAATAATTTTTATGCCATTACATCAAAATTTACCTCAATCTTTTACAAAGTTGCATAGTATTCCATCATGTGACTGTATTATAATTCATTTAGTTAATTACCTATGAGTGTATATTTAGATGTTTCTAATTTTTTATTATAAAGAACAATGATATTGGTATCTTAGAACCTTAATCTTTCCCCACTTGTTTTATTATTTCCTTAGGATAAGCCAACTAAAGTGAAATATCTAGTATGAACCTAAGAAGTTTCACATTTAAAATTTTGATCATATTGTTCTCTCAAAAAGTAGATCAACTCAGCCAGCATGGCTTAGTGGTTGAGCATCAACCTATAAGCCAGGAGGTCATGGTTTGATTCCCAGTCAAGACATATGCCTGGGTTGTGGCCTTGACCCCCAGTTTGGGGCATGCAGGAGGCAGCTAATCAATGATTCTCTCTCATCATTGATGTTTCTATCTTTCTCTCCCTCTACCTTCCTCTCTGACATCAATAAAACATATATATATATACATATATATATATATATACACACACATACATATATATATATACACACACACACACATACATATATATATCTATTTTAAAGTAGGTCAGCTTATACTCCTTCTAAAAAAAGTATGTTTAAATGACAATTTTCCACATCTTTAAAAACTGAGGATTATCAATATTTTTACTGCTTCCAAGAAAGAATACATGGAAGTGATGTCTAGGTTAACCTGCAATTCCTTGATTATTATCCACCAGTAAGTACATTCTCCGGTATTCGTGGGCATTTTAATTTCTTCTCTTTTGATTTGCTTGTTCATGTTAGTGAATAAAGTTTTAATCAGATTAATAATTCCATTACAAGGCTGTGTTTTAATATCTTCTTTTAGTGAAATTAATGTCAAATTGATGGGCAGAGGTCTCTACTCTCCAATTATATATAAATTAATGCCTCCAATTACTGTTTTAGATTAGAGTACTTTGCAGATTCTTATCTCCTGTATAACTCGAGGTTTTATGGTGTTTCTATTTTCCCCCCGAAGAATGTGAGTGTAGCATGAAACTCACTCAGACAGAAATAATGTTGTTAACATGGCCTTTGGTGGGGGAGGGAGCTGCTTTCCTAGCTTACTTCTTTGAGGGATCCACTCATTGGTTCTAAAGTTGCAGCTGTCCAGATCTATTTGAAACAATCTTTGGGGGATGTTTATAAAATCTAAAATTAAAAAAATAATAAACAGGCAATTAAATATAAAGCATATACAGATGGATTCTGTGATCAATTTCAATGCATTCTTCACCAAGGAGCTTGCTGAAAATCTTCACCTAGGATGACAAATAAAAGGCCCTTTGTGGCCCACTGGCAGTGACCAGGTTTCTGGGAACACCCTCTGTGTCTCGGCAGCTCTGGTTGTGTTCAGGCACATCCTTACACGGGGGGTAATGGCAGCAGCACTTGGTGTTCTCAGACATTTTCTGCTCTTTCCATTGCGTTTCAGTTCAGCATAGGGGTCCAATGTAATCAAGAGAGGAAAGCTTCCATCCCCAATGCTTCACAAAGAACAGCAAAGAAACAGAGTCCATATGTTGCAAGCACAACACCAGTTTCTTTCCCAGTGTCCACTCAAACCTACATTTGGGATAGTTCTTTCCTGATCATGGATAACTTCCCCAGCAGGTCCATAGCTTTCCTGATTACTCATAGATTGCAAAAGATCCACAAATCAGAGTGACCAAAACATAGTCACATTTCAGTAATCAGTATGTTCACTTACAATTGTGTGTCCAGTACATTTGCTATTCACAGAAGATCACTTGTTAACATTTTCTCTATCTATATGACTAAATTTCTTCCAGCAATAATCATGAAAGGAAACAATAACAGTGTCCAAAGAAGAAAGGGACTGTGATATCTTAAAAATAAAATTTTCATATATTAGCAAAAAAATAAATAAAAATGAAACTATTATAATACAGAAAAGGAGGAAAGTCATGAATTAATACTTTCTACTGACATTAGAATTAAAAAAAAACTTCACCTGAGGATTTAAAAAATATATATATTTCATTGATTTTTTTACAGAGAGGAAGGGAGAGAGATAGAGAGCCAGAAACATCGACAAGAGACAAACATCGATCAGCTTCCTCCTGCACACCACCCACTGGGGATGTGCCCGCAACCAAGGTGTGTGCCCCCCGACCAGAATCAAACCTGGGACCCTTCAGTCCACAGGCCAACGCTCTATCCACTGAGCCAAACCGACTTTGGCTGAGGATGTTTTTCATTGATTTCTAGAAATAGATAGATAGATAGAAAGATAGATAGAGAGAAACATCAAAGTAAAGGAAAAACATTGATCAGCTGATTCCCATGCCTGACCTCTCCCCAACCTCCCATCAGACTCCCCAAGATTGAACCAGAAACCTCTGTATATAGGTATGTGCCCTGACTGGGGATTGAACTTGCAGCCTTTTGGTACATAGGATGGTACTCCAACTAACTGAGCCACCTGGCCAGTTAGGTTTTTTGTGTTTTTTTTAAGAAGAAAAATAATTACACTGAATTTTATATTCTTTTACATTTTAAACACAAGACAAACTCCAAGTGCACTTATAAAATGTCAGAATTGAAGTAATACTCATTCTTTGTCTTTGAAATAAATAAGTGATTCTGGCTTATTTTAAATCTACTCATTAAATGCAGGAATATGTTGCAGCATAGGAGTCGGAGACATTAAACTGTACCAGAAGCAAACACAATGATTCTGAAGCCTTAAGAGCTTACTCTTGAAACAAATGTATGTAGCTAAGTTCAAGTGTGTCAAGCTAAGTAGATAGCAGGAACTTTCTGAATTAACTTCTATGCAGAAAATGTTTCTTAAAAAAGAAGTAATAAAATGTGCTAATTTGAAGACTACATATGTACTAGTATTAATAAGCAAGAGTAACCACAGTAATTGTTTAGATTTTTAGACCAACAAAATATATTTTGGAGGACGGGAGTTTTAGTATTAACACTAGAGGCTTGCCCACGAATTCATGCATGGGTGGGGTCCCTTGGCCTGGCCAATGATGGAGGCTGATGGGAGCCACAGGAGGTTGGCTGTGGGAGTGCACTGAACACCAGGGGGCCGCTCCTGTGTTGAACATCTGCCCCCTGGTGGTCAGTGTGAGTCATAGTGACAGTAGTTTGGTCGTTTGATCACTAAGGCTTATATATATATATATACATACACATACATATGTATATATATAATATATATATTATATGAAATTATCACATGATTATAAAAAGTAGATGGATTTTGTTTTGTTTGTTTTAAATATATTTTATTGATTTTTTTTTTTTTAACAGAGAGGAAGGGAGAGGAAAAGAGGGTTAGAAACATTGATGAGAAACATTGATCAGCTGCTTCCTGCACACCTCCTACCAGGAATGTGCCCGAAACCAAGGTACATGCCCTTGACTGGAATTGAACCTGGGACCTTTCAGTCCTCAGGCCAACGCTCTATCCGCTGAGCTAAACTGCTCAGGGCAAGCAGATTGACTTTAAACACATTTTATTATTGTTTTAAAATTCTTTATAGACCAGCCTATGTGGCTCAGTGGTTGAGTATTGACCTGTGAATCAGGAGATAATGGTTTAATTCCTGGTTAGGGAACATGCCGGGTTGTGGGCTTGATCCCCAGCAGGGTGTGTGCAGGAGACAGCTTATCAGTGATTCTCTCTCATCATTGATGTTGCTCTCTCTCTTCCTCTCCTTTCCTCTCTGAAATAAATAAAAATATATTTAAAAAAATAAAATTCTCTACAGATGATGCCTCTCTGATGTCTTACTACCTAGGATTGGATTCAACCTTCAGGAAAACATAGGAAGAGGGTCTGAGTTCTGTCATTGGGTGAAATTGGGCTGAAAGTAAAAATTATGCTGTTATTAAAGAATGGACAAAGTTATTTTCTTAAATATTTGAGTTTGTGGCTAGAAGTTTGTTATTCCAGAAACTGCTTCCTGGTGTTGTGACATTACTCTCTCTCTCTCATCTGAACTCTGGATCTCCTTCCATGTGGTACAGTTTCTATTGCATGAGTAAAAGAGATTTAAATTTTTATTTTGGAGAGAAGAATTACTTCTTCTCTCCAAATTGAACCCGGATGGCCCCCTGGGCAGAAGCAGGAATATGTAACCTCAGTATACAGTCTGCACAGAATTCAAGGAATGTCCATGCTCAACAACAAGTCAGCCACAGAGCACCCTTTCGTCTTCACTTCCTTCCCCTCCTTATGAGCATTTCACACCCTCATCTTCTTGGCCTGCAGCTGTCCTAGGGAGCTAAAATGGCAGATAGGCCATTGATTCCTAATGTCTTCCTTCTGAAAAGCACTGGTCTACATTTCCAAAGCAGAGAGGGATAGGCCTGCAGTCATGGAGGAAGGGCTCTTTCATGGAGCAATGGAAATTTGTCTGAATAATGAAATCCGATGTGGCTTTGCAAATGACCACTGGTGAGTGAGTCTTCAATCAGGATGTCTCTTCGGTGGTGTTTCAGCTTGCAATTATCTCCAGAGTCCTCTGGGGAGGCACATTTGGTATGGTTCCCCATCGGGCCTGATAACTCTCCCAGGCGTCCCTGGGGGTGCGGTACCCATGCCAGGAAGGCTCTGCAGCAATTAAAGAAGGCTTTCTCCCTGAGCTCTGGGGTATATTTATCTTCAAGCTAATGTTACAGTTGGTGCTTTCTTTTGCCAAGCGTCATAACAACCAGATCTCCTATTCCTTCATAACCTCATAACAGAGTGAGGGGACTGTTCAAAACAAAAAGAAACCTTCCTTCTGGTGACAGAGGAAGAGCGCTAGTTGAATATCATTAGATTCAATAAGTCAGCCTCATTTCAAAGGCATCTGGTCGACCTATCTCAGGTCCTACTGAAGCTGTTACTTAGAAGAGGCGCCGAGCCTTTTGTCCCCAAGGGCTGGCGGGAGGGAGGATGCCCTGCCGGACAATGGGGAGCATTGACGAAGTGCTCCCATTTATTGGCTGAGCGACTGCATCAGTCATTCATTCACAGGCACAAGGTCTAAATTGCAGAACCAATTAACAGCACTAATAGCCCTTGCCTGAATTAATCTTTGAGACAAAAGGGAGGAGAAGTGGAAGTGCTATTAGCAAATCAAGCTGTACCATCCCTGCTTTATTGCGGAAATCTCAGTGTCTGTATGTGGCTATTGTGCACTGACTGCAATTACAGCCCTCATTTAAAAATGATTAAGTGGTTATAATTATTTTTCAATTAAAACTTATATCTTCCATTTATGCAACATTTCAGACTTCAATTAAACTTCCTTTTAAAAGTGCCACTGAACCAGATTCCTGTTTCCTCTTTTACCAGGAAACCCTGAACTCAACCCTGATAGGGTTTTGATTTCCAACCTTCAGAATTAGTTTCATGAAGTATAGACATTGTGATGAGCGTTACCAAGCCATACACAAATTTTGCAGTGCCTGCTGGGAGTGACCACCACCACCACCACCACCACCATAGGGGGAAGAGAGACAGTTCCAAGCTCTTTCTGGAAATTTGTGACTATTGAAGAGAGAAAGGTGTTCTTGTCATTGGAACATAGTGTCTCTGAGAGCTGATACCCAAGATTAAGTATTTAGAGCAGTACTCTCAGTTGTAAGAAAGATGTAAAGTTGTGAACAATTTAATTCATTAAAAATTAGAGCAGTTTTGGGGTTCTCCCCTTAAAAATCCCTCTTATTTGCCTTTAATGTGCTTTCTTTTTCTTTTCTTTTTTAAAAATAAAATATTATTGATTTTTTACAGAGAAGAAGGGAGAAGGATAGAGTTAGAAACATCGATGAGAGAGAGACATCAATCAGCCGCCTCCTGTACGCCCCCTACTGGGGATATGCCCTCAACCAGGATGCATGCCCTTGACCGGAATTGAACCTGGGACCTTTCAAGTCCGCAGGCCGACACTCTATCCACTGAGCCAAACCAGTTTTGGCTAATGTGCTTTCTTAAGGAGAGAAAGAAATTGCTAGGACTTACTAGTATGTATAAACTGTAGCCTATTTTATACTGCTGCTGCTTATAATCACAGCACATTCATGGAATATGATCCTCATGGGTCATATGTGCCACGATAGAAAAAGGGGTCGAGAACTTCTGGGGTCTAGAGGTTCCAACCAGGACTGTTTCACAGACCCCTGCTCAGCAGCTTTAGTAAAGACCAGAGCTGTACAAAGCCATTCTTGGCCTCAGAGAAGCAGTGTAAGGTGTTCGCTGTTGTCCTAATACCGGCTAACCTTGGCTTCCTATTTTAACTGGATATGCTGAGTAATAACCTCCGTTAATTCTGTGCTGTGGAAGGCCCACATGCCACATGTGATAAGTTTTTAAACTCACACAATTAAAAGGAATTATTTATAATTCTTATTCCTTAGCAAGTCCTGGTTTCTCTGACCTGGTTCTGGCTCTGGTGAGGAAAATTATGTCGACAGCAATAGAAAGCATTGTCAGTAATGAAACCGGGAGCCTGTGCCATGAACTAGACCCTGCTCAGGAAACTCAGACAACACTGAAGGCCCCTTCCTGCAAGGAAGAGATGTGCTAATGCAATACATTTCCCCCCTTAAAAATTAAATGAAGTATATTATCTGATATTGTTTATACCTCCAATGTTATTTAGTTATGCTTATTACATGATGTTAATTATAGAAGAAGAGATAATTTGGGAAACAAATCTAGACCCCATAAAATAAAATAAAATAAAATAAAATAAAATAAAATAAAATTACCTACAACTACTGTTAAAGGTTTCAAGTAATACCTTCTAGTATTAAAAAAGTTAGTGCTAATTAAAGTTAGATAGCAATATCCCTGTCACCTTGAGCATCTTATTGGCTCAGAAACACAGGGAAGATAGGCTGTGTGCTCTCCCTCCTGTGAGGGCTGTGTCCTGGTTACAGAAAGGATCAAGGTATTTACTGAGGGGTATCTGTGTCCAGAGCGAAGAAACCTATGAGAACTTCAAGACCCAGTTACAAGTAAGGAGCTTGGCCAAGAGCCTTTTGATCTTTTTTTTTTTTTTAAACACAGGACACACAGTCCTGGCAGTAATGTGAAGAGGACCCCTGAAGACCAGGAGAAACCAAAACACTTGGAAGTGTAATTTCTGAATTAATATTTTAATAAAGCTCATTACAGCTGAATTACTCCTTTTGGTTTTCAGATATGTGTCCCTACTATGTACATCAGTTATTTTTATATGTTTTGCATAACACACAATATGATCTAGATGCTATAAAGTTAAATTTCCAGATAGGATTAAAGAAGATGTTGAGAGAGGGTAAGAATTTTGCCGCAGGTCACATAGCTAATAAGTGGCAGAGTTGGATTTACTTGTCCATCTTGGCACCAGTACCACTCTTTCTTCATTACAACGGTTGTATAGACAGTCCAACAGATGGTAGGGCACAGAACTCCTCCCCTGCCTTCCTGCCATCCTGCGGCCCACCTTTCCCCACCCACCAAAACACCCACCCACCTTGTTCCTCTTCTTCAAAAGAGTCATTGATTTTCTTGGCTCTTTACCCCTCCATGTGAATTTAAGGATGAACTTGTCACATTCCATAAATAAAACCCCTGTTGGGATATTGATTGGAATTACATTAAATTTATAGGTTACTTTGGAGAAGACTTGACATCTTTATAAGATGAAGTCTTCCTATCTATGAATGTGGAGTATCTATCTCTATTTATTCAGGTCTCCTTTCATGTACTTTAATGATGCTTTATATTTTTTATGTAAAGCATGTGTATTATAAGACCCTTTGTAGATTTTAATGTTTTGGTATTGTGAATGGATCTTTTTCTATTATTTGTCCTATTTGATTATTACTATTATAGAGAATTTCAATTGATTTTTGTATATAAATCTTGTCTCTAGCAAGCTTGCTGAATTCTTTTATTTGCAAATACAGTGCTGTTTCCTCTTCTCAATTCTCATGTTTGTTTCAGAATTGAATTGCTTGTATGCAGTACAATGGTGGTTAAAAGCAATGATGTAGGCATTTTTGCCTTGATCTTGATTTTAAAGGGACATCTCTAATGTTTCACCATTAAGTGTATTATTTGTTTTAGGTTTTAACGAATGTTCTGTCCAGACTTAAAAAATTATTTTCTGTTTCTATTTATTAGAAGTTATTTAAAATTTGAGTGTGTTGAATTTCATTGAAGATTTTTCTGTATTTGTTGAAATACATAATCACATAGCTTTTTTCATTTAATCTGATATTGTAATTTATTATATTAAGGCATTTCCTTGCATCCTTGGGATATGTTCTATCTTTTAATGTATTGTTGTATTCAAGTAAGTGATATTTTACATAATATTTTTCTGTTTAGTTTTATAAATAAGATTAATTATAATTTCCTTCTCTTTTCCTTCCTTGTCTTGTTTTAGTACTGAGAGTATACGTACCCTCCTCCATGAATGAATTTCCATCATTCTGTGTTTTTCCATTCTTTGAAAAAGTTTATGTGTTATTGAGATTGTTTAATTAGCACATATTTATTGCATATTCACTAAGTGCCAGTTCCTCTTCTAGTCCCTGTGGATACAGTAATGGACAAGTAGAAGTCTCACCTTACGTATTTCTTAACATTTTACCAAACTCACCTGGCTCTAGGTCTTTGAGAGTAAGGAAGTCTTTCAATTTCCAATTCAATTTCTTTCGTAGTTTTTGGTTTGCATGTAGGTTTCCTATTCTTTTTCAATTTGCTTTTTAAATTTTTCTTAGAAACTTTTCTAATATACCAAGTTACTAATATATTTGGATGAAATTATTTATAGTATTAATTAATGTTTTTAGTATCATTTTTAAATGTAAATTTGTCTCTCCTCACTCCCTCCAGAAATATTGTTTATTTCTGCCTTTTTATTCTTGCTTAGTTTGGTTAAATGTCTGGTTAAAAGTTTGTCTATTTTATTATTACAAAACTAATTGTGTTCGTTTTTGCAAGGAATCAACTTTTAGTTTCTAATTTCTGCCTTTAGCTTCAATATTTTATTCTACTTCTATTTATTTATTTATTTATTTATTTAATATATTTTATTGATTTTCCACAGAGAGGAAGGGAGAGAGATAGAGAGTTAGAAACATCCAAGAGAGAGACAGACATCGATCAGCTGCCTCTTGCACACCCCCTACGGGGGATGTTCCCACAACCAAGGTACATGCTCTTGACCAGAATCGAACCTGGGACCTTTTAGTCCGCAGACCAACACTCTATCCACTGAGCCAAACCGGCTTTGGCATATTCTACCTCTTTTTAAATGAATGTTTGCATCTAGCTTCTTGAAATGATCATAGTACTAATTTATCCCTAATCTGTCATTTAAAAATGAATTTATCTAAATATCATTACCACTGGAAGAAATCAGGGTTTCTTGCAGAATGGCTGAGTCCAGATCTGGAGCAGAAAATGTGTAAAATGATCCCAGAACATCTGTCACAATAGATAATAAAGAAGCTATCAAAGACTACCAGGGTCATAACAGTAGGACCCTGACACTTAATTAAAGAGGTTCATTTTCATTGGCCAAAAAATGGGACAATGTGACCATCAAAATATTATCTTCTGTGATTGAGATATATCACATATATATTAAAGTCCATGAACTCACAATAATACTAAAAATATCCTTTATGGTAATTTCTGATGTTAGAATATCAACTCATTATTCTGAAAATCTTTCAGAAAGGGAAGTGTGAGCACTTATTCTGCTCTTCTTATACAAACTATACCTCAGAGTAACTAAACAGTTGATAAAGGAAAATTCTTTTTAGAATAATTTTAGTTAAGAAATAGAGAAAAATATCCTTAGGAGATCACCACTTTGCAGCCCTTAATGATCAAATGAAGGTGGGCAATGATCCTAAGTGGCTTCTAAAATCTCCTGAGTTGATGTGCTGGTAGCTATTATGTTTTCTTGCTAAGAATCCAAATCTTGATTGAATTAGCTGTTAACATCTAACTACTGGGAACCAAAGAACATGTTAAATGACCTCATGGGGATGGAATCAATAAAATCCAGACTGGGAAATTCTTCAAGAAAAACAATAGGCTTCTTCCACAGTTAGTAATAGGAAGGGGAAACTTATAGATACATAAATCAAAGAATGACCATATATTGTTTAGAATCCTGATTCTGACTAACTAACTAAAATATTATTAAGGAATTATTATTAATTGTTTTGGGTATGATGATAAAGATGCTTACCTTTTAGAGATACATATTAAAGGATTTACTCTTGGGATGATATGACATATTTTGCTCCCAAATAATCCCAAATGACCAAATGTTTAATTAAGTTTGAAGCTGGATAGATGGGTACAGAGAGGGTCATTACACTTTTTACTTTTGTTTGAATTTTTTCAGGATTAAAAATAATGCATCTAAAGGTTGAAATTTGCTTCTAAGTAGTACTTCAGCTTCATCCTACAAATCTCCTAGTGCTTTTATTAATTTTCAGTTCTAAACACTTCATTTTCCATTGTGATGTTCTCTTTAAATAATGAATTATGTATGGGTGCATTTATATACATATAGACATATATACACATTTATGCTTGCTTTATATATTTTAATATCACATTTTATATACTATCAACTTGTGATTGTTTATTTCTAATTTAATTCTTTTTTATCAACAAATGTATATATTGTATTAATTTTATTCTTTGAAATTATTTGAGACTTCTCTTGTGACCTAATACAAGGTCAAGGTAAATTTTATTTTTCTTTAAATATATTTTATTGATTTTTTACCGAGAGGAAGGGAGAGGGAGAGAGAGTTAGAAACATCGACGAGAGAGAAACATCGATCAGCTGCCTCCTGCACACCTCCTATTGGGGATGTGCCCTTGATTGGAATCGAACTCGGGATCCTACAGTCCGAAGGCCGATGCTCTATCCACTGAACCAAACCGGTTTCTGCAAGGTCAAGGTAAATTAAAAAAAATTAACTTTAAAATAAGTGTTGCCTTTGAATTTGTAAAGAACCTGCATTACTTATTTTGTGGGTTCAGAATCCTCCTTATATGTATTTTTTTGTTTGTTTCAGATTTCTTTATTTTTTTTTTAAGCCCCTAAGTTCGATGGCTTCCAGGAAGCATCAGAGAAACAGAAGTGCCATTTCTGTGCACTTTGTAAAGCAACACCTAGAAGCACACACCTCTGGCAATGCCCCAGCGGCTCCGCCTGCCCCACTGTGACTGCCTGGCCTGAGCCGCACCTGTGGGCTGAGCCGGGGCTTTAAGGCGCGTGTTTCCTGGGGCTCAGAGACCCTGAGCACAGACACAAGAAGCCCTCCCACTGGGCACAGACTGGCCTAATGGCCTCCCAGCAGGCTGGCCCTGGCTCCAGGAGCAGGTGCAGCAGGAACACCGGTGGGCCACACCGTCCAAGCTTTGGTGCAGCATTTTGGTTGGGGTGCCGCTCCCACCGCACCTTCCCCTTTGGTTTGGGGAGGCCCCGGGTGGGCTCATCCCCTGGCAGCAGTGCCCCTCAGCGCCCCCTGGAGAAAATGGCCTTTGGATAGAGGGAGACGAGACAGACCTTATGACACTCATGGGGCGGGCAAGCTGGACGGCGCGCTGGCCGGGGCCTCCTGCTCACACTACTCGCTTCAGCAGACGGGGCGCAGGGCAGACGGCCGTGGTGGTTTCTTTTCCTTGCTTTAAATAGTTAATGCTCTGGGAAGGGGGGACTAGACACAGGGGTAGGAATTTGGGGCAGAGTCTTACGTGCAGGAAGGAACCCACGTGGGGTGAGCAGCTCCGGGCCACAGTCTGTGTCTGGGCTGCGGGCCAGCCAGACGGGCTCCTCCAGGAGCTGCAGCGGCGCGGCTGGGGAACCACCGCCAGGGGCCCTGGTGCCTCTGCAGCGATTCCCTCTTTCTCCTCTAGAAGAAGCAGCAGCGCTTGGTGCCACCCGCCACCTCCACCTCTGGAGGCGCTGTGAGGGGGGCGCTGGAGTGACCGGCAGTGGGATGGTCAGCACTCAGCTCCCACGGGCGGAATCCAGGGCCTGGTTTTTGCTGGGTAGCTGGGCTTTATCCCCGGGCTGAGTTTGCCCAGGCCGGTCGGTGTGACCTGTGCCAGTGGGCGTAGGCAGGGGTTTCCCTGCCCAGTCGTCCTCCCAGTCAAACACAAAGCCGCTGCTGCGGGGAAGAGGTCAGGGAGGAGCTTGCGCAGGTAGTGGTGGTCAGGCTTCTGGAAGAAGTGCAGGCGCCACACATAATGCAGGTATGTGGCCGTCTCCTCGGGGTGGCTCTGGCAGAGCGCCTCCATGGGCGGGGCTCGCTTGGGGTCCCCGACCTTCCAGTAGCGCTCCTTGAGCGTGTGCGCCTTGAGCCCCTGCCAGGGCTGACTGCCACCATGTGGCCTAGTGCCTCCAGGTCGTCACGGCGGCTCTGCTCCTTGCCCAGGTGTGCGCTGATGCTCCTGTAGCGTGTGTGCCAGGCAGGCTTTTGTGCTCGCGGTAGGGGATGTGCTTCTCGGTCTCGAGGTCCATGTACTTACTGCGTGGCCAGGCCAAAGTCGATGAGGTGGATGGCATGCTGCCTGCCGCTCGCTGCCCGGTGGCCCCACCGGAAAGTCCTCGGGCTTCACGTCGTCGCGGAGATGAGGCCCTTGCTGTGCACATACTCCACGCTGGCGATCAACTGCAGGGCAACCAGGAGCACCAGTCTCGAGGGTGAATGTGCGGCCACGCAGATTGGATAGGTCCTCCAGGCTGGGCCCGAGCAGCGCCAGCACCGTGGCGTTGTACTTCCCATATGGGTCCACGTAGTAGACCGGAGGGACACCCTCTGTGGAGCTGAGCTGCTTGGAGAAGAGGTATTCCAGGTGCAGCTGCGGTGCCCGCGCCTTGATGGGCTCCAATTGGCTAGCTACGTCCTCATTGGAATAGAGATTCTTTCCCTGGCCTCTCCACCGTGACGCTGCTGCCGTACAAATCCCGGGTCTATGGAGACCTGAGGTCACGGGCGCTCTTTGGGGCTAGCGCGCCTTGGCACCTGGCGGGCTCCTGGCTAATGTGGGTACTCGCGAGGGCCAGGCCGTGGAACGCATCTCGGTGGCCTCAAAGTTGCACGCAGGGCGAGGACACATTCTGCTGACAGGTCCTGCCACCTCAAATCTTGTGGCTCCCAGCCCTCGGCCCCTGCCGTGGCCGTGGCCCAGTGGCATACTGGCCGAGCTGGGTGGCCCGGAGCCACGTCTCCCGCACTGCTGGCCTCCGCATGTGGGCGCAGGCAGTCCCTGTCGCGCGGCGCCCCGCTCGCCCTTCGCCGCGGACCTCACTTAAGCCACCCTCCTTACGTGTATTATATCAACTTGCTACTTATACTACTCCTTGTTCTTACAACTTTTTATTTGCTTCATCTATTGTTTTTATAGAGACATGGTAACATTTCCCACTGTGATTATAAATTATTTAATTTTCTTTGAAATTTTGTAACTTTTTATTTTATATATTGAGCCTATGTGCTTTATTTCTACTTGCTTTATTTTTGAGCCTATCCTGGTCATCGACCTCTGTAGAACAAACAGAGCACGCTTACTGTCATAACCCAGCGCCATTTTTGTTGTGCTCATGGATTCTGAGTAAGTAATCTTGTGGAAAACATCTAGAAAGGCTTGTTTCTGTTCCACAATGTGTGGGGCCTCAGTAGTGAAGACACAAAGCGGTGGGAATGACTCTCATGGCTGGGTGCTGGGCTCACCTGGAGACTTCTTCACTTAAACGTTAAGGACATGAGCGGGGGTGACTCACAGGCTGGGGCTAATGTCTGGGACACCTACCCACGGCCCCTCCATGAGCTTGGCCTTCTCAGAACATGGCATTCAGCGGGGAGTGTCTGGAGAGCAATCATCCCAAGAGACCGAGGTGGAAGCTGCCAGGCTTCTGCTGACCTTTCCCCTCAGAAGTCTTGTAATCTCACTTCTTTTGAATTTATTGGTTTCAACCCAGTAGCTAAGGCCAGTTCAGATTCAAGGGCAGGAAAATCAGACCCAGTCTCTGGATGGGGAGTAGCAGGGTCACATTTCAGAGGAGCATGTGGGGTGGACAATATTTTTACAATCAGCTTTGGAAAATACAATCTGCTCCCGAGTCCATGTTGTTACCTGCATATTTGCAGCCTTTATTATGACATATTTTTGTTTGAATGTTAATATTTTTGATGCAATTAATATTGCTTGCTTACTTTTCTGTTTGGTAATATTTATATGCCGTATTTTTTAAAAATATATTTTATTGATTTTTTTACAGAGAGGAAGGGAGAGGGATAGAGAGTCAGAAACATCGATGAGAGAGAGACATTGATCAGCTGCCTCCTGCACACCCACTACTAGGGATGTGCCCGCAACCAAGGTACATGCCCTTGTTCGGAATCGAACCTGGGACCTTTTAGTCCACAGACCGACACTCTATCCACTGAGCCAAACCGGTTTCGGCACCATATATTTTTTTGATTCTTTTATTTTTCATCTTTAGTGTGCTGGATGCTGCCCAGAAACCTCTGGGTTATGAAAATGACAGACCTTTGCCATGTATCAAACATTTAGCTTAATTTCCCCATTTTTTCAGGAGAAATAAAGACAGAACTCTATACTGATTACAAACCAATTCCAAGTTCTTTTAAATAAATGACAGATAGGGTAGTACTTGAATGATTGAGTCCTTCATAATGTATATTTAAATCACTTTTTATTATTTATCATTTTCATCAATAATTTTGTTAATGCAAACTAACTCTTTACTGTTAGAGCTAAGTAGAATTTATAAGTAGGAATAACAGCTTTTTATCACAGTGTAATGTGCTAGAATCAAGTAGCTTTCATACTCAACATTATCAATGGAAAAATATCTAAACAATAATCAGCATCTGAAAAACTAGTGCTAAGAGACTTAGAAGATGCCATGAATAATTTAATTGTGTTCAAAGTTTTACATCCTCTACTCCTTACTTACATTAAAACCAAATCAGGTTAATGTTAGCTTTTGAAAAGTAACATATCATTTAAAGATCACTCAGTCCCTCAGATATCATTGAACCATGGATATTTATCTTGATTAGTTCTGTCCATTTTGTTGATTATTGGCATTACCCATAAACAAGTATCTTTGTCAGCTTGGATCTTAGGCAAGAAAATGAATGCAACTCAGTTAGCACCTGGCCAGGACATGGGCCATTTCTCAGTCTGCAACAGAATGATGCTCTGAAATAACCTCTTTGCTCAAACTCTCAGCTGAAGTACTCTCCAGAGAAAACCACCAGGCCACTGTCCTGCCTGCCTCACAGACACACTGAGTCAAAGCATTGGCCTAATGGTCTGGCTTGGACTATATCAGGATTGTCCTTTTGCCAATATTCAGGGGAAGCCTGACAGATAAAGAGATCTCCTCAAAAACGGCACATGCCCACTGGCTTCTTGATGATCTGGAGTGCTTCTGACAAAAGATGCCCTCAGGTGTCTCCCTGGAGAAGCCTATCTTCCAGATATGCATCAAGACCCCATAAACGACCCTCCTAGTAATGCTCCTACTTATTAGTTTTGCCTAGTCCCAAACACATCTCCAAATCCTTGAGAAATTATGCTATTTGCCCACAAAGCCAAAACAAATCAAATATTCATCACATCCTCCCTTAATGTATTTGACATAAATTGCATTTAAGCGGAACAGGGGTGTGATCACATAGCTGTTTGATAGCAGTCATTTGTGCACACTGCTCACTTATGCTCTGGGTTTATTACTGATATTATTCTGTACAAAAAAATGAATCTTTCCATGTTGAGAAATTAACTTGGTCTTAATGGAGAAAGTCTAGAGGTCACAAAAATGGTACAATTAATTCAACACTTCTGTCTCCAAGTGACTGTATTGCAACAAATTATGAAGTGTAATTATAGTTACAGAACATCAGAGCATTTGGCAAATTCAGTTAATTCTGTTGAGACAATTAATTCAGAATTGGCTTTGGCTTTAGATTGAATTATTTGTGTTTTCATTTGGTGCTTTGCCATCGCATGTACACACGTGAGGAAGCTTCGGGGGCAGGATTTTGGTGGAGTGCCAAATCCAAGAAGGAAAAGAGAATGGCTGTGATATAGGCCCAGTTTCTTGAATACTGCTTTGGAGATAACGCTGCTCACCCCCAGTATATTGCATCTCTGCTTCAGTTTATAACTCAGATTATCATATGTGGTTGCTTTGAGGATTAGGAATGAACAAAATAAAACATCGATGCACAAGGGAGCCAGTTTACAGTACTCACTCCATAGTTTCAGTGATTTTTTTTTTTGATTCATACATGAATCCAATAGGGTGAATGACCTCTAGGGTTGCTCTTGCAATTAGAAAATGGATCTCTCCTCACCCTCTTCCCTGGGCATCTTCATAGACTCTGCATTTGGATCCTGTTTGTGACAGCTATGCCTCGCTTGTGGCTACAAAGGGTGACCTCAGTCTTCTCCATTCTGTGGAAGGGGACTCTACAGTCCTAATGAAAACGAGACACCAAATTGATTTTCTTGGCTTTAAGTGATAGCCTAAACAGATTTAGAACTGGGATAAGAAAGAGTTTTTGGTCATCAGTTGTTCACTCATAAAAATGCTTGCTAAGCGTGGGCTTTTGTCAGGTATTATGTATGTGGTTAGGCCTATAGAGGTGAAATAAGGCCAGCAACTCCCAAAGGAGTAGGGAAGACTTTCAGTGCAGCCTGGTGGGCTCTGTAATAGGACTAAGGCAGAGGCCTGAGCGGCCCCTCATGCAGCCTTGGAGTTGGAGGGCACAGTGCTGGTTAAAACTGTGGAATGAAGCTAGATAAGACCTGAGCTATATAAGTGAAGAGAGGAAACAAGGGATATCAGTCAGGGGGGACAGCTATCAGTGAAACAATGGAGGTGAGTTTGGGACCAAAATGGTTAATTGGGGCAAGCCATGAGTCCTTTGCCCTGGACAGCTTGAAGAACAGCCACATCCAAATGCCTGAGATGTGTGTGTAGAATGGCTGATGTCTGAAGCCTGGGTAAGCCTCAGATAATTGCACAAGGTCACTCCAGACCAAAAAAGCATGTGGAGCATCCCCCCTGCCCCACCCCCAACACATAAATTTGCAAAGCACCTTGGGCTTCCCAGAGAGTTAAATGATATATACAGACACATCAGCCACTTGGTAGTGCCTTCAGCATTTTTGGTACACACTGAATTTCCCTCAATGAAAGAAAAACTCCATCTGCTTTCTGTTAGTACTTCTCTCCTGAAAGGTTGGGGGGCAGAGCTGGGGTTAGGGGCTCTGTACATAAATGCTTTGATTGCATCCTTCATTTGTACAGACACATCATACACATTGTCTTCCCTGCCTGCCATTTCTCAGTAAAAACACACTTTGCCTCATCCCCGCTCTGTACTGGAGCCCATTAATTAGAACAAGCTTTATCTAGCAAGCTTAGAATTCCTTCTTTTCTGGCCTCTTCTCCAGCCACACTTCTCGTTGGCTTCTGAAAGCAAGGACAGGTCACTCGCTTTTGTCATAAGCATTTGGATGAAATGTTCTGACGAATACTCACATATGTGTGTACACAATGACATGAAAGCCCATTTTTAATCGGAAGTGTTTTGTTTTCCATGGGTTTTTAACTTTAAATGGAGCTCGCACTCCCTCTCTCAGTCTAGCCTTTCAGGCTGTTTTATTTCCGTGTCCATGCTTTCATAGTGCAGTATAATAGCTTTTGTTTCAGAAGTACAGGCCAAAAGCAGCCCCGGATGCCAGAGGTCCACATCATACCCATAATGGTAGATTTGGACAGCAAAGCGGAGATTGGGGGAAGGTGAGAGTAAGCGTTTCCCATTGGTGAGTCTGAGTCCTTCTAGCCACACAGGCACAATGGACACCATTCTGAGTATAGAACAGGCTCTGACAGTGGAGGGGCTGACACACACATTCACACGATCCCACACAATGGGCCCTATGCTGTAACCTTGCCCAACATGATGGCACTCTCTTCTCCAGGTGATTGTTACTGAATAGAAAGAACTTTGTCTCCTGTGCATCCACTGAGCCTTGTGTGTTAACATTTCTTTCTTAAAAAAAAGAAAAAAATTAAGTTCTGTTTCCCCCTTTTTTTCTTTATTCCTCTCTCCAAAGTGTAGATGTCAGCTAAAGTGAATGTCAGCTTTGTTGAAGTGAATGTCAGCTTTGGTGCCAGGATCAGGAAATCCAATGGAGAACTTGAAATGGTTGGTAGGAAAAGAAGAGAGAGGATGGAGGTGGCAAAATAAAGAAGCTCTCAGTTACGATATCTCTTTAATCATTTTATTACTAAGGAAGGGGGAAATGTAGGCAAAATGCTGTCTCAAGCTTGGATCCTATACAGAGTGATGACCAATAAGAGCTTATGCTTCGAGATCAACACTAATGAATTGTCAATGGCTCAAGGCAGCACCCAGCCAGAATAATTGCTCCTCTACCAATTCAGCATCTAAACCCCTAAGTTCTCATAACTCATTGCTGTGGAGACAAAAGCAAATCTGTGTAAGCATCAGTATTTGTGGAAATTTCAATGCCTTCATGCCTAGTTAAATTTATTATTTCAAACTTTAATAATTAATTTTCTTTTCTTTTAAATTTCTTTATTGATTAAGGTGTGACATATGTGTCCTTATTCCTCCCTTAGCCGCCATCCCCCCACTCATGTACTCACCCCCCTCCCCTGTTGTCTGTGTCCATTGGTTAGGCCCATATGCATACATACAAGTCCTTTGGTCGATCTCCCCCCTTACCCATCCTCTCCCCTATCTTCCCTCCGAGGTTTGATGATCTGATTGATGTTTATCTGTCTCTGGAACTGTTTTTGTTCATCAGTTTATGTTGTTCATTATATTCCACAAATGAGTGAGATCATGTGATACTTCCCTTTCTCTGACTGGCTTATTTCACTTAGCATAATGCTCTCCAGTTCCATCCATGTTGTTGCAAATGGTAGGAATTCCTTCTTTTTTAGCGCAGCATAGTATTCTATTGTGCAGATGTCCCACAGTTTTCTAATCCACTCACCTGCTGATGGGTACTTAGGCTGTTTCCAAATCTTAGCTATGGTAAATTGTGCTGCTATGAACATAGGGGTGCATATATCCTTTCTGATTGATGTTTCTAGCTTCTTGGGATGTATCTAGAAGTGGGATCACTGGGTCAAATGGGAGTTCTATTTTTAGTTTTTTGAGGAAACTCCATTCTGTCCTCCACAGTGGCTGCACCAGTCTGCATTCCCACCAGCAGTGCACCAAGGTTCCTTTTTCTCTGCATCCTTGCCAACATTTCTCATTTATTGATTTGTTGATGATTGCCATTCTGACAGGTGTGAGATGGTACCGCATTGTCGTTTTGATTTGCATCTCTCAGATAATTAGTGATTTTGAACAAGTTTTCATATGTCTCTTGGCCTTCCTTTTGACTTCTTTCGAAAAGTCTCTATTGAGGTCCATTGCCCATTTCTTGATTGGGTTGTTTATCTTCCTTTTGTGGAGTTATATGAGTTCCCTGTAAATGTTGGAGATTAAAGCTTTATCAGTGATAACATTGGCAAATATGTTCTCCCATGTAGTGGACTTTCTTGTTATTTTGTTGATGGTTTCTTTTGCTGTGCAAAAGCTTTTTATTTAATCATTTATTTTAAATTATGGTCTCACCTCTGATGTATTTAGTCAGGTAGCTGTACAAAACCTCCTGCTCTGCTTTGAAACTATTTTTTTTTCTGAAAGTTGAATCATTTGGAGTAGATTTTGGTTTATTGGGTACAACTGATTTATGGCCCTGTAACCAACATCAAGAAAACAATGTGTGGCCAAGACCGGTTTGGCTCAGTGGATAGAGTGTCGGTCTGAGGACTGAAGGGTCCCGGGTTCGATTCCGGTCGGGGTCATGTGTCCTGGTTGCGAGCACATCCCCAGTAGGGGGCATGCAGGAGGCGGCTGATCGATGTCTCTCTCTCATCGATGTTTCTAACTCTCTATCCCTCTCCCTTCCTATCTGTAAAAAAAAAAAAAAATCAATAAAATATATTAAAAAAAAAAGAAAAGAAAACAATGTGTGGAGTTAAGCATTGCAACAAGACCTTAGGAATTAGTCTAGTGAACATTACGGTTCTTCAATTACTGGCTAATTGGTGGGTCTCCCCACCTTTCAAGCTCCTATCCTACCTTTTTAAAATATATATTATTATTGATTTCAGAGAGGAAGATAGAAATATCAATGATGAGAAAGAATCATTGATTGGCTACCTTCTGCATGCCCCCCACTGAGGATCGAGACTGTAACCCAGGAATCTAAGCATGACTGCCTGGCTCATAGGTTGACACTTACCTACCAAGCCACACTGGCCAACCTTTCTTTAAAGAGAACTCTTTAACTTCCTCATCCTATATTGTGCTGTTATCTTCTTTAGGATTCTACTCATAAGTAATAAAAATATGGCAAACTGTTAATCCCCCAAAGTGAAGACATATGAAGGAGTCATAAAAATAAGAAATTAGAGTAAAAGTTTAGTCAGTACCAGAATTCTTCATTCTCCTCATCGCCTCAAAAAGATTTTGCCAAAGCCTCAGATCTGTATTGACAAAACTCTTAGAATCCCATCTGATTAGTTCTGGTCACAGACAGATCACCTTGTCTGAGTGTAGCTACTCAGAAAGGAAATAACTAAACAATTTTTAAAGATTAAGTTGCTCCAATTCCATCCGGGTCTTGTTATTTTTGGTGCCGTTCTCAAGTTTGAGAGAGCAAGTCCAGCACTCAAAAGCCTGTTATTTCCTCTTCGATGTGTTACTGGGAAGTGGGAAATGATGAGATAGGTATAAAAGGACTGGCTTTAACTGTAGCCATGAGTAAATAAGAGATTGTCTTGATTTTCTCTTCAATTATCTTAAAAAAGAAAATATAAGTAACTAAAATACTGGGTGAAAAGTTGCATTAAGAGACCTCTCTCCCCCCAAAAACAGTAAAACCCATCATAGATACAGACAACAGTATGATGATTGCCAGAGGGAAAGCGGGGGCAGGAGGTAGTATTGGGTCTAGTGGGGGAAAATGGTGATGAAAGGAGACTAGACCTGGGGTGGCAAACACACAGTACAATATACAGATGATGTGTTAGAAATTGTACACCTGAAACATATAATTTTATTAACCTATGTCACCACAAAATTTAATTAAAAAAAGAAATTAGAGGGTGACAAGGAAGGCTATTTTTATTTTACTTTATTTATTATTATTGTTTTTTAAATCTTTATCTGAGGACATATTTATTGATTTTAGAAAGGAAGAGAGAGTAAGCAAAAGAGAGAGAGAAAGAGAAAGAGAAACATTGTTGTGAGAAACATCAATTAATTGCTTTCTGCACAAACCCTTATTGGGGATCTAATCCACAGCTCAGGTATGTGTCCTGACTGGGAATCAAACCTGCAGTCTTACAGTGTATGGGACCATGCTCCAACCAACTGAGCATGCAGCCAGGGCAAGGAAGGCTATTTTTAAAATAAATTAATCTAATTAAAGACCTGGAAAAAATAGATAATTTATTAAAATAGGTAATCACAGCAACTATATGTAGTATGTCAAAACAAGCTTCCTTTCTGTGTTATTCTGTAACCATTAAAAAAAGAAATCAGTGTTGCAGCGAAGAGGAGACTTCTGGAGTCAGACTATCTGGGTTTTAATCCCAGTTCTCTCTCTTAGTAGCTGTGTGACTTAGGCAACGCAGTTACCCCAGGCAGTTATCTTTCCCTGTTTGTAAAATGGGAATAATGATAATGTCCATTTAAGGAGTAGCTGTGGTATCAAATGAGAAGCACTTAAGGAGTGCCCTGCACCAATAAGCCTCAATACACTCTAACTGTTACTATGCAGATTAGCTAGACATCAAAGACCCTAACTGAGTTTTCCAAGTATTTCTTATTGTGGTTGATGGCTTCCTTCACCCTAATCACCAATCACTAGCTAACTACATAAAGAATCAATGTAGTTGCTCTTATAGCCACACTTTGGCCAGGAAAGCTGGCTCTACTTGTTGATATTCTTGCTTTGCATTCCATGTGGATCAGTCTAATCCACCAGTACCTGAACTACTTATTTCCATGACCAGATTTTTTCAAAACAGAGACAATTTTTGGGTCACTTTTCTAATGGGTTGCCTTTCTCATTCCTGGTCAATACATGATTTCAATAACAAACATTGCATGTTAAACATTTGACTGCAGTCCTTAAACACAGATTTGACTCAGACATTTTTAAAAAAGTCAAATCTAATATCTGGCACCATAATTATTTATAAACATTTTTATTATGACGCGATTGTCGCTATTGTGAATAGTTTCTTTAATCGACTCAATTTGAACATGAGGATTCTGGTCAAAGATAGAATTCTTGCCCATTCTCCCCACAAAGGGAATGTGTAACATTAACCTAAAAAAACAACAACTGGATATAATTGCATATTTATAAGAAATATAAAAAGATCAACATCAAAGCAAAATATGAATTATAGCAGACTTTATATATAAGCAAAGGGCAAGTACATTTTGGCAATGGAGGTAAGAAAGAGAGGTAGAATGAATCTGAGAGAGGTGGTGAGTTTCTGTGGGGGCCACTGAATTTGTGAATCTCTGTCAAAATGGAAAAGAGGCTGCTTAAAGGACAGAATGTTCTAAGAAAACACCTGGACCAAAGGTTTAGAGCTGTTCCAGTTTTTCCATGCACCTGATTCAGGCTGTGACGGTAGGTGATGGCACCAAAATTAATCCCCTTGGAAATTACCTCTACTACATATGTGGAAGAGGGTCTTATAGATCTAAATAAAAAGGTGTGAGTCATTTGTAGAGCAAGTCTTGGGGGATCCTTGGGGATCTGACTGTAAAAGTACAGTGACAAAGAGGCCAGTAGACTTCTCATCCTATGTAGCGGTCAAACCTTTTGCAAACTATTTATCTTTTTGATCCTTTCAGTTTCTTTATCTATAAGCTAAGAATAATAGTAGTAACTACGTTTATGGTTGTTGATGTGTAGGAAGGGTCCGATAAATAGTCATCATCATATTTTCACAATCTTCATCATTACAATTATTATTTAATAGAATAAATGAATTGATTGTGACCATCTCTGTAATATAACACAATGCATATCATTTAGCATCCATCTATTAAATGTAGAACTCCTTGCTTCTTACCCGGTACTTTGCCATTCCTATGCCTTGCCAAGCAAGAACCAGCTCCTGGAGATAATTATTTCCATCTCAAACCTTTCAAAATACTTTTCTTTTTAAAATAAATGAATTAGGCTCATATTTGAAATGAATCTATTGTCAGATAAGTTCTCAAAAACTTTAGGCACAAGTGTTGGTCAAAATGGACCTGTGTGTCAATTCTAGCTAACTGAACCACCTTTTACTCAAGAAAGGTTGATTCGTTGATGATATACGTCATCTTGGCTGCTAAGTTCTAGAGGCCATCAAAGGTATCCTGATGTTAAAGATATCACTATTTTAATGATCCCTGCTGAAGAATATTAAAAATAAAAAAAGCGGTGCTTTCAGGCCTTAAGACTTATTGCCTGTATTTTCACAGTTTTCTTAAAGTAAAAAGGGGTGTTGTGGAAAATGATAAAATTTATCATTTATAGCGAAATATTAATGTAGCAGCAGGAGATTCGATGAGGCCATCTATCTATGAGCATTCAGACTTCAAAGGAAGCATAAACACGAAATTAATGGTTTGTCTAGTGTAAGAGACAAATAAATGCAAATGTGGGCTCATTAATATCAAGTGGATGACTTCTTGGTTTATGGGGTTTGGATTGATTTTGTCAAAGGCCAATAGATTTATTTTTAAAAGTCTTTGAAATTTAGCATCCATACACCCATTATTGAAAGAAATAAAACTCCCAGCACTCTTGGACGGCCTCTCTTCCTCCTCCTTTTCTCCCCCTTCCTAGATGTTGCTTTACTGAGATAAAGTTCTTACATTAGGACTTACTTTCACACTGAAATATGTCCCTTGTAGGAACTGCTATAAACGTCAGCATTTTCTACGGCATTAGTTTATGGGCAGAGTGAATTTTAATGGCATCATAATCTCATGGCAATCAATTGCGGTGCATGGAAAAAAAAGCTCTGGGGGTGCCCATTAAATGGGCTTTGCATCACTTTTAATGCTCCAAAATCTTGAAGTCTCTTCCCATCTTCCCTGTTTGTCTGCAGACAAAATAGTTTTTCCGTCTCCCCTCCCCCTGTTTTAGGCTTTAAGTAGAGTTAAATACTTTTATTTACCATTTAATTTCCTGACAAGGAGAGAAAAAAACACTTTTTTTCCCCTCTCTTTTATTTGAACAAGATCATGAGTCTGTTGGCTCTGATACAAGACAGAAAACCAAAGCAGGAGTTTTGGTGGGTTTTAGCTCTTTCTAGATTATCAAGTGTCTGTGCCATGGTAAAAATCTAGCTTTTGTGGTTAAGTTATCCTGAGTGGAGTGGTCTAGACACTATAAAGGGAACTGGCCTACAGTGGTTCCTACTCTTTTTGAGCTTGCACTGTATGCCTATGTCCAGTTCTACCTCTAACTCCAATGTGATTTCCATATCTAGTTATATATATATCACATACCTGAATATTGAGAATAGATAGCATATGGTTTATCATAATTATTTAAAGTGAATTTTCCATTTCCTTTTTTTTTTTTTTGCTTAGTTTTGTACCCTCAAGAGATGACATGGTATTTTCCCTCTCCACCTCCCCCCCACCCCCCAGGTTAATGTATTTTTTTATTTTTATTTTTTATTGTGTTACATGTATATATATCTCCTCATTGCCCCTCCCCTCTCAGCTATACCCCAATCCCCCAGTGTCTGTGTTCATTGGTTATGCTTATATGCATGCATACAAGTCCTTTGGTTGATCTCTTATCTATCTCACCAATGTATTTGTTTCTTAACCATTTTGTGACATTTTCTTACTTCAACATCACTGACCCCTCTTAAAGATTTATGTGCACAATTTGAAAGTGTGGGAATAATATTACTTTTTGAAGACTAAATTGTAAAGTCAACACATGATGAACAAGAGCAAGGTAACCATAAAAAGGAGAAGGCTCTGAGGCTAACAGAATTAATTATAACCCATTTTAGTGTATTCACCAATTAATGATGAACAAATGTGCCAATGAGGTGGCCAGATACAGGAATGGAGAAAAAGGAAAACCACAAAAACAAATGTTCACATTTCCATTCACAGCCCAATCCATCTGAGAAGAAATCACACAGCCAAAGGATGGAAGAGACAATTCCTACAGTGAGATGGCTACACCAGGATACATGAGCTAGGGCCATTTGTGAAAGCTGCTTTTTAGAAAAATCTTCCCACATCCAGCTCTCTTTCTCTGAGAATCTATCTCACCCACCTATGAGCATGGGCTTGGCCAGGGTTGACTGCACCAGGACAGGGACTCTGACCCAAGTTCAGCTATTTGGAATATGGCTCTTGCTAATTTGGATGGTGATTTTAGATAGTCTTAGTTGACCCCTTATATTGAGGACATGCAATTACTAAAATTCACTAGCCTTGAGGTCACCATATTTGCTCATTAGCAGTAAAAACTCTCATAAATAAAAGTTCAAAATGAGAAAAAGGCATGGAATGAGACATAGAGACAGAGACAACACTGGTGAGGAAAGAGAGGGAGAGGGAGAGGAAAGGGGGAGAGAGAGAACGAGAGAGAGAGAGAGAGAGAGAGAGAGATTGAGATCCTGAGGCTTTCTGGTTTCTAGTTTTGTTTCCAATGAAGCCAGGCTGTCCTATTTGCCTTAGCGACAACCTGATTCCTTAATCTGCCTGGTTTGATGGGAAAATGTGGGAATTAGAGCATGAACTCTCACTCATTACTTCACTTTCAAGCTATTGCAACACACTACAGTATAAGAATGCCCAGTTATATAATGTAAAGATAATACTATATTATTTTATTAAATAAGAAGTATTGGTTGAAGGTGTTATTGCAAGTAAAAAAAATAAAAACCCACAGAAATGGCTGAGCCAACCCTTCTCCTGCTTCCTCAAATGAATGCTTTATCAGTCACCATATGAGGTAAAAAGAATGAAAATCTTACCAAGTATAAAAGGAAGAGAAGCACATGTTCCAAATTCTAAAGACTATTAGAAATATGAATTATATCTCCTATTATGAACAAAACTCTTTACCCATGTCATACATTGACCTTGAGATATTAACCAGAACCAAAAATTAACAGGACATAAAATCCAGATAATTAGAGCATGAGGAAAAATCTCTATAATTTCTATGCTTACTTTTCTTCTGGATTATCATTTATTCTAATTTTTCTAGAACCTTTTTATGTATTTGGGAAATTAACTCTTTGTCTGAAATATAAATTACAACTATTTTTTCTAGTGTGTCAGAGATCTTTTTACTTATCTAATGAAAGACTGTTTTATTGTATGCAATCAAATTACTAAAAGTTTAAATGGCTTCTGAATTTTGAGTTATAGTTACAAGATCTTCCACATCCAGGTTTATAAAGGAATTCATGTTATTATCTGAGTTTGTATAGTCTCATTTTTTATATTCAAATCATTGGTCATTTGAGTTTATTCTAGAGGGAGCCTCTCCTTCTGGAAGGAGAGTTCCAAGGTCTATGAACCCTCCTACCACTTCCATACTTTTGTTTTTCCTTGTGACACCTCTGAAACTTCCAGCACAGGCTTGTGGTTTACTCTACCTTTGATACTACTTACATGTCAAGGGAAATTTTCAGTATTTGTTTGTCTCTTCGTTTCTCTAAAAATGTCTTTGGTGAGGTTTTTCTCTCCCATTTTTCTTGTTGCTCTTTTTGCTCTCTAGGAGAAGTGAGAACTTAGGAAGGTTACGTTCTGATGAAATTTTTGCTCAATTTACATTTTATTTTATTTTATTTTATTTTACTAGAGGCCTGATGCACAAAGATTCATGCAAGAATAGGCCTTCCTGCCTCTGGCTGCTGGCTCCACATTTCCTCTAGCCTGGAGCCTTTCTGACTTCCCATGCTGCCCAGAGGCCCTGAGCTGCTGGAATAGTGGAGAACAACTGCATTGTCACCATGGCAATGACACAAACATTCTGGCCTGCCCTCGTCTTCTCAGAGCCTGCATATGCAAATTAGCCCACCATCTTTGTTGGATTAATTTGCATACTCACTCCTGATTGGCTGGTGGGTGTTGCGAAGGTACAGTCAATTTGTATCTTTCTCTTTTATTAGTGTAGATTTTATTTTGCTACAAAAGATTTATTGTTTCATTTGGTCCAATGCATGAGAGAGGGCTCCAGGGGGGTTAAAAGACTGGCTAATAGTTTTGGGAAGAGGCTCAGGTAAAAGCCAGACACCAGGGGAATGCAGAGGGTCTCTGAAAGGCCTCTGGCTCCAAAGGCTCCTACTCGTGCCTGAGGGTGAACCTTTTGAAGAGATACTTGTCCTGCCATGCCTGGGGTCAGCCAGCCTATGGAGGTGAGTCAGGTGCAGCCTATCTTCTTGATGAGTTTCACCTCCTCATCCAGGAAGTGATTCTCCAGGAAGCCACAGAGCTGAGTGAGGGTCTGTGTAGGTAGAACCCAGAGCCTGCAGCTCCAAAAGGACCTGGTTCAGGTTCCTTTTAAGGCCAGGGCGGCTTCCATGGCCTGAGTTTTGCCCAGTCATTTTGGGGAGGTTCCTGCATGTCCTGGAAGAGAACGCGGCCGCCATGCTTATTTTGCAACTTTAAGAAACGCTCAGCGCCCTGGTGCTTCTTCTCCGCCAACTCGAGGAAGAAGCGGCTCACACACCCCCTCCAGAGCCACATCGTCCCTGTTGGAATAGAAGCCCCGAGGGAGGTAGGTGTGGGAGGCCCGCAGATGCAGGCTGGCCCGGCGGTTGGCTACAGCCTCCACCTCAGGGAATAATTCTGACTAATGTGGGAGCTCATGGTTGTTCGGCAATAAGGAGGTAAGGTAGAAAAAACCCTGTGTGTTGGCTGGTCCCGGAGGTGGTTCTGAAGGTGGTGACTGGATGAGATGCAGGAAAGTGCTTGGAGGCTGGAAGAAGGGGTGTCCTTGGGTCTGCCCAAGTACGGTTAAAGGAAGAGACAGATCCCGGACCTCCGAGTACACTGCCCAATTTGCTCTTTATTATAAACATTTCAATATTCATTTGTGTGCCTGTTTGCCTCTTATTAATCAGCCTTTGAGGTACTACACAACTAAATTTGTGGGGTTATACAAGATGGAGCAGAACTGAACTCAAAAGCTGTGCTGAGTCAGGCATCAACAAGATGGCGAAGGATTTCATTTAGTTAAGAGCGAATTTCAACAAGAATTTTAAAAATAGGCAATACCTAACTCTTTAGTCAGGGGTACTGACCTCTTTTCCCTTAGACTGTAAAAAAAAAAAAAAATGACAGCAGTCAACACAACAATAGCCATCTGGTGTGAATGAATCCAAATTATACCTATTTTTTTTTGTCTAATTGACCAAAAATATATTTTTTGGTGTGCTGCAGAATTTTAGTAATTAGTTTATGTGTGCCATGGGATGAAAAAGTTTGAAAATCATTAGCTACACATCTTTAGACAGTTAACATATCTGAGATCAGGATAGCATTTTAGTCTAGATTCTACTTCCAGAGAGAACCTGGGGGCACTGCCAAGTTGAAATCACTTTAAATTCTCTGCTTGATATTGTTAAGGCCACATAGATAATGAGAATTTAGACTGCAAATTTGCTTGAGCAGTTTTTCTTTTTTTGGTTCAGATTTCCAGAAAAATCTTTTTTCTGTCTTCACTCAGGACCAAGATTTAAAAATGCAAATATATTTCTTGTTTAATCCTGCCTGGAACATATAGAGCTTTTATATCTCAAATTTTTATACCATCTTAGGTATTTTTTTCTTCTCGTAATGGTACATAAAATAAGGGTGTATGTGTTGGAAACTGTGGAGCCCACAGAAGACACAGATGTAAATGTGGGAATTTTCATAAGAATGAACCAACTAATTCTGTCTTTCTAATGGAAAGTAATTTTAATGATTCAAAGGGTGATTTTTAAGGAGCCATCCTGTGTACAGCGGTTTTTGCTCCATGATACTTTGAATATGAACTTGGCATCTGAAATAAAGTAAGAGTTGTTTGGTCTTTCCCTTTCTTGATGAACCATAACAAGAAACAAATTTGATTTAGCAGAAATAATGTTTCAATTTTTAAAGAAGTTTTGACTTTTTTTTTTCTTTCTGGAACTGACTTTTCTGAATTTATTACTCCTTTCAATTACATTAAAAAACCAAAATCTCTTTGACTTTCAGTTGACCAGCACATTAACTGGCTCTATCTCTTTGACTTGGACAGCAGCAGGGTTCTGAGCTCTCAGTTCCTGAGCAAGACACAAAGTCTAACAGCAATGGAAATAGGGTAGTTGAACTTGAGTCGAAGAAGTGGAAGCAGAGAGAAGTGATCAGATTTGGAATAGGGCTAACAGGATTTGCTAGTAGATCTGATGGGAGGTGAGAGAGGAAGTGAGATGAAGAAGATGACTGTAAAGATTTTGGGATGAGTAGAAACAGGAAAGAAGCAAGTCTTTGGGGAAGAAATGAAGGGTTCTGTTGAGTGGCTTCATTAATTTTCATTACCATTTTAGAAAACTCAATCAAATCACACTGCTCTCCTCTTCTCCCCTTCTTCCCCACAAAAAGATTCACAAAATGTGATGCTGCTTCCAGCAATGGGGGAATCAGGGCTGTCAGACAACATGCCTCCAAGTCACTGGAAATAGCTGAAGAGCTAAATAGAAGCGCAGGCTCATTAGGGCTACCAATGGGACACAGGCCTTTTTGATCTCGGTCTGCATGCTAAGGAAAGGGTAAGCGAGCCTCCTTTTCATCTTTCCCATCACACTTTAAAGGGCAGTTGTAATGTTACCACCAACTGAATAATTTTCATTTCCAACTCTAATCAGTTTGTGAATAAATATCCTTTGGAGATGTGAGCTGCTTTAAATGATGGCTGTCTTTCCACCTTTAATCTACAACACTACAGTTCTCTTGAGAGAAAATAGCTCCTTGTGTCTTTATTCCCTCTCTGAGTTCACAGATGAAGCACACCTCCTTTTTTTATTATTACATAATAATGGCTTTAGTAGGTGAATAAAAGGTTTCACAAGTTTTGCAAAAATGAGAGGCTATTCACCCTTGCTACCTTTAATCTCCTGCATTCTCCTGTTAATGAGTATAAATTATCAAAGCTATTTCTCAAAGTCTTTATATAGTACAATACCAGTGGCAGATCATTCTCAGGAAGGGCTCTTTTTAAATATCATAATTAGTGGTATTATCTTTAATCTTTTGTGGTATGAAAATCAAGGACAACATGAAACTTGATACAAGGTGAAAGACTGCTTACTTTGGTGAGTTTTCGGAGGTGAAAATGTAGGTTTGAACCAGCTCTTCTTCCTTTGGACAGCTATGAAAAAATTTTCAAAGTATGGGAAATATTGATAAATTTCTTGGAAGATATTTTTTCTAAGAATTGGTTAACTACTTTGATCAGATGAGATCCAATTTCATTCTTTTTCCTACTTCAAAAGGACTAAGAGCCAAGCATTTTCTGAAAAGGTCTGAATATATTAAACTAATTGCTCCTAATGGAGCATTTGGATTTTGGGGCCCTATTAGTTTTGAAATATATTCATATCAAACTTTCAGGTTCAAGTTGGTAAATTGAATCACTACAGTTAACTCACATTTCTATCAAAATCCTAAGTATATTAAAGCGTAAGAACAAACAGAACAAAACAAAAAAATGCTATGACAGGAAGATGCAGGGTACCATATATAGACTAAAAACCATGAAGAAATTTTGAAAACGAGAAAACAGATTGTATGAAAATAACAGAAAAGTCCATGCTTATAAAGTCCATAAATCAATACAAATAAAGTAGTCAATGAATTTCCCTAAGTTCCAGAAAAACTGAAAGCTTTCAACAGGAGCATTGTTTGAAGGTTGTTGCTAAGAAAACTATCATCTACCTCTTCTCCTCACATCCCCAACACCCACCCACCCACCCACCCACCCACACACAC
>JAAGEH010000125.1:11366803-11415731 GCA_011751065.1 Lasiurus cinereus
ACAGAGAAAGAGAGAGAGAGAGAGAGAGAGAGAGAGAGAGAGAGAGAGAGAGAGAGAGATAGGCTGCCCTCAATCTCTGGCTTCATTTGGTTGGAGTCTTGCTATGAGGGATTTTTCTTACAGCCATTTTAACATCAATAAATTAAAAGAAACAAGGGACAGGGCTATAGTTTATTTTAAATGTTACAACAATAATGGCCAAACAAAGCAAGTAAAACCGGATAGCACAGTGAAATTTGTAAGGACCATTTTACTCTGCATATTGCCTTTGATACTTTCTATTGTCAGTGGGTCTTTAATAAGACTCAGGCATGTTTTAGATGCCCAGCAAAAAGTTAGAAGGGGACACAGGAAAAGACCTTGGGAACTGCATGAAAGCCTGGACTTGTGGTGGTTGGACCCATGAAGCTGTCAGCTCCTGTTGGGTCTGATGGCACTCAGGGGAGGTTAGGGCTTTTTTTCCCAGGTAAACAGTGGCCTTCATGAACAGCTGGGCTGTGGACTTGTCTACTTGAAGGTATGGAATCATGAAAGAAAGTTTTTCCCCACCATTCACAATGATAGCAAAATCCCCACAAATTATCTCTGATGATAGAAGTCTAAAAATTTGATTATACTTCAGGAGGTGGGTAGCTATTGACTGGAAAGGCTATTGACTTTTTGGCATGATAGAAACATTCCTCTTGATCTAGTTGTTAGTTATAAGTTGTACACATACAGATACATTTATTGAGCTATATACTTAAAATGTGTTTATTTTATACATTAACTAAAGGCCCGGTGCATGGGTTTGTGCACTGGTAGGGTCCCTCAGCCTGGCCTGCATTCTCTTGTAATCCAGGACCCCTCGGGGGATGTTGGACTGCTGGTTTCAGCCCAGTCCCTGCAGGCCAGGCTGAGAGAACCCACCAGTGCATAAATCTGTGCACTGGGCCTCTAGTTTGCATATAAGATCTTTGGTTAATCTCTTTCTGCCCTCTCCCTTCCCCCTTTCCCTCTGAGATCCATTAGTCTATTGCATGTTTCCATGCCTGTGCATTGAGTGTCTCCCCTCTGGTGGTCAGTGGGCATCATAGCTACCAGTCGAATGGTTGAGCGGTCACTTAGGCTTTTAAATATATAGATAAACAAATAATACATAAATATAGACTCATACTGGATAATATGAGTGCTATTTTAGAAAAATATAAATCACCAAAGTTTACCTAATAAAACATAATATACCCTGACAGAACACAAACAAAAGAAACTAAAGAGGGAATAAAAGATATATCTCTATTATAGACATATCAGATTTATTATTAGCTAGGTTTAAACTAAAACTTTAAAATCCAGATAATTTACATATTGATAAATTTTTGTATTTCTGGTGCTACATGGAGTGTGAGAGGCACCTAGCTGAGCCTAGCCTTCAAGCCATACCTGCTAAGGCACTGGGCATGTGAGTTAAGCTAACATCATGTGCAGCAATAAGAATGACCCAGCAAAGTCCAGCTTTAATTCCTGACCACCAAACTATAAAATGGTTGTTTTAAATTATTGAATTTGGCATAGTTTGTTATAAAGCAACTGAAAACTAGAACAGCCACTGATAATGGCTGTAGATACAATTACTAGGAGCTAACTTATGCAATATCAGGTTTGTTCCTAAAAGTCATCTGGTACATGGGATGCACCTAATCCACAAGGTCACCCTTTATACACTGGAAGCTAAGAATTATAATCTCCCTCTTGACATACAACTCCAGTCCCTTCTTTTAAAGGAACAATCTCTTTCATTTTATCTTGTTAGCAGTATTTCTTCTCTTTGGTTTTCCAAGATGTCTTTTAAAAATCCTGTTTTCTATATGTTTTTATCATCTCTCTGAATTTCATGTCATTCGTACATGAATATTCAAGCATGCATTTGTTTCCTTTTTAAAAACTTATGAGGCTCCTTATTTTTTTGTTTTGTTTTAGAAAACTCATTAGGCCAAAGTGCCAATAATATTTTTCAACACAATGACAACAAAAATTAAAACTTTCCACTAGCAATCACTTTCTTAAAGCCTGTACCAATAGAAAAAGACAAATCTCATCACCTTCAAGTCAGAAATCTAAAGAGAGTAATGAACTACAGCACAGAATCTTTGCCTGGAAATCCCACCAGCGCCTATGAAAAGGGGCAGGAATAGTTAGTTACCTGAAGGGAGAAATGGTACCCATAAAAAGGATATAGTACCTCAAAGGAGGAGAAGGATACTGGGTAGACAGTAACAAGAAAGTCTACTATAGTTTTCCAAGCTGTACTTGAATAATGGCCTACAAAATCATAATTTTTTTCCTGATATCACTTAATGTTTATCTTTTTTCTTTCTTTTCTTTTTCTTTTTAACCATCAAAGCCCTATAATATCTCCTGTTCAATTGCTCTTGCCTGAAATTGGATGAAAACTATTTTATTAATCAGGGCAAATATTACAAAGTCTATGGAAGGCAGGAAAACAAGGTGCTTTTATTTCAAAGAGCAAACAACTCAACATCTTGTTGGTGTAACCAGATGTGTCTTGGCTTTTGTTTTTGCATATTCATTAGATTTCATTGTTCACAGTGATCTTGTAAGGATCTGGCTAAGCTTTGCACGGGGATGTTATACTGGCCTCATTCCAAAGAAATTAATAATCTTATTTAAAGCTGCTTTCCCTTCTCTTAGCCATGTGCTTGTAGGCAAGGCCAATGGTGCTCCCTGCTCTGTGAATTGCAAGGTGGTTCAGGCCCCCAATATTTCTATTATAGAACATTCTGTCTTTCATTTAAAAATTGCCTCTTATGAGTATTATTCTCTGTTCTAAAAAGATTTCATTGTTTCACTCCTATTCTACACTCCTTCTGTGTTCAAGGTCGCTAGTTACTCTATTATTCAGGCAGACAATCTTTTCATAATTTTTTTTCCCAATCAGTCTCAGTTCAAGGACTTACATTCTCAACATCCCCCATAAGTTTTGCCATTTCTTCTCATGAAAACATTTCCGTAGCTTGCTTTTCTTCAGCACTTCCCATGCATTCAATTCCTCCTAATGCATTGCTGTTTGGAATGTAGGCAAGCCTTGTTTATAGTGGGTTTTGTTTGGGTAAATATTTTTTTTCTTGTCTCCTTAGAATCAGCAAGAATTAAACTAAAGTTTATTAACTGATTTTGGAAACCAACTGTTCTCATCTTGCTTACATGGATAGGGTCCTCAGCTTTCCAGGAGCAAGAGATAAAAGTTTTAAGGGTAGCCCTACTTGGTTTGGCTCAGTGGATAGAGCATCGGCTTGCAGACTGAGGGGTCCCAGGTTTGATTCTGGTCAAGGACACGTGCCCAGGTTTCAGGCTCGATCTTCAGTGGGGGATGTGCAAGAGGCAGCCGGTCAGTGATTCTCTCTCATCGTTGATGTTTCTATCTCTGTCCTTCTCCCTTCCTCTCTGAAATCAATAAATATATTTTTAAGAAAAAAAAGTTGTAAGGGTAGCAGAGCATGGATCCAAGGGCAATCCTAACTGAAGCAGAAGTTTTGTGGGAAAAATGAAGAAAGCAAATGGTCTTTTAGATCAAAGTTCCAAAATAAAATAGAGGATTGTCAGAAACTTTGCTCAAACTAAAAGTGTGTGTTATATTGTTTTATTGAGAGACCACTCTTTAATGCTTACAGTAACTACTAATTAATGACAGTCTACCATATACCACTTATAACCGTAAAAAACTGCAATTAGAATCCTTATTTTACAAAATCCAAGATCAGGGAGATGGGGAAGAGATTGGTATGTTTAATTACAGTCAGTTACCTTTGGAATTAAACAATATGAGTAGTGCTGTCTCGCCATACAGTACACAATGTGTATAAAGCTGTTCTTTAAATAAGAAACTAATTCTCATTAGGGGAACCATTTTTAACAAAGTAGCTAAGTATTCTGAAAAAAAATATTGGAGGCTTGAATCTTTTTATATCCTTATTAGAGGCCTGGTGTATGAAATTCCCTCAGCCCAGCTTGCACCCTTGCTAATCTGGAACTTCTTGCTAATCTGACTGCTGGTTTAGGCCTGATTCCAGTGGCTCCTAATTGCTCACCTGCCTGCCTACATGGTTGCCCCTAACTGCCCCCCTACTGTCTTGGTTGCCCCTAACTGCCCCCTCTGCTGGCCTGGTTGCCCCTAACTGCCTCCTCCTGCTGGCCTGGTCGTCCCTTACTGCCTCTGTGTGCCAGCTCAATTGCTCCTAACTGCCCCACGCAGCCTGCTCTTCAGTCATTTGGTCGTCCCTCACTAATACCCCTGCTGACTGGGTTGCCTCATGCAGCCTGCTGTTCAGTCATTTGGTTGTCCCTCACTACCCACCGCTGGCTTACCCCTCAGCCCCACCACTGGCCTGGTTGCCCCATGCAGCCTGCTTGTTCAGTCATTAACTCCCCAGTCGGCCTGGTTGTAGGGAGCTATCTTGTGAGGGCTTGATGGTCAATTTGCATATTACCTCTTTATTATATAGAATTAAAGCCATGTGTAATATTTTTGGACTGAAAATCTGAATAGACCCAATAGTTTGAAGTTAGGGAGGCCTCTACAGTAAGTCCCCAAAACAAGGGCTTCTCTGTCTCTGTGCTACCATTATCACACCAATCCCAACAGACAGTTATTATCATCATGATACCTACCAGTCCCACTGCACTTCCTGGCTGTGTGACTTTGAAAAGTTACTCAGTCTCTCTAAACCTCATTTGCTGCATCTGTAAAATAGAGGGGGGAAAAAAAGAGTGGGTGAAAATTACACACTAAACACATGTTCCAGCCTTCTTTTCTCACTCTCAGGCCCTAGAAATGAAAAAAAAATTTTTTTTAAATTAATAATGGTCTGGAAAACAAGAAAAGATGGTATAAATTGACCAGAATGTTTAAAAATATATTTTATTGATTTTTTACAGAGAGGAAGGGAGAGAGATAGTTAGAAACATTGATGAGAGAGAAACATCAATCAGCTGCCTCCTGCACACCCCTTACTGGAGATGTGCCTGCAACCAAGATATGTGCCCTTAACTGGAATCGAACCTGGGACCTTTCAGTCTACAGGCTGATGCTCTATCCACTGAGCCAAACCAGTTTCAGCTTGACCAGAAATTTTAAGAAATTGTTGAGAAGTCACAGCCCAAAACACACTCAGACAAGGATGATTAGAGGAGGTGAAGGCTTCAGAGGAAGAAGATAGAAGAGTAGAAGGGAGTCTTGGAACAACTGCCAGGTCATAGGAGGGAGTGTCTCAGGGAAGAACAGCTGGGATGTTCGGCCCCTCCTCCACCGTCTCCTCCTTTCCACTGCCATACAGTGAATAGAAGGATCTGATGCTTGGGTAGGAGCAGAGAGTTCCAGACTGAGGGCCAGGCAGGCATTTGAGGTGGCTGGATACACCCAGGAAGAACCCAGAGCCTGGTGCCCAGAAGTGCAACTTGTGACTATTCCACCCAGAATACTCCCAGCATCCCCCAACCCAGCCTCCAAAATAAGAATGTGGCTATAAGTAGAATGGAGGATCCACAGACAGGCTGGCAGTTTCTGTAAATATAAAGACAAGAGTTACCAAACTAACAAAAACTAACACCATAAAGAAAAGTAAAAATCAGTTGATAATAGAACTAATATCCAAGTATTACTTACTGGTAGAAACAATAAAGTATGTTAAAAGAAATATAATTTATTTCGATAGTGTTAGATTTGATTGCGCAATTGAATTGATACTCCACCCCCAGGAAATGGCTTTTCAGGTAATTTCACTATGGACAGTCCCTTTGCTGAAGACCACATTTTACTTGTGGTGACTACATTTTATTATCTCCCCTCCTGGTATGCATAAAAAAAAGTCTCCATCCAGAAAAAAAGCCGGCCAAAAGTCCTTTAAAAGCCGTTGGCTCCTGTCACTGGGTGCTGGAGCCACCCCCCACACTCCCCCACCCCCGCCTCCCAAACCCCCAGGCTCAGCTACCTGCTGTATGGATGATCAAATAAATTTGTAATCCCTACTCTGGCCTCCTACATTCCTCCTTTGACAATCTAACAGATAGCTCTTAAAAATATCCAGGCAGGGACCAGCAAGTGCACAGGTTGCAAGGGTAAGAGAGAAGGAGTGTGTCTTAGGACAGTGAAAGTAAAGCAAGGTAACAAGAGGGCAGATGGATCAGGCAGCCATGGGCACCAAAAGAGGAGGGCTGGGCCCAAGCATTGAGCTGTTAGGTGGGAGGTGATCAGCATGCCAACTTGAATGGAATGGCCACCCAACTCCTGTCCACTGTTGGCTAACCCCAGTAGCCATTCTTTTATGTATCTGGGTGCTTCTGCATTGGGTGTGTATATGTTTACCAGAGTTATTTCTTCTCGTTGGATTGCTCTCTTTAGTATTATGAAGTGGCCTTCCTTATCTCTTGTTATGTCCTTCACTTTGAGGTCTAATTTGTCAGATATAAGTATTGCTACCCCAGCTTTTTTTTTTTTCATTTCCATTCACCTGAAAAACTTTTTCCATCCCTTCACCCTCAGTCTGTGTGTGTCTTTTTTTCTGAGGTGGATTTCTTGTAGACAACAGATATATGGGTCGTGTTTTCTTATCCAATGCATTACCTTATGTCTTTTGATGGGGGCATTTACTCCATTTATATTTAAAGTTATTATTGATAGGTACTTATTTGTTGCCATTTTTATTCTTTACCCCTGTGTTCCTTCTTCACTTCCTATTTCTTTTTTTTTACAGCAGACCTTTTAGTATTTCTTGCACTGCTGGTTTAGTGGCAATAAATTCCCTTAGTTCTTTTTTGTCTGTGAAGCTCCTGATTTCACCTTCAATTTTGATTGATAGCCTTACTAGGTACAGTATTCTTTGATTCAGACCCTTCTTTTGGATGACTTTGTATATTTCATTCCATTCCCTTCTGGCCTGATGAGTTTTTGTTGAGAAATAAGTTGCTAGTCTTTGTAGGTAACTTTCTGTCTCTCTCTGGCTGCTTTTAAGATTCTTACTTTGTTGGTAGTGTTTGCCAATTTAATTATAATGTGCCTTGGCATCAGTCTTTTGGGGTTCATTTTGCTTGGGACTCTGAGCTTCTTGGATTTGTGTGGGTTTTTTCTTCCCTATATCAGGGAAGTTTTCTGTCTTTATTTCTTTAAACAGGTTTTCTAGTCCTTGCTCAGTTTCCTCTCCTTCTGGAACCCTTATTATAGGGATGTTGTTTTGTTTCATGTTGTCCCAATGTTCCCTGAGGCTCTCCTCCTGCTTTTTAATTTTTTTTTCCTAGAAGCAGCTCTACTTCGGTATGTTTTCCTACCTTGTCTTTTAGCTCACTGATGCGGTCCTCTGCTTCTTCTAGTCTACTCTTGATGCTTTCTATTGACTTCTTTAAAGCAGTGATGTCATTTTTCATTTCTTCTTGGTCCTTCTTCATTTCCTCTTGGCTCTTACACATATTGTTAAATTTGTCTTCCATTCTTTTCAGCCACCTTATGACCATTTCTCTGAATTCTTTTTCTGGCAGGTTGCTTGCCTCCATTTCTTTTACTTCCTTTTCTGGTGATGCCTGCTTTTCTTTCATATGTGGGCTGTTTTTTTGTTTCCCCATGGTATCTCTTCTCTGGGTGTCTGTTTATGTAGTTCTCTCTCTCTCTTGTGTTGATTTAAAGGCCCAAAATACAACACAACCAGGTACAACGCACAAGGCATTGAACAGAAATGTACTCACGATATTAATAACCCCAAATAAAGGTGACCCTCAGAGAAAGGCAAATTAGAGGATAGGAGAGAAAGAAGAAGAGAAAAAAAAGAAAGAAAGGAGTGCAAAAATGGAATTGGGAAAAGGAAAAAAAAGTAAGAGAGAGAAAAAAAGAGAATAGGAAAGAAGAGGGGAACACTATAAAAAAAGAGAGAAAACTCAAATAGAACAACCACTAATCCCAATAAATGCCAGCAACAAGTACCTGGTGATGAATACAAACTACAAACAACAACTAATATCAAGCGAGACAAGGGAAAACAGAAGTAAAAAACAAACAAACAAACAAAAATAAGTAAAATAATCTCACAAACAAGCATAAAAATTGATATAATCAACAATCAAGGAAACAACAACAAAAGGACAGAGAGAAAAACAATTTTTTGGATAGTGAAGACAGAGAAAAGAGAGGTGTGTATGGACTTGGAGCAGGGGATTGGAAATTAGATATATAAGTGGAATGAAATTTTAACAGGTGTTAGAAAGAATGGGGAAAAGCTAAAGAAGGAAAAGGGTAAGAGAAACAGGACAACAAAAGAGGAAAAGTTAGGAAGAGAGTGATGGCATAAAGGTAAAGTTGAGATAGAGTAAAATGATGCTAATGGGAAGATGAAAATAGAATATAGAACACTAATCCCAAAGTAAAATAAAGAGAAAATAAAATGATACTTTTTTTTAAAAAAAGGTAAAATAGTAGTAGTAATAATTCTGATTGAAAATAAAAATGTAATAATTAAAAAGGTAAAATCAAGTGAGAAAAAGAGAATAAAAATTAGTTTCTTAAGTAAAAGATGAAAAAAAAATGTGCAGTAATGAGAGTCATTCACTTCCTCTACTTTTCTGTTTGGCACGCCTGTTTTCTAGTCAGGACAGTATTATAATTCCCTGCATTCCACTGCTCCTCAGTGTTGTAAGCCAGTCCTGATTTTTAAGCAGGCAGTGTGTCTTAATTTCTTGTATTTCCTTTATTTGTGTTTACACAAGAGTCAATTTATGATTCAACCCCTGGGTGGCAGTGTTTCTAGATTGACCTCTGGGTCTATTGGTCTTCTCTAGCCAGTCCCTAGATCCTGCTTTCCCTGTGGCACTCAACATCGATTTGTGGGAGTGGGTTGCCCCTGAGCTGGTTCTCTGATGGTTATTCCCCACTCTGAACCTCAGTTTCAGAAAAACAACTTTTCCCTGCAATCTCTTAGGGTGTTCCCACTTGGGTAATCCTATGTATTGGGCTTGGTAATCAGAAGTAAGGATTTAAAGAGGAAAAAGAAAAAACAAAAACAAACAAAAAAGAGCCAGAGTAAGTGTGCGAACTCCGGGACTGTGTGCAAGTCTGTGCAGTCTTTTTTTCCCCCTTGAGTCTAAGCAGCCGGCACACTTTAAACATTTTTAGGCTGTTATTTTGCACCAGATAAAAATGGGTTGCTTTTTAGAGTTCCTTTCTGTTAGCAGCTCTGAGGACCCCCTTCCACATTCACAGATCACGCCAGCCACAGATTTTCCTAGGTGCAGAATTCCCCTGGTCCTCCAGCTCCCATAGTATGCGTGTTTCTCTCTCCTTCTGGGACCAGAGACATCACCTTATCCCAGGCAAAATCTAACTTTTCCGTGGTGGATTGTAGAGCTCCTCTGAATCCGCATGTTTGTGCCAGTTGGGGACCGATATTCTGAGGTTTGCAGCTGTTCAGTGGGTGCCGTATTTGTAGATTTTCAGGCTTCCAATAACATCCACTTTCTCCTTTAAGTTGGCATGGTCTCTGTGTCTGAGTTGGGTGCTCCATGAGAAGAACCCAGCAGCAGTGGGGGCTGCCCGGTCAGGGGAGCCCCCTCCAGCAGCCCCCCACTGTCTCCTGGCATATAGCTGTCCCTCAGCTCAGCTCACCAACAAACATTCCCTGTGTTACCCTCAGCTGTTCTTTCTATCTGCTCCGGGACAAGTCTCAGGACACGTCTATTCCGCTGCCATTTTTTCCTTCCCCCAGTAGCTGTTCTTACCATATACCAGCTGACTTGGAAGGTTGGTGCGTGATTTTGGGTGGAAGGTTGCACCAAGAGAACTGCAGATGGCAGAAACTGCTTGCATTCTTTGATAGTAAGGCCTGATACCTCTTCACATCCCCATTCATATCTGCAGTTTCTAAAACTGAAGTGGGCTGTTAAGAATTCATTTAAGAAGTAAATATGGAGTAGCAGTTTGAGGGTGGACTGGTAACAGCTACTCACTTTTTAGTGAATAGTGTTGCAGGGTAGTGTTGGATGTGAGGTCTAATGAACAATGAATTCCATGTTCTTTATCAGTAAGATCTTCGCCTTAGAGAGGGAGTGAGATTCAGGATAGCTAAGAGCTTGAGGATTGTCCTGAGATGGGGCCTGCACAACACTCTTCACAGCTGCAAGTTGGGATTGAGGCTTTATAGAAAGTTCAATGGGAAGATTTGAAGAGGTAAGAGTCATGAAAGAGGAAAATTCATGAGTTCTACTGCAAAATGGTCTAAATGGTGACTAATTTGTAGAGCGGTATATCTGCATCACAGAGCTATAAGCTATGAAAGTTATTATAGAAAAACTCCTCCATAACTTGGTAAATAGGATTCTAATTTTTCAATCCTATAAAACACAAGTAGTCACAATATTGGGAGCTTAATAAAAAACAGTATTTTTCAGTGAGTCAACATTGCCAGAAAAGCAAAAAGTAAAGATGGTAGATAACGTACTGTGCACAAGTGGATATTCATGAAAAAGGGAATGCCTTAAATGACCATGAGTTGTCACTTTCTTTCTTTCTACCTGTCCTTCTTCAAATTATGCCTGAGATAAGAGTTTCAGCTGATTCTGCTTAAGAAAAGGACATAATACCAGGTTTCATCCTTAGGGATGGGTGTAGGTGTGGGTAAAAATTTCAGTACTACTATCCTGGAAAAACCACCTTATGGTGCTGAGTGGGGCATGATGACCTCAGACATAAGGGAAACAGAGGAGCTATAAATATGGGTCCATTCCTGTGGGCCAAGGAACATTTGGAAAAATTATGATATCCCTACTCAACATATATGCAGTAGAAACCTACTCTCAAAGATAGGAGAGTCAGAAGAGAGGGAGAAGATGGAGGAGGAGAAGGAAGAGAAGAGGGAGGAAGAGGAAAACTCAGACCAGTAAAGAGCAACAACTAGGATACATTAGTTTTTTGTCTCACACCCTGAGAGTCAAAACCTTAGGTTTTTTTGGTAGCAAACCACTTTTATCATGAATCCTTAGCACATCCTATCAGGGATGAAAAGTTCTATCACTACGTAGATGCTAAGAGAAAATTCTCTGATCAGATTCATTACAATCAAAGAAGAGAATTGATAATAATGAAAAGCGTTTTAATTAATGAAGATCAAACAGTCTATAGTTATTCTCTATCATCCCAAAGAGATATATTATCTTGTGAAGGCAATATGTGGGTCCACATGTAGGAATTATACCACTTTCTTCCAATTCTTGCTTTCAGACCAGAGCCAGGCTGACTGTGGGCCTGTCTTCTGTTTTGCTGCAAAAGAGTGGAAAGTATAGTCTCATCTCATAGATTGCTATGAGGAATATCCTCCAAGGGGTATTTTACATAGGTTATTGGGGCATCTCAGTATAACCTGGTGAGGCCCAAAACTCGCTGTGAACCTATGTGTGCTTCCAGGACATGCAGGTCAGAGATGAGCCTCCTTCCAGATGGGAGGGCTGAGAATATTTGTGAACCTGCATTTAAAGTGCAGTACTCACTGCCAGGTTATGGAATGCTCTTGGAGACTTGGGTTGGTGTGTCGCAGTTGGTGTATTAGCACTCAGCCTATCTCCACTTGGTGGTGGATCCCCCTCAGCACATGACATTCACTCAGGACAAAGGGCAACAGGCAGGTCTCCAAAAGGACCTGAAGGGGTTCCAGCATCTCCCCTGTCAAGAGAGTGGTAATGGTGAATAGGAGAAGAGATGGCTACCTCTTGGGTGGAGTAGAACAGTTATCTTTGCAAAGAAGTGGAACATCTATTGCCTCATTTTGGAGAAGCAGCACGCCTTCTCCACGAATTTGAGTCTGTATCAGGAAAAATCGATATCAGGAAAAAATCAATATCACTGAAGAAGAGGTGATTATTTGCTCAGGACAGGAGGAGAGCTAAGTTTCCAGAACTGTGAAACAGCTACTGGTTCATCAACTCATGATGTCCTAAATGGGTGTGCCTGAAGAGGACATCTCTCATGAGGCTAAGATGCTGTATGTGACACACAATGGTGTTATCTTGGATGTCCCAGTCCTCTTTTCCCTCTGGGAAAGGGGAAGATTGATATTATATGTTTCCTAAGGGGTATTGAGGTATCCTGCCTTTCCTAGAGTGTGAGGTAATAGGAAGGGGTCCTTTGTAATATGACTCAAGGTGAGGATCAAGTCAGATATTCTTTTGGATAGCAATATATCAGAGGCATGCACGCAGGCTAGACCTTACAGTCCATCTCTTTTGGCCCCAGGTCAGGCTTGTCCATGTCCTTGGTGTGATGTCCTTCTATCTTACATAGTTTATACCATATCCTCAGAGGGGAAGGGAATGAGAGCAGATACACCTTTGGCCCTGCAGTGAGTGAGAGATATGTGACACTTGATTGAACACTATGTATCCTAGATTGCCTAGATGAATCCTGGATCGTTCTGGGACCTTCCAACATTTAGGTGCAGGTTCTAATATAAGATATAACTTTGTTAGCACATTTGATCAGAACCGTTCCCACATCAGTTATAAAACATTTAAAGAACCCAGACTCCTGTCTGTGTAGCACAGGGTTCCAGAGATAATGGGGTGGCTTTAGGTCTAATGGCATCTTTCTACCTGAAGTGTTTTCCAACCAAAATTATACTACCAGGATTACATGTGGTCATGTTTAGGCTGCTACTCAGTCTTTACCTATTAGGTTCTCCCAGCCTGTCCCTCAATCCTCTTCTCATTTTCATAGAAGAACTCAAACAACTCATCAAACAGCTCCTTTAAAAGTTATTTTTGTTACTATTTAGGGGGAAAAAATCTATGGGTCCTATCATCTTAGTTGCGACCCAGAGGAGGAAGAGGGCCACTGGGAGATTCTGGGGTCAACGTCACTGCTAGACAATGGGGCTGGGAATTAGGAAGAGGCTTAGCCCCCACGTCATTGTGTGGTGTGTTTGCTCTAGTTTACCTCTTTGTAAAGCTCTGTAATGAATGAACCTTGGTTAGAAACCCTTGTTTTCCCTTGTACTTCCTTTGCTTTCATTCTCCTTCTTGTGAAGGGGTCCAGTGTGGAGGGTTAAATCGTAGCAGTGAACACGGGGAGAGGTGCTGGGGTAGGCCATCTGGCTAGCTGGGTTTGAGGCACAAAGACCCAAGCTCACAGCAACCTGGGTTCTTTAAAAGTCCTTTTGGCATCAATGTTTTATAACTGATGTGGGAACTGTTCAAAAATGATAAAATGTGCTAAAAAAGTTATATCTTATATTAGAACCTGCACCTATGGTATTTCATAAAATGAAAATAACATGTCTTCTGCATTGCTCCCCCCAATAACGTATAGAGCTAATGGACAGCTGATTGGGAACTAGGATCTGGCCATCTCTATCCCTTTCTTCTTTAGGGCATATCAACCTCCAGACCAATTTCCATAGCTGATGTCTCATTTGCATCTTCCTTTGAGCTTCGTGCAGACTTTTGTCATATTACCTATCACTCAAGGCCACAATTACTTTTTTATTCTCATTCCTTTCTTTCTAGACTGTAAGTTGCAAGGAAGGCCTTGCTTTCCTTCTTGCCTTCCTTGCCTGGGGCCATTGGAAAGAGCATGGCCCTGCTGACACCTTGAATTTGGACTTCTCACCTTCCAGACCAGTGAGAGAGTACATTTTTGTTGTTTTAAGACACTTAGTCTGTGGCACTTCCTAGAAGTGGGCCCTAGGAAACTAATACAGGATCTGTATTCTGGTCACTGTTGATTGCAAGTGCCTAAAACAGGGTCTGGAAGAGAGAGGCAGTCTGTTAATGTTTGCCAAAGGTGACTTGTATGTGGATGTAGGGGATGAGTAATTTGATGGAGAAAAAGGCAGACACAAAAGATCAAAAGCTTGTTTCTCTTGAACTAGAGCTCATGGCCCAGTAGTTGGGATGCCTGGAAATCAATGTATGCACTATATGCCCAATAAGTGCTCATTCAATGAGAGAATGAATAAATGAACAGCCGAATTGGTAATATTGAATTTCTCTCATTTTCACATTGTTTCTGAAAGAATGAGCCATTGCTATTCCTGGTGACATGAAACAATGACACTCTCTGTCTAAAAAAAGCAATGCAGCAGAAGTATGTCATGACACATACATGTACAAATGACTTGTAGAAAGTGTGACAATTCAATATGCCCAAACCAGCAGGGGTCAAGGCCCGAGGATCAGACCGGCCTCAGTCATGAGAGGCAATGATGCTTCTTAGTGTCACACGGTGCCTGTCATTCTGCCCGCAGTGACCCAGGTCCCTGCTGAATTGCACCCAAGTCTTTTCTTCCCTCTCTTAGCTCTGCCATCTGGTTCCCCCAGGCCCCATCCATGCACTGCTGGAGCCTCTCTGAGAGAGCAGACTAGGTTTCCTTGCAGCTGCTTCCCCTTCTCTCCCTCACTGCTCTTCAAGGACAGGAAGAAGACATTCTTCCCATTCTCCAGCCACTGTCACTAATTGAAATGGGAAGCAAGACAAGGCTCCAGAAGAAAAGCGTATTATGGCTTGCCTTGTTGGAAGAAAATGAATCACCTAAGGAGATAGGTTTCCGTGATCTCAAGCAAACCTCACTCTTTATTCTACACAACCCTGTCTAATTGTTCAAGAAAATGTTCGTCTGTTTCATAATGGAACAGCCATAATGGGAGTGTTGTGAAATCACTGAAAAGTTTATTCAAGGCTCGCTCCTGAAAGCCAAGCCACAATGCATGGGCTTTGGAGGAGTTAATAGAATTGGCTCTTATTGAAATTGCATGGATAACAAATTTCCCTAACATGTATCCTTTTAAATACGCCTGTTGATGGAAGTCTGAATTGGCATTTGACGGATGCAAAGCACTAACAAAAGGGGTGAATTTCCCAGCTCTGTTGTTAGTCCTTCCCCTTGTGACTGTGTCGTCAGAGTCCCTGCCCGGCTTCTAACTACTGAATGGGGCCTAGAAACTCTATAGTCTCCATGAAACCAAGTCTTGTAAATGGGAGATATTGAACTCTTTATGTAAAGTGTAAAACTTAGAGAAAAGAGAAAAAAAATCACCTTAGTTCATCCTGGCTGCCATAACAAAATACCACAGACTGGGTGACTTATAAATAACAGAAATTTATTTCTCACAGGTCTGAAGGCTGGGCAATCCAAGATCAAGGTGCTGGGAGATTCAGTGTCTGATGAGGGCTTTCTTCCTGGTTCATAGGTGGCCAGCTTCTTGCTGTGTAGTCACAGAGCGAAGGGAAAAGGGAGCCCTCTGTAGTCTCTTTAATAAGGAAACGAATCCCCATCAGAAGGGCTCCATCTTCATCACCTAATCACCTGCCAAGCTGCCACTTCCTAATATCATCACTATGAGGGATTAGGATTTCAGCATGAATTTGGGGGAGGGCGGAGGCACAAATCTTCAGACTATAGCACCATCCCATGAAGTAGAAGGAAAACATCCAGAAGGAATGGATGGGCAAAATGAGGCAGTGGAAGACAAGCTATGTTATAGTGAACTTTCCTCCCAATAACTTATGCCAGGATGGAGGAATCAGAATCAACTGATGAAAAAGAAATAGACAAACAAATAATACCCAGTAAGGCCAATGCACTACATAGTTCTTGATAAATACAAAGAAGACATTTAAGATGAATTTCTACCTTCATGAAGCTAAGTCAGATTCATTCATTCATTCATTCACCAAAGAAATGAATCCTTTGGAGCCTGCAGCCACTGAAAAATGATTATTTAGGTACAAAAATTAGAGGAAGCTGGCCATGTATGGAAAAGGAGAAAACCATTTGAATTGTAGATTTAGGATTTTTTTTTTTTAATCCTCACCCAAGGATATTTTTTCCATAGATTTTTTTTATTTTTTATTTTTATTTTTATTTTTTTTAAGGCAAGGGAGGAGAAGGATGGGGAGAGAGAGACATCAACATGAGAGAGACACATCTATTGGTTGCCTCCTGTACATGCTCTGATGGGCCGAGGACAAAGCTATAACTGAAGTACGTGCTCTTGGCTGGGAATCAAACCCCTGACCCTTAGGTTCACAGGCCGACTCTCTAACCACTGAGCAAAAACAGGGCTAGAAAATTTATTTGGAGACCTCTCCTCCTAGCCCACACACACATCCCACCTGTCCTCGGAGCCCTATCCTTATGAAAACACGTGACTTGAGTTGCTGGGTAGGAATTATAAGGATGATTCTCTTTGCTTATTTTAATGTTCCCAAATGCCACATAGCAAACTCTGGGAGCCATCTGTAACTTAATGTTTCTCTTTCTTCTTCCCACAGTGAGGAAAAGTGCAGTGGCTTCAGATGACTGCATGTTCATTATACTCTTCCTGGTGAGTCCCCTCCTTAGGAAGCTCTCATAAAATATGGTGGAAGGGATGCTATGCCAGTCTCCAGACCCAGGCCCTCTGGGAACATTCTGTGTGGGAGCCCTGATGCTGGAGAGGCTACAGGTAAGTGCTCTAGTGGGCAGCCGAGCTGAGCTCATCAGCCTTCCAGACACCCTTTCCTCAGCCATCTCGGGCCCTCAGACCAGCCCAGGTAACCGGTGAGCACCATCGAGACACCTCTGCTGATACTACATGGAGTCAACGAGTCATCCAACTGCACCTGTCAGTCAGGTTCAGAACCATGAAACATCCTATATAATAAAAGGCTAATAGGCAAATTGTCCCCTCAACCAGGAGTTTGAACAGGAGGCAGGGCTGGCCGGCCAACTGCCTGTGTCCCCTCCCCCAGGCCAGCCCAGCCCAATCAGCCCCGATTGGGGCTGGCCAGCCAGACCCCACCTGTGCACAAATTCATGCACCAGGCCTCTAGTATATAATAAAAGTAGTGACTCCGTGCACAGATTCATGCACGTTGAAAGAAAATAATTAGGAGAGATCTATATATATATAAAAGTCTAATATGCAAAGTGTCCCCTCAGGAGTTCAACTGGGAGTTTGAGTGCTCACTTTGACATGTGCTGATCACCAGGGGGTGGCACAGAACAAAGGAAGGTCCTGGCCAGCAGCTGCTAGAACCCTACTCATGCACAAATTTCATGCACTGGATTGCTAGTATTTTAATATTGCTATTTGCCCTTTCTTCCTCAATGCCTAGAGCCGGGTAGTGTCCCTGCCCCCTGCTGCCACTGCTGGTTGCCATCTGTGGGGTGATTAGTGGAGTTATCAGGCCCTCACTTGCACCCACCTTGGCCTGCCACTGCCCATTCCCCTGCTCCACCATCCCGCCATGGTCCTGCTCTCATCGGGGCCCACCGGGGCCTGCAACACCTCCACTTCTGCCTGCTGCCAGTGCCATGTCACCAGCGCCTGCCACATTCTATGCCACCCCCTGGTGGTTAGCTCATGTCATAGTGAGTCGTTGAACTCCCAGTTTCCTGGTCAAACTCCCAGTCAAACAACCGCCTGAGGGGACAATTTGCATATTAGACTTCTATTGTAGAGAACTAGCAGCCCAGAGCTCGGAATCGTGTGTGGGAAGGGTCCCGAGGCCTAGCCTGCGATCAGGGCCATCTTCTGCCTACTTGCCACTCACCACCACTTGCCAGTCCCTAGTCCCACCCCACTGCTAAACTCCCCCCCCCTTCGCCATGGTTCTCTATTGGCCATGCTGTAATCAGAGCCAGCGGTCGGAGAGGTGATAGATGCACCTCATGGCGACTGGTCCAGCGGTCTTTCCGGTCATTACGCTTGAGTGGCTGGCCTTTTATTGATATAGGATGGCTGTTATTCCAGGCTACTAAGTTTTGGGGATAGTTTGTTACCTAGTTACAGATTAACTGAAGAGAAGGCTAAGAGCACCAATTGTAGAGTGTTTCATTTCTCCCTCCCTTCTGAAAACTTTTTTGTTTCCATCTTTGGTGCATGGTGTTAAACTCAGGTCCCTCACACACTTTTTGGTGACCCATAAGAGAGCTACAAGGTCACATAGTGAGGGCTCTTCTATTTGAGGCGCTTTTTTTGTTGTTGTTCTCAGAGACACATCCCCAGACGAGCAGGAACTTGCCCATACAATGGCCCGTGTGTGTGAGTGTGTGTGTGTGTGCGCTTCTTGTTTGTGTGAGAAATGTATTTTTCATTACCAGACTTTATTATCTGTCTTCAATAGGGCCTTTTCCCCCTTTCTTTTTCCTTTTGGTGGGGACGAGAGAAACCATTTCACGGCCAAGCCTGTCTATTGCTTTTGTTTTTTCCCCTTTGTTTGGCGGGAGCGCCGCACTGGCGTTCCTTGCGGTGCTGGGCATTGTTCCTCTCTCCGGGCCTGGCGGAACGCTCGGAGGGTCAGTTGGAAATGAAGCTTCTATTATCTGCGATCTGCCTCACCCTCTAAGCTGGCCCGTCCCTACACTGAGGCTCAGCCAGGCATGAAGAAAACTAATTGTCCCCACTCTCTGCTCTGCTGCACACCAAACCCCTGCGTGCGCTTCCCCAGTTGGGGCCGCGGAGAAAACCGCGCCTAGCGGAGGAGGCAGAGGGAGGCGCGGTGTTGGGTACCCTCTGTCCAGGATGCTGGACCTCAGGAGCCAGAAACTCTCACCCAGGGCTCTGCAGCTGCCAGGACAAGCGACCAGGCGGAGGGAGGGAGAGAAAGCTGATGACTCCGCGAGTTCTCAGTAATTGCAATGGGCATAGGAAAGGGGACTTGATTAATTCGCCTGATGAATTATGCATCACCTCTGCGAGCCGCCCTCCCAGCCTCAAAGCTTTATTATTCACATTGCTTGAATCTGATCAACTCTCCCCTCCTTGCCTTGAAAACTGCCGTCCAACAAGTATCAGGGAAACACCTTTGGTACTTGATCGCTATGGCCATTAATAGCGTGCTTCCAGGAAGTTGGCAGAATGACTGAAAGAGGAGCGGTATTTAACACACACACACATTCACACACACACACACACACACACACACACACACACACACTCACACACTCACACACACTCACATACACACAGGATAATTCATCAACAGCAAGCCCAAGATTTATGATGTGAGGGAAAACTCAGCTGTCTTTTGTAGTCTAGGACAAAAAAAAATTAAATACAGAAGTGGCAATTACTTTGTTAGTGGAGTTTTAAGTTAATACCACATGAAAGAAAGTCTCCTTTAATAAAGAAAGAAGTCAAAAGGACTGGCACAGCAGTGAGATTAACTTCGGGTGTTTTCAAGGCCTGTGGATTGCAGATTTGATCTCCCAATTTTTCATCTCTCTGGTCTGTTCAATCTTAGGTTTAACCAGGGGCCCCGTTCAATCCCTCCCGAGTGGTTAGTGACAACCTGGCCTTTCATTAAGGGTTCTTGCACCCCCTAATGGATGCAGTCTGCCTCCTTACCCATCTCTCCCTGTCAAGACAGAATGCTTCCTGTTACTAATCAGAGTGAAATAAAGGCAATACTTCCTGCCAGTGAAGTTGGGGTTGAAAAATTGGGAAGGGCCCTTTTTCTCTTTCTTTCTTTCTTTCTTTCTTTCTTTCTTTCTTTCTTTCTTTCTTTCTTTCTTTCTTTCTTTCTTTCTTTCTTCTTTTGTCAAAGTACTGTCAAAGCTCAGCCTGAGAGACAAAGCTAACAAGATACAATTCATCCACTTAAAGTGTACAATTTAATGGCTTTTGGTATATTCATAGGGTTGTACAACTATCACTACAACAAATTTTATAACATTTTCATTATCTGCAAAAGAAACCCTGTATACACGCTTTAGCTATGACCCACCCAAATTTCCCCCTCCCCCAAATCAGGGTAACCACTAACCCATTTTCTGTCACTATAGATCTGCCAATTCTGGACATTTCATATAAACGGAATCATAGAATATTGGCCTTTTATGTCTGACTTCTTTTACTTAGCATAATGTTTTCAAGGAATCGTACTTCCTTTGATAGAATAATATTTCCTCATTTGGTTATGCCATATTTTGTTTAACATCAGTTGATGAAGCAATATGATGATATTGTAATCTTTTTACTTGGAGTTTTTATTTTTTCTGTCTTTATGGTAAGAATCTCATATCAAGTTGACAAGAAAGCTTTAGATAATACAATAAACTGAAAGAAGACCAATGGAAAACTTTCAGCAAGAAGTAGATTTTAGGTTCTTCCAAGCTGGGGTTAGAGCAAACAATGAGGTCCTAATACATTTCCTATAGGATTTGGAGAACGCTTTATAAAATGCTTTCTTTTGCAAAGTACTAATAAAAAAGTGACTTGAATCTTTTTAAAAACAACAAGAATCCTATTCCATCCTATATTGGGCACTCATTTGATTAGAATTGCTGACCTCATAGATTTAAAAGTCTAATAAAAAAAGAGTCACAGATGATGGATGACAGAGAGAGACAACACCTGAGGACACAAAAATGGTCCATTCTGAAGGGCAGGTTGAGAGTCATGTAAACTTGAAAGGTAAACCAGCTAGATAACACAAAAGCCTGGCTGGACTCTGCATCTGTGCTGCTTCTAGGGAAATGAATCCATCTACCTGGGGAACTCAGATGGACTTTATATTCTGCAACATCTCCTAAGAAGTATAGAGTAGAATAGAAAGACTTCAGTATTTGGCTCTGAATCCTGACTCTACCACTTACTAGCTGTGTGGTCTTGGGCAGGTCATTTTATATTTTTCCAAGAGATAGTTCTCTCATCTATAAAGTGGGAAGAATACAACTTATGTGTAGACATAGTGTAAGGATGGCATGAGGTAATGTCCATAACGTGCCTTGCATTAGAGTACTAAGTAAATGGTAGTTACTTAAGCTCAACTGGTGCCAGCAGTCTTTAATGTGATACTGGTCAACCACTCAGGCAATGCAGTATTTCCTGAGCACTTCCTAGGAGTGAGTGAAAATAATGTGATGAAGAGCCTGGTCTGGTCTATGTAAAACAAATAATGACCAGGACAAGATGTTATCCCCCAGCTGGAAGTGGCTGCTCTGTCACCTCCCACTCTCTCACAGGGTTCTCAGCACCTCCCCTTTTGGGTTTGAATTATTAAGTTAAGAGTTTTATCTTCTCCACCAGACTGCAATGTCCTTGAGGTTGGGGACCATGTTCTTTCATATTAAAAAAAATCTGGGCTTATCAGGGAGTTCCCAAAGAAATCACACTGCTTCTCTACTTATCTTTTTCTTCCTCTTTGTACTTATTTGCAATCTCATCATTAAAATTTCATTTTTAAAGCCTCGTGAGCCATATTTCCTTGCAAGGCATAGTTCTATAGTAATGGCTATCGTTGCTCAGAGGTCAATGTTTAATTTCCTAAAGTCTAGGGCACTGCTTTGGTTCATATGATCGACGAGATGGGATATTTTGACACCACTGGTGCTGTCATGCTAATTAGCAAACTCAAGATAGGAATTACACTAAATTTTCCCTACTTTTATATCCAAATAGCTGTTTAAAAGGCAAGCCAAATGTTCTTTCTCTAGTAGAAAAGCCTTCCCCTTTAGCTCTAGACCACTGAAGACTCTATTGCTTCCTCATCTTGCCCAGGTGGCCGGAATTCTTGTGTAACAGATGACCACTGACGAGTCCAGTGAACTCAACTCTATATCTAGATCAGGCTGAGTCTCAGCCCCCTTCAGAAAGAATGAGAGAATGTTTGAACAATAAAATCCTGGAATTTTAATTTGGAATAGGTAGATGAGTCTATGGATATATGAGTATATCCAAAAAGGTAGTGTATTGAAAAGAACTTGGGTTGGCTCACAAGATCAAGGAAAGAATGGATTCAGAGCAGGACCTTCAGGAGACCTCAGTAGCAGCATCTGTGAACCACCTCCCCAGGGGCTGCCATTGTGTTAGCTCCACTCCATGTCTCCAGTCACTGGTTTGATAAAACTTTAAGTTTCAAATTGTGGAAGAGAGACCAATTGGCCCTGCTTCAGTCAGGGGTCTATCCTTCAACCAATCCATCTCACTTAGTAAGATATAGTCTCTGACTGCCCACACCTTTGTTAGGGGACATTCCTAGTGAAGGGAGATGTGTTGTGAACTCGGGAGCCACCACTCTAGTTGGTGTCCAGTATAATGGGTGCTTCCCTCCTTGCCCCAAAGAGATCAGCAACAAGCAATACAAGGAAAAACTCTACTCAAGACTCTCTGAGGCAATCATTCTTTCATCTGGTAAAAAGTTACAAGATCAAAGGGGGGAAAAATCACCAACCTGTAATTTTCCGGTATTTATGAAGCTATCTTTTTTACATGCTTACCTAGCATTTTAAGTTTTGTTATTTAACAGGCTAGAAATTCATGAGGCCAAGTATTTATTGCAATACGCAAATTTTATGCACCTAAACTGTGCAGCTGGGAATAAGCATTTTCTTAAAACATAGTGCATTCCTCAGGGAAAATATTCTAAATCAGAAACCCCTAAGGATTCTTATCCAACAAAAAGAGTTCAGCACATTTACTGAGGACCTACTAAGTGTCAGGCTCTGGGCCGGGTTCCTGAGACACAGCAATGAGTGGCCACTCTCACACAAAAACACGAAAGTGTGTACTAGCTGCTGAATGAATATGTTGTTATTTTAAAAGTCAGCACTGTGGAGAGTGAGAGAGAGCTGTCCTTGCCAGGGTGCCAGGGCTTTGGAGGAAGGAGCAGCTACTGCACATGACAGTGGGGAGGGGTTTGGGTGCCAGTCTTCCTGGCACTATGAATTGAAAGGGTGGTGATAGAGGAGAGGAGGGATACTCATTTCAGCGTGAGCAGTGGTTGGCAAACTCATTAGTCAACAGAGCCAAATATCAACAGTACAATGATGGAAATTTTTTTTGAGAGCCAAATTTTTAAAACTTAAACTTTTTCTAATGTCACTTCTTCAAAATAGACTTGCCTGGGACCGTGGTATTTTGTGAAGAGCCACACTCAAGGGGCCAAAGAGCTGCATATGGCTTGGGAGCTGCAGTTTGCTGACCAGGGAGCATGAGGGTCAGAAAATACTTTATAGTGGATGTTAGTTAGCTGGGCCAGCTTGCAGAAAAATATCCCAGGCAGAGGGAACAGAATGTCCATGAATAAAGAGGATAGGCTACATAAAACGTGAAGTGTTGTCATATGATGAAACTTCATAGAATACTGAATAGACAGTGTCTAAATCTATATGTAGCAACATGGGCAGATCTCAAAAACCAATGCTGTTTTAGAAAGGCAAGTGCAGAATTATATATGTTTACATGTAATGTATATGATATTTGTTTATATTTATTTATTTTTATAGATAGATATACATAGAGTTAGATAATGTAGACACCGACGTAGAAGGCAATCACACCAAACTCATCAGAGTGATTACCTCTGGGGAGTGGAGAAGGGAGTGAGGATGGAGGTGAAGAGGTCTTCAGCTTTACTTGTCGTGTTCCAGTCTCTTGAAAGGAGATATATTCATGAGTATGTAGGGATTAGAAATCTATAATACCAAGCAAAAATTGGTCAGGCAGTGCTATGGACAGACAGAGCTGGCGTCCAGGGGACAAAAGGTGGGAGAGGCACTGCCAGCCGGGAACAGTGGAGGAACCACCACGAAGGAGGCAGTTCCAGCCGAAGACTGGGCCAGGTCTGGCCTTGCCAAAGAGTGGGAAGAGACGAAGCCATGGGGATAGGAAAATGCAAGATGGTTGAGGGAAGAACAATAGTTTGCCTGGAATGACTGTGTGAAGGTGAGCATTGGGGGTCAGGGAGAAAAGTTGGATTAGGTCCTAGCTCCTGGGACATGGGTTGAGGGCTCTGGAGCTTTGGAGCAAATGAGGAGCACAGTGGGGTGGGGAGTCCCAGGCAGTCCCAGGCAGGGCAGTAGGTGAGATTGTTAGGCCCAGGGCCCTCGGACAGGCCTGAACCGGGGCAGCAGTTACAGGCAGGCAGGGATGAAGAGGGAGGCCCCGCAGGAGTAGATGTAACCTTTGGCAGATTACACAGTTCAAGCCTAAACCCCTACCAGCCTCTTAGAAAAATTCTCACCTCAGCCTTAAACACTGTGGGGCAAGCCGAGCTCTGAAGAAGGCTGTGCTCCTTAAACTCCACTCTTGAGAAGAGCCTTAGTTTCCTTGGAAATTTCTCTATTAATTTAAACACCAAGGCTTTGTGCTAACACTAAGAGGAGATTATAATATTCCAGTGGGACTTCCTTTGCTTAACATGAAAATAAACCTGACAGAGGATTACAAAACTAAACACGGACTATTACAGGAAACACTAATTACCTCCCATTCTTTCTTCTCACTCACCAAAACAACTATTGAGACAAACCAAGAAGTGGAGAGGAGCGAGCAGAGCTGTAGGGGGTGTGGCCCTGCTAATCCCCGCTGCTTTGATAAGTCTGAAATGGGATCCTTTGACATCTGAGGAGTGGGAGGTGACTTTCAAGGAGCGCTTTGCCTTAGGATACCTTAGGTAACTCCGACTTGCCTTTTGAATTCAACAGCTTTGGACTGAACATATAATTTTTCCTCTGTGAAGCCACTGTGGAACCCTTCCTTCTCCTGCTCTGGCTGGGGTAATTACCCCTCCTCTCGGCCTGGAGCCCCCTGCTCTGTCAGCGCACCTGGGCTGAGATGGTGGTCTGCAGGCAGGAAGCCTAGCCAGCCCAGGGTCAGAGCACCCTGCTATGCCCAGTGCCTATACTTGTAAGAATTTTTTGAATGAGAAGTTCATTTGGGCAAGAAGAAGAGGGGACGGGGAAGAGGGAGGAAGAAAGAAAGGATGGGTGGTTCCACCCTCAGTATTTGTATTCTGGACCCTGGATTTTAATGCGACAGTTGGTTGCCATCCTCTCCCTGGGCATCCACCCCTTTCATCAGCTCCTTCTCTTCAGCATCCTTTGAAAAGGTCCTTAGGATGCAGGAATTCTACTAAAACCTCAAGAAGTCCTGAGAGCAGATGAAATGAATGAGATGCTATTTCCTAAGCAATCAACCTGAACACGCACACGCTCACATCACTTGTATATATAAATACTGGCATTACTGGGATCTCTGAGGTGACCTACCCACCCTCCCCATCACATCTTTCTTTTTTCTGTGACAGGTTTGGAGCTTCCAGTTCCACCACAGTTCTGGTTTTGCCTTAACTATCACCTTGCTCCTGCAGCCTCTGTTCTCTGTCTCAATATGATCCATGCTGACTAGATGAGTTTTGGTCTAAACAATGATGTCATAATTGCAGGAAACTCTCATTCCCTATGTGCATTTTCTTACCCTATTTATTGTTGCTGCTGAAACCCTGTGAATCCTGGGAGCATGACTATCCTCCAATCAGTGTCTCTGCTGGTAGGTACCTAAACAGCCTTCTCAGAGCTGTGTGTTAGACCACCTGGGCTTTTTGGGAGAAAGAGAAGTTTCCAGTCTGAGTGTCACCTCAGTTTCCTTTATTCCCATAAAGGCCCTTCCTTTCATTTATTTCTATGAAAGGTTTCATTTAGCTCTTGGCTGCAATATCATTGGTCCATCTTATGTTTTGTCTGAGCATTTTTTGTTTACCTACTCACCTGTCACAAGCATTTCTTGACTATGTATTCCTAGAGTTAGGCAAAAAGCAAAATAACCTGAAAATGTAAAACAAAATGTGTATGTGTTTAAGCTTTTCATCATCAAAACTTAAACAACAACAACAAAAAAACCTTATTAGTTTCTGGTGGAAAGAAGTGAGGGAATACCCAGCTTCACCAAGAGTAATAACTAATTCATAACATGCTCATTTTCAGGAACACAATGAAAAATAAAGACTTGAAGGAAATAGTCAAGAACATTAAAAAGATTTAGGCCACCAAAATTGGATTACTAAGATTCCACTTAGGAATTGAGGACCTCTCTGCTCATAGGCCCCCACAGTGATTTCTTATCCTGTTTGTTGTAAACTGAAGATGAGTCTCTATGGGATCCTCAGGGTGCACTGGAAACCTGTTTTGGGCGAGTGTAGTAAGGCTTATAGACAAAAAATAAGAGTTACAACTCCTCCAACTCCTTTTGTGTCCCATCATCTCTGCTCGGGGACATTGAGCCTGGAACAAGTGGGAGGACTCTAGGGTGGCACGTGTTCAGCCCTGCAAGAAAGTCTGTTGTGGACTGACTTGTGTCCTACGTGCCCCCACTCCTTCCCCCCGCTCCCCCCCAGCCCTAATTTATCATAGGTTGAAGCCACAATTCACAATGTGATTGTATTTGGAGGCAGGATTTTTAAAAAGCCAATTGAGGTTCAATGAGGCCATAAAAGTGGGTCTTGATCCAACAGGGCCAAGTCCTTATATTAAGAGGATGAGATTCCAGAGAGGCCTGTGAGCAGAGAGGAGGCAGTGTGAGGACTCAGTGAGAAGGTAGCCATCTGCAAGACATTCATTTTAGATTTCCAGTCTCCAGAACTGTGAGCAAATAAATTCCCCAGCCTGCAGTATTTTGTTATGACAGCCCTAGCAAACTAATACAGGCCACACAATTTTCTCCATCTTACAGATAATAAGTTACAGAGCTGCTGGGAGGTTGTGTGTAGGAAGGAGTTTCTTCATCTTCTAAAAGGAAAAAAAAATTAGATCTTGCAGTTTCCTATCATCTGGAGCTATCGAGAGATTTAATGGCCTGCCTATGGAAATAGCTTTTCTGTCCCTAAAAATAGATATTAAATGAGTAAAACTGTAAGAAGACGTATTTAAGACAAAAACAATTCAAATAAAATCACACTGGAAACTCTATAAAGGAGGATACTATTCAACAATTTTGTTTGCTTCCGGATAAGATTGTGAGACCTCCATCATCACATGTACTCAAGAAGGAGGCCTTTTGCATTGGATGGGAAATTATGCTCAATGACCTCTCAAGTCCTTTCCAGTTTTCAGCTTTTAGTTCTACATTACCTAGGCCCCAGCTAGGGAAACAAAATAGAATTTAAGTCCAATCTCTCCTAAATAAAATAGGAGGTGAAAAGAGTCCTTTGAAAACTGGAAAGAAACATAGGAGATGCTGAAGGGGACCATCCACGCAGAGTTGAACATACAGACACCAAATAATGAGAAGACTTGCTTTTACGCTTGGTATTATTGCTACTGGAAATATTGCTAACCAGGTTCTTTGGTGCCTTTGTTTTTGTGCCATGAGTATTGAGCCCTTACCTTTCTGGATTGCTTCTGCATTGCCCGGTTAACACAGACCTTGGAGGCATGCACTTTCTGACTATCTGAAGAGTTACACTCTTGCTTGTTCCTATTCAGAGCCATAATGTGAATTGGGGTGAAATATCAGCTGCCCATCACACTTAATCTCTCCATGTTAAGAATCTGTACTTCGAAAGGAATATTGGGATATAGTGTGCAGTAACCAGGGCTGCTTTATTATACAATCCACAATGGTTTCCCACCCCACCTTTTTTTCCATTGAACTGGTTACTCAGTCATACTAAACATGGAATAAAGTGAAATAAATAAATATATAAAACTTAGAGTGCACTGAGTCTTTTCACTGTCAAGCTGGCTCAAATGTTCTCAAAGTTTATCGGAGAGCTTGGTTGCCCTGGTGAAAATAGCATTGTGCAGTGAGACAGAAAATAAGATGTCATGGCAAACTAAACATCTTCACTTTCTGGACAAATATCTGAGGTGACTGAACCATGGAGAGGGGCTGGGGAATGACCAGAGGGAGGACACCCGGTTTTCCTGCCCTATGTTTTGGGCCTCCCTGGGGTACAGATGAAACTCACCAATACCTGGCCCCTGCTAAAGGTTCGGGCAATTTCTGGGCAGGTCAAATCTATATGTAGGGAGCTCCTTTGTATGTTGTGAAAGTGAAGATGTTTAGTTTGCCGTAACACCTTATTTTCTGTTCTACTGCACAGTGTTATTTTAACCAAGGCAGCTTACTCCTTCTCTGATATACTCACTGGGACTTGATATCTGCAAACGATTCCCATTAAATGGTTATAAGAATCACTCTGTGTATGTGTGTATGTGTGTGTGTGTGTGTGTGTGAGTGTGTATATGTGTGTGCGCCCGCAGAAATGAGATGGTGAGAAGTAAAGGGGAGAGGAGGAAAAAGTCAGATGGATCCAGATTCATTCATTAGGGGTATAATTTAATCTGTATACAACCGCCAATTAAAAGTGGGGAAAACAATACTACTGATCTCAGGGAGAATGTTATGAGGATTAAATAAAACACCAGGATCACACCAAACACCCCATAAACAAAATCAAGTGAGTACCTGGCCAGATTAAGCACTTCATAAATGTGAATGATTATTTTACTATTTATAAATATATAAGAAAGAAAAGAAGAAAAACAAAAGGGAAAGGAATTTTAAAATTGAAGAACACATGGGAGACAAGAGATAAATTTATTTCTTTACAAAGATTATATCTACAAAGCCAAATTCATTCAGTCATTCATTCAATAAACAAGGGCAAACACCTGTGAAACTAATAAAACTGCAGGCAGGTAACATATGCTGTTGGTGCTCCACTAATATCCCCCTCAAGCCCTTTACCATTTTTCTATGCTGGTTCCTTAGATGTTATTAAATCTAAAGCTAGAACTTGTGTTTGTTGTTTGTTTTGTTTTATCAGAGGGCTTCTCTCATGCTGTTTGACCCCACTTTGCCTAAGGCTGCAAACAGCCCGCCTGCCTGAGAATTTTCATCTCCCCCTGAGAGTAGCGGTTGACTGAGGGGTAACACCCTTGCTTTCCTTCTTTTCCTTGGTCCCCTTTCCCAATCACTTATTGTTTTTTTCCTGAAAACATATGCTAATGAGTGACTTTAGCATGAATTTTCAACCTCTGTTTGTTGGGAATCTAAGACAAGGATGTCCCTGATTTACAACTATTGCCTCAAAAAAAGGTTTACAAATTAGTTTAAAAATTTTAAATAATATTCTCTGTAGAAAATGTATTAGAAATATTGTTAGAATCCACAAATCTCACTTAAGCCATTATATAATTAAACTACTGAGCATTTGCAGAAAAACACTGTATATAACTTTACTGTTGCTCTACTAGCAACAAAATGTAACAAAAAAAGTAAAACCACAGCAACAACAACAAAAAGCAGAGTTTTCCTTGAGCCTCAATAAAGACTTAGATTGTGAGGGAATTTCTAGGAATATCCAGGAATATGAAAAGTTGCTAAAACAGGATCTTCTTTGTCTAGTCTTTCTTTCCTTCCCTTCAGGCAAATGCACCACAGATAAGCACCATACTTCCCTTTCAAAGTAATGCAGGGACCTTTTTGATTAATTGTGTAGGGACCAGGGAGCAAGTAGGAGGAGTCTGGGGAAGGGAAGAGGGGAGGAAGGAAGGGAAAGGATATTTCTTAAGGTCAGAGGTCAGAGTAGGGGTTATAAAAAGAGATAAATCTCCATACTGTTTTCCATAACGGCTGCACCAATTTATACTAAAAAAAGAAGCGATAAGGAGAGAGAGGGAGGGTTGGGAAAAGGGGAAAAGAGATTTAAGAGAATGACTGTAAGCACAGGGAAAGGAGATGGAGAGGGAGGAAATCATCAAGCAGTGCACTCAGAAAAACAAAAAGGGACAGGCATATGTCCCCAAAGTGGCCACCATAGGAGGTTATAGAGAACTCAGGAACAAGGGATCTAGAGTGGAGAGAAATGACTATGAGGCTGTGGGGTTATTATTTAATACTGCCTTTGTGTCATATGCTGTATTTTTCTCTCTTTGTGTCAGTCAGGATCCAGTCAGAAAACCAGGAATCGACCCAGGTATTTCAAACAGAGAGAATTTAATGTAGAAAATGGGTTATGACAGTTATAAGGTTTTGTCAGTCTCACTGCTGAGACTGACAAAGCTCTACTGCTATACCCAAGCAATGGGTAGCAGCAGCACTACTGCCGCTGAGCAGAAAGCTTGGATGCACCTCCTTCCACCATTGCTGCAGCTATTGCCTCAGCTATAGTAACCACTGTCACTGTTGCAGGGACCTGTTGTTGTGGTTGAAGCAATCACTACAATTTCAGGAAGCTGGTCACCTGCAGTAGCCTACACTCCCAGTGTGATCATTGCTAGATCCAGAAGCAGAAAAACAGCTTCTGTCTTCCACTTGTCTTCTAATCTCTTAAGGGTGCCTCCCATTGGCTGACTTTTACAGAAGTCAGCGGCAAAGGAGTTTGGGAAGTGTAGTTTTCAAGCTTTCAGCTCTGCTGGTATATAGAAAAGTACAGTAGAACAAGTGTGGGGCTGAGAGCCCAAGAGAATTACCCAAAACAGTTCACACCTTTGGCTACTCAGCATCTGTTTATACTTTTCTACTCTTTTAAAAGTTCACCATCAATATCAACAAACTCATGCTTTCACTTAATTCAATGCAGCTACCCCTTATAAGCCAATATACTTTTGCCTGTTCCTAAAAGGAGAAACAAAAGTTCAGATATCCATATCTGGAATGTACCTCAATTGGCCCAAGCCAACGTTTTGTTCATATTCCTGAGTCTATCAACCTTATTCCATCTTTATGTATATTACTTAGGGTTTTGCCAATATAAATGAACAAAATCTTGCAATTATTTTGGTATATAAAGTATCCTCAAGGACAAACTTTAAAATTTTGCCCCTAGAATGGCTGGAATCTGACAGAAATTAGGAATCTGGAAACCATAAAAGGTGGAGAGAATAAATCTTAAGAAGAATCTGCATTGTCTTATAAGACAACTGCCTTGGGTGAGGTTATTCACAGGGTCCTTCTGCAAGAGAACTAGTCTTCTCAGCTAAAAATCCAGGGATGGAGGGACTGCTCCAGCAGACAAGGGGACAAAGGGGACCAGGAATTTCTCATATTTCCATGACTCTATCCAAATGCCCCCATTTCATTTCTCAAAGTTCACATTATGCCGGGATGGAGAAGATGCTGTAGCACCTTAAGAAGCAACCAGCCAAAACCGGTTTGGCTCAGTGGATAGAGCGTCGGTGTGTGGACTGAAAGGTCCCGGGTTCAATTCCGGTCAAGGGCATGTATCCTGGTTGCGGGCACATCCCCAGTAGGGGGCATGCAAAAGGCAACTGATAGATGTCTCTCTCATCGATGTTTCTAACTCTCTATCCCTCTCCCTTCCTCTCTGTAAAAAATCAATAAAATATATTAAAAAAAAAAGAAGCAACCATAGTATAGTAGTTAAAATCACAATTGCCTGGGTGCATAACCCTGTGCCCTATAAGCCCTATGATTTATTCTTTGTCTAACCTTGAGCAAGTATGTAACATCTCAGTGCTCGTTTTCTTCATCTGTATAGTGGTGATAATACTCCCTGCTTCATGTACTTGGTGTGAGGAATAAATTAGTCTACAGAAAACTCAGAGAATAGTAAAATCTAATTGTTATTATGTTGATATTTCATTCCATTTGACTCCTAAGATGTTCCTAAAAACAGAGAGCTACTTTAAATTTCTGTCTCGAAACAAGTTGTATCTACTAAGAGTTCTTAAAAGATGTGGATCCAGCCCTGGCCAAGTGACTCAGTTGGTTGGAGTGTCATTCCATATAAGTACCAAGAAGATGGTGGCTTGATTCCCTGTCAGGGTATATACCTAAGTTGTGGGTTCGATCCCTAGTTGGGACCCATATGAGAGGCAACTGATTGATGTTTCTCTCTCTGTCTCAAAAAATAAGTAAATATAAACATAGCCTCAGGTGAGGATTAGAGAAAAGAGAGAGAGAGAGAGAGGTAAAAATTGTCCCAAAGTGAAAGAAAGGCAGGGGAGGACTCAGGTGTCCTTGAGAGAGGAGAGGCCTGAGAGGGAAGACCTGGAGTGAAGGTGAGTATCCACCATAGAGTGAGAGCCCAGGAGGCCAGGTGTAGATGTGGTCTGAGACTATATCTTGTGCCCAACCAGGGGGAGAACCAAAAAAGTCACCTGCCTATCTGGGAAACAAAGGGTACTCTATCACTGGGTGCCACAAAAAAAAGGGGGGGGGCGAGGGAGAACCAGGAGGGGAAGCCATATCCTTCTGACACCCTGGCCGAGGTGTGGTCTGGAATAAAGGACTGGGCAAACTGTCAGACTTCTTAAAACTTATCCTCAGCCGTGCAAGACCGAGCCTTGTGACTCTGGGTTATAACTGGCATTGTTTATTCTCGTCTCTTACTCCTTCCTTTCATTCAACAGCTATTTATTGAGCAACAAATTATACAGCAAACTGAGTTGGGCTCCTAACACCTCATTTTACAGATGAAGAAACTGACATGCAGAGAGATTAAATAAGTTGCCCTATCACACAGGAAGATTTGAAGGGGGATTCTTATTTCTTATAAGAGATGAAAAGGGAAAGCTTTGTTTTATCAAGTTGTATTCTCTAACGAATCCTCTGATCTTCAATAAAGTAGCAGAAAAACGGGAGTGAGATCAGGTTGCTAAAAATTGTGTCATTGTTACTCAGGCAATTGATTGATGACAAAGCATTAGGTAACACTCTTATTAACTGGAGCCCTTGCTGCTTGCTTCTAGGAGTGTGGCTTGAATCCTTTTTTTGTTCTTTTGTTTTGCTTTGTTGGTGGAGGACAAGAAACTATCTGATGATAATGTAACTGGAAAGTCGAGTACCTCTGCTTCTGGCCCAGTAGAAAACCTGAAATGCACCAAACTTATAGGGAAAGGACAGGCTACAGCTGAGTTTGACCCAAACCCTAGTGCCAGGTGGAGGAAGGGTTGCTACTTTTTGCAGGTCCTACATCTGTTGTATTATTCATGGTACCTGCCCGATTGCACTAGATAGGGTTAGGAAGGTCAGTGCAGCATTAGTATGTTGAATTGGAAGATGGCATGGGCTGGAGATGGAACCTGTCACACCAGAATGATTCTTATTGAGAACGCTTGATTTGATATTAATATTTATTTGATGTTTCTTCCCATCTTCAAAAAATTTGTCCTAGCCAGGTAGGAGAAAGCCTGAATGTTAGCCCCATGCAAAGCAGTAGTGTATGTTGGGTTTTATGGTGGGGGTGGGGATTTGGGGCAAAGGGAGGGAGAATCAGATTATCTACAGTCTTTAGTGTGAAACTCTACCATGGATATTTGGGAAGGTATAAACAGAGCCTTTAGTGGGAATTAAACAGGCTCCACCTTTCTGCCCAAATGTAGAGCCCCTAAGGGTTTCTACTGAAAAAGCATAAGGGCCAACTCCCAGAGAGGGAAATGCCAGCAGAGTTATCATCCCCACTTTCCAGCCTCACCCCATGTTTAAACCAGTGGTCCTCAACTTAACTGTACATTCGAAGCATCTGGGAAACTTTGGGGATATTGGGCATGTTTGGGCTCTGGCTCACAACCTCTGAGTCAGAATCTCTGAAGTTGGGCCTGAGCACAGGTGTGTTCAAATGCTTCCCAAGTGATTCTAATCTGCATCCAGGAATGCAAACCCGTAAGATATACTGTCTTGAAAATGTCTTCAGATGAAGCAAAAGGGCTGAAACCTCAAGGACCAACATCCCCTTTTACATCGTGACTTCCATCCTCCCGATGTTGGGCTCTTCTGAGCAGGCATGAAAAGCTGACTCCCAGCCTCAAGCCTGGTTATGGTGGCTTCTCTGCTTTATACATCACTGAGTCTTCAAACTGAACATGCATCAGAATCACCTGGAGAGTTTGTTTAAAACACAGAGTGCTGGGCCCCACCCAATAGTTTCTAAATTCAGTGGGTCCAGGGTGTGGCCTGAGAATCTGCATTTCCAGCCAGTTCCTAGGTGAGGCCGATGGTACTGGTTGGGGATCACACTGTGCGAACCATTTGTTTCCTTCTCCCCAGTCCTGCAAGATAGTACCTAACCTGATTTTACAGAGGAGGTCACTTTGCCTAGAGACATGAAGTAACTTGTCCCAGGTTTCCTAGCTAGAAAGTGGCATAGCCTGAGTCTGCCCACCTCCATGCCCACCACCTTCCAGTGCTCTTTTCAGATCAAACCCAAAAGCCCACATACGTGTCAACCTGTCCTCAATTCCTGAAAAGGGATGAAGCTGGTATCTCTTCCCAAAGTGCCTGCCCAGCGGAGCACAAGCCCTCCCACCCTTCAACTCTTCCTTTGCTGCCTGTCTCCCACAGTCCCTCCACCCCAACCCAGACTGTGTCACATTGCAATCCCCCTTTCTCCCTCCTCCCATGCCAACCCCTTTTCTCTGTAATTCCAGGGTTCCTGAGGAAATGTCCTACTTAGTGTACAAGCGCACTGGAGAAGGGCTATAGGTACACGGAGATGCTAATCTTTGCTCTCCTCCACCCTGGACCCTGGAACTCCCCCACTAGAGAGAGCAGACTGGTATAAGCAACCTCTTCTAATTTCTTCAGCGTACCATACACACACTATCTTCTCTCTGTGCCATGCTGTATTAAGGGCTGGGGGGTTCTGCTCTGCAATACATTTTACCTGTTGAGAGGAAAAAGCTAGAAGAGGAAGAGTCTGTGACCTGTGGAGAAAGGAGATATAATTAATGGATTGTGAATATAAAGTTTCTGTCAAGTTACAAAATACTGCAAATAAAATTTGATTACAAATAAAACTTGGCCTATTTCATTCCTTACATGAACTTGAATTCCAGATGAAGCAAAGATTTAAACATTAAAAATATAAAGCCATAAAAGCACTAGAAGGAAATTATGAGTGTATAGAATGACTATTCTATGATTTGCATTTTTCTTTTTTTCAATTAATAGCATTTTGGATTGCTTTCCTCACAGCACTTACAACTAATCATGTTCTTCTCAATAGCTACATGTGGTTCAGCCTACACTTGTATTACATTGTACTTAACTAGTCCCCTACTGATAAGGCGTTCAGGTACCTACGAAGTTATTTATTTATTTATTTATTCTTCTATTGTAAATAAGCTTGCAGTGAACATCCTTACACATATGGGTCTCTTTCCCCTTTTTTTCTTCTTTTTTCTCCCCACATTTTTTTGAGTACAGTTAGAGGTTGAATTCCTAGACATGTAATCATTAGGTCAAAGTGTATATTTGTTTCTAATTTTTAATAGCTATTGCTAACTTTAGAGGCTTTGAAATGCAGATAGTCAATTTTACTAATCTTTCCCACTATGGTTTATGGGTTTTGTGCCAAGCTTAGAAAGGTTTTCCCTTTACAAAGATTTTCCTTCTGGTGCTTTTATGGTTTTATCTTTTTAGTGTTTAAATCTTTGCTCCATCTGGAATTCAAGTTAGCGTGAGGAGTGAAATAGAGACCATGTTTTATTTTTTTCCCCAATGGCTAGCCAGTTGTCCCAACACTGTTTATTGAATAATCCATCTTTTTTCTTGCTGATTTGAAATGCTACTTTTATCATGTACAAAACTCCCACATGTATTTGGTCTATTTTTTTCCCTCAATTCTGTGCTCTGTTCCATTAAATCTTTCATCTAATCCTAAGAAATTTTTAATTACTGTAGCGAGATTATATAATTTAATATGTAGTTGGGTTAGTCCCCCTCATTACTCTTCCTTTTCAGAGATTTTCCTGGTCATTCTTACTTATTGAATTTTTTAGTTACACTTAAATATAATTTTGTTGAATAAAAAGTGCTGCATGTATTTTGATTGGGATAATACAGAATGTAGAAATCCACTTAGGAAGAATTAACTTCATTCATTAATCTTCCCATTCAACTGGAAAGCATTCCTTTCTTTTTATCAAAATATTTTTGTTTTTTTTTTCTTCAGAAGTGAGTAGAAAATTTTCTTCATTTTAGCCTTTCACATCCTAGCCAATCTACCACTTGAACTTATTTTCAAGTTTATTCCTTTTGGGGGATGGGAGTGGAAGGATGATTTCAGGTCAACATTGAATGGAATATTTTCATTCATTTTAATATATCTTCTAACTAGTTTTTTGAATACAGGAAAACTACTCTTTATATTAACCTTGCAGCCATTTATCTTACTAAATTCTCCTGCTGTTTCTTTTAGTTTTCAGTTAATTCTCTTGGCCTCTCCACATATCCAATCATAGAGCTAAAATATAGTGATACTGTATTCCAATGGGAAGTCAGCTTATGCTTTGACATTACACATAATTCTTGCTTTTGAAGTATGTGTTTATTATGTACATATATCAGTATACATCTGTAGATACACATTTGCATATATATACACAAACATATCTGCACATTAATCAAATTAAAGTTTCTATCTATTTATACTTTACTAAGAATTTTTATTGTAGTTCACATAGAATTTTACCAAATGCCTTCTTTTATCTATACAAATGCTCAATCAATTTTTCTCCTTTGACCTATTAGTATACTGAATTATATTAAAATATTTCCTAGTATTTAACTCTCCTTGCATTCCTGAATGACTTCTACAGTTTAATGGGTTGTACATTTGAAGAATTACTATATTGTATTTGCTAGTATTTTATTTAGAATTTGTGTCTCATCATTTATGCTGTCTTAGGCAGGTTTTGATAAATATTTTTTAGATCTTTTATTAAAAGAGTTTGGCAGCATAGCTAGTCTTGAAATAAAAGTACATGTAAAAGGGTGTAAAACAAAAACAAAAAAAGAGAAAGGGATGTATGTTCAGGTTTAGAGAGAAATGTGTTTAGAGAACAGGGGCCATATAATAGCTTTGTGTGTGTGTGTGTGTGTGTGTGTGTGTGTGTGTGTGTGTGTATAACTTAGAAGGTGCAATTATGGGCCCATTCTAAGAATTACCCTATGGGGGTCAATATCAGGGGCCAAAATAAAAAAATTCAGTAAATGATAGAAGACAAAAAGTCTCTTGGGAAGGAGAGGAGAAAGACAGTGAAATTGAAAATAAAAAATATAGACAGAAACCAAGATGGTGGCATAGGTAAACACCTAAACTACTGCCTCACACAACAATTTCAAAACTACAACTAAAAGACAAAACGGACATCATCCAGAACCACAGGAAAGCTGGCTGAGTGAAAATTCTACAACTAGAAGGAAAGAGAAAAGCACACTGAGACTTAGAGGAGCTGTAGGAGGCAGAGATACTGAGACACACTCGTGGAAAGGACTGGCAAGTGAGTGCACAGCTGGCTTTCTCAAGTAGGAGGGAGACAAAAGCTCCCAACTGCACTGAACTCCAGTTCTGGGGAAGACTCTTGGGACCCAGACTCATACAGGGTGAAACTGGATTGTCAGGAAAGAGAAAAGCACACTGAGATTCAGAGGAACTGTGGAAGGCAAAGGTACTGAGGTACATGCAGAGAGGGTGGGCAACTGAGTGTGTGGCTGGCTTTCTCAAGCAGGAGGAAAACAAAAGCTCCCAACCGCACTGAACTCCAGTTCCAGACCAGACTCTGGGGACCCAGACTCATTCAGGGATAAACTGGACTGTCTGGCAGCAGGCGAAACTCAAGGGCAGCTTTCTCTCAGAGGTGCTTGCAGTGATTACCACAGGACACTGAGACATGGGCCTATTAGGGGAGGGCTGATGGGAAACCAATGCTGTCTGCTCCACCTTGAGACTCTACCCCATTAAAGCTGAGCACAGAGGCTTTTGCAAGTCTTGTCTCATAAGAGTATCGCCAGCCCAGAAGTTTTCCCAGCATAGACATAGCTGATCCTCTGCCAATTGGCCTAGAGGTCAATTCCTCCCAGTGAAACAACAATCAAGAATTAACTACAACAAGACTGTGCACATAGCCCACAAAGGGGTGCACCAAGAGTGTCTATCTCAGGTAACTGGGGAGGCTGAGCCACTGGGCCCTATAGGACACCTAGCACACAAAGCCACTTTATCAACTCAGGGAAGCAGCCAAAATGCGGAGACAAATAATCACAAATGAAAGAAATGGAGGAAAGCAAACTACTGGATATAGAGTTCAAAATCACAGTTATAAGGTTTTTCAAAAATTTCCTAGAAAAGGCCAATAAATTTAGTGAGACCCTCAAGGATATGAAAAAGGACCAACTAGAAATTAAGCATACACTGACTGAAATAAAAAATATTATATAAAGTCCGAACAGCAGACTAGAGGAATGCAAGAATCAAGTCAAAGATTTTAAAACAAAGAAGCAAAAAACACTCCACTGGAAAAGCAAATAGCAAAAAGAATCCAAAAATATGAAGATAGTGTAAGGAGCCTCTGGGACAACTTCAAGTGTACCAACATCAGAATTATAGGGGTGCCAGAAGAAGAAAGAGAACAAGATACTTAAAACCTATTTGAGGAAATAATGACCAAAAACTTCCCCCACCTGCTGAAAGAAATAGACTTACAAGTCCAGGAAGCCCAGAGAACCCCAAATAAAAGGAATCCAAAGAGGACCATACCAAGACACATCATAATTAAAATGCCAAGAGCAAAAGACAAAGAAAGAATATTAAAAGCAGCAAGAGAAAAACACTTAATTACCTACAAGGGAGCACCCATTCGATTGTCAGCTGATTTCTCAACAGAAACTATGCAGGCCAAATGGGAGTGGCAAGAAATATTCAAAGTGATGAATAGCAAGAACCTACAATCAAGATGAATAGCAAGAACCTACCCAGCAAAGCTATCATTCAGAATTGAAGGGCCGATAAAGATTTTCACAGATAAGAAAAAGCTAAAGGAGTTCACCACCACCAAACCAGTATTATATGAAATGCTGAAAAGTATTCTTTAAGAAGAGGAAAAAAAAGAAAAAGGTAAAGTTAAAAATTATGAACAACAAGTACATATCTATCAACAAGTGAATCTAAAAATCAAGTGAATAAAAAAATCTGATGAATAGAATAAACTGGTGAATATAATAGAATCAGGGGCATAGAAAGGGAGTGAACTGACAATCCTAGGGGGGAAAGGTTTGTGGGGGGTGCAGGAAGAGACTGGACAAAAATTGTACACCTATGGATGAGGACAGTGGGGCCAGGAGAATAAGGGCAGAGGGTGAGGTGGGAACCAGGTAGAGCTATGAAGGGAAAAAGAGGAACAATTGTAATAATCTGAACAATAAAGATTTATTAAATTAAAAAAAATAATCAGCTCAAATGTCCCCCCCAAAACAAATAAACAAACAAACAAATAATGGAAAAATATCCTAGGGTAAGGATTAACAAGAACAACAACAAAAAATTAAAAAGAAAAAGATAAGTTAGAAGGTATTGTTCTATTGTAATATCTATCATTCTTTCATTAATAAACAAATAAAATCTTGAATTTTCAAAGAAAATATAGAGGATCTAATCCAGGAGGCCCACCATTTGATCTACTGTTTTTCTGAAAGGGAACCCAGAGAGAATAGAGGGAATAAAGTTATTTTGAAAATACAAGAAAATATTCCAGAGCTGAAGAATGGAAGTAGAGACACTTACCTAAATTGCCTTTTAGTAGCCCAAATAGTAAATTAAAAAATGGTTTATATTGATGTCTACTATGAAATTTCAGAGCCCCAGGAATGAAAAAAAACTTAAAAGCTTCTAGAAGGGAAAGGAAAAGAACATTATAAGTGAATGAGAATTAAAATGGCAGCAAATTTCCCTATAATGGTATCTATGCTAGAAGACAGTGTTGTGGTACCTTCACAATAAAGAAGAAAAATAATTTCCAACCAATGAATTTTGCATTCACCCAAACTATTAATAAAATATGAGGAGAAAACAAAAACAGTTTTATACATGCAAACATTCTTGTCTTAGGATGTACTTGAGAAGAACTGGGCATGAAACAAGAGAGAAGAAGTTCCCAAATGCAGAAAGCACTAGAGTCAACCAGTGGAGCAGTGGAGGAGATACCAGGAGAGCACCATGCAGCAGGATCAGACAGTAACCAGTGCAAATGAAAGGGAAGGCCCTGGGGAGGGTGCTTTCAAGAAAAAGGGGACTCAATACAATGTCCAACATGAGGAAGCATTTGGAAATCATTAGGATATGTTAATACCTGAAGGACAGCAGGACATTAGTAAGGCAATTAGAGACACTAGATAAAACAAACTATAAAGAGATAAAATGTAGTCACAGTACACTCTTTTACTTTGTAGAGGCCATATATACTGTGTCATAATGGTATAAACTACTGATTATAGATTTAACAAAAATAGTGAAATAACTACATTAGGTGGATATAGACATGTGAGGAAGGGACAGCCCAAGAGAGTTAAATATCCATTCATCTTAACACTGTAATCAATAGATAATGTCAAGAGTGAACAAATCAAGATATAGTAGTAGAATCACATTACCTGGAACTGTAAAAGTGCCAGAAGAAGAAACAGTTAAAAATGGTCCTATCTGTAGAATAAGAATGGGGATGGGAAGGGCTAAGATAAAGGACCATTGTTTTCCCTTTTAAAAAAATGCATATGATGTATTACATGGGTAAAAATAAAGAGAATAATCAAAATCAACTCAAGCTGGGGTAACAGAAAAACAATATCAATACCATTTAGAAGCCAATTTACTTGTGATTAAGACAATTATTCTATGTAAATATAGACAATATAAAAAAACATTTTAAATCTTATTACAAATGAAAAATGTCTTCCTTAGAAAAAAGGACAAAATGGCACTAGGCAGAAATGAGCTTCTATCAATTTCCAGAAGAAAATTCACATACTATTCCTATTATGAGAAAACATGTATGGTGTCTCTATGAACCTACAATCCAAGTTGTTAAAATTTACCAGTTTTAAAACTTTACAAAGACCATAAAGAGTTTTAGAATCCTCTAAATTCCAACCTGGGTGAGGCATGAAATCCATACAAATTCTGGCTTCCTTCAACTTCAAGTGACTCAGCATGTAAATCCTTAAGAGTCAAGATGAATCCTAGAAGTGAAATACTTTCACCTTTGCAGAAAAAGCCATTGAACAGCATGTAAGCCAGTAAGAAAAGGGATTTTAAATTATACCTAGCAAGTGCATACACCCAATATGGTCACAGAAAGGTTTGAAGTGTCTGAGAAGTTGCAAGGGCTAAGATAGGCAGAAATAGATGTTTCTAAAACATTACAGACATCACAAGGTATATCAATTAGCTTGGGCTATCATAATAAATTACCAGAGACTGTGTTGTTTAAACAACCGGACTTTATTTTCTTACAGTTCTGGAGGCTAAAAGCCCAATATCAAGGTGGTGGCAGGTTTGATTTCTCCTGAGGCCTCTCTCCTTAACTTAGAGATCACTGTCTTCTCTATGTCATCACGTGGTCTTTTCTCAACAATTAGGGCCCTACCTTTTGCTTCAGTTAACCTTAATTACGTCTTTAAAGGCCCCATCTCCAAATACAGTCACATTGGAGATAAAGGTTTTAATGTATGAATTGGGGGGTTAGGGATGGTGGCATAATTCAATTCATCACACAAGGGATGGGCAAAGAGCTATTCCAGAATATGTTCTGTTTAACTCTGGTGGGAACCAAATGACCAAATGGCCCTGCTTCTAATACTTATATCCTTTAGAGATTTCTACTGAAGAACACATATCAGTCAAACTTGGAACCATTCATGAAGTTGTGCACTGGAAGCTACAAATCTTGTTGGCCAGCTGTCAGTGTCCATCAACAGGAGGCTGTCATAAAGAAGAGTTCTCTAGAGAGGGACACTGCATAATAGACACATGAGTCAACCAATCAGATGCAGTTCCAGAAAAGCATATCCCATTTTTCAGGTTTCAATGATTTGAATAAGTAAATATTCAAAGCATAGGACACTGACTTGAGCAGAGTTTTCTGTTTCGGTTTTCCAAAGGACTTTCCAAGCTGGGTCACAATTCTGAAATTGAAGGTGGAATCTCCAGTTCTATGGTAAAGGTTCCTATAAAGACAAATGGATCTTGGACAGGAACACCTGGACATGTACTTGGGGCCCAGAGGTTGGGCAGGAAAGGAAAAATATTCATATTTAGTACATGTGTTAGGTGTGACAGTGTTTAAATCATTATAACAATATCAACATGGAATATTAATCAAACCAAAACTGAGAAGAACTCTACTGGGAGATTCATGGATGAGAAGAGTGCATATATACAATTGACCAGAAAGTAGGAATTCCCATTTCTCATAGAAAGAGATAAATAAATTTTCATCTTTGTGAGAGGTAAGTTAACAAATAATGCCTAAAATAGAAAATCATGAATTAGCACTGCAAATATACTATTTAGAAACAGAGAGAGTGCTGACATCAGGGACTCAGAGCCTGGTCTGTGCAGTGAACAGTGCTGGAGGGACCACAGTCCGGTGCTTAGGGCTGCTGAGGAGTTCAACTTATGTTTAATCTAACAAGAGAGAGAACTACATAACCAGGTACCTGGAGAAGAGAGACCATGGGGAGACAAAAACCTGCCCGCATATGAAAGAAAAGCAGGCAGCACCAGAAAAGGAAGTAAATGAAATGGAGACAAGCAACCTGCCAGAGAAAGAATTTAGAGAAATAGTTATAAGGTGGCTGAAGAGAATGGAAGACAAATTCGACAATATGAGTAAGAATCAAGAGAAAATGAAGAGTTCAGAACCAAAAAGAAATGAAAAATTACATCACTGCTGTAAAGAACTCAAGAGTAGGTTAGAATAAGCAGAGGACTGCATCAGTGAGCTAGAAGACAAGATAGGAAAAAATACCCAAGTAGAGCAGCTTCTAGAAAAAAATATTAAAAAGCAGGAGGAGAGCCTAAGGGAACTTTGGGACAATACCAAACAAAACAACATCTGCATAATAGGGGTTTCAGAAGGAGAGGGAACTGAGCAAGGAATAAAATATCTGTTTTGAAGAAATAATGACTGAAAACTTCCCTGATATAGGGAAGAAAAAACCCACACAAATCCAAGAAGATCACAGAGTCTCAAGCAAAATAAACCCCAAAAGACCAATGCCAAGGCACATTATCATTAAATTGGCAAAAACCAACAACAAAGTAAGAATCTTAAAAGTGTTCAGAGAGAGACAGAAAGAAACCTACAAAGGAACCCCCATCAGACTAGCGATTGATTTCTCAACAGAAATGCATCAAGCCAGAAGGGAATGGAATGAAATATACAAAGACATGCAAAGGAAGGGTCTGAATCCAAGAATACTGTACTCAGCAAGACTAACAATCAAAATTGAAGGTGAAATCAGGAGTTTCATAGACAAAAAAAGACTAAGGGAATTTATTACCACAAAACCAGCAATGCAAGAAATACTAAAGGGTCTGCTGTAAAAAAAGAAATGGGAAGCAAAGAGGGAACATAGGGGTAAAGAATAAAAATGGCAACAAATAAGTACCTATCAATAATAACTTTAAATGTAAATAGATTAAATTCCCCAATCATAAGACATAGGATAACAGATTGCGTAAGAAAACACAACCCATATATCTACTGTCTACAAGAAACCCACCTCAGAAAAAAATATGCACACAGAGTGAGGGAGAAGGGGTGGAAAAAGGTTTTTCAGGCAAATGGAAATGAAAAAAAAGCTGGGGTATCTGACAAATTAGATCTGAAAGTGAAGGACTTAATAAGAGATAAGGAAGACCACTTTATAATACTAAAGGGAACAATCCAACAAGAAAAAATAACTCTGATAAACATATACACACCCAATTCAGGAACATCCAAATACATAAAAAAAACTCCTAGAGGATATCAAGGGAGAGATTAACAGTAATACAATCATAGTAGGAGACTTTAATACCCTACTATTACCATTGGGCAAATCCTCTAAACAAAAAATCAGAAAAGAAACATCAATCCTAAATGACTCACTAGACCAGATGGAATTAATTGACATCTTCAGAACATTTCACCCCAAAGCCACAGAATATACATTCTTCTCAAGTGCACAGGGGTCATTTTAAAAGATAGACCATATGTTGGGTCATAGGCAAAGTCTCTTCAAATCCAAGAAGATATAAATCATATCAAGCATCTTCTTAGGTCACAGTGGCATAAAACTGGAAATCAACTACAATAAAAACAATCCAAAGAAATCAAACACATGGAGACTAAGCAGCATGCTATTAAACAATGACTGGGTTACCAGACAGATCAAGGAAGAAATAAAAAACATCATAGTAACAAATGACAATGAAAACAGAACAATCCACAGTTTATGGGACACAGCAAACACAGTCTTAAGAGGAAAGGCTCTACAAGCCTACTGCAAAAAATAAGAAACAATGGTAATAAATTACCTAACCCTACAACTCAAACAGCTAGAAAGAGAGCAACAGGAAAAGCCCAGTGTAAGCACAAGGAAGAAAATAAAGATCAGAGAGAAGATAAACAACATAGAGAGCAAAGAAACAATACAAAAGATCAACAAAACCAAGAGCTTATTCTTTGAAAGGATAAACAAGATTGATGAACCTTTAGCCAGGCTTACCAAGAAGCAAAGAGAGAGGATCCAAATAAACAAAATCAGAAATGAAAGAGGTGAAATAACAACAGACCCCACCAAAATACAAAGGATTGTTAAAAAAAAAATACTATGAACAACTCTATTCCAACCAACTGGACAACCTGGAGGAAATGAACACATTCCTAGAAAAACATAACCTTCCAAAACTCAATCAGGAAGAATCTAAACATCTCAAATAGGCCAATAACTATGGAAGAAATTGAAGCAGTCATCAAAAAGCTCCCAGCAAACAAAAGCCTGGGGTGAGATGGCTTCACAGAGGAGTTTTACTAAATATTCAAGGGAGAATTGAAACCTATCCTTCTCAGAGGATTCCAAGAAATTCTAGAAGACGGAACACTTCCAAGCTCCTTCTATGAAGCCAGAATCACCCTAATACCAAAATCAGATAAAGACAACACAATGGAAGAGAATTACAGGCCAATATCTCTCATGAACATAGATGCCAAAATCCTCAACTAAATTCTATCAAATCAGATCCAGCAGTTCATCAGAAAGATCATACACCATGACCAAGTAGGATTTATCCCAGGAATGCAAGGATGGTACAATATCTGCAAGTCAATAAATGTGATACACCACATAAACAAACTGAGAGACAAAAATCACATAGTCATATCAATTGATGCAGAAAAAGCATTTGACAAAATCCAACACCCTTTCTTGATAAAAACTCTCAACAAGGTGGGAATAGAAGGATCATAACTCAACATAATAAAAGCTATATATGATAAACCCACAGCTAACATCATACTCAATAGGCAAAAACTAAAACCATTTCCCCTAAGAACAGAAACAAAGTAGGGATGCCCACTCTCACTACTCCTCTTTGACATAGTACTGGAACTATTAGCCATTGTAATTAGACAAGAAGAAGAAACAAAAAGCATCCAAATTGGAAAAGAAGAAGTAAAACTGTCCTTATTTACAGATGATATGATATTTTATATAAAAAACCCAAGACTTCATCAAAAAACTAATTGACTTAATAAATGAATTTGGCAATGTAGCAGGATACAAAATTAACACAAAAAATCTAAGGCGCTGAGACCGGTTTGGCTCAGTGGATAGAGCATCAGCTTGTGGACTGAAAGGTCCCAGGTTCGATTCCGGTCAGGGGCATGTACCTTGCTTGCAGGCACATCTCCACAGTGGGGCGTGCAGGAGGCAGCTGATCGATGTCTCTCTCTCATCGATGTTTCTGACTTTCTATCCCTCTCCCTTCCTCTCTGTAAAAAAAAAAATCAATAAAATATATTTTTAAAAAATCTATGGCATTTTTATACAGCAATAGTGAACTTAGAGAAAGAGAGATTAAAAAAACAATTACGTTTACCATCGCACTAAAAAAAATTAAGATACTTAGGAATAAACTTGACTAAGGAAGTAAAAGACTTATACATGGAAAATTACAGGACACTGAAAAAAGAGATAGAGGAAGACATAAACAGATGGAACATACCATATTCATGGATTGGGAGAATCAACATCATTAAAATGTCCATATTACCTAAAGCAATCTATACATTCAATGCACTTCCCATTAAAATACCAATGGCGTATTTCACAGACCTAGAAAGAACACTCCAAAGATTGATCTGGAACGAAAAAAGACCACGAATAGCCACAGCAATCCTAAGAAAGAAGAATAAAGTAGGAGGGATCTCAATACCAGATTTCAAGCTGTATTACGCAGCCACTATTCTCAAAACAGCCTGGTACTGGCACAAGAGCAGACATATAGACCAATGGAATAGAATAGAGAATCCAGATATTGACCCAAATCACTATGCTCAATTAATATTTGACAAAGAAGGCATGACTATACAATCAAGACAGTCTCTTCAATAAATGGTATTGGGAAAATTGGACAGATACATGCAAAAAAATGAAAGTACACCACCAACTTACACCAAATACAAAAAATAAACTCAAAATGGATACAGGACTTAAACATAAGATGGGAAACAGTAAAAATACTAGAGGAATCCACAGGCAGAGAAATCTCAGACATATGCCAAAGGAACATCTTCACTGATACTGCTCTTAGGGCAATGGAAGCTAAAGAGAAAATAAACAAATGGGACTACATCAAAATAAAAAGCTTTTTCACAGCAAAAGAAACATTAACAAAACAATAAGAAAGCCCACTGTATGGGAGAACATATTTGCAAATGTTATCACTGATAAAGGTTTAATCTCAACATACAGGCAACTTATATAACTTAATAAAAAGAAGATAAATGATCCAATAAAAAATGGACAATGGACCTAAATAGAATCTTTTCAAAAGAAGTCAGAAGGAAGGCCAAGAGACATATGAAAACTTGTTCAAAGTCATTAATTATCTGAGAGATGCAAATCAAAACGACAACGTGAAATATCTAAGTGAAATATGCTAAGTGAAATATCTCCCACCTGTCAGAATAGCTATCATCAACAAATCAACAAATGACAAGTGTTGGCGAGGATGCAAAGAAAAAGGAACCCTCGAGCTCTGCTGGTGGGAATGCAGACTGGTGTAGCCACTGTGGAGAACAGTATCGAGTTTCCTCAAAAAAAAAAAAATGGAACTCCCATTTGACCCAATAATCCTACTCCTAGGAATATATCCCAAGAAACTAGAAACACCAATCAGAAAGGATATATGCACCCCTATGTTCATAGCAGCACAATTTACAATAGCTAAGATTTGGAAACAGCCTAGGTGCCCGTCAGAGATGACTGGATCAGAAAACTATGATACATCTACACAATGGAATACTATGCTGCCATAGAAAAGAAGGAATTCTTACCATTTGCAGCAACCTGGATAGAACTGGAGGACATTATGCTAAGTGAAATAATCCATTCAATGAAAGAAAAATACCACACAGTCTCACTCATTTATGAGCATTATAAACTGATAAACAAATACAGACAGAGGCAGTAAAGCATCAAACAGACTGTCAAATTATAGTGGGAAGGTTAAGAAGAGGTGGGGTTGATAATAGATTAATGGAAGGACTTGTATGCATGCATATAAGTATAACCAATGGACACAAGACCCTACGGGGTGAGGGTATGTATGGGAATGGGGATTAGGAGTGCAATGGGAAGATATGTACATTATACATTAAAAAAATAAAATAAAATAAAAAACAGAAACATAGAGGCAAATCCCAAGATAATTAGCTAAAACAGAAAAAAGCAATGACCTGGGGGAAGGAAGAAGAAAGAGATGAAAAAGTACAAAAGAAAAAAAAAAGAAAGAGGTGAATAAGGGGCCTGTTGTTTTGTTTTATTTTTTAAATAACATACCTTATAGAAGTAGATGACACTTTAAACTTTGGGCACATATACATTTGATTAAAAAGTAAACATAACATTATAAAGAGAAAATGCAAGAAAAATAAATGATGTTGACCCAATTTCATTTATGCTGAGATGACTATATAGAAAAGGCAAGAAGAGGTATTAACAAGTATAGATTGATAGTTCCAAAATAGTCATGAAGATGTAAAGTACAGCATAGAAAACATAATCAATAATATTGTAACAACTATGTATGGTGCCAAGTGGATACTGAAAATATTAGGGGGAATACTTTGTGAAGTACAGGGGTGGGGGAAAGTAGGTTTACAGTTGTACAAGTAAATAATACAATAATCAATTAAAAATAATCCAAGAATAAACTATGCTTTATGTATTCACAATTGTAAACCTACTTTTGCCAATCTCTGTTTTTGATAGTCTAACAACTATGCTGTACCCCTAAAACTAAAATAAAAAATATTGAATGTAAACTGTAGTTGAAAATATTTTGAAAAAATTTTTAAAGAAAGGAAAAGAAAAGGCAGCAGCAGCAGTAACAGTGGTAGCAGTCACACCAGAGCAGCATTGATCAGCATTGTTGAGAAATTTCATTCATTCAATGAGCACTTACAGAGCACCAAACATGTGCCAGGCCATAATAATCATAACTAATGAAGGTTCCTGCTGTCATAGATTTTATTCTAGTGGGGTTGATAGAAAAAAGCCCATAATCAAATAAATAAGATTTTTTTATGATGTTGAGTACATTGAGGAAAATAAAGGGTGATGGGGTAGAGAGTAACTGGGGAAAAGAAATGATTGTTTAGACTGTACTCAAGGAAGGTCTCTTTAAAGAAGTGAGGTTTGCACTCAAACCTGAGCAACGAAGAAACAGCTATGGGAAAGGCAAAAGTAATAGGACATGCAAAGGTCCTGAGTTAGGCATAAACTAGGTGTGTTTGAATAGTCAGGAGGCCAGTGTGATTAGATTGTAGTGAGCAAGAGAGAGGGAGCATGTGAAAAGGCATATGCACTAAGATAGACATACAAGGTCAATTTTATTCTGAGTTTGATAGGAAGTTGGAGTTTTCAGCAGAGTAATGATAGGTTCTGATTTACACGTTAAAAAATCAGTCTGGTTGTGGGGTGCAGGCTGGATTGGGCAAAGGATGAAAAGGGAGGCAAAAGTGGAACCAAAAGTTTAGTTGGAGACTCTTAAAGAATTTGGGACAGGGTGGAGGCTGTGCAGATGGAAAGCAGTGGGCAGATTCAGGTTGGAATCTTAAAGTAGAGCTCCAAAAGGAGAAGAAAAGAGAAGAGAAGAGAAGAGAAGAGAAGAGAAGAGAAGAGAAGAGAA
>JAAGEH010000125.1:11415741-11762843 GCA_011751065.1 Lasiurus cinereus
GAAGAGAAGAGAAGAGAAGAGAAGAGAAGAGAAGAGAAGAGAAGAGAGAAATTCTGCTCCTGCAGCAGGTCTCAAATTCTCAAATTCCCAGGCTCCCTTTGACATATGTGAACAGGGAGCGCTGGTCAGGAGCACCTGAGGGACCTGAGTGATTATGCAGGGAATAAAGACTTGCCAAATTGCTTTAAACTCAGCCCATCTCCATCCTGGCTTTTACCACACTTGACGGGAATGTGTACTGAGCTTGTAAATAACTGTACTTGGAGGCAGAGCTGGGAATTACGCCCCTCTAGACAGCTATTCAGAGGCTGAGAGAATAGGGCCCACTCGCTGTAATGCTATGCATTAAAAAGCACTTATGCTGCTAAAACCAGCATTAGAATTGCACATAAACATTGCTGTCATGCTCTCAATGGGACTCTGGAGTCCAAGTGGGACTCTCAGAGTCTGCAGAGAGGAGAAAAGCCATCTCACGCAGTGCAATGATCTCTCCCCTACAGCCCACTAACAACACTACCTCTGTGTGAAGAATCCTCTCCATAAATGGGAAGAAAAATGAGCTTATTTCTAAGCCAAGATTAAACTGGTCCACACTGCATGGAGATGATGGGTCTCTGAGAGAAGAGAAATGAAACCAAGCCAAGGAAGTAGATTCATTCCTAAGTGGCAGGCAGGGATGTTCCAGGTGTTCTGGGAGTTTCATGAAGCTTAGTGCCCAACACATGGCAAGCTGTCAGTGAATGAATGAATGAACAGACGATGGGTAGGTGGATGGATGGATGGATGGACAGGTGAACAGACAAATGTGAGATCCTTACACTTCCAAAGGTCTAGTCTCAATAGCTTTCGCATTTAGTTTCTGTTTAAGAATCAATGAATATCCTGGGCCAAGTGTCTACAAAAGGCCTTAGGGGTCAAGTGTAGGCAGTTGGTATCCACCATGAATTTGTACTGCATACAGAGTACATCCATCCTGTTTCAGTGATTCATTCCCTAATGTGATCTGAAGTCTAGAATTATCCATGACCAAACAGAAGGAAGTGAGTCAAAATCAAGCAGTCATCTGGAGTGTCTCTACTGGAAGCCAGGATACCCTAAGGAAATAATTGCAGGGATTAGCTGGCTGTTCAGATAATTGTCAATTCTCAAATTTACATGGTTTCCAAAGAAGTGAAAAGAAGTATTTCTGAAACCTCAAGTGCCCAGCTGGGAGGATTAAGACCTTGTACTAAAAACGCTACCCTGGTGCGAGACCAGCCTTTATGCACTTTGCCTTATTTCTCACCTATAAGAAAGAGTCAAGTTACTACCAATCTTGAAAGGATGCTACAAGGATAAATGAATCAATATGTAAAATACTCTACTTCAGGTCCAAAGTGTGTGAAACTCATAGAAGAGAAAAAATTTGTCAAAAACAAACAAAATTCATTTAATCCTTAAAACAGCTGCACTAAGGTCTTGTCACTAAAAAATCCTTTATTGACTTAATGTCAAGATGATTCTTACTTAAAATATAGTTATCAGTAACTTACACATATTTCTACAACCAAAACATACATTAAAAAATGTGAGGATCTTAAAGACCTAATGTTAGCTAGAAAAGAGATGGCAATCTCAATATAAAAATCACACATTAACTTATACAATCACACATTAATTAAAAGAGATATAGAAGAAAAAGAAAGAAAAGAAAAGGAAACAGCAAAGCATATCATTCCTTGACAGTAGTCAGCAACACAATGGTTAAGTTACGTTTCTGGACCTCCCAGACAAAAAAGCATGTCAAACTTTTCAGAAATTTACCTATAGAAATGTTTAAAATCAAAAAAGTTCTAGGCATTTCTGGAAATGTTTTCTGTCTTGATCTAGATGGTAGCTACATGTGTGTATACATATGTAAAAATTATTAAGCCATTAAGTTAAGACTTGTGCATTTAATATGTTATACCTCAGTTTAAAAAAATCTTAGACAATGAGGGATTAAATTCTAGAAAGTTTAATTTACCTGGAACAGATAAATGAAGGATCATTTTGCTTTTCATACATGTTAATTATAAAAGTAGCCATCAATGATGGTACATTTAACAAGTATCAGACCCTATGCTAATTGCTACATAATTATTTATTTTTATTTTTTTAAAGTAAATCTTTATTGTTCAGATTATTATAATTGTTCCTCTTTTTTCCCTCCATAGCTCCCCTCTACCTGATTCCCACCTCACCCTCTGCCCTTACCCACCTTCTCACTGTCCTCATCCATAAGTGTACGATTTTTGTCTAGTCTCTTCCTGCATCCCCCACAACCCTTTCCACCCGAGGATTCTCAGTCCACTCCCTTTCTATGCCCCTGATTCTATTATATTCACCAGTTTATTCTGTTCATCAGATTTTTTTATTCACCTGATTTTTAGATTCACTTGTTGATAGATATGTATTTGTTGTTCATAATTTTTATCTTCCTTTTTCTTCTTCTTCCTCTTCTTAAAGAATACCTTTCAGCATTTCATATAATACTGGTTTGGTGGTGATGAACTCCTTTAGTTTTTTCTTATCTGTGAAGCTCTTTATCTGACCTTCAATTCTGAATGATAGCTTTGCTGCGTAAAGTAATCTTGATTGTAGGTTCTTGCTATTCATCACTTTGAATATTTCTTGCCATTCTCTTCTGGCCTGCATAGTTTTTGTTGAGAAATCAGCTGACAGTCGTATGGGTGCTTCCTTGTATGTAATGAACTGTTTTTCTCTTGCTGCTTTTAATATTCTCTCTTTGTCTTTTACTGTTGGCATTTTAATTATGATGTTTGTTGGTGTGGTCCTCTTTGGATTCCTTTTGTTTGGGGTTCTGTGTGCTTCCTGGACTTGTAAGTCTATTTCTTTCATGAGGTGGGGGAAGTTTTTGGTCATTATTTCTTCAAATAGGTTTTCAGTATCTTGCTCTCTCTCTTCTTCTGGTATCCCCATAATTCAGATGTTAGTACACTTGAAGTTTCCCAGAGGCTCCTTACACTATCTTCATATTTTTTTAATTCATTTTTCTTTTTGCTTTTCTGGTTGGGTGTTTTTAGCTTCCTTGTATTTCAAATCTTTGAATTGATTCTTGCCTTCCTCTAGTCTGCTGTTGGATCTCTGTATATTCTTTATTTCAATCAGTGTATGCTTAATTTCTAGTTGGTCCTTTTTCATATCCTCAAGGGTCTCACTAAATTTATTGAAGGTTTCTAAAAGATTCTTGAAAAACCTATAATCATGGTTTTGAATGCCACATCCAGTAATTTGTTTTCCTCCTTTTCTGTCATTTGTGACCTTTCTTTGTCTATGCATTTTGGCTGCTTCCCTGTGTTCATAGAGTGGCTTTGTGTGCTAGGTGTCCTATAGGGCCCAGTGGCTCAGCCTCCCCAATTACTTGAGGAGGATACTCTTTTTTAAAATTATTTTTTAAAAAATTAAATCTTTATTATTCAGATTATTACATTTGTTTTTCTTTTTTCTCCTCCATAGCTCCCCTCCACCCGGCTCCCACCCCTTCCGCTACCCTTACCTCCCTCCCATTGACCTCATCCATAGGTGTATGATTTTTGTCCAGTCTCTCTCTGTACACCCCTCAACCCTTTCCCCCTGAGAATTATCAGTCCACTTCCTTTCTGTGCTCCTGATTCTATTATATTCACCAGTTTATTCTGTTGATCAAATTTTTAATTCCCTTAATTTTTAGATTCACTTGTTAATAAATATGTATTTGTTGTTCGTAATTGTTTATCTTTTTCTTCTTCCTCTTCTAAAAGAGTACCTTTCAGCATTTCATATAATACTGGTTTGGAGTTGATGAACTCCTTTAGCTTTTTCTTATCTGTGAAGCTCTTTATCTGCCCTTCAATTCTGAATGATAGCTTTGCTGGATAGAGTATTCTTGGTTGTAGGTTCTTGCTATTCATCACGTTGAATATTTCTTGCCCTCCTGTCAGGCCTGCATTGTTTCTGTTGAGAAATCAGCTGACAGTTGTATGGGTGCTCCCTTGTAGGTAATGAACTGTTTTTCTCTTGCTGCTTTTAATATTCTCTCTTTGTCTTTTGCTCTTGGTATTTTAATTATGATGTGTCTTGGTGTAGTCCTCTTTGGATTCTTTTTATATGGGTTCTGTGTGCTTCCTGGACTTGTAAGTCTATTTCTTTCACCAGTTGTGGAAAGTTTTCAGTCATTATTTCTTTAAATAGGTTTTCAGAGAGAGTATCTTGATCTCTCTCTTATTCTGGCACCCCCACAATTCTGATGTTGGTACGCTTGAAGCTGTCCCAGAGGCTCCTTACATTATCTTCACATTTTTGGATTCTTTTCTCTTCTTGCTTTTTCAGTTGAGTGTTTTCTGATTCTTTATATTTCAAATTTTTGACTTGATTCTTGCGTTCCTCTAGTCTGCTGTTAGGTCTCTGTATAATATTTTTTATTTCAGTCAGTGTATGTTTAATTTCTAGTTGGTCCTTTTCCATCTATAGTTGGATCTTTTTCATCTCTAGTTGGTTCTTTTTCATCTCCTATTGGGTCTCGCTAACTTTATCCAAATTTTCTAGGATATTCTTGAAAGACCTTATAAGCGTGGTTTTGAACTCTATATCCAGTCATTTGTTTTCCTCCATTTCTTTTGTTTGTGGTCCTTTCCCTTGCCTCGGCATTTTCTCTATGCCGGGAGAACTTCTGTGTTGGATTCATCCTTATGATACCAGACTTGCAAAACTGCAAAAGTGTCTCTGTTGAGCTTGAGATGGGTGGAGTCTCAGGGCTTAAGGGACCGCCTTGCCTTCCAGTTGGCCCCACCCTCCACGGCCCCTGAGTCTCACATGACTGGGTAATCGCTAGAGTGGTCCCTGTGCGCGTGTCTCTCTTGCAGTGCCTCTAGACCACTGCCCTTCCGGCTCCCTTGCGCTCCAGGACCATATGAGTCTGGGTTCCCAGGTTTTCACCCGAAACTGGGGTTTAGTGGAGTTAGAAGTGGCACAGTTGGGAGGGTCTCTCTCCCGCACACTTGTGAAAGCCAGCGGCACAATCAGCAGTTGGTCCTCTACACACAGTGCCATGTGCGCCACCAGACTTCCGATCTTTTGTGACTCCCTCAAACTTCCGTGTACTTCTCCTTTTTCTTTTCCTTTAAAAATAATTTATTCATTTTCTGATCACAAGGTACAGGCACGTGCAAGTGCGATGCCAGAGACCTCTGTGGCTGCCGTCCTGTCTGTGCATCTGTAAATCCCTCTGTACAATACCAGGTCCATCCTGCCCCCAAGCATTTGCTACATCCTAACAGCTACAGTCTAATATTATGTGGGAAGTTTAAAGAGTTTTCCAGCTTATAAACGCTGAAAGGGAACTAGCTGTTCCAGCTGCTGATTTCCTAAAACTCTGAGTAGGTCACAGGCAAGGTATGTCCAACTGACAGGGCCATGCAAAACTTTTAAAAGGCTTTTCTTTAAATAGCAGTGACTAAGGCCCCTTCTATCTCCCCAGCCTTCTAAGGTCCAAGGTGCCTGTGGCCCCAAAACAGCCCCTGGGGGTTCCCCACATCCTAGGGCGGCAATGGAGGAAGGGCAGGCCAGGCCAAGCATGAGGAATAACAGTCAATTTTTATTGGGCTCAGACCAGGAGTCCATGGGTCTTGAGGACCTCCGTGAATTTGTCAATTTTCTTCTCCACGTTCTTTTCGGCCTGTTTCCGTAGCCTCATGAGCTGCTTTTTCTTGCGGTAGTGGATCTGGGCCTTCTCCTTCCTCTTCTCCTCCAGAGGGGCTGTGACGGCCTTGTACTTCCAGCCAACTTCATGAGCCAGGCACCCAAGGTAGGCAAACTTCCGGGTAGGCTTCAGGCGCACAACCTTGAGGGCGGCGGGAACCACCATTCGCTTTTTCTTGTCATAGGGCGGTGGGATCCCCTCAAACACCTTGAGATGGTCCAAGGCAGCCTGGCCTTGCTTGGTCTTGTGGGGCAGCATGCCTCGCACCGTCCGCCAAAAGATGCGGCTGGGGGCTCGGAAGTGGTAAGGGCCACGGGATGGGTTGGTGTTTATCCGTTTGCGGAGAAAGGCCAGGTATTTCAACTTGTTTCTGTAGAAATTGCCAGAAATGTTGATGCCCTCACAACGCACAACCACCACCTTGCGGCCTAGAAGCACTTGTTTGGCCACGATGGCCGCCAGGTGGCCCAAGAGATGGCCTCGGCCATCTAGCACCAGGACCTACCCCTCTGCCATCTTCGGCAGCCGCCTCCACTTCTCCCTTTTCACAGTCCAAACTCCCCCTGTATGAGTTTCAGCTGGATCTGGGGTTTAGTGTTGTAGGATAAGGGGTTCAATGCTGTTGAGAGTCTCCGTCTCCCTCCCGCCAGAGAAAGCCAGCCAGGCACTCTGGCACCCGCTCTCTCCACGCGCGTGTCTCCGTACCTCAACTTTTTGCATCTCCTCTGGGTCTCTGTGGGCCCCTCTCTTTCTTTCTAGTTGTAGAATTTCCACTCAGCCATCTTTCCTGTGGTTCTGGATGATGTCCGTTCTGTCTTTTAGTTGTAGTTTTGAAATTGTTGTGCAAAGCAGCAGTGTAGGTGTTTACCTATGCCACCATCTTAGATTTCTCGAGGTGTATACTCTTGATGCATCCCTTTGTGGGCTGTATGCATAGTCTTGTTGTAGTTAAGCCTTGATTGTTGTTGGTATCACTGGGCGGAATTGACCTCCAGACCAAATGGCTCTGAGGATCAGCTGTGTCTAAGCTGGAAGAACTGTGATGGAGCCACCCTTATGGGGCAAGACTTGCTTCTGTGGGGCTTTGGTGCTCACTGAGTCTGCCCCTTGATTGTGTCCCTTATGGATCTGAGGAGTTGTAATCTGGATGGTCCCACTCTGACTACGGGGTACACTGGCTCTTGGGTCTCCAAGGAGGTTCAAATTTAGCCTCTGCCTGCAGCCACCCAGTAGGAGCTATGCAGAGATCTGCAGACTCATCTTCTTTGTTTGGGGTTTGGAGGTGCCCAGATGAGGCTCCGCTTTGAAGCAATGCAAGTTTCTGTGGGGCCTTGGGCCTTCTTTTGGAAGTTCTGGGTCTTTGACTCAGCTGTAGTTTATTAGGTAATTTTAGATTACAAAGGGCCAGGTCATTCATATGCAAAAGCCTCTCTGCTCATCTTGGGTGGGGTGGGGTCTCAGGGAATAAACAGGGTGGAGCAAACAGCTATGGCTGATCCTCAGCTCTGCCCCAAAATGCCTCTGGGTCTCAATGTCCCTTGAGAAAAAGCCACTCTCGAGTCGCCCAAAGCCAGACAGTCCAGTTTCTCCCCGTAAGAGTCTGGCTCCCCAGAGTCTTGCCTGGAACAGGAGTTCAGAGCAGTTGGAAGTTTGTGTTTTCTTCCCTATTGAAAAAGACAATTGCATCCTCAGTTGTCAGCCCTTTCTGTGTGTGCCTCCTTACCCCTGCACTTTACTTTCACACCTCCTCTGGGTCTCAGTGTACTTTTTCTCTTTCCTTCTAGTTGTAGAATTTCCACTCAGCCAGCCTTCCTGTAGTTCTGGATGATGTCCGTTTTGCCTTTTAGTTGTAGTTTTGAAATGGTTTTGCAAGGCAGCAATTTCAGGTGTTTACCTATGTCGCCATCTTGGTTTCTCCTAATTATATTATTTAATCTTCACAAATTCTGTGCCTTCTATAACAACTAAGTTTCAAAGAAGCTAACAGCAATATGTAGAACAACAGAAAATGATATCTGTGAGGCCCAGGTGTCTTCGGAATCATTCTATTCCCAGTATAGACTGGTGTCTGGAATGTGGTAGGTACTTAACAAATATTTGTGAAATAAAAAATACTTTGTTTAATGTCACATAACTAATATTGGAAGACTTAATAGCCCAAGTGCTTAACCATTCCATGGTATTTTTATTAAGTAAAACACTTGAGTCTAAACAACTGTAAACCAATTGATGTATACCATAAAAAAAAGCATAAACATAGCTTTAAGTTTAAAGAATAATAATAAAAGAAACACCCAGGTGCCCACCACAGTTAAGAAATATAACATCATCCATTCCTTAGGAGTCCTGCATATGCCCTCTTTTGACTGCATCTCCCTCTCCTAGAGGTGACCATAGCTGATTTTTTTTTAAATCAAGTATTTGACTTTCTAGATTGTTTTAATACAGGTTGATATTATTTTTGAGAACTTTTTATTTATATTCTTTTTGAGATTTTTTTTCTGTATATATATATTTCAGAGAGGAAGCGAGAGGGAGAGAGAGAGAAACATCAATGATGAGAGAGAATCATTTATCAGCTGCCTCCCATACACCCCTACTGAGGATTGAGCCCGAAACTCAAGCATATACTCTTGACTGTTATTGAACCTGGGACCCTTCAGTCTGCAGGCCAATGCTCTATCCACTGAGCCAAACCAGCTAGGGCTATAGTTTTCTTATTAAAGATATAGCCAATGAACTTAGATATGCATAGCCTATGGACACAGACAATAGTGTGCTGAAAGCCTGGGGTGAGGTGGGGGCTGGGAGGAAGGGGCTAAGAGGGGAAAATGGGGGACATCTGTAATACTGTCAATAATACAAAATAAATAACAACAAACCCTATTGTGTGTGTGAAATGACTTTTTGAATTCACCATATGTTTTCTAATAGCATGAGCCACATACTATATTTTAATATTATTACCTCAAGATCAGCCAGAGGTAACAAATTAGGAATTTCTCAGGTCTTCACTGGGCCCATGCATGGTCATGTACATGTGTGCAGCTTTCTAGTTTAGGAATATTTCAGAGCTTTGAAAAACTCTGTGTGGTCAATTCATTCTTCAATTTCACCTTTTAAGTGTTTTGGTCAGTCTCTTATTAGCTTCAAGAAGCTACAATGTTAAACAATTTATATTGATTGTTTTGAATAATGGCCCAGGGGAAAAGGTTGTTCGCAGTGAGTGAATTTTGAGTCAGGTCAAATAAAGATGCACTCTGAGAGGGAATTTCCCGAGAACTTCCAGATAGGGTAAATTATGACAGTTCTCTGTATCTTTAAGATAAAATTAGTTCCCATCCCAGGGGAAGTGGGATTTTAAGAAAAATATAAATACCTTCTCTTCAGCATAATAAATGATACCCCCAAGAAAATGTGAGAGAGTTTTCTTAGGTAGTTAGAGACCTAGGTAAGTAACATTCATGTTGGTATCCTTTGACCTGTTTTTGGACTATAATTGGCAGATGACCTTTTTACTGTTCTCACTACATTGGTCTTTAACCTTAGTTACAGTCATCTAGTCCATTAGTTTCTACATGTTTCTAATCCATCAGCCCCCTTATATTTCATGTTTTTTAAAAATTAAAATTTAATAATTAAATTCAGTAATTTAAATTTTAGTAATTCTGTTTCCAAAATTACAATCTTTTTTATTTTTTATTAAATAGGATGCTGGTAAATGTTAAGTATGCAACTTGAGAGAGTGGCTGATTTGTAGCCTTTGCTGATTACCCTGATGTAAATTTTCCCACTGTGGCTGGCTGTTTTCAAGAAAGAGATAAACAGAATTGGCTCTTGCAAACTGGTACAAGCCATCTCTGACACATCCCAGCACCTACAATACAAAACCTCAACCCTGGATAAACCCAAACTAAACATTTTTCCCCTAGTTGTACCTGAATATCCTTATGCCCTATTATACCAGTGTAACCAATTGTGTTAAACCTAACCAGAAATCATAGGGCAAAGGAATCATTTGTGTAATTGATGAAGGCCAGCATCTTCAGGGCACAGAATGGGGTTGTGTTACTTTCCTATTCCTCCTGTAACAAATTATCACAAACTTGGTGCTTAGCCAGCGGAGATTTATTCTTCTCTAGTTCTTGAGGTCAGAAGTCCAAAACGAGTCTTGCAAAGCTAAAATTAAGGTGTCAGCAGAGCTGCAGTCCCTCCAAAGGCTAAAGAAAACAAGCAGTCCTTTGCTTTTCCAGAGTCTAGAGCTGCATTCCTTGCATTCCTTGGTTCATAGTCTCTTCCTTCTTCTTAAAGCCAATGATGTATATGTTTCTCTCTGACTCAGCTTCTCTCGGAATTTTTTCTCCATGACCTTCTGCTCTTCTGTGTCAGATTCCTCTGTCTACCTCTTATTAGCACATTCTGGTTTCATTTAGGGCAATTGGCCCATCTCAAAATCCTTAACTTCATCACATCTGCGAAGTTCCTTTTGCCATTCATAGATTCCAAAGATCATGACATGGATATCTTTGGGGGCCAATATTCAGCTTCCTACAAGAGTAGAGGAGGGCAAACAGTGGAAATGGAAGGAAGGTATCAGCACAATGTACTCATTTGCCCCACAGCATTCATTCTTATCCTTCCTTCAGGTGAAAAGTTTGTGTTTCTGACACAGGAAACACTCAAAGTTCCCTGAGATACCATGTTATTGGGTAGTGATGTCAGTTTGATCACACTCTCTTCTGAAACCTAATATGTTAGTCACTACCCATATTCTTCATATATGGTGACTTAGGGGGAAAGGGAGAGAAGAAACAATGAACATAGAGCATAGTTTTTATAGTATCTATTTCTATAGCTGGTCCTGAGGTCTATGTTGGTAATCACAGATACCAAGGAATCTAGGGTTCTTGCTACTTCTGAGGCCCACTTAGCAAGGGTCGAGTTAGCCTAATGTCATTAATGTAATGAAGCGGGATGATGTTCTGTGGGCTCTCAGGATGATTGCAATCTCTCCACTACACAGCTGCTTTACCAGGATAGCATGGGGACTGTTCTAGGAGGCTTGGCTATTTCCCTTGGTCTCACCTTAGCATGAGGCATAACTCTTCTCTAATATTCTCTCTCCAAACTAAAGAATGGTCTATCAGATTCAGCCCATGGTGTGAGGGGGCATGAAGGCAAGTAAGACAGCTCAGAGGGTCTTTCATCACAGACATAGGGGGGAGGATAAACTGGTTTTACAAGTTCACATCTGAGTTTTCTATCTTACACCTAGACAAGTCATTTTTGAACATAATTTGCTGTCATTGTTTATCTAATTTCATAGCGACCTCTTGTCCCAAAGGAGTGTATGATTCTCATTTAACTGGGTTGACTGTATGATTCTCGTTTAACTGGAAAGTCCCTCAGGGTGTGAGGGGAAATTTATTGAGTGGCGAGCAGGTGGGAGTGGCAGAAAGCACATCAATGAACTCTTTGAAATATTATCCACACCATCTTTCTCATTTGCACTTCACTCTCCAGCAGTGACTCTCTTTTCTCTTCCCCATTCTCAGCCAAACTTGTGAAATCTCTTCATTCCTTCACCTGCCATTCATTCTTCTAGCCACTTTATGCTGACTTTCACATCTCTCCACTCAATAGCTCCCTCTGCGTTAACCAGGACCTCTATGTCTTCCAGTGGATGCATTTCAGTCCTCTTACTTGTCCTCTCAGCAATACTCTTTCACTGCTTACTTGCACTGGGCTGTTTCTGTTTGCCACTCCATATGTTCTTCATCCTTTCCACCCTGCTCCAGGCATTCCTTCTAGGGATTACATCCACAGGATTCCATACCTTCTAGCTAACAGTTAAGTTTGACCAATAAAAGTCCAGCTGGGAAATCAGAAGGAGGGAGGGAGGAAAGGTCAGCTTATTTATTCCCCTGGCTTTCCCCCCACCAGCCTGCAGTTTGGTCATTGTAGGGAAGCCCACTCTGACAGCTCTTCTAGACTCAGGTGACCCTTCCCTCCCCACACCCTTTCTGACCTAGAGGAGATAATGCTGACCTGCTGCTGGCCCAGGGGTGCTTCAACATCCCTCGTTTTTCTTAACCCTGCTCACCCCTTTACAAATAATCTATTTGTTCAACTGTTTCATCACCTCTTTTATATGTGCTATTATAGATCTACTTCCTCTTTCTTGAAACACATTTTTCCATGGCTTCCATGATACTTCATTCTCCTGCTCTTATCCAATCTTTCTTCTCATACCTCTGTCTCCTTGGCAGGTTTCATCTTTTTCACCAAACCATAAATTTTGCAATTCCTAAGTCTTCAGTCCTCTTCTCTCCCTACTATATTCCATCCCAAGGCACTTTTTTAAAAAACTAAACATATTTTGAGGTTTTCTGAATCTTATAAAAATGTCTTACAAAAATTCAGCCAATCAAGAGATGAATAAAAATAAAGAGCTAAAAAATAGAGTTGTGTTAAACTGGTGTTGGACATTGAGTCCGTTTAACATAAACTTAAACTAGACAACTGTGGGAACTATGGTTATGTACCTTGATTAAATGAAAATAAGGAAGGATAGGTTTGGAAGAGGGCAGAAGTAATAGAAGGAAAAACAAGAAGGCTAATTTCCAAACCCTTTAGACTAATGAGTCAATCACTGCTGCCTAAAATTTAAGCATCTAGTTTATTTTAAAAGGTTATCATTCCAGCCTCTAAAAGTGCTTCATCATCTTTGCTCTCAATCTTAGTGTTATACTTTAGGAAATCTCTTAGAGTGAAGAAGCATTTATCCAAAGTTCAGACATCTTTTCAGTATGTTTTTTAAATTAAACTTACTGGGATAACATTGGTTAATAAAATTATATAGGTTTCAAGTATACAGTTCTATGACACATCGTCTGTATATTGTATAATGTGTTATTTCTTCAATTTCATTTTGGTTTCTCTTCTTGAAATGTAATTAAATTTCAATGTAATATTTTTCTTAAAATTAATATATAGGATAATTTTATCTTTATAGAAATATTTCTCATTCTCTCTCTCATTCATATAGAAATGCGTGAAATAAAGTTTATCTGTATTAAAAATAGTTATTTTGGGGAGGTGGAGTTTGGGGACATTTTCTTACATCATCACAACTCTGTTACCACAACTAACACAATTAACATCATGTAAGGCCGAGTTCCCAACTGTCTCTAAAATGGTTTATTCAAACCAGATTCCAATCAAGGACCACATATTGCATTTTGCTAAATGTAGAACAACCTCCTTCCTTCATTTTCCGTTACAATAATTTATTGAGACTAGGCCAGCTGTCCTCGAGACATCTCACCTTATGGGCTTTTGGTCCCTTGTGATCTAGTTTCACTTGTTCCCCTAGTCCCTGTAATTCCTGTAAATGGCAAATTAGAAAAAAGGCTTGATGAGATTCAATAGAAATAGTTTTAGCAAGAATGTGTCAAAGCTGCTGTTATAGTTCATCTTGCTTCATTATGGAAGACACATACTGGTTGTCCCACTATTACTGAGGCTGAGACAGAGCAGTGAGCCCTCCTTTGCGAAGTTACATTTTCTCCCTTGTAATCTAGGGGTGACATTTAGCATCAGACAGCTCTCTCCTCTGGTTTTAGCACCCATCAATGGCTCATGCCTGAATCATTTCTCTTATTAGGCATTTCAAAATACTGATTTTTCTAATTCTTTAAGCCCATGTATTATTAGCTGGGTTTTTACTGTAAAGAAAAATGTTCTCTCATCATCTGGGGCTGGTTGGCTACAGTTGCCACTAGAAAGTCAGGATAATGCCTAATTCTCTCCCATTGATTACAAACTTTACAAGAAAGGAGTTGTTGAAATAGCCTCCTGTGATGGTGACAAATCTTTCTTTTTCTTTTTCTTGTTGACTTATAAAGGACAACTTTTATGTCAACTGAAAGATTGAAGAAGGCAATCAGAAGTTTAGGCTAGTAGTGTTGCCAAATACTTTGGTGCTCAGTTGCCCTGCCAAAATGCAGGTATGTTGAATCTATGGTGATTCCCCAATAAAGTAGATACAAGTTGAAAGAACAAAAATAATTCTCCTCCTCTTCATCCTCATCCTCATCCTCCTTGTCCTCGTTCTCCTTCTCCTCCTACTTCTTCTTATTATCATATCAGAACTAGGGTTCTATTTAATTAAAGTTTCTGATTAATTGAGGTGTATCAGCTAACCCTTGTCATTTTCACATTTGTCAGATATCATTTTATAAGACATGAACCCACTCTATTATCTAGTACGTGTCATCGTGGGACATAATTTGATGATTTTGGAGCCTATTGTGCCACAGGGTGGTTATCACAAACACTTAAAAAAAGTACAATCCAGTCAGAAAAAATGAAGAAGGCTGGAAGAATTAGACTGAATTAGTTATTAACCCCAGGAAATATTCTCTTTATAAAGATTCATTTTCACATATTTCTTCTAAAAGCAATTCTAGTTTGCAAATGCACTTCGTTGGGTCTGGTTAATCTAATTTAACCAGTCAGTAAAGAGGGCTCCCTAAATCGTGTTTCTTTTTTCTTAGGTGCCGTGATGATTTCCTGGAAGTTAATTTTGTTTTCTGCCAGGCTCTGGGTTCAGGGGCATCACCATTTGGTGCTATTAGCTACTTTCTTCCCCAAACCTATCACATTCTATCCTGCCTTGTTACTGAATATACATCATTGCAATGAAGCAAAATTAAAATATCAGCATAGCATGATATAAAGCTGTTGCATAATTTCTGTTCAGATACTTAATTATGCAACAATTGTATTCTTCCTTGTGAGATGTTTTGCCATTTTTATAAGCTTGTAGTGAGAGGAGCTTATTTGCATTTCAAAATAGAATTTTACTGGTGGAGAATTCACACCAAGAAGACAGAATCAAAGATTATTTTTCTGATAGTGACAGCTCTGTAACAATACATCTCAGTTGAACAAACAGCTTTCTTAAGAGTAATTTAGATGCACACAGGTTTCTTTTCTCTAAGGGATAACAGGCATTTTAGTTTTTAGCTGAACCATGCAAGGAGTTTCATCAAACAGAAAGTTTATATGCTTTTAAAAAAAATAGAAAATTATTTTGTATTACTAACATATTTTCTAAACTATTTAATTTCTGTGCTGATTCTAGTTTCCCAAATACCTTTGGGGGTTTTTCAGCATCACTAAAACCCAGTGTATTCTATCCTGAACTCTAATACATATATCAACTGGAAACATCTAATTCCATAAAGTTCAAAAGGATGTTAGTGAGTTTCTGTAGTAGAAATATTTCTCATATTTAAAAAGTTAAATCACTGAGCCTATTTTGTCTGGAGACCACATGTCCAGCAGAATAATTTTTTATAAGGGTAAATCAAGTCACACAGCATGCCAGTTCACCCCTGGTATAGTGTTGCCACATTAATGTATTATTGGAAATTTTTTCCATTAAATCTGATCTATGAATCTTTTTTGTTGTTAATCCTCAGTAGGGGATATATTTTCATTGATTTTTAAAGAAAGTGGAAGGGAGGAAAAAGAAAGGAAGAAAGGGAGAGAGAGGGGGAGGGAAGAAGGAAAGTAGAGAGAAAGAGAAGGGAGGTGGAGAAATAATCAATGTGAGAGAGAAACATCTATTGGTTGCCTTCCATAAGCACTGGGGAATGGAACCTGCAACTCAGGTATATGCCCTTGACCCCTTGACTGGGAATCAAACCTGGAACACTTTAGTGCACAGTCCCATGCTCTGACCATTTACCAACACCCGCCAGAGGTGATATATGCATCTTTTATTTTTTAAAATATATTTTATTGATTTTTTGCAGAGAGAAAAGGAGAGAAATAGAGAGTCAGAAACATCGATGAGAGAGAGACATCGGCTTTAGCCGCCTCCTGCACACCCCCTACTGGGGATGTGCCCGCAACCAGGATACATGCCCTTGACTGGAATCGAACCCAGGACCTTTCAGCCCGCAGGACGATGCTCTATCCACTGAGCCAAACTGGTTTTGGCCAATATACGCATCTTTTAAAGCCCAGCAACTCTTACACAGCAAGTTCCCAAAGCTTGTTCAAGATCTCTACATGAATAATAGGCACTACAAATGATCAACCCCAACCCCTTGTGATAACTTCAATCATCTGGGAGCCCATGCATAGAAGTGAAAGAGCACTAAGAAGACAGTTACTCCTTGGCCCGGTGGTTCAGTTGGTTGGAGTGTTCTTCAGTATACCAAACGGTTCCATTTCTGGTCAAGGCACATACCTAGGTTGCAGGTTTGATCCCCTGTCATTGCATAGGGGAGGCAACTGATTGATGTTTCTCTCTCACATCCAAGTTTCTCTTTCTCGCTGTGTAAAGTCAATAAACATATCCTTGGGTGAGGATTAAATAGGAGAAGAAGGGGAGGAGGAGGAGAAGGGGTGGGGAAAAAAGGAAGAGGAAGAGGAGGAGAACTCTCATTTGTGCCTGTAGTTGGAAAAATGCAACTTTACTTTGGGATGAGCTCATGGCATTCCAAGTGCCCACAAGATGGCACTATTGCCCTGGGACGCTAAGGCAAACACGCATTGGGCCTGAATTCAGAGAACATTTTGGATACTTCTGAAAAGTAAAAGGACAAGCACAGGAATGAAGAGGATTGTATGGGGAATGGAGAAAGCTTAGGAAGTAAGAATCTGGGCCAGCTCCAATTTAAGGATTGTGTTTGTAGAAATACAATCATTTTATACATCTAGGTTCTGGTCACTCTTTGAGAAAGAGGCAGGTGAAATTTACAAGCCCTTTAGATTTTGAATTAACTTTTCTTATGGCTTATCTTCTTATTATTAGCCAAGAAAGCATATTGAAATCTGGGATATTTTTTTTAGGAAGAAGTTTCAGGGCAAACCCATACATAAGCTAGTGCATCCTCTCTGACTCAAAATACTTAATCATTGGAAGACATTTTTAAAAAAAGTATAAATTAGAAATATATATCCATATTTACCAATTATGTTTTCTTTTTTTTAAGTTTATAAATGTTTGCTGTGCTACTAAATATTAATGTCCGTTATCTATACTATTACTACTTTGGATAATTACAGTATCTCTGGAAATGATGGCTTTCCTTTATTTTTTTAGTCTAAATAGATCCCTGGCTGGTTTGTAGGGGTCTGGAGGCAATGCTTCAACACTGGGCAGCCCAGGGGTATGTGCGCAGGAATGTGCATGTGCTTCTGTGTTATTCTGGGAAATTTATTTTTAAAAGGCCAAAGTTGTCCGTGGTGCCTGTGGCTCCTCTTTCCTCACCTCCTCCAGCCTTGCTACCCCTCGTTACCTCCAGAGCATAAGGGTTTGTCAACAGGAAGATAGTTTTCAGCAACCTTAAATCAGACCATACTGATTCTATTTTTTCATAGGAAGAGCCCTGCTTTTATCTCAGGGAGGGAGAATCCTGGGCTCTTTTGATTAAGTAGGATGGATTACAGGGAAAACCAGCAACTATCTTCCTCTGATGTGGGCTCTAATCCAGGTAGGAACAGAGGAGAGTTGGTTCAAGAAACATGACAGTGTAAGTGTAGGGCTGGAACTTTGAGAAGATCAGGATTAAAAATGAGGAAAGCACTTATTTATTTATTCATTATTTATTTTGTAGGAAAGCACTTTTTAATAAATGTATTATATAAAGTTAGCTAAGTAAAATTTAAAACAACAGCATTTATTACCGATAGTAAATATTGGAAAACCCTTTTCAAAACACAAAATGCAAAAGACCTTAAAATGTTTCTAGATTTTAACCTGGAACACTAATAACTATTATTCTTTTTTTAAAAAAAGAAAAAGTTTTTTAATTGATTTCAGAGAGAGGAAGGGAGAGGGAGAGAGAGAAAAAATCATTAATGATGAGAGATAATAATTAATTGGCTGATTCCTGCACACTCTCTACTGGGGATTGAGCCCAAAAACTGGGCTAGTGTCCTGACCAGGAATCTAACCATGACCTCCTGGTTCCTGGGTTGATGCTCAACACTGAGTCACACTGGCTGGCAAGACTTATTCTTTAAAAAAAAAAATCATTCAAGAGAAAAGCAAAGAGCCATAAACAAAATATTACTTGTAATATTATCTGTAAATCTGAGAAGCGGGACAAGTTAAATGTCAGATACTATAAGATTGTGATTAGACAGTGAAGGTATACCTAGCTACTAGATGAAACATTAAGCAACACTAAAAACAAATATAAACATCATTCAATAATGTTTTTAAAATGCTAATTTGAGGAGATAGAGTGAAAAGCAATGTTCTTCAGTAAGACAAGGAAGATAGACTCTGTGCTTCTGGGCCTCCCTCCAAACAGTACCCTGTGCCCAGTAGGTTCAGGGACAGCAAATAGGTTCGGGATATATCTGTGTCTGTCTATCAAGTCCTGTGATCATCGTCTGTGTGCCCAGTCCATGCACTTTTCTTTGCTGCAGAAGGAAGGTTGGTCCCTGACAGTGGACTTGGCTTCCAAGCGATTGGCCCATGGTCTCATGGACTCCCGTGGTCTCTAAGAACGCTCTGGCATTGCTGAACACAGTCTGCAAGATGGAGACAAAGAATCACAACTGCTCCCTGATCTCCCACCCGCATTGACCCTTATCTGCTTTAGTGGAACAAAAGATACGATAAGCAAGCAAAGGAACTTCAGCTTTCCCCTCATTACAAAGCAGCATCCACTTGGCCACCTTTCGACCTTAGAGAGATTATTCAGGGAAAATTTGATTTCCCCATGACTGAGTACCCTCCTCCCACCATCTAACAGACTCCTTCCCTACATAAGACTACCTCTGCTAGAGATTAGTTGAAATCATACATAATTAGGCAGGCAAATTGGTCGAAATAGAAATCTCATCATGTATTCCGAAGACAAATATTAATGATTTATGGATAGGGTTATAAGTTCTCTGGGAGAGTTTTCTTTTGTGTGTGCGTGTCAGTTCTTCTCTTCAGGAGTCCAAATAATTGACAGTTAATTGTATATTGATTTTTGTGCAGATACAGTATAATATAAGCTGAGAAAGTTCTAGGTTCCTAACCGCATAACCATCAGTGTCAAAGCAGGACAGAAGAACTTGCCCTGACTCAGCAAGCTCTTTTCAACATCGGTTTTTCATCTTGAGACCCTAAATGGTGCCTACAACTTCACTTACCAGAGTCCCACTGTTGCTGTGCGCCCTCCACTAGGGGAAGAGTTGGGATGAAGAAAATCCCAGCCAGCTGTGGGTGTCTGCACATGTCAGTGAGAGAAGCCTTAATTGTTTTGTGAATTATTTCCTGCATAAATTAGAATAAATACTATAAATTACACGAGAAAGATTAATTGTGTCTTTGTAACCAATTTGGATGAAAAGGTGTTGCCAGTAACTTATTAAAATAATTTTAAATGCCATCTAACTTTTACATAGAGACTATTATTTTTCTTCCCACTCTCAACACAAGGGATACATTTTGAATTGTCCTTTAGATGCTGGTTGTGTTTGATCCTTGTCAAGTTTTTGAGGTTTGAGAAGAAAAGCGATAGAGGTACAGTTTGTAAATTAAGTGCTATTTCAATGAAAAGTGGCATGAAGGCCAACTGCTCCTTACCTGTGTCCGGTTTGCTGATAAGGGGGTTGTCTAAGTGGTGGGGGTTGGGGATCAGAAGATAGGATATTGGGCTGAAAAAAGAAAGATATTGGGCTGAAAAAAGAAGGATATTGGGCTGAGCTTGAAGGGCCACCTTCCAGCACTGTCATCAGTAAAGAGCAACCAAGTTCCCAGTAACAAGGCCAGCATCTAGAAAGGAAGGGAATTAAAAACAAAAGTGAAAACAGACATCACTTTCCTAGATTAACTTTCTTTTTCTTTTGTTGCCATGAATTTATACACAAATGGGCTACATCATGCCTCTGCAGCCAAAATGACTTCCATCTTATATTGTGCCTATGGTGAATGGTTGGAACTCAAGCCTTCAGAGTTTTAAAGAGCTATTTCAGCTCTGTGTGGGAGCCAGGACTCAGGGGCTGCATGCATCAGTAAATCACCATTGTGTGCCGGTCTGGTCCAAGGCCAAGAATGTAACCATCCTCCAGAAGGCAACAGGACATTCCAAAAGTCTGACTTCTTATTAGTAAATTCTGGACATAAAAGTTCTGTGAATTAAAAAAAAAAAAGTCCATTCAAGAGTTAAAAAAAAAAAAAAGCAGATGCATTCCACTCTGGAAATCAGATTCATGATGTGTCTTCCTGTGTCAGCCAGATGATTAGCTCGTGGCCTGTGCATACTAGTAATCTCTGCTCACAAACACCAGAGATTTACTCCAGGCCTTTCTCCCGTATTGATAAATAAGTAGAATCACATTTCAGCATCTTGTTCAAAGATGCAGACACGTGGGGGTCTCTACATAGCATTCTCATCAATTTTTTTTTCCCTTTTTGGGAATGGCAAGACAGTGGGAGACATGGCTAGTCTATCTTTTTTAAATTAGGAGGATTAAAAAAAAATTGAACCAATATGGAGATCACTAAGAACAATATATATCAAACCCAGGTAGTCAGCATTCAATTTTATTAAAGTTAATGTTGTATCTTTTAAAGAAATAAAATATTTAAAAGAATTTCAAGGTGCTCCATTTTCCTCTTCATGGCCTCGTTCTCTCCCTCCTTCTCTAAATAAAACCACTGTCATGAAGTTGGTGTGTGCCTGGTCAATAATTCTATAGTCTACCATTTTTCTAATAAAAAACACATCCATAAGTAATACTTTCTATGGGTGTTTTATAAAATTACATAGATGCATGCTCTCGTACCTAATGCAATGCTCTCCAGATTTAACTTTTTCTTAACATTATTTTTGTTTTTGATCTCTACTCATGTATCTGTGGATTTGGTTAATTAACATGTTTATGCCATCATCTGGACTATGCCATAATCTGTCTGTTTTCCTATTCCTAGACATTGAGTTATCTCCATTTAAAAAATCTTTACAACCATTTTGAAATGGACAGTCTTGTTCATGTTACCACGTGAAACTAAATTGGCTACTTAATTTGTATGCCCAGTGAAAAATGACCTGCAGGACTGCCCCTCTCTCCCATCCCCATTCAAAACATAGGGAAAAAGTGCTGTTAAAGGTGCTGAAATATAAAACTTTTCCCTTTATCCCATGGTTTCTCCGTCTCTGTGTCTCTCAAATTGTCATGATGTTTTTTATTTGGCATCCTAGTGTTGTTCTAAGCAAAATTAAAAATTTAAATGATTATCATGAATTTTACCTTTTAGTGTTATATTGTCCAATGCCAATTTTAAATGCAAATGTAAACATATTTAACTCATATGAGAAATCACTGAAATGATACAACTTGCATTTTATAGCTCCTACAGACAGACACATTTTATCTTACCAGAAAAGTAGAAACACCTCACAAAACTAACTTAGCTGCTTTTATTTCACTTCTTGATTCAGGCACCCTTCACCTGCACTCTTTGCCATCAGCTTACTGAAGAGTAAGGAAGGACTGAAAGGTAAAGGAACTGAGCTGGTCTATCTTTCCTTTTTCTTCTGGTGACATCATCATGTTCAGCCTGTGGTTGGTGAACATGGGAAGTGTCATGAGGAAGGCTATGGTAGGCTTCTTTGGTTGCTCATGTGCTTTGGTTGCTCCCGTTTTTCTGCATCTGAAGCAAATTCTGGTTCAGACAGAAAGCATGGCCTCTCAGGGCTGTCAGCTCCCTGCCTACTTAGTCCTAGATGTCACATGCTTACCTGGTTCCTGCTGAGTCCTGCTGAACTCCCAGGCATCCTGGGTCCACTAGAATTCTGTGCTCCTGGGGCACTCTGAATGTTATATGTGAATCGGGCAGCAGGGAATGGGCTTATGCACCTTGCACCAATTTCCTCTGCTCATGCCATGCTGCTCCATGGTTCCATTGAATTTACTTAAAAGCACAATTTCAAAAATAAAGCCATTAACAATCACAGCATGGTGAAAGCATGACACCAAGCACAGGGCCCTCCTGAGAACAGAACCCCGTGGGACTGCACGGCACCTCCTATGAGTCTCTCTGGGAGAGATGGATGTCTGCAAGTGGGTTTCGGAGTGGCTATGCACAGTGTTGATTTTAATCTGATATTACCAAAATGGATTTCATAATAGCTGTATGAATTTTCACTAATAGCAGTCCTATGTGAAAGTTCCCATTTATTAATATTAAGTAATTTTGCCAATTGTACCATTTTGTTATTTTCCTGTGAGGTTGAACATCTTTATTCTTCTGTGAACCTCTTGTTCTAGAGTCTTTGCCCATTTATTTACCAGACTGTCTGGCTCAGCATATTGATTTGTAGGAGTTATGTTTTTTGTTTGGTCCTTTAAAACATTCTCAATACTAACCTTGACATTTACACATCTTGCCAATATCTTCTCTCAGGCTGCTTCTCATCTTTTATCTTTGTAAATGAAGCTTTTTGTTTCATAAAAGTATAAAATGTTTTTGATAGCCACATTTGTCAATCATTCCCATTATAATTTCTATTTTTTGTCTTCCCTGCCCTAAGATCACACAGAGTACATTTTGGAAATCATTTTAAAGATTCTCTAAGATGTTTGTTTTTATCTTTAGATAAGTCATTTCAGTTTGTTTTTAATGTACAGACTCTAGTAAAGGTGAGGTAGAAATTGAACTTTATGTTTATTTTAACACGAAAAGTCAGTTGCCCCAACACCATTTATTAAGTAGTCCATTACCTGCACCCCTGATTTCTGTTGGGTTAATTCTCAGATCCCTACATTATATTTCACTGATTTGTTAATATTTTCCACTTACCAGCAGATATTAGTACTGATATCTGTAAGTGAGAATACAGTATTTTTAAACAACACTTTTTTTTTCATTGTAAAACACAGAAACAAACACGTTTTCTTGCTTTTCAGAATGCATTAAGACATTTTCCAGCCTACACACTGTGGAAACAAGACTTTGAAATCAGACAGACTTGCGTTCTTATTCCAGGCTTGTCGTTTTCTGGCTATTTGAACTTAGGGCACGGTTCTTAACCTCTGGGGCTAGACTCTAATCTGTAAAATGGGGATAATAAGATCTACGACCTAAAGCTATTGAGAGGATTACGTGAGTTAAGTGCCTGGCACAACCTAAATACTCAGGAAATATTACTTTTCTTCCCCACTCCTGTCCTTGAAAAGAGCTGTGTGTCTTTTGGTTATTCTCTTTGCTGGTGGACTCTACAAAAGATGGCTGGAGCTTGCTTAAAGGCAAAACAAAATCCATCCAGGCTGATGATCTGATTCAGTCACTTTTCTAAACCCCAAATAATTGCCTCGGCTTTGGAATAGTAGAAGCTGTAAGGATCTCCTTAAGTGGTTCAGCCACTGGCTGCTGCTTTTCTTATTAATTAAATGACACAAATAGGTCATAATAAAACCAGAGCTAATCAGCCCCCTCCCTTCCAAATTACACAAACACAGCTCTCCTGACATGTGCTGAAAAGATCAAAAGGACGAGAAATCAGGAGAATTAAGAGTTTGAAATTCTAACGTCTTACCCATCATGATTCTGGGACCTCCAATGCTCCAGCATTGCTCAGACCAATATTATTTCCTCAGCTGGAGAGGAATTCTTTCAACTAATACACCTTGAAACCTGGGATGGAGTTTCGAACATGCTTGGAATTTCATCATGTTCGGGTAGAAACCTAAATTGAAGTGGCTATTCTGGAAGATCAAAGGGAGAAAAGAAGTGCGTCAAGAATAAATACATGACTAACCCCACTGCGGCAAAAGGAGGAGAGTAATGGGCCTAATGAAGCCGGTGGGCAGGCCCTGTCCAGGAGCTTCTACCATGCAGGGCGCACACCTGGGGAGACACAAACCAGCACATGAGTCACGGAGAAAGGCGAGGTCTGTGCCCGTGAGGCTCTGGCCGAGGGGAGAGGCGCAGCTAGCAGCAAGCTGAACGCAGAGGCCATGAAGGAAGGACTGTGGCTGCAGTTGTAGAGGGCAGTGGCCAGGTCTCTCCTGGAACCACCAGGTGCTTCAGAACCTCCCACAAGAACAAGTATCAGTAGAGAGAGAGACATGCAGGGGATGCAGAGGGGCTTTGGGAGCAGACCTGGGTTCAAAGCCTGCCTCTGGGACTTGCTAGCTGGATGACCTTAGGCAAGTTACTCAGCCTTTCTGAGCCTTAGATTCTTCCGCTACTAAACGGAGGAGAGAATTTTAAACTTAAAGCGTTGTTTGTGAATCAACTGAAATAAGATAGAGAGTTCTCAATACTGTATGTGGAGAGGGTTTCAATTAATGTACCTATCGGTATTTTCCACACTGAGAAAATGTGTTTTTCTTTGATGAGCCTGGCGTGATGAGCAGCCCTGAGTTTTGCTCCTTCCCTGCAGATGCTCTAGGCCTCCGATATTCTAGGTCCTCCAAACCCACAGTTAGTTCTCCGTGCATCTCAGCAAACATCCCTTCCTTGCCCCACCTCTCAGCAGAACCACATCATTCTCGGCTCATCACTACTAACTATTGCGTGTGTGAAGTTACATGTATGTGTAAGATCCACACTAACAGAATGTTTCCCCTAAGTTTGTTGATGGGATGTTTGTGACTCAGGACTGATGGTCCCTTGGTTACAATATTCTAAATCATTGTCTCCCTTGGACATTCTGACTCAGTAGGTTGAGGGAGGGTCCAGGAATCTGCATTTAATAAGTAGGTCTAGATCCTGCTAATCAGTGTGGCTGGGCAGCCCTCATCTCACCCGGGAGCTTGTTAGAAATGCAGAAACTCAGGCTCCACCTCAGATTTATTGAATCAGAGGCTGCTGTTTAGAAAGATACTCAGGCAGAGTTGCCAGATAAAATACAGGAGGCCCAGTTCAATTTTAATTTCAGATAAACAATAAATAGCATTTTAGTATAAGTATGTCATATAAGTATACTTGTATATTTATTTGCTAAATTGGGCAGCCCTATCTTCAGGTGATTTTTATGTACATTAAAGTTTGAGAAGCACTGATCTAGATCAGCAGATCTTAAACTTTCACAAGCTTCAGTGTCATCCAGAGGCCTTGTTAAAACCCAGATGGCTGGGCACCACCCCTGAGTTTCTGATTCAGTAAGTTTGAATAGGGGCCTAAGAATTTGCATTTATAACAACACTGATCAAGGATCACAGATCTCTGTGATGATCACCAGATAGAGATATAGATAGAGAATAACAGTCTCTGATTTCAAGCCAACAGCCAATAAAACAAAACATATATATATATATATATATATATATATATATATATATATATATGCCTAAGTGATTGCTTGACTGTACGACTGGTAGCTATGATGTACGCTGACCACCATGGGGCAGACGCTCTATGCACAGGCTTGGAAACATGGAACAGACTGATGAATCTCAGGGGAAAATGGGGTGGGAAGAGGGCGCAAAGAGATTAATCAAAGATCTTATATGCATACTAGAGGCCCAGTGTATGGATTCATGAACCTGTAGGGTCCCTCAGCCTGGCCTGCAGGGACTGGGCTGAAACCAGCAGCCTGACATCCCCCGAGGGGTCCCAGATTGCAAGAAGATGCAGACCAGAGTGAGGAACCCCACCACTGCATGAATCCATGCACTGGGCCTCTAGTCTATAATAAGGTCTGTAAGGACAAGTATGGATGACCATGTGAAGTACCAGCAGCTCATCTTTTTCTGAATTCCTGTGTTTCTTTCCTGCTTCCAACCTTCTGAAGGTGGTTCTAAGCACAGGGGGAAGGATGGGAGGGCTGGGACTACATGGGTTCAAAGTGGGGCAAATCTTTTAAGGAGATGCAGATGAGTGGAGTCAGAATTGGGGTATGGAGAGACCAAGTGGGCAGAGTGGAAAATGGGGTGGCCAGTGGGGAGAGTGAAGAGGATGAGAAGTGGGGTAGGGCTGGTTCTTTACTGGGATGAGGTAGCTCCAGCTAAAGTGGCCATTGGAGCTTAGAGGGACACCAGCTTCTGCAGTCTGAGTGGAGATCGAAACCTCAGCTCTGCCAGGGATTGGCCCTGTGGCCTTGTGTATGTGCTTCCGCCCCTCTGAACTTTAATTTTCTTCCTTATTTAAGGGTGAGTGTGAGGAAGATATGAAACAATGCATAGAGATATAATTACTGATACTTTGAGCAGACAATCAGTGAATTATAGTAGTTGCTATTATAGCTGCAAGAAGGTTTAATGTTACTTGATAACATTCTATGAGAATCTCTTTACCTGTTTTTAATTACATAAGGTAATAGGTTTAGGGAAAATGTCCTCCATACTTTGAGATGATAAAGGCCTCTTACAAAAAAAAATATATGCTGTTAATTTCCACCTGAATATGATTCTCCTCTCATGCCCACCCCACCGGTACCAAAAGAAGGTCAGCTGGACATCGGGCTGTATGGAGAGAGCATCAGATGGTAAACCTAAAGTGGGCCAATTTAACTACTTCTGTATCCTAATGAACACAACCCAAGTGTCCTCCAATGAGTTTCTGTGCCTTGTTTTATAACATTTTGTTTTATTTTAAATAGAAAAAAGGCAGTATAGTTGTCTTTTTGATGTCTAGTTCTATGAATGTTAACAGGCATGCAGATTGGTGGGACCATTGGTACAATTGGGATACAGAACAGTCCTATCACTTGACAATGTCCTGGTGCTTTGTTAGCCACACCTTCCCTCTTCTCTTGACTCTTAGCAACTACACTTTTGTCTTTTTAAGAATGTCATATAAATGGAAGAAATTAAACTGACTGAAAAAGCCAGTCCTATCTTATTTTATATTCTTTTTAAAAAATATATTTTTATTGATTTCAGAGAGGAAGGGAGATGGAGAGATAGAAACATCAATGATGAGTGATAATCATTGATTGGCTGCCTCCTGCATGCTCCCTACTGGGGATTGAGCCTGCAACCCAGGCATGTGCCCTTGACCAGAATCAAACCTAGGATCCTTGAGTCCACAGGCCAGTGCTCTATCCACTGAGCCAAACTAACCAGGGCTTATTTTATATTCTTAAAGCAAGACAGCAAAACTTTAAAATATTTGACACAAACAATGAATATGAAAAACCCATTTGTAAACAAGACATTTTATTGTCACACTCCTCCTCTCCCATCTCCATCCCCCACACATTTTTCTCTCAGTTCTGACTTGGCAAATTTACTTCTTTCAGGAAGCCTTCTTGTATTGGCCTTCCAGAAATTCCTTATCCTCTCCCTCTGGTCCTTTTCCTCCACACTTTATACTTCTCTTTTTATCACTTTCCCAAGAAGATAGTTCTGAGCACAAATCAAACAGCATGACAAAGGTAAAGCACATATACCTTAAAGACACACAGGTCTCATTTCCAACCTGACACTGTTCGGACCATGGGAATACCTCCTTGAGCCTTAATTTCTTTTTTATGGATTTAATAAATCTTTATTGTTCAGATTGTTAAAATTGTTCCTCTTCCCTTCCCTCCAAGAGCTCCCCTCCACCCAGTTCCCACCCCACCCTCTGTCCTTACCCTCACACTGTCCTCATGCATAAGTGTACAATGTTTGTCCAGTCTCTTCCCGTACCCCCACACCTCTTTCTCCCTGAGAATTGTCAGTCCACTCTCTTTCTATGCCCCTGATTCTATTATATTCACCAGTTTATTCTGTTCATCAGATTTTTAATTCACTTGATTTTTAGATTCACTTGTTGATAGATATGTATTTGTTGTTCATAATTTTTATCTTTTCCTTTTTCTTCTTCTTCCTCTTCTTAAAGTATACCTTTCAGCATTTCATATAATGCTGGTTTGGTAATGATAAACTCCTTTAGCTTTTTCTTATCTGTGAAGTTCTTTATCTGCCCTTCAATTCTGAATGATAGCTTTGCTGTGTAGAGTAATCTTGGTAATAGGCTCTTGCTATTCATCACTTTGACTATTTCTTGCCACTCCCGTTTGGCCTGCATAGTTTCTGTTGAGAAATCTGCTGACAATCGTATGGGTGCTCCCTTGTAGGTAATGAATTGTTTTTCTCTTGCTGCTTTTAATATTCTCTCTTTGTCTTTTGCTCTTGGTATTTTAATTATGATTAAAATGTGTCTTGGAAATAAAAAAAATAAAAAAAATAAAAAAAGCCGAGACTGGTTTGGCTCAGTGGATAGAGCGTCGGTTTGGGGACCGAAAGGTCCCAGGTTCGATTCTGGTCAAGGGCATGTACATTGGTTGCGGGCACATCCTCAGTAGGGGGCGTGCAGGAGGCGGCTGATCGATGTCTCTTTCTCATCGATGTTTCTGGCTTTCTATCCTTTTCCCTTCTTCTCTGTGAAAAATCAATAAAATAAAAAAATAAAAAAATGTGTCTTGGTGTGGTCCTCTTTGTATTCCTTTTGTTTGGGGTTCTCTGTGCTTCCTGGACTTGTAAGTCTATTTCTTTCACCAGATGGGGGAAGTTTTCAGTCATTATTTCTTCAAATAGGTTTTCAGTATCTTGCTCTCTCTCTTCTTCTGGCACCCCCATAATTCTGATGTTGGTACACTTGAATTTGTCCCAGATGTTCCTTATACTATCTTCATATTTTTGGATTTTTTTTTTCTTTTTGCTTTTCTGGTTGGGTGTTTTTTGCTTCTTTGTATTTCAAATCTTTGGCTTGATTCTTGTGATCCTCTAGTCTTCTGTTAGATCTCTGAATAGTATTTTTTATTTCAGTCAGTGTATACTTAATTTCTAGTTGGTCCTTTTTCAAATCCTTGAGGGTCTCGCTAAATTTATCCATCTTTTCTAGGAAATTCTTGAAAAACCTTATAACCATGGTTTTGAATCCTATACCAGTCATTTGCTTTCCTCCATTTCTTTTATTTGTGATCTATTTCTTTGTCTCTGCATTTTGGCTGCTTTACTGAGTTGATAGAGTGGCTTTGTGTGCTAGGTGTCCTATATGGCCCAGTGGCTCAGCCTCCCCAGTTACCTGAGGTAGACACTCTTGGTAAACCCCTTTGTGGGCTGTGTGCCCAGTCTTGTAGTTAAGCCTTGGTTGCTGTTGGTATCACTGGGAGGAATTGACCTTCAGGCCAATTGGCTGTGAGGATCAGCTGTGCTGGAGACACTCTTATGAGACAAGACTTGCAAAAGCCTCTGTGCTCAGCTTGAATGGGGTGGAGTCTCAGGGTGGAGCAGACAGCATTGGTTTCCCATCAGCCCTCCCCTAATAGGCCCCTGTGTCTCAATATCCCTTGGTAATCACTGCAAGTAACTCTGAGAAAAAGCCGCTCTTGACAGACAGTCCAATTTGTCCCTGAATGAGTTTGGGTCCCCAGAGTCTGGCCTGGAACTGGAGTTCCGTGCAGTTGGGAGCTTTTGTTTCCCTCCCGCTTGAGAAAGCCAGCTGTGCACTCACTTGCCAGTCCTTTCCATGAGCGTGTCTCAGTACCTCTGCTTCCTGCAGCCCCTCTGAGTCTCAGTGTACTTTTCTCTTTCCTTCTCGTTGTAGAATTTCCACTCAGCCAGCATTCCTGTGGTTCTGGATGATGTCCGTTTTGTCTTTCAATTGTAGTTTTGAAATTGTTGTGCAAGGCAGCAATTTAGGTGTTTACCTATGCCGCCATCTTGATTTCTCTCTGAGCCTTAATTTCTTCAGGGTAAAATAACACCTACCCTGGAGAGTGCATGTGAGGGTGAAATGAGAGGATGAATACAAATTCCCTGACACAGAGTAGGCAGCCAATATGCAGGTAATTATTGTTCTGGGCTATAAGTAGTAAGAGTGCTCATTATTGTATGAATTTACATCTGCTTGTCCATTGTGAAAGTTCACAGACCATCCCATCAGAAACCTCTATATATGTATACACACAAAAAATTATTCAGTATCAAAGAAGCTCAAAACAATGGACTACATTTTTTCATCCATTGACCTGGCAGCATAGTGAAGTGGAGCTTACATAGAGGTAGGTATCCAAAGACCATGCTCTAGCATGGCTTCCTTCTGTGACCTTGACCATGGCGCTTTGGCCTTCTTGACTGTTTTTATATGAGAACGTGAGTCTGTCCTCAAAGCTCTGAATGGTTTCTCTCAGCTCCCAGTTTCTAAAATCCTGGGTCCATACAGAGCACAGATTTAGAATTTAGCAAGTTCTTATACATTTGTTCTTGATTCTTCCTGAAACTCTACTGACCCTGAAAATATAGACTAATCCCTTTCTTTTAGTTTATTATTCTGATATTTTACTGGGTCTGTACAGAAACATGGAGGGATTATCAAGTGAATCTAGATTCTATAAACAATTACTAGGTAACTGACTTTAGAAAACATATAGGACTTTCCTCCTTAAATATCATAGGAAAGGAAAAAGAGAGAAGAAAGAATCTAAATTCATAAAGTAGTCCACTCCATTGGTTTCTGCTGTGTCAATACAGTTTAATAATATCACATAGCAATTGGTACTTTTCCTATGCATTTAATATGTGCCAGGCACCTAGTTGGGCACCCTGCATGTAATCTCATTTAATTCTTACAACTCAGGTGTGGCAAATTGTTGGAATTGCTATTTTAATCCCCCCTGCCTTTTTAAAAAATCCTCACCCAAGGATATTTTTCCATTGATTTTTAGAGAGCATGGAAGAGAGAAGGAAAGACAGAAATATCTATGTGAGAGAAATATGTGCATGTGCCTTCACCAGGGCCCTGCCTGAGGAGGAGCCTGCAACCCAGGTACATGCCCTTGACCGAAATCAAACCTAGGATCGTTTGGTCCAAATCTGATGCGCTATACCAGTGGTCAGCAAACTGCAACTCGCAAGCCACATGCAATTTACGAGCCGTAGTTTGCTGCTCTGTTAACTAATGAGTTTGCCGACCATTGCTCTATACTGAGCCAAACCAGCTCAGGCTAATTCCCTTTTTAACTGATAAGTAAACTGACCCTGAAAGGTATAGTAAATAGCCTATAATTATACAGATAATATGTGGCAGAAAACTAGACAGAGCTAAATAAAGTGCAGATGATTTTGGGAACGGGAATCATATTCATTCACTTCACTAAAGGGAAGACAGTAGTCTCCAGGGGCTGGCCCTTGTTCCCCATTGAATCCTTAGCACCAAAATACGCTTGAATGTGATTAGTACTCCATGACTATTGGTTGAATGAATAAAAATGTAGTGGAAAGAGAAGAGAAGGAAGTTGGACTAGGAGGTAGAGAGAGAGGAGAGAGTACAGTGAGACAAAAGGAAGAGAAAAGTATGGAGAGAACGGGCCAGATTCCCAGAGACTAGCTCTGGAAGAAAAGACTCAGAGCCTTGAGGGATGCAGTGACCTAAAAGGACTGTGATGGACTAGGAGGCAGGGAAATGCTGGATGAGGGAGCAGGAGGTAATGCCTCCAACCTTGGAGCTGAGATACCCACTGAAATCCCTCTTGCCATTTCCAAATCCTGACCACAAACAGGCCAGTGTTTCTGAATAGGAGAGGTGTTTTTCTCTTCTTTTCAATATAACTGGGAGGAAGCAAATAAGATTTGTCAATTTAAAAATTCTTGAACTGTGCTTTGAAGAAAAAGAAATGGCCTGTGTAATGATGGGCACACTGTAGCCACATGGGAAGGGGAAAAGAGATGGAGATGCTCTTTGTGTCATTTTTTAAAAAAAGAAATATGACATACTTTGCAGAAATGGGCCGAACAGACCCTCAGCTGATATTCTCATTCATCAGAAAGAAATATATATGGGGAAAAAAAGGATTTTTAAAAAGTGAAAGAAAATAATTCATAAATCCAAAATTACAGCTAACACTTATTAAGTGTGTGGCATAGAACTGAGCACTTTGCAACCATAATGTCCTCAAAACAACCCTGAGAGGATGGTACTGTGACTATGTCTACCTCGCAGATGAGGAAAGTGGGACACGGAGAATCAGCTCAGCTAGCAGCAGAGCTCCTGCTCAAGGATCTGATTCTAACACCCAAGTTATTAACCAAAATCATAATCTGTTGCCTGGAAAAGACCCAAAAGACAAACCAAAACACAGGGCAGAAGAGTCTTAATGAACGAGGTACGACTGAGGAAGGTACGACTGCAGAGGTACAACTGAGGAAGGACCTGAGGGTTCTGGAAAAAGAAACCAGAGGATGAATTTGCATACTGGGAGGGAAAAGAGCTGACTTTCAGGTCCTCTTCCTATTGGCTATGTGACTGTAGGCAAGCCTTTTAACTTCTCACAGATCCAGTTTCTTCTGTAAACTAGAGATAATACCTACAGGTGTGGTGAGGACTGCGTGGAGAATGAGCAGCTATACAAACTGAGGTAAGCAGGGACGTTTGTTAAAAACACATTCATTACAGCAGGAGGCTTAAAGGTCTGAAGTAACTCTGAGTGAGAAATGTGGCAGAAGGAAAAAGAATAGTACTGTATATAAGATGTCAAACCCTCAAAAAAAGAAAATACAAAGAAAACCAGTCTGCAACAAAATACATGATTTGTCAGGTGCTTTTTTTCTTCCACGGGGTCAAACTGCTTCATCTTTTTTTTGTTGTTGTTTTTGGTATTTTTACTTTTACTTTGGAATCTGTGCTAAGAGTGACAAATACAAGACTTCAAGGCCACATGATTTTGGAAGCAACCACAGATTTAGCAAGGCCTCAGATTAGGAATTCAATCCTCTAGGACCACAGGTGCTCCAAGTTAAAACCAGGGCAGGCAGGCAGTGGGGCAGTGCACAGCCTTGGGGCCGCCCTCACTCAGGAGACTGCATTCCCCGACTCATTGCATTTTTAAAAGGCACGGAGACACTGGTGACTGCCTGGGGCTGAACTGCTTATGGTCCGTGGTCTTCTCTTCCATTTCTGCCACGTCCTGCCCAGCTCACCTTCTTAGAGGATGGGCAGCCCTGGCTCTCAAAGCCCATTCAGAATCCTCCTTCCCATAGGGCCAGCCCTTCCTCTTAACCCCTGCCCCCCAATTCCCATGAAAATGCATTAGGTTTCGTATAATGTAATTAACAGAATGAAGACATTCTGAATAAAAAGATAAGGAACTACCCAGAGAGCATTTTAACTTTGTGGGAGAACCTGGTGAATCTTCATAACTTTCTCCCCTAAGAGAAAGTGCTAATTAAGCAAAAGAAACCATTAACAAAATGAAAAGGGAGCCCACTGAATAGAAGAACATATTTGCCAATGGTACATCTGATAAAGTGTTAATTTCCTAAATATATAAATAACTTATACTACTCAACACCAAGAAGACAACCCAATTAAAAAACAGGCAAAGGACTTAGATAGATACTTCTCCAAAGATGACCTACAGAAGGTTAATAGGCATATGATAAAATGCACAAATTAAAACCACAATGAGATATCACCTCATACATGTCAGAATGGCTGTCATCAATAAATTAACGAACATCAAGTATTGGCAAAGATGTGGAGAAAAGGGAACCCTGGAATACTGTTGGTGGGAATGCAGATTGGTGAAGCCACTGTGGACATCAATATGGAGTTACGAGAAAAAATTAAAAATAGGACTGCCTTATGACCCAGTGATTCCACTTCTGAGAATACATCCAAAGAAAGCCGAAACACTGATTAAAAAGATTATCTGCACCCTTTGTCCATTACAGCATTATTTATAATAGTCTAGATCTAGAAACAGCCCAAGTGCCCATCAGTAGATATGTGGATAAAAAAACTGTGGTACATGTACTCAATGGAATACTACTCTGCAGTAAAAACAAAACAAAACAAAACAAAGAAAGAATAAATTTTACCATTTGTGTCAGAATAGATGGACCCAGAGATTATTATGCTAAGTGAAATAAAGGCAAATACCAAATGATCTCACTTATATGTGGAATCTAAGGAACAAAATAGAAACAGACTCATAGATACACAGAGCAGACTGACAGCTGTCAGAGGGAGGATAGGGGGTTGGATGAAAGAAGGTTAAGGGATTAAGCAAGATAAAAACATACACTGAGTGGCCAGATTATTATGATCTCTGAACCCATAATAATCTGACCACTCATAATATGAGGCCCAGTGCATGAATTCATGCATGGGTGGGGTCCAGCCAGCCTGGCCAGGGCGAGGGGACATGGCCAGTTGACCAGCCTGCCTGCTGGTTGAACTCCTGGTCGAGAGGACAATTTGCATATTAGCCTTTTATTATATAAGATATTTACTGAGTGGCCAGATTATTATGCATTCAGAGATCATAATAATCTGGCCACTCAGTGTGTGTGTGTGTGTGCGTGTGTGCGTGTGTGTGTGTGTGCGTGTGTGTGTGTATCACATAGACACAGACTACAGTGTGGTGATAACCAGAAGGAAAGGGAAGGGGAGTGAAGATGGGCAAAGGGGGTGAAATTGGGGTCAGAAAGAGATTTTGCTTTGGGCGATACAGTGCGTAGATGACATTTTATTGAGTTGTATACTCAAAACCTGCATGTTTTTGCAAACCAATATCACCCCAATAAATTCAATTTTTAAAAAAGAGAGAAAGTGCTAATTGCCTGCCCTTTCTTTTAGCTTCTAAGAAAAATGAGAGAAATAGAAGGAAAGAAAGGTTGCTGGGCCAATGCCTGAAAGAGTTGGCTATAAACTAACCTTTTTTGTTGTCAGGCTGTGTGAATTTTGATAGATCACTTAACACCTGTGATCTTTCTTCACTTTAGATCAGTGTTTCTTCCAAAGAGTGTCACTGGAGATGTTTTGACTATTACAGGGGAAATTTTAAAATTTTAGTTAGTATTATCTATATAAGAAAAGAAATCTACCATAACAAACTCATGATTCATATAAAATGAGACGAAAGTGGGGAAAAAATGAGTCCACTTAAAAAAACATATATAAAGTGTGTAGAATACATGCCTTTGAGTCAATTCTGACTCCTGACGACCCTATGAATGAGTGATGTCCACAATGTCCTGTCCTCATTAACCCTGCTCAACTCCTGCAGACATGCCTATGGCTTCTTTTATAGAGTCAATCGATCTCATGTTTGGTCTTTTCCCCCAGCATCATTGTCTTTTCTAAAAAACCTTGCCTCCTCTGATGTGACCAAATTGAGAAGGTCATATTTGAAAGAAGAAAATTTGGCCAACTCTGACCTCCTGTCGCTTATCACAGAGCAGGGACCAAGACCAGCTTTCAGCTTTCTCTTTTATTTCTCTCCTTGACACTCCCTCTCCTCTCTCCTCCCAGTCTCCCTCGGGCTTCCCATCAACATTATTGAGAAACTTGCCCAATAGAAACATTTCACTGGTTTGCAATCCTTAGGTATAAAACTGTGATTTACACAGTGCTCATGTCATGAATTGCAGCTCACAAAAAATGTCTAGTTAAGGTCTTTAGCATTTCAAGTCTCCTTTTAAATTTTGTAGGAAATTATCAAATCTTGCATGCAAGTTTTTTTGCCTCTCAGTTCTCCATGGGATTCCCTCCTCTGGCTTCATATATTAAAAAAATTTTAATGTGACTTGTTAGGGAACCATCTGTATTAAAAATGAGTGTGGATTCTAAATCTAGTAGATTCTGAATAGTTCTGTAAAGGTTGTACCCAAAGTACAACTGGGAAACTGATGGTTTTGTAATGTTTTGATGTTGCCTTAAACATAAACATTGTAATCAGTAACTTTTTGTTTATGTCAAGTTTTGGTTTTCCCAGAAAGATGTGACAAATGCAAACTATTATTACAAGCTAATACAAAACCAGTTGATATACCCTGCTGTGGTTGTAATGAAAGCATTCAATGCAGAATGAGCAAGCAAAAATCATTGTTCCCATCTTAAGGCAAAGACACAGAAGCTCAAAGATTTAAAGGATCTTGCTGAGGAATTCAGGGGAGCAATAGGGTAACAGATTTAATAACTCTGCCAAGGGGCAAGAAAATAAGAAACAGGATTTGGGGAAATATTTCTTTCTCTTCCCAACACATTATACCTTCAATTGCTAAGCTCCCCAGCATAGGAGGCCCTGCAGAGTGAGCAACATGAAATGAGACTGGAAAGGGGCTCATCTAGATGGCTCTGCAGGAAATCTGTGTCTGTGAATGGGCCCCTCCAAATCTATAATGATTCAGGATTAGCTTGGCGATGTCCTGGTCGCTGGCTGTGTCTGGAAGACTTAGAAGTAGCCAGTGAAACTTGGGCCAATGAGGCTGAAGCTTGTGTGCACTAAACTAGTAAGAAAGCGCCATCCATATGGACATGGGATGCTGATTGGTTTAGATTCTGAATATTCTATGCATCCATCTGAGAAAGGGGAAATGTGTCAACTACTCCATCTTACTCTGATATTCTATACTTTCTTCTTTTCAATGGTCTTGGCCCCAGCTGTAAATTCTGTGGACTCTCTGTTCCCTCCTTTACTCACCTCCAATGAGTGCTTGACTTGACAGTTAGTAGTGAGCAGACAGTGAACATGAGTACATATAGCAGTTCTATTTTAAGGACTGTGAGTCTTGGATGAGTCACTTAATGCCTGTGAGTCTCCGTTTCCTTGCATGTGAAATGGGGATGATAGCAGTACCTACCTCCTGGTGCTCTGGGGAGTATCTAAGGTACCCCAGATGCTTCTTTGCACTAAAGACTCAGTTAACATCCATCTAATAAACAATGTGGCTTTCTCTTATTGCAAACAAGGTACATCTCCCCAGGGAAGATGGAGACAAATTTTCAGAGTTCTGGAAAAAAAAAATATTCAATTAAAATCTATCCCTAAAATACATTTACTGAAATAAAAAGGAATCTCACTTAATTCATTAGTTGAGATAGTACCTAAACAGGGTTGACAATCTTGGCTTTCCTCTCTGACACTAATTTCAAAGAAATAAAAATTTTACCCATTTGCATCCAATTGTCTCTTATTCATTTGCATCCACCAATCTAGGCACAGTCACTGCCCTTTGGAATAAAATACAAGTTTCCTGACTCGTTTTTACTCATGTAAGCTAGTGACTTCATTAAATGAATGGTCTGAGGCTTAGTGCGTAGACTTCAGTTTCCATGACAGGCAAAAGCTCCACTGGGCTCTGAGTGTCTTCCAGGCTTATCTGATCATACTCGGGATTTTGTGTTTTCAATATCATGATTTCTCCTAGTAAGACAGTCAGAGCTTTTGAGGCTTCTAAGGGCAAGAGTATATGAATGAACTTGATACCGTCAGTAGGGGACTAAAGTCCAATTATGAAGACTTATGGCTAATCATGTCAACTCCCTTCATCATCTCTTTCACCCATGTTTCACTGACAGTGGTGTGGAACCTTAGCATAAGGAGTCCAGATTCCCTTGGGTAGTGGCAATTGGCTGCCCACTTAGAAAAGTACGGAAGTTGAACCCTAACGGGGTTGACAAATATATTCACGACTCAAGGTCCTTTCAATGTGTTTCCCCATTTTTAACTAAAGAAATGCTATTTTGACTTCTAGTTGAAACACAGAAGACAGAAAGTAATACATATCCCTTTCGGTCTCGTTCCAAATAATTTTTTTCTTTCTGAGCTTTTCCTTTTGTTGAGTCCTCGCCAACTAAGAAGGGTAAAATCATAATAGTAGTTTTCTATTTGGCAATAGTTTGTCACAAATTAAATTCACCTTTTTTGACTCCAGATTATCTCATAAGTGGATGAAGGCTCCTTCTCTCGGTGGGCTTGGTGATTCAGATGTCCATCACATTACACATTGGTGGATAGTGGAGATAATCTAATTTCTGTTTTCATTTTTTAAAAAATGAAGGACAAGAATAAAATGTTCCTGTAGAATGTCCTCTGAGAGTTGACATGGAAGAGAAGTGACAGGTAGTCTTGATATGCTAGGAGAGCTCCAGAAGAGGCCACCTGCAGAAAGATGGGACTAGGGCAGAGAGATATCTAATCACAAGACTTGGCATCAGATTTGCTTTTGGAATATCTGTTCCTAAATAAAAATCTAAACCTACCTTCATTATCTCTCAGTTCACTTTTATATTGTAAAATATGTTTTTAAGAAATGTTGAAGCATCTTCAACCATCTGCAAAGAGCTACGTTGTTTATTTGACAGTAGAATGACCTCCTGATTCCAGTACACTCTACCTTATAAGTTGGCTGTAAACACTGCTATTGCTGTGTGATACACTTTGAGTTTCGCCAAGTCAGTGGTAACAAGGCAGAACTGCCACAGCAACTGTTAAGGAGTCATTTGTATTTACACCTTACTTGTGCTCACATAAGCTAAGGGTGTAAACCAAATACATAAATGGCTCATTAAAAACCATGAGTATATTTGGATAGAGAAAAGTTCAGCTCACCTTTTCTACAGATGATACACCTTCAGGCCTTCAGCTTTTTCTCCTTCTCAATTCCATTCTCAAAGACAACTTAAAGTAAGCAGATCTTTCTTATTAGGTGTAAGTATCACAGACACTCCAGAGAACCCAGGAGGGAAAAGGTAATGGGAAAGAGAAATTCTACAATGTCTTCCAGGTGTCCCCTCATCCAGCTGATTTATACCATAAACACTCACTCCCAACAGTCTGTAGAGTTTGAGGTAAGAAATGTACATCAGACATTTCTACTTCTGACTAAACTGTTACTCTTTGAGCTTCAATTTGTGTGACTAAAACTTAAATGAGTGTGAAAATGCATTATCACAGCGGAAGGGAGACCAGGAAGAAACCAAAATGACAAAGAATGATGCTGATAATTTATCAAGACTGATGAAGGAGATTTCTGATCTGACAGTAGTGTTCATATTTTATAAAGGAAAATTAAACATGAAGAGGAGAAAGAATAAGAAAGGAAAAGAAATTAGTTTTCATTCTAGAGAAGCTCCAGCCTGTGGGAATTCTTTCTTTCTTTCTTTCTTTCTTTCTTTCTTTCTTTCTTTCTTTCTTTCTTTCTTTCTTTCTTTCTTTCTTTTTACTTGTGGAAACCATCACCAATTGTTGATGGTTGATCTTGTCCTTAAGTCTATACAGTACATCTCCAATCATCCATTTGGACGACATTAAAACAGAGGCTGACACCTCATCACTCCTTTATTTGGGTGAATATGGAAAAAGTATCTTTCATTCTGGTCATCCTTTTATTTAAAGAAAAATAAAATCTATTCGTAAGTAATCTCCATTTGGAAGTCCCCACATAGCAGCACCTTATCATTTCTTACTTAATATATGTATACTACACAATTATTTAGACTGGGCAACTTTTAACACAAAAGACTTGATACGGCTCATACCTTGACTGATCAGAAAATCCTGAGGGAAATTCAAACTTGTTCATACCCATAACAGCTATTTTAATGAAACAATGCATTATTGACCCGGCATCTGACTATACATAAGGATTTCCTCTTTGGTACATTTCTGTGTTACAGGAAGGTTTTCAACTGCATGCATATTTTACAGAAAAAAAATAATTACATATCCTCTGCAGAGAATCTTTTAGGCATGCTATGTATGCTCAAACTGAAAGGGGAATATGGTTAAAAATTTGCCCTGAAATCATAATGTTAAATTATCAGGGATACTTAAAAAACAACAAACCCTTTCTTCTTTATTCACCTTTACCCATTTCATCCCAATCTCAGATTATTTTAGTGAAAGAACACTTCATTGCATATTCTAGCAAAGTGTATTGGTAGGAGAAGGTTTAACAGAGCCGGAGAGAATGTGCAAGGAGTGGAGAAAGTGAGTTGATGGATGGATGGTTAAATGAATATAAATGAACTGACACCTTTACAGGAAAATAACATTTCTTTTCTTTTTTTTATTCTATAGATCAGTGGGTTTTGTATCTGTAATTCTTTCATATCAGCAAAGAGGAAATAAACTCTCATGTAAATCATTTCCCCCCCATCTGGAGCATATTAAAACCATGCCCTTTTTTTCTCTCCTTTTAAGCAGACTCCCTTTTCCCTATTTGCTTATCAGTTCATCCACCATTACATTTTAAATGAAATTGCAAGACCTTCGTCCCTCCCCCAAATTTCAGCCTGATGTAGGAAAGTGGGAAGCAGACTTTTCTTGCTTTAGAATAGTGACCCAGATTCAATTACAGATAGATCCAGAAGAGAGAAGTGACACCTCACAATTTTCTTAGAACTCTTGCAAAAATTAGAAACCCCAAAACAATACTTAATGGAGAAGAATCTGTTTATTTTCCCTTTCTCCCGTCTTACTTTTTTTATCTGCCTCAATTGCATTGCTTTGGTCCATTTAATTGTTCCTGCTATAACACCACAGTTGGTTTCCCAGGGGGGATATTTACAATCATAAAAACAGGCTCCTCAAGGAAATTTCTGAATTTGATTTTTTGAGAGTGGGTGTCTGCATATGGAGTGTGGGCAATCCTGCCAACGGAACCCAAACAGATGAAAAAATAATGGCATAAAAGGCATATTTTCTCTTACATCCTGTTTTGAAGAGGCAAACATTACAAAAGCACACCTATGACAATTGCCTTGTCGACAAAGCCTTAAACAAAACAGGGACACATATATTTTACTTTTCTCCCCATTACGGTGGGAAAAGGAAGAGGGGAGAACCCTGTGATTCTGCTTATTGACTTTTATCACTAAATTAAGCATATAAATGACCTGAACGGGTGGCTTGGTATATTAAATTAAAAAAAAGAAGAACAATGATTCTCTCTTCCTTTCCCTCCCTCTCTGATCTCAGGCTGAAAGGAGTCTCGGAGAGATAAGAAACATGGGATTCTGTCCGCGCCGCCCGGGTCGGTCCTGCTGATCCGGGAGCTGGGAGGCCGTGGCTTTCCGTTGGGGGCTCACAGGAAAGTGGTCCCTGGCGTGGGCACATTCCCCGCCACCTCCTCTGCTCCCCAAACAAACAAAGCAGCCAAAACTGGCCGGCCCAAGACCAAGGCGCTGGGGAAGATTTGAGGCGCGAGAGGGCGAGGCCGGCAGGCAGCTAGCTGTGGGCGGGAGTGGACACCCCAACCCTCACCGCGGGTTTGAAACCTTCGGGCGCAGGAAGAGGGCAGAAGTGGGCGCGCGTCTATGCGGGTATCCAAAATGACAAAAATGCCAGCCGCACACAAGTCTGGGGTGAGGGTCTGCAAGCAGAGCGGGGGCATCGCCTTTGCTCCCAACACCTCTGGTGGATGGATTTCCCCAGGAGATTATTTGGGACCTAGAGCTGCGCTGGGCGCTGGGCGCTGCCCGGGGGACGGGGGTGTGCGCCCGGCCCTGCAGAAAGGGTCCCCCGGGCCGCGAGGGTAAGCGCAGCCGGTGCCCGGCCCCGGGGGAGCCGGCGGAGGATTGTTTCATTTCAAAGTGAAAATCTGCAGGCTTTGGGAAACGATATTCAAAAAAGTATATAATCTCCATATGCCGCTCAATGGAGGATCCTCATAATTTACAGCGGCAGATAAGGCTAGAGGGTGTAATAAAAATCCCGAGGCCTCCCCTCCCCCTCGCCGCTCCTCGGAATTGCACCGTGGGCAGCGGAGCAGAATCCGGAATGTGAACTTCTCCCGACATATGTTTCCCGCAGATAAGTAAACAATCTGGACGTGAAATGGAAATGGTAATTAATGCAGTAATGCTGTTACACCTCGAGTGTGCAAATCCCATTGACTCGCCGCGCCACGGGGGGTGCTGGGCGGACGGGGACCAGCGGCGAGCGCCGGGGCCGCCCGCTCCCTCCCTCCCTCCCCCGCCTCCCGCGGTCCCCGGGCGGGGCGCCGGGAAACCACGGGGGCTTGGCCCCGCCGCAGGACGCCGGGAGCGGCTGGGCGGCTCTCGGGCCTCCCCGGCCTCCGCTCTCCGCCCGCTAGACCCGTGCGCTCCCGCGGTACCCAGCGCACGGCTCGCCGCCACTGCCCTCCTTCCCTCCGCGGCTGCAGCGCCCGAAGAACCTCGGGGCTCGGGGGTGCGGCCGGGCCAGAGGCTTCCAGGAGAGGCTGAGCAGCTATCGGGCGGCGCCGACGGGGGCCCCTCAGGGGCCTAGAGCGTAGGGTCCCTCGGGTCTGGTGTCCAGTTTCCTCCCTGCTTCCACCCGGGCCGTGGGCCGAGTTTTTCTGAGGCCCCTTCCATCCCTGCCCCGCAGGCATGGATGCCATTTGGATGGCTTCTCTCCCCGACCCCAGAACGGAAAAGTTTGGGGTGAGGACTGGCCGCCAGAGGAGCGCCAACTTCTTCACTTCGGAGGAAAGGAAACTTGTCAACTCCTTTCGGTCTCTGTCCGACTTGGGCACCTGCTCTCTTCCCCAAATCCGACCACACTTGGGGCCTTTTGAGGGGTCGGAATGGACACCCAGCGCTGGGATTTGAGAGAGAGGATGGAGAATCTGTGGAGGCCGCCCCAGGAGGTCCTGGACCGTGGCCTTTCCTGCTTCCGGAGAGCTCCTCGCTGCCACCACCGGTCCCCAGGGACTGGCCAGGAGCCCGCGGGTCACGGCTCAGCCAGACTCAGGGCCCAGGGCCGGGTGAGGAGCGAGGGGGTGTGGACGCTCTGCTCGCCATCGGTCCCCCGCCCAGTGCCAGGACAGACACTACGGAGCGGCGGGCGCTGGAGGGCACATCCAGGGTTAGGCGGGGGCGACCTCCAGTCTCCGGTTATGTGACACCCTAGGATTTCTAGTGGCCGCTCTTCGCCCCAGTTTCATTCTTTTCTTAATTATTCTGCAGCGGCTCAATGCCAGAGGGTCTGGTCCCAGGACAAGGCTCATTCCCACAGCACCAAGAAACCCAGCCAGCCTAGCAACTCCCAAAGCGGGCTCTGGGAGGGTCTCCGAGGCCCGGGCAGGACCGGAGGCCAGGGGGGTGCGCCCCGCGGGGGAGGCGGAAGGCACCCACCTTGGCATCTCCAGCCCTCGGACCTCCTGGGCCCCTTCTGCCTCTGCCTGTCCTCCCCCGGCTCTCACACACGCACACAATCGCTCAGCAAATAGAGAGATGAGTGTTCTTAACAGGAATCTTGTGAATTACGTGATATTCAAATTCAAATGATTTGAAACTCATTGTCCGCGGGAACAATGGTGAGCAGGCCCGCGCTGGGAAGGAGCCGAAGGGAAGGAGAGTCCTCCAGGGCAGTGCTGGCACGGCCGCTTGCCAAGTTTCTCAGGCCCTGGCAGTCTCCGATCTCCAGAGGAGCTGCCGGAGAAGGAGCTGCTTCCCTCGATAGAGCGATGTCATGGAAGTCCCCCCGGGTCTGGCCTGGCGGACATGCCGCCCTGTTTCGGGGGGGCTGGCGGTTTCTGGAGGTCATCTAGACCCTGTTTTAAAACACACATGCGAAGGGCCTCCGATGTCAGTCACTCACACCTCAGTAAGATTTAATCTGCGGTGCTGGTATTCCCTCTAGCACGTTAGCAGTTCTAAGGACATGGATATCTACATGGAAACACCAGGAAACTGGAAGGAAATCAAAGGTGTCTGGAGTCGGATCCAAGGCTTGGGGAGGGCATGAAAGGCTGCAGAGGCGCTGCCTGACAGGCCAGGAGAGTAAGGGGGTGCGGGGGGGGGCCGCAGAGATCCCGCATCTCCCAGAAGATGTGGCCAGCGGGTCCCGGAGCCAACCAGCGGCTGCCAAGGTTTCAGAAAGAAAAATCCTAACCCAAACCCAAACAACTCTGCCCCTGCCAGCGCTGCCCGCTGCCACCCCCAGCAAGGTGTGGGTTCGGTCTCCCGGTCCTGGGTTGTATCCAGGAAAGAAGAGTCGAGGGCAGGCGTGGCGCGTAGGCGTGGCGCTATTTGGGTAAAAAAATGTTATACCCTTGAAGCAACCGCACCCGTTAAAGCGAGAGGTCCGGGCCCTCCAAGCAGCCCCTGCTCCGGGGAGACGCAGAAGTCCGGGACCTCTGGCTGGGGGACGCGGGAAAGGGCAGAGGGTTGGACCGAGCCGCCTCCTGCAGGGTCTGCGGCGCCCGCGCGGAGCGGCAGGTCGGGTCCTCCCGGCCTCGCCACGCCCGTCGAAGGGGCCTCCCGGTGGCTCTGGCTGCGGTCGCGCGCAGGGAGAAGCGGCTGTCCTCCACTCCGGGCGGGCGGGGCGCTCCTCTCCCTATAGGTTTGCTTTAATGATTTTCTTGAAAGAAAGAGACAGTTGTGAGCAAACAGGTTTGACAGGGACAGTCCCCCCCACCCCCCTGCACACACACCCCGGGGGATTCCTTTTTGTCTGCGCCTGACTTCAAAGTCAGTAATAGGCCCCTGTCAGTGGCTTGACGAGCAGGATTTGGGCTGTTGGTTAGGGCGAGTCTCGGCCGCGCACCTCGGCAGAGGCTCTGCGGCCCCCCTGTCCCCCGGGCGCGGGAGGCTGGGCTGAGCTAGGCCGGTTGGGGGCGAGGCAGGGGCCAGGCGTGCAGGAGACAAACAGCCGGACAGAGCCCGCCTGGGAAGGAAGGAGACGAGGTGTGCTAGACCAGCGGCCCAGGCCAGACCCCCTGGTTCCCCCGCTCTGGCCGGCTAGGAAGAACTCTCAGTGACCCATTCCTGGGCGCACACACGTCTTCCCGGCTGGGCCAGGCACCAGCTAGAACCCTGGTTTCAGTTTTCCAGCTTCCACCGCTGCCCCAAGCCTTTCCCCTAGGACCCACAGGATTTGGTGGGGTGCCCCGGTGGGCCCCGAGCGCTCGGGGTTCCTCCGCTGCTGGGGCACGGTGCGTCCCGGGCGCTGGAGCGCGGGGCTCTGCAGGAGACACCCAGACCCCAGTAGCTTCGTCTTAGGAGATGCTAAGGGACACTGAGCTATGAGGGAGTTCAGAGGGGCTGACAGCTCTGTCAGTTGGGGTTACATCAGACAGCCAAGCCGCCGCGCCCCCGCCCCGGGCCTCCTGGGGCTTCTTCGAGGGCGGGAGGAGGGGCCTTCCCTCAGCTCCCCGAGCCCCGAGACTGGACGGCCACCAGAGGCAAGTCACTTCCTAATTGTCTCGATTTGTAAGAGGGTTTTGTGATGCTAAGTAAGCGTGGCGCAGCCCGCCCGGCCGCCCCCCGCCCCCCACAGGTCCCCCCAGCCCGCCTTTGTTTACCTTCGCCTGATCGCTCAGTTATTTATCTATCTATTATTTATAGGCGTCCCCTCCTATTCAGCGCCCGTGTATGTTAATTGTGTTATACCATTTAATTCTAACACGGGTCTCCAAAGAGCTCTTAATGAGAAAAGCATATACAACACGGATCACTTTACTATTCAGCTCAGCCAGATGGACAACCGCTAACTTTTTTTTTTTTTAATAATGAAATCCCCCCTTTTGACAAAGGGGCTCGCATGAATAGGCTCCAAATAACATCTCAAACACTTCTAATTGTTTTGAGGATAATATGCTAATCCGTGGGTTTGGCTTTGGTGTCTGTTGACAACGTTTCTCGTGCACTTCCAGCCCTTTGGCTCCTTTGGAAAAGGCAGAGCCCAGCGCACAAATCCCTGGGCAGCAGCAGAAAGCAGCCAGCCACTAGGATGCCCCCTACCCGCAGCCGCACCATATCAAAGCCAGTGGGTAGAGCACCGGACCTATAGAAATCCCGAGCAGGGTTTTGGGGATGAGACAGGGAGAAGATGGGTGCTGGGGGTGGGGAGATAGAACCTTTTGGTTTGGAGAATAAGTCCCAAAGAGTTGTGCTGAAAGGCACCCGAAGGTCCTTTCTCCCACAAAAAACAGCAATGTTCAAGCTAACGTTCACCCGGGGGCGGTGGGGGGGGGGGGGGGGGGGAAAGGTTTTTTTTTCCTTGTTAGTTAAACACGGAGGCTATGAGTTATAATTTTTATGATTTTTGAGCATGTCACTATCACCTCCCTGTTTCCCTCGCTCCCATCATGGGGGTCTTAGTAAAAAAGTCTCCCGTGGCATTTCTTAGACTTTTATTTTTTAACTTAGGAACAGTTCAGAGTGCCAAACCCCCAGAATAACCAGCAGCATGATTTTCAAACACACACACACACACACACATACACACACGGTTTCCACCCATCTTCCTAATCATTTAACGTCAACACCTACTGCAGGATGTAGGTGCTCCATGCGCAACTGGTTCCCAGTAGGTTCGCGTTTCTCTCCATTCCTTTGGAGTTTGCTTTTAAAAAAGGAAAATGCACCCCGATCTCAGAGGTCTGGGCCAGCCTTTTTCTTAGCTCATTTGCTCCTTGAAGCGGTCTGACCACTTTGTGAAGGACTCGGGAAGGAGTGATGTCCCAGGGAGCTAGACCCTTGTCCCGTCTTTAAAGGCAAAAAGTGGGTACGACCCAGACAAACCACAGACTCTAGCCCCCTTTGCACCGGGCCTGAAGGCCACCACCCCGGGCCAGCGCAGGCCAGCCACCAGCTGCCACGGCTGGAGTTGCTCTACGAACTCTCAGCCTCCCAGGGACCAGCTCCCAGCCCGGACCTGGCCTCCTGACTTCAGATTTTATGCACATCAAAGGTGATTATATATATTTTTTGCAATGACAGATTGTCTTTATTCAAAACATCTTTGTTCAACAAATGAACAGAATAAGGAGATGAAATCCCTCTAGGTACATTTCCAAGACATCGTCAAAACATTTACGACCATTTAGGATGTTTTTATTCTTTCCATTTTTGTTCACTTTCTACTTCCTGACTTCATAACCTGACATTCTGTCTAAAAGTAAACTTAGGTCTCTAGGAGCACTGCTTTATACAAAGTAAATAGTCATGTGGGTCCTTTTGTGTTACCTTTAAGGAAGCAAACATATCATAGCATGAGTTTTAAATAGGGATGTTTCCCTTCTGTAGTTTAAAACTTCTAAAGCCTTTCCCCCCACACATGAAGAGCCAACGGCACCTAGTTGTGTCTGGTGACAAAACACAGAGCTAACTCTTTTCTTCGGGGTGCAAAAGAAAAAAATATGCATATTCTAGATATAATACCAGGATCAGAGAGTTCTGGAGTCCAAAGCCCATCAGAGGAAAGAGAAGGGGACATAAATAAAGCCAACTGCCTACATTTTTTTTTGTCCAAAGGGGGTGCATTTGGAGATTTGATTTGGGACAGTTGGAGTAGGGACAACGGTACGGTGGTCATAATGTTCACAAGTTCCTGGCACCTGTCTGCGTCTTGGGTCGGGTAGGACGCCCCTACCATCCCCCTGGAAGAGAGAGGCAGAGTCTGGGGTAGGGTCGGGGGGGCAGCCGGCAAGGCTGGCCCCAAGGCGTTTGCAGGCCCCAGGCTAGGCGCAGATGGCAGGGTGCAAACCCCAATTCCAGGCCACCCTCCAGGTCTGGTGGGCTGGGCTGGGGGTTACATGGCTGTGGCGTGGGCTGACGAATAAGGGTCTATGCCAGTCTTGGTCATGCCGGGGAAGAGGATGTAGGCGACAGGGGGCTGCAGGGTGGAGGCGGACCAGGCGGTACAGTTACAGGGCACCACGTAGCCCGGGTTGGTGGGGGACGGGTGCGTGTGCGTGTGCTGGCTGGGGCAGCTGAGGCTGCCGAAGGCGCCGTTCTGGTAGCCCAGGGTGGACGCGTAGGGCAGCGCGCCGGTGGCCAAGGTGTGGGGCACTTCGCCCATCTTCTGGATGGCGCTCGAGCTAAACTGCGCAGGGTCCAGCAGGGAGTAGGGCGCCGAGGCGGGCGGCAAGAAGGCCCGGGCTTTCTCGGGCGCGCTCAGGAGGCCGTCGGAGGCCCCCACGGGCAGGCCGGCCGCCTTGAGCGGGTCCGTGTCGCCCAGGTAGGGCAGGGGGAAGACATACCTGTCCTTCTTGAGCAGATTCTTGGGCTTGCGCCGCGGCCGGTACTTGTAGTCGGGGTGCTCCTTCATGTGCTGGGCGCGGAGCCTCTTGGCCTCGTCGATGTAGGGCCGCTTCTCGGCCTCGGACAGAAGCTTCCACTCAGCGCCCAGGCGTTTGCTGATCTCCGAGTTGTGCATCTTGGGGTTCTCCTGGGCCATTTTGCGCCGCTGGCCTCGGGACCACACCATGAAGGCGTTCATGGGTCGCTTGATGTGGTCGGAAGGTTTAGACATGGTCCCGGAGGCTGGGCGGGTGGGGGCGGGGAGGGCGGGGGCTCTGCAGGCGAACGGGGCGCGGTGGTCGGTCTGCCTGTCTGTGCGTCCTGAGCCGGGACTCGGTGCTCCCCTCGCCTCCGCACCGCCGAGGGGAAGCCAGCGAGAAGCGCGAACCCCGCAAAGTTCAGCTGATCATGCCAGTCTCGCACCCAGGCGGGCCCCGGGGGGCGAGTGGGGACAGGGAGGGCGGGGGAGGAGGAGAGGCTGGCGGGCCAGGATGCTGCCGACACTCGCCGGGCTCCCGGTGCCGGAGTCTCTGGGAGGTGGTGGCCAGGTAATTTGTGGGAGAGGGCGGGAAGCTCCTCCTTCTGCCCCTCTCCACCTTCGCCTCCGCGGCGTCTCTTCTCTCCGGGGGGCTACGGCCGCGGCTCCCTCCTCCCGCCCGTGGCTCTCCCGGAGCTGCTTCTCCCGGCGCAGCACCTGGCGGAGAATGCGGGGCGGCTGGGGGACGCCAGCCAAAAGCGGCGAAGTTCAAAGGCGAGGTGGGCCGGGACAGCGCGCACTCTGACATAAGCGCGGGGCGGCGACTCCCCAACCTGGGCTCCAATCAGCGGCGGAGCCGGCGAGGGGCGCACCTGCCGCCGCGCCAGCCCAGGCTGGAGGGCGCGCGCCCGGCGGGGGCGGGGAGAGGTGCGAGGGAGAGGCCGCGGCGGGGAGGCGGCGGCGGTCGGCGCAGGACCGACCGCGGACGGGGCCCCCACATGGTTTGCGGCGCGTTCCACAAATTAAACTCTTTGTATCTGCTTTCTCTCCCGGTTGGCCAAGGAGCGTTCAGGCTCCGAATACAAAGACCCCGGGAAGGGGCCGCGAAGGGAACGAGCCGAGAGCGCAGGCTGATACAGAGGACAGCCTTGTCACGAAATGCAAGGACAGCCCGAGCCCGCGACCCCCCCTTGTCAAAGGTCCTTGGGAGAGAAAAAGAACCGACCAAACTCAGGTTTTAAAAGCGAAATAAACTTTTCGCGCCTTATCTCCGGCCGTCCTTGGGCTGCGTCCTCACGGGGTGCCCCTGAGGCGCCGCCTCCACCCCTGTTATCCCTCCTCTCCCCCCGCCACCCCCCGCAGGAAGCGCCCGGCCAAGCCCTGGGCCCCGGGTTAGCTCGGCGGGGCGCTCCCAGATGCTGCGGGGAGGCCCGGAGCCCCGCAGGGCAGAGGGGTCAGACCCTGGCTGCTGAGCCCCGGAGAGCACCGCGCTCTGCTCTGCGCGTTCCTGGAGGGGGCGGGAGTGGGGTTGCCATCCCGACCCCCCTTTACCTGATAATTATTCAGTGTTTTTGAAACCTCCAACTTCCCCTACACCTCGACCCCCACCGACAAGGCAGCCCGCAGGCCAGCCGGCGCCCGGCCGGAGGCGGCCTTTCCCGTGGCCCCTGCCGCAGCGCCCCGAGAGCCCAGCCTCCGGCGGCGGCCGCCGCGCTCAGGGTCGGGTGGTCCCCGGGGCCTCGGCCCGCCCAGCAGGAACGCGACACTCGTTTCTTGCAGCCAGACGAGCATTTTCGGGGGGAAGAGGACGAAATAACCTGCAGAGCGGACCCGCGCGCCTGTTTCCTTTGAATAATTGCCTGCCCGGTGTGAAATGCCCTTGGGGGAAATATTTATTAAATGGAAACCATTGTCCCAGGCCCAGCAGGACCTGCGTGTGTTCCAGGCTTATTGGCTTTTGCGTCAGCCTCTCTCGGGAGGGCCGACCGGACACGTGCACGGCTCCGCGGGCTCGGCGGGGTCGGAGGTGGGGGAGAGCCAGGCCGAGACCTAGGAGAAGGTGGGGGGAGAGGGTCTTTCTTTAGGGTATGGCGTGTCCAGTTTGAGGCGAAGGCTTTGCTTCTCCTTCCTGCCTGTTACAGAGACGCGTGGCATCTCTCATCCGTAGCTGGCTCTCCAGAGAGCTGAACACTGTGTGCCCATTTTACAGATCAGGAAACTGAGGCTGGGGAAGGCTACGACGTGGCTTGCAAAATGCGACCTCCGTGGGACGTGGTGATGACGGATGTACAGGACTTGAACGTCCTAAATTGGTTCCACCCCACAGGGCACCACTTGGGATTTGCTGGTGCTGCGGAACTCTCAAGGAGACGCTGAAGCCACCGGAACCAGCCGCGCAGATCAATGGCGCTGAGAGGCTAGCTGCCAGGACTGTTTCTGACTCACGCAGGCTCCTAGGGGACCCTCACACCTCCTTGGTGTCTTTACATTGCACTCAGCCTCCAGCCTGCCCTCTCCTTTGCAGATTTGATCTAGCTTGGGGTATCAAGGAGTAGAAGCATTTTTTCAGCCCCGTTCTGGGAGGGGTTCCAAGAGTCTGAGGCAGCCCTTACGCAGGTGGAACTAGTGTGCAGACAGAGCCCTGCTTTCAGGACCCGAGGATCTGGAGGATTTGGGGGAAGGAATGACAGAAATACTCCTATCTGTGGAGATCCCGTAGGGATCCACCCAACTCTCACATCAGCACACTCAGGGGACACCAAACCCACACACAGAGATCTGGGTTAATGCGAACCATCCTCTTGGAAACGGCTCACGGAGGGGGTCTGGCCCAGGGTCGTAGACCCTGTCTCTCTTCGATCGCCCTGAGGCTGCTCAGACAGATGGGCTCCCCTTCAGTCCCTCAACTCTCCCCCTCCTACTGCGCGGGCTTCTCTTAAATATCTCTGGCTCAGCCCTAGCTCTCAATTCAGAAGTCTGGAGGAGACTGGCACCCAGGGCTGGAAATGGTGGGGCGGCAGTTTTTGAGCCAGGCATTTCCTGACCTCCCAGGGTTCTGGAGCCCCAGGTGCTGGGTCCGGCTGCACTGACCTTGACGGGCGCCACCCATCTCCCCCTGCACTTCTTGACCTTGAGACTTGAACTCAGTACTGAGTGAACAGCGCAGCCGCGCACACCACTCACGCAGTGCTGCTTGGCCGCGGGTTTGCTCAGGACTCTTTAGAGCTGGGCCCCACACAGGACTTGCCATGACCCCAGGGCCTGACCTGGTGCTGTCTGCAGCCCAGACCTCTTTCATGCGTGTCCCTCTGAGCTCTGCCTCCCCCATAGGCCTAGGCAGCGAGGCAGACGTTCTAAAGAGGAGACCCCTGGGGAGAAGCCACAGCTGTGATCACCGCTGGAACAAGCCTGAGGACAGAGGTCGTCTACACGCGCCGCCTCCTACTTTATCAATAGTAGGAAGCGAGGGCCATAGGCCACTAGGCCACCCTCCAGGGCTGGGATGTCCCTGGGATAAGGCCTTTCCTCTTCTGCGTTCTCCTACAGTCCGTGCGCCTTTACGCAAGTCTGGTCGAGAACCCACGTGTTTCCAATAGAAGTTGAGAGGTCACGAGCATGGAGGTCACCACCCCCACGGACTTCTCGCCCCGCCCACTCTCTCCAGCCCCCCCACTAGACGCGCGCTCCTGGCTTTGGCTTCTGGGCCTTTGTATCGAGCTCCCTCCCAACTCCTGTGCGCACATCAGGTCTCCAAAAGGCTTCACCTGCGCTGGGGAGCCTCCTTTGGTCCCAGGCTGGGGTAAGGCCACTTTTAGGTTCTCACTCGCACAACCTCTCCTCCTCACGCCCTCTGCCCAGCCTCTAGTGGAGCCACTTTGCAGCCCGTGAGACTTCGAGCTCCTTGAAGGTGGGGTGGTCGCTGCGTGCTCTCCATCTTCCCGTGCCCAACGGCAGCACAACGCTGAGCGCACAGAAGACGCGGGGTAGTTTCCTCCTTCTGCTCGGGCTTAAACTTTTCCCACAGGCCTTTCCCTTCCTCGCAGCTTCGGACACAGGCCCCCAGATGCAGCCTAGTAGAGCCAAGGGCGCAAATCCCCAGCTGCCAGGCCCGCACCCCCCTGTCTGGCATCAATGCTCCGCAGCCCTCAGCCGCCACCCGCTCCCCTCTGCTGGACAGAAGGTCTCTGCTCCGAGGCCTTCGGGACTGAACCGCAGCCCGGCGAGTAGAGGAAGATGTGCAGACCTTGGCTTTCAGAGCATGGCTGGGAGGTGGAGTGGAAGAGGGGGTCTTGCCACGTGGGTCGCACCCAGTTGTTTTTCGGAAGGGACCCAGAAAGTGGCCTTCCGTCGGGGCGAGCGGAGGAGCTGGGCGCTCGCGGGACGCCCCTCCGGGGTTCGGGGAGGACAGGAGCGAAGTTCCAAGTGCGGGTTTCCCAGAGCCTCTGCGCGCAGCCGGCTTCCTCTCTGCGGTGAGCGAGAGCGCGAGGCACGCCGCAGTCCAGCTGCCCGAGCGTCAATCCGGCCCATCTCTGAGCGTTTCCGACGCAGAAGCCAACTTGAGGGTGATAGAATGAACTCGGGAAATAACGCACTTCGGTGAAGTCATAAACTTTTAATTTTATTATGAGCGAAAATATTCTATTACGATATTTTGGGTTCCCCCACCTCCCTTTTTCTGTTTGTTTTCCAATTCAGAGACCTCATCTCTCTCATCTCTCGAGAGTGCTGGAAAGGATCCAGGACTCTGGTCCTATTAAGACAGTTCCTGGTAATTACCCTAGCTAGTTCTTCCCTCCAGAGCCCCCAGCCCAGCCTGCTGGGAGAGTTTCAAATTTTGTAAAAAACTCCTGGGGCCCTCGCCCAGTTCGCCCAGGAGGGGGTGGCTTCCAGCAGGAAACAATTCCAAACAGAATAAACTCTGGTCCCAGAACAAATGCCGGGAAAGCCTGCAATAGTGCGTTCAGCTATGCAGGGCTAGCGGGGCTCTCTGCTGGGCTGAAGGACACTTCTGTCTCAACACCAGGAGCACACCCAGGTAAGGAGACCTTTTGATACTTCAAACTGCCTTAACTTGAGTAGCTGGAGTCTCCTGGTAGCAGAGACCGCGTGATCTCCCACGTGGTGCAAGTTAATAGATGATCACCTCAGTTACCTAACTTGTCTGTGTCCTGGTTTCCTTGTCTGTAATGGGCATAATGGAATAGTATTAGGGCTAAATGAGTTATTACCAGAAAAGCCCTTAGAACAGTGCTTGGCATATGAAACTGCTCAATAGATGGTCAGGTTATATCATGTTATTACAGAAATGAGGAGTTAATTTTTGACAGTGATAAGGGGTCACCAGGTGAGGAGACAGGGGCGGAGATGAGGAAGGTGTTTACTTTACATTGGGTGGTGGGGAACCTGAGCACAGCAAAGAGCCAGCCAACCTTGTTGTGGATGGGGAGGGGTAAAGCAGGAGAGGCAGGAAATGGCACCACCTGGAGAGGAGACTAACTGAAGGTCCCTGAAGGATTTAAGGAGCCAGTGTGGCTGAAACCTGGCCATGGCCCTGGGCAGAGTTTAAGGAAAAGGCTGAGTGAAGCTGGGAAAAGGCTGGGTGTTTCCCAGGCTCAGGTTATTCAACGTCTTGGAGATTCCGAGTTTGTCTCCATCACATGTATTGGGAAGTCATGGAAATGAAACACACCACGATTATTTAACAACAATCCCAGCAACCATGCACAAAAAATACGAATTTTCAGTCACTTGACTTGTGGAAGCCTCTCACCTTTCACCTAAAATTGGTCCAGAAATTTTATAAATAGGTAGATTTTTATTTGCCCTGGGGTCAGCTGCTTGACCATTCCTTAAAGAATATTGCCACCCTCCTGAATGCTCTGGGCTCCCCTTCTCTCTCCTTTTAGAAAGTGAGGAATAAAAGAAGAGATGCTCCATTCATAGCTGTTCATGATTCTGACAACATGCCCACCGATAGTACATAATAGCAGCCCAGTGCATCCTTGGCTTATTCTTCCCACTTTCCACCGAGTGAAATTCTCCTGTTTCCCTGTGGGGGGCCCAAAGCTTCTAAGTTGGCCTTACCTGGAGAAACTGAGTCTACATATAGCCATCTTAAATATCACCACTTAAGAAATATAGGATTTGTATATGAGTAAATGGGGTTTCTTAGGCTTAAAAAAAAAATCCCAGTGGTTATAAGAACAGAAAAGACATTTTGTTTCTAAGAATAAAAACCAAAAGAATGTCAGCATTGTATGCCTCTGCCTTGGGTTTCCTTGTGCTCAGGTTTTTCACATGCATTAGAGTTCTCCTACCCCTATTCTTTTACTGTAAGAATCCTTGGTCAGCTTTTATCATAAATAATACTCTTTAAGGCTCTGTGTTTGCTAATGCAACCAGCCAAGTTATTGGAGCATACATTCTCTTGCCAGTTTTATCACAAATTATATACTGCGGAGGATAAGACCAAACTCTTGGCAACAAGCCCCAATCAAGGATCAGAATAACACTTCCTCTCTTTTGTGGCACCTGTCTTTGCTCACAACCTAAATAACAGGAAATATTAGATCACTCGGCAGTTGCAAAAGATGCTACATTAAATACTTATTTTCATGTACCTGGTGTTTCTTTAAAGCATCATTTTTACATGTTCTGAACCCCAAACAACCCTTAACATTTTATTTAATAAAAAAGTCATTGAAGTATTTGTTGAGTGATTGATGGTTAAGTAGGAAGAGCTATCAATATAAAATTCAAGACTTAGGGTTTCTAATTACTATGAGTCCTCAGACAAATTACTTGACTTATCTTGGCCCCTGGTGTAACAAATTACCTTAGTAGTGACTTAAAATAACAAACTTTTATTATCTTATATGGTTTCTGAGAGTCAAAATACAGGAACAGCTTAGCTAGTTGGTTCTGACTCAGGATTTCTTGTGAGAGGGCATCAATATGTTGGAGCTGCAGTCATCTGAAGGCTTGTTTGAACTGGAGAGTCTGCTTCCAGATTCAGTCATGTAGCTGATGGTAAGAGGTCTCTAGATTGTCACCACATGGGTCTTTCCCTAAAGGCTGCTCACAATATAGTATCTTAATTCCCCCTGGTGCAAATGATTGGAGAGAGATTGAGCCAAAAGCCTGGTACAATGTGGGAGGAGACTAAAGAGGAGTATGAACACTGGGAGGAGGGATCATTGGGGGCTTCCCTACCAGAGGGTCCAGCTGTATAACAGAGGGGAAGAGCCTTGTAGACAGCAAAACACCGTCACTCTAAGTTACCCTCTCCGCTAGCTGCTAGCCTTTGGCAGAATTGTGCAGAGAACCTCATTTTGTCCTAAATGTTACCACTTCCCTCTGTTAGCACAAATTTGGCCCTGCTGGAGCTGTCTCTTGTCCCTTTTCCAGTTTCTTTAATGCCATTCTGTCCCTCACCATTCTCATTCCAAAACTGTGTCCTATTAACTTCTGTCCGTTGAATCCCAGCTAAGGCTCACTAATTATTAGGGTGTAAAAAAAGACTTGAGAAGCTGGGTTTTAGACGAGGACTGCTGAAGACCCAGTTCCACAAGACCATGATGGGGAGATTATAGGCAGTGTTGCTGATACTATGGGGAAGGGACTCCCTTGTAGCATCTCTGAAATGACATCACTTCACTCTTCTGAGCTAATCCTGATATCTATAGTTATATAAGACATGACAATAGGGGAAAGGACAGTCTTTTCAATAAATGGGAAAACTGAACAACCACATGGAAAAGAATGAAACTCTTTAGCATAAACAAAAATTAACTCAAAATGGATTAAAGACTTACATGTAAGACCTAAAACCATATAACTCCCAGAAGAAAACATAAGGGGTAAGCTCCTTCACATATGTCTTGGTGATGACTTTTTAAAATCTGACACCAAAAGCCAAAGCAACAAATGCAAAAATGAACAAGTGGGACAATATCATACTAAAAAGCTTCTGTACAGTAAAAGAAACCATCAACAGAATGAAAGCCCACTGCATGGGAGAGAATATTTGCAAATCATATATTTGATAAGGAGATAATATTCAAAATATGTAAATCACTCACAAAGCTTAATAGCAAAAATAATCTGATTAAAAAAGGGTAGAATATCTGTATAGGCATTTTTTCTAAGACATACAGAAGGCCAACATATACATGAAAATATGCTCAACATCATCAATTAGCATAGAAATGCAAATGAAAACCACAGTGAAATATCCTTTCATACCTGTTAGAATGGCTGTTATAAAAAAGACAAGAAATAAGTATTGGCAAAGATGTGGAGAACAGGGCAGCCTTAGAAATATAAATTGGTATAGACACTGTGGAAAATGGTAGAAAGGTTCCTCAAAAAATTCAAAGTGAAACTACCAGATGATGCAGCAATTCCACTTCGGGGTATTTATCTGAAAAAAATGAAAACCAACTTGAAATGATATATGTATATACCCCCATGTTTATTGCATCATTGTTTCCATTAGCCAAGTTATGGAAACACCTAAGTGTATATAAATGGATGAATTGATAAAGAAATTGTAGTGTGTGTGTGTATGTGTGTGTATAAATGCAATGTTATTCAGCTATAGAAAAGAATAAAATCTTGCCACTTAATGCAACATAGATGGATCTTGAGGGATATTGAGGGGATTATGCTAAGTTAGACAAAGACAAATAACATATAATTTATCTTATATGTGGAAGCTAAAAAATCAAAACAAAAGCCAAACTCAGACAAAAGATTGGTGGTCAAAAGGTAAAAAAAAAAAAAAGGTCATGGCTGGTATTGTTCAATAGTTAGAGTGTCGGCCATGCACAGAAGGGTTGACAGTTTGATTCTGGGTCAAAGGCATGTACCTGGGTAGCAGGTTCCATCCCCTCTCTGCTCCTTGCTTGGCGTGGGTATGGAAGGCAACCAGTCAACGTGCCTTGTTCACACTGATGTTTCTCCTCCCCACCTCCCTTCTTTTCACTCTCTAAAAATCAATGGAAAAAATATCCTTGGGTGAGGATTAACAGTAAAAAACAGAAAAGGTTAAAAGATTACTCTACACAGCAAAGCTATCATTTAGAACTGAAGGTCAGATAAAGAGCTTCACAAACAAGAAAAAACTAAATGAGCTCATCAACAAACTATCCTATCCAATAAAAGAGAAATATGCAAATTGACCATCACTCCAATACACAAGATGGCTGCCCCCATGTGGTCAAAGATGGCTGCCCCATGTGGACACAAGATGGCCGCCACAAGATTGCCAGCAGGGGAAACAAGTTAGGGGTGACTGTGCTGGCCGAGGAGGGCAGTTGGGAGGGACAAGGCCTGCAGGCAAGGGCAGTTAGGGGTGACCAGGCCTGCAGGGGAGGGCAGTTGGGGAGGACCAGGCCTAAACTGGCAGTCAGATATTCCTCGAGGGGTTCCAGATTGGAGAGGGTGCAGGCTGGGCTGAGGGACACCAACCTCCCCTCCCCCCCCACTATACACAAATTTTGTGCACTGGACCTCTAGTTATTACATGAAATGTTAAAGGATATTCTTTGAGAAAAGCAAGAAGAAGAAAAAAAGTTAAAAAATAAGAACAATAAAATGGCGAAAAATACATAACTATCAACAGTTGAATCTAAAAATCAAAATAAAAGAACAGGAAATCTAATGAACAAAATAAACTGATGAATAAAAATGGAACCAGAGGCATGGAAACATGGAACACACTGAGGAGTCTCAGAGAGAATTGGGGAGTGGGGGCGGAAAGAGACTAACCAAAGATCTTACATGCATTACCTATGGACACAGACAATAGGATGGTGAAGGCCTGGGATGGGGCAGGAAACCTGGTGGAGGGGTCAATGGGGGAAAAAAAGAGGGCATCTGTAATGCTTTCAACCATAAAGATTTGAAAAATCAAAAAGATAAAAAGAAAACAAAACCCCCCAGTTAAAGAAAAAGAGGAAAATAATAATTAAAAGACCCCACACACAAAAAGGGAAAAACTTTTAAGTAAAACATTAATTAGCAATCGATGAGGAGCCAGTATATTGACTTAGAATATGCTGATCAATTTGACTTTTTTATTTAAATTTTATTTTATTTAAAACAATCGGATAGTATTAAAGCCTGGTAAGTTGCCTGACCCAGAACACTCCTGCTCTTCATGTCCCCCATAAAGAGCTTCTCTCCAGAGGTAATCATTTTCCATTACAGTATTTCAGAATCTCTTCACATCTCCATATTTCTAAAGAATGTGCAGACTGTTATTGCCTCCATAGGAGAAAAGTTAGTTCTCACCTGACTCTGCCTTCACCTCCTCTACTTCCCTTCTTCCACCATTGTAGTACTTCTATTATAGTTTTTTTTGTAGTAGTTCTATTACAGTTTTTTTTGTTAGAAGCATTTATATTATGCCTATGCAAATATTCATAGTTGTGCATTATGACTTTTATGACTATTTCAATTTTTTACTTCCTACTCATTGCCCTATTACCCACTTATTTGGTTTGCTTTGTAACTGTCACTGATTCTGCCCAGTTTCCCATAGCCTCTCATAATTTCCCTCAAGGTCAGCCATGTCAGGTAGTCTATCATTCTCATCTCTTTCTCAGAGACATCTTTTCTGGAGGCCCTTTCTTTATGGGTTGACTTCCCTATTTTCCATTTCTCATATCTTCCCCTTTCATGTCCACTGCATGTTTTGTTGGAGTGTAACTTCCAGTATTTTTATCAGGTTGAAGAGATGGCATAACAATGGCAGTCTTCTAAGTCCCAATATGGAGTGGTTGCTATTCTGCCTGGTGCTTGTGTTCTCCCTTCATCTTCACCCAGAACATTTCCTTTACTTCTCCTGGAGCTTCAGTTTTTATGTCCTGTCTACCCCTTCATATTTCATCTTTCATGCTTTTTAGTTTTATTTGTCCTCACTTTTGCTCCTCTCCTGAGCTCTGGCACCCTACCTCTAACTTTCTGAGTTCCTCTCTGTCTTACCTCTTGGCATTCTTTCTCCTCTGCCTTCCAGGGGTCAGTGCCCTCATGCTGTCTGTGGCAGTCCTGCTCTTTGCAAAGTAGCAAATGCCTCTTTACTCTTATTAGAACTCTCCCTAAAAATCTTACAAGGGAACAGTTATATCTGGAACAGTCCTGACTTAGGGATCTGGGAGAGCTGACATCTCTGATCCTTATGTGAGTTAGTGGCAAGAGGGAAAGTTCAGTCATGACCTAGACCTGGTAAAGCCTCCTCGGCCTAGGGTGTTGAGGGCCCAACAAGACTTGATGGAGGAGTTGGGTAGAGGAGGGGATCTGTCTTTTGAGGTCATTATCCATTGAATTTCAGTCAGACCAGTGAGGCAAGACATAGAGTCAGAAAGTAATTTAAGAGCTTTTTTGGAGTTTCTAGCAGGGGAACATAGCTACTAGTACATATACTCTGGACTAAAGACCAGTCCTCTCCGCTGGAGAGAAGGTCATCCTCTTTGACTGAGTTCACAGCTTCGGCAGTAATGCTCATGGATCAGTGAATGGGGAAGGGGACATCTGCCTAGCCAGCCAGGTCAGCTGAATCAACCCTGGTAATCAATGGGTTGACAGATGTTACAACCAGATCACCCTCATATCCAGAAAGTAATTTGAGAGCAGACAATTATAGCAGGTAGCAGCCAACAATTATTGAAATTTTCTTTTCTCATATTATATATCAGGTGCTATGCAAAAACTCTTTACATGCATTATTTTATTTAATACTCAATAAGCCTGGGTGTAGAAATTTGTTGTTATCCACATTTTGAAGAGAAGGAAACTGAGGGCCCCTAAAATTTAGACAGAACTACCCCAAGTCAAAGAGCTAGTAAGTGCTGGATCCAGGATTTGAACTCAGGTTCAAGAGCCCTTATCTTACTACCCTGATTCCCCTCAATATGATCTAGTCCTAGTGTGAACTTGGATGGAACCTAAGCATGATAGGAAGCAGAGGAGGACAGCACAGATCCTTGAGGGCTATCTCTTAACAGAAAGCTCCTTGAGCGGGGGCCTTGACCCTCTTATTTCATGAAAGGATGGGAAAAATTATAAAAGCTGAGAAGAAAGGAGGAAGCAATTCAGATAGGGAGGTATGTGCATTGGGGCAGATACAGAAATGGGATGAAGGACTCATTGTGAGCTGGAGAAAGGTGAAAAGTAAGGTTAACCAGATATCAATAGATTTAATGAAAGAATGAAGGGCTGGCAATCTATTAGATGGGAAACTAAACCTGTACATTTTGGAGATGAGGAATGAGTGATTTAAAATGGGACTTCATGAAGTTTAATATGAGAGTGTTATATAGATGGATGGAAATGGGAAGAAGTTGGAAGTTACTCTGTACTTATTTACTGTCACTGTTTATTCAGGATAAGCATTTGAAATGTCTCTGCTAATGCAACATTTTTTTCCCCAACAAATTTCCCTAAATTCTTACTTGTATCAGAAAGCAGAATGTCCAGTTTGCTGATGAGGACTTATTTTGGTCTGTTATTATGGTTTTAACCAAATATATCTTGCAGCAGTTCTTTGCTAAAAATATTTTTAGGTTTGCATTTACTATGCTAGAGTGGATTGATCCCCTTATCAACCTATGTTCAACAGCTACATTCAGTAGGATAATTTTAGCAATGATTAGACTTCTCTACAAATCAGGACAGTCCATTTATAATCCTCAAATTATCATTTAAAAGTTAATCTCTATCCTTGTATTTCACAGTGCTTATTATACACAGAGATTATTTGTTTATTAATCTCCACAATAGACACAGATAATGAGAGAAAGAAGCCTCCTTGGAATGATGTGTCAAGGGTCACTTATGTACTTGCAGGCCATGGGGTGAGGATTGGTACATAGGTCGTCTGATCCTATTCTAGTGGACTGCCTTGCTGAAATACTTGTTTCAAAGATGTCCAAATGTAGGGCATCTTTATCAGACATGTGAAGATGGACTTGAGCTGAGTAAGTAGGTCAGATACCTTGAATTTTTGTGTGGTTCTGGCTGGTGGCACAGACCACCCTCCTCATTTGTGAACAATCCTATTGTGATTCTCTGACTTGTGATAGGCAATGCTGACTGCACAGTTATCAGACATTTCCCCTATTCTCCTTTGCTAATCAGACCTTGAGTATTTCAATGTCCAAATACCTAGGGGTAATTTGATTAAACCTGTAATAGAGTGTCCATCTGCTTTCCAGTGATTGGCTTAAAGATGAGCATGTGATCCAGTCTGCTCTGGGGGTGGGGTCTAGGAAAGTTTTCCTTGCTCTTCAAAAGACTTGCACAGAAGGAAATGATTCCCAGTTTTTCTGTTTTGAGATGCTGTCTACATGTTACCACTTCGTCATTGGAGCTAGGGTGGTCTTCTTAAAACCTTGAAGGGATGGCTGAAGAGAACACATCAAGAAGATGAGGATGGGGTGTGGTACAAGGGGAAGAATCTAGTTCCTAGATGACTTGGTCTCATTGCTGATAACCACTTTTGGAATACAATTTTGAAACTTCTTGATATGTGAGAGAATTCATTTTCCTTTTTGTTTAAGTCCTTTCTGGTTAGGTTTTCTGTTGGTACAGTCAAAAGCTCCTTATTTCTTGCAAAGCCTCCCTTCTTCACCATCTCAAGTTTTGTCTAGGATTGGACTTAGCTGAAGTTATACAACCTGGCTAAGCTTTTACATGTAGAGTTTGAAGCTCTTTCGGTATGCACATCTGAGTCTTATTTTTATGGATTTTCTGTTCAATTGTACTCTATTTTCACATACTTTAATGTAGTAAAATTGTGATTATTTTTATTGACCAGTTTATTTGGGTTGGCATCAGCTGGCTGTATAAATAACCACTCAGTTTAACAATCCAGGAGGAATAGAAATAAGCTGGGATGAATTTCTCCCTATAATTATCTTAGAACAGTAGATACTTTCTATTTTACAGCTGCTGGGAAACATGATGTGCCCCCCGCCCCCCACTCACATTATAGCTTCCTAGGTTCTATCCCAAGTCTTATGATTGTGCTGATTTCAGCAGTCCTGTTGCAGCTGTGTGGCTGCTTAGGTGTCCCTCTATTCATCTATTTTTCTGACTGCACTTCCTTCAGTGAGGCTGCACTAAAGATCCTCCAGACTGTAGTCATTTCCCCAGTGAAGTCTCTTATCATCTCTCCATGTTCAAACTTGGCTATTTCTTCCCCATCTTTTTTTACGTCACAGAAGAAGAGGTGGTGTTCTTTTTCTTAAAAGTTCCCTGTACCACTGCATCATTCCTCTATCTTCTTCCTACTCTAGGCCTGGGCCCTTTTTATTAACAGGTTTCTGCAAAAATATAATCTTTTCTGCCTAGAGATGGACTCTAATTTCTGTTTTCTTGGGACAAAAAACAAGCTGACCATACTGCTTCCTCAATGTACCATCCCATGATCCCTTTTCCCTTCACAAAATCTTTCTTGCTTTTGCATTACAGGAGAAATAGGAGAGTGCTGTGCTGAGTTTCTCCCTGTAATGATCTTGGAATAGTAGTTTCTGCTCCAGATTTCTAGAATGGAAAGATCATGCCTGTGGTTCCATGTCTTTCCTGCACCTCTGGTCCTGCATACCCTCCCTTCTGTTCCTTGATTCCACAAATTACCAAAAGTGAACTAGCAAAGGCAGCTAGACTCTACTAATTACAAATGCATGACCTTTGCTCAGCCCTGCTTTCCCTTGACTATTTGCAGCAGTTGGCGGTACTGTCCATCCTCTAAACTTTTCTGTCCCAAAAAGGCTGACCTCAGCCTTTTGCCTTCTCCCTTTCCATTGGCTCTCTGGGAGAGCCCAGTCCTGTACTGAAACCTATCAGCTGAGTTAAGATGAGCTTGAGGCCAAGAATAGTCTGGTTAATCTTGTACCTGGGACACTTCAACGTCTTCTATCTAATAGCTCACCAGATGTCTGCTCAATGGACTCAGACCTGTCTTCTGCTCTGACCTCTCCACCAAATTCTAGTCCTGATTTCTTCTATCCAAAGCAGGAAGTAACTATTTTTCCATCTATACTAAATCCCCACTCTTCTTCCTTGTTTATTTCTGCCTATAGTGGCATTATTTATTGGGGCTGGGAATGTTGGTTTTATCATGGACTCTTCTTTTTCCTTCTCTCAGATGCTGCCAACCACCAACTTTCCTTTCTTCTTAATGCCTGCCTCCTTTTCTTTTCCCATCTTTAGCTCTTGTCACTTCCAACTAGTGCACGCAGTAACCACCTTTTTATTTTTTTTCCTATTTTTTATTACTGTATTACATGTGTATATATCTTCCCATTGCCCCCCCACACACCCACTCCTATGCATTCCCTAACATCCCAGTGTTTTGTGTCCATTAATTATGCTTATATGCATGCATACAAATCCTTTGATGGATCTCTCATCTACCCCACCTCTTCTTAACCTTCCCACTGAAATTTGACATTCTGTTTCATGCTTCACTGCCTCTGTATCTATCTTTTTGTTCACCAGTTTATAATGTTCTTTATTATCCATAAATGAGTGAGATCATGTGGTATTTTTCTTTCATTGATTGGCTTATTTCACTTAGCATAATGCTCTCTAGTTCCATCCAGGTTGCTGCAAAAGGTAAGAATTCCTTCTTTTTTTTTTCTTTTTTTTTCTTTCTTTTTTTAAATTAATTTTTTATACATATCTCCCCATTGCCCCCCCTCCCTCCCAGGCATACCCCAACCCCCCAGTGTCTATGTTCATTGGTTATGATTATACGCATAGATACAAGTCCTTTGATTGATCTCTTATCTACCTCACCTAACTTTAATCTTCCTGCTGTAATTTCACAGTCTGTTTGAAGCTTTACTGTCTCTGTATCTATCCTTTTGTTCATCAGTTTATAATGTTCTTTATTATCCCCCAATGAGTGCGATCATGTGATGCTTCTCCTTCATTGACTGGTTTATTTCACTAAGCATAAAGCTCTCCAGTTCCAACCAGGTTGCTGCAAATGGTAAGAATTCCTTCTTTTTAATGGCAGCATAGAATTCCATTGTGTAGATGTACCACAGTTTTCTGATCCACTCATCTGCTGACGGGCACCTAGGCTGTTTCCAAATTGTGGCTATTGTAAATTGTGCTGCTATGAACATAGGGGTGCATATATCCTTCTGATTGGTGTTTCTTAGGATACATTCCTAGGAGTGGGATTACTGGGTCAAATGGGAGTTCCATTTTTAGTTTTTTGAGGAAATCCATATTGTTCTCCACAGTGGCTGCACCAGTCTGCCAGAGAGCGAGGGTTCCTTTTTCTCTGCATCCTCACCAACACTTGTTGTTTGTTGATTTGTTGATGATTGCCATTCTGACAGTTGTGAGATTGTATCACATTGTTGTTTTGATTTGTATCTCTCGGGTAATTAGTGTTTTTGAGTATGTTTTCATGTGTCTCTTAGTCTTCCTTCTGTCTTCTTTTGAAAAGATTTTATTTAGGTCTATTGCCCATTTTGTTATTGGATCATTTATCTTCCTTTTATTAAGTTGTATAAGTTGTCTGTAGATGTTGAGATTAAACCTTTATCAGTGATAACATTTGCAAATATGTTCTCCCATACAGTGGGCTTTCTTATTGTTTTGTTAATGGTTTCTTTTGCTGTGAAAAAACTTTTTATTTTGATGTAGTCCCATTTGTTTATTTTCTCTTTAGCTTTCATTGCCGTAGGAGCAGTCTCAGTGAAGAAGTTCCTCGACATATGACTGAGATTTCTCTGCCTGTGGATTCCTCTAGTATTTTTACTGTTTCCCATCTTATGTTTAAGTCCTGTATCCAGTTTGAGTTTATTTTTGTGTATGGTGTAAGTTGGTGGTCCAGTTTCATTTTTTTGCATTTATTTGTCCAATATTCCAAATACCATTTATTGAAGAGACTGTCTTAACTCCATTGTATGTTCATGCTTCTTTGTCAAATACTAATTGAGCATAGTGGTTTGGGTTGATACCTGGATTCTCTATTCTATTCCATTGGTCTATATGTCTGTTCTTGTGTCAGTGCCTGGCTGTTTTGACAACAGTGGCTTCATAATACAGTTTGAAATCCAATATTGAGATCCCACCTACTTTATTTTTCTTTCTCAGGATTGCTGTGGCTATTTGTGTGTTTTTTTTTTTTATTCCAGATGAATCTATAGAGAGTTCTTTCTAGGTCTGTGAAATATGCCACTGGTATTTTAATGGGGAGTGCATTGAATCTATAGATTGCTTTGGGTAGTATGGACATTTTAATAATGTTAATTCTCCCAATCCATGAGCATGGTATGCTCTTCCATCTGTTTACGTCTTCCTCTATCTTTCTTTTTCAGTGTCCTGTAGTTTTCCACGTATAGGTCTTTTACCTCACTAGTTAAGTTTATTCCTAGGTATCTTAATTTTTTTGGCGTGATGTAAATGGGATTGCTTTTCAGTCTCTCTTTCTGTAAGTTCAGTATTGGTGTATAGAAATGCCATAGATTTCTTGGCATTAATTTTGTATCCTGCTACATTGCCAAATTAATTTATTAAGTCTATTAGTGTTTTTTTTATGAAGTCTTTCAGGTTTTTTATGTACAGTATCATGTCATCTGCAAATAAGGACAGCATTACTTCTTCTTTTCCAATTTGGATGCCTTTTATTTCTTCTTCTTGTTTAATTGCAATGGCTAATACTTCTAGTACTATGTCAAACACGAGTGATGAGAGTGGGCATCCCTGTCTTGTTCCTGTTCTTAGGGGAAATGGTTTTAGTTTTTGCCCATTGAATATGATGTTAGCTGTGGGTTTATCATATATAGCTTTTATTATGTTGAGATATGATCCTTCTATTCCCACCTTGTTGAGAGTTTTTCAAGAAAGGGTGTTGGATTTTATCAAATGCTTTTTCTGCATCAATTGATATGACTGTGATTTTTATCTCTCAATATATTAATGTGATGTATCATGTTTATTGATTTGCAGATATTGTAGCATCCTTGCATTCCTGGGATAAATCCTACTTGGTCATGGTGTATGATTTTTCTGATGTACTGCTGGATTTGATTTGCTAGAATTTGGTTGAGGATTTTAGCATTTATGTTCATGAGGGATTTTGACTTGTAATTCCCTTTCATTGTGTTGTATTTATCTGGTTTTGGTATTAGGGTGATGCTGAGTTCATAGAAGGAGCTTGGAAGTTCTCCTTCTTCTTAAATTTTTTGGAATAGTCTGAGGAGGATAGGTTTTAATTCTTCCTTGAATGTTTGGTAAAACTTCCCTGTGATTGCGTCTTGTCCCAGGCTTTTGTTTGCTGGAAGCATTTGATGACTGCTTCAATTTCTTCCATAGTTATTGGCCTATTGAGATGTTTAGATTCTTCCTGATTGAGTTTTGGAAGGTTATATTTTTATAGAAATATGTCCATTTCCTCCAGGTTGTCCAGTTGATTGGAATAGAGTTGTCCATAGTGTGTGTGTGTGTGTGTGTGTGTGTGTGTGTGTGTGTGTGTGTGTGTATTTAACAATCCTTTGTATTTTGGTGGGGTCTGTTATTTCACCTCTTTCATTTCTGATTTTGTTGATTTGGATCCTCTCTCTTTGCTTGTTGGTGAGCCTGGCTAGAGGTTCATCAATCTTGTTTATCCTTTTAAAGAACCAGTTCTTACTTTTGTTGATCTTTTGAATTGTTTCTTTGGTCTCTATGTTGTTTATCTCTGATCTTTACTATTTCCTTCCTTCTGCTTCCTTCTGCTTACATTGGGCTTTTCTTGTTATTCCCTTTTTAACTCCTTTAGTTGTAGGGTCAGGTCATTTATTACCATTGTTTCTTGTTTTTTGCAATAGGCTTGTAGAGCTATGAACTTTCCTCTCAAGATTGCTTTCACTCTGTCCCATAGATTTTGGATTGTTGTATTTTCATTGTCATTTGTTGCTATGATGTTTTTTATTTCTACCTTGATCTCTCTGGTTACCCAGTCATTGTTTCATAGCATGCTGTTGAGTCTCCATGTGTTTGATTTGTTTAGATTGTTTTTATTGTAGTTGATTTCCAGTTTTATGCCACTGTGATCTGAGAAGATGCTTGATATGATTTCTAGTTTCTTGAATTTGAAGAGACTTTGCCTATGACCCAACATATGGTCTATCTTTGAAAATTACCCTTGTGCACTTGAGAAGAATGTATATTCTGTGGCTTTGGGGTGGAATGTTCTGAAGATGTCAATCAATTCCATCTGGTCTAGTGATTCATTTAGGATTGATGTTTCTTTGCTGATTTTTTGTGTAGAGGATTTGCCCAATGGTGATAGTGGGGTATTAAAGTTTCCTACTAGATTGTATTACTGTCAACCTCTCCCTTGATATCCTCGAGGAGTTTTTTTAAAAAAAATGTATTTGTGTGCTCCTATATTGGGTGCATATATGTTTACCAGAGTTATTTCTTCTTGTTGGGTCGCTCCTTTTAGTATTATGAAGTGGCCTTCCTTATCTCTTATTATGTTCTTCACTTTGAGATCTAATTTGTCAGATATCAGTATTATTACCCCAGCTTTTTTTTCATTTCCATTTACCTTTCAGCATTTCATATAATACTGGTTTGGAGTTGATGAACTCCTTTAGCTTTTTCTTCTCTGTGAAGCTCTTTATCTGCCCTTCAATTCTGAATGTTAGCTTTGCTGGATAGATTATTCTTGGTTGTAGGTTCTTGCTATTCATCACGTTGAATATTTCTTGCCACTCCCGTCTGGCCTGCATCGTTTCTGTTGAGAAATCAGCTGACAGTCGTATGGGTGCTCCCTTGTAGGAGCACTGTTTTTCTCTTGCTGCTTTTAATATTCTCTCTTTGTCTTTTGCTCTTGGTATTTTAATTATGATGTGTCTTGGTGTGGTCCTCTTTAGATTCCTTTTATTTGGGGTTCTGTGTGCTTCCTGGACTTGTAAGTCTATTTCTTTTACCAGATGTGGGAAGTTTTCAGTCATTCTTTCCTTAAATAGGTTTTCAGTATCTTGCTCTCTCTCTTCTTCTGGCACCCCCACAATTCTGATGTTGGTACGCTTGAAGCTGTCCCAGAGGCTCCTTACATTATCTTTACATTTTTGGATTCTTTTATCTTCTTGCTTTTCCAGTTGAATGTTTTCTGCTTCTTTATATTTCAAATTTTTGACTTGATCCTTGCCTTTCTCTAGTCTGCTATTAGGACTCTGTATAATAGTTTTTATTTCAGTCAGTGTATGTTTAATTTCTAATTGGACCTTTTTCATCTCCTCTTGGGTCTCACTAAATTTACCCATCTTTTCTAGCATATTCTTGAAAAACCTTATAAGCGTGGTTTTGAACTCTATATCCAGTCATTTTTTTCCCTCCATTTCTTTTGCTTGTAATCCCTTCCCTTGTCTCGGCATTTTCACTATGCCTAGGAAACTTCTGTTCTGGATTCAGCCACAGAAGCCTCTGTTGAGCTTGGGAGGGGTGGAGTCTCAGGGCTTCAGGGACCGCCTTGCCTTCTAGTCGGCCCTGCCCTCCACGGCCTCTGAGTCACACGTGACTGGGTAATGGCTGGAGCAGTCCTTGTGCGCGCCCGCAGTGCCTCTAACCACTGCCTTTCCGGCTTCCCTGCACACCAGGACCACATGAGTCCAGGTCCCAGGGTTTCTTCCGAAACAGGGGCCCAGTGGACCCAGAAGTGGCACTGTTGGGAGGGTCTGTCTCCCGCCCACTTGCAAAAGCCAGTGGCACAATCAGCAATCTGTCCTCCGTGTGGTACCGTGCGCGACCAGACCTCCGATCCTTTGCGACTCCCCTAAATTTCCATGCACTTCTCCCTTTTCACAGTCCAAACTCCCCCCCATATGAGTTTCGACTGGATCTGGGGTTTAGTGTCGTAAGAGAAGGGGTTCAATGCCTTTGAGAGTCTCCGTTTCCCTCCCGCCAGAGAAAGCCAGCCAGGTACTCCGGCACCCGCTCTCTCAGCGCGCGCGTCTCAGTACCTCGGCTTTTTGCAGCTCCTCTGGGTTTCTGTGAGCCCCTCTCTTTCCTTCTAGCTGTAGAACTTCCACTCGGGCAGTTTTCCTGTGGTTCTGGATGATGTCCGTTCTGTCTTTTAGTTGTAGTTTTGAAATTGTTGTGCGAGGCAGCAGTATAGGTGTTTACCTATGCCGCCATCTTGGATCAATCTCTCTAGTCTACTCTTGATGCTTTCTATTGAGTTCTCTATAGAAGTGATGTCATTTTTCATTTCTTCTTGGTTCTTCTTCATTTCCTCTTGGTTCTTACTCATATTGTCAAATTTTTCTTTCATTCTTTTCAGGCACCTTATGACCATTCTTTTGAATTCTTTCTCTGACAGGTTGCTTGCCTCCATTTCATTTACTTCCTTTTTTGCTGATGCCTGCTTTCCTTTCATATGTGGGCTATTTCTTTGTCTGCCCATGTTCTCTCTTCTTTGGGTGTCTCGTTACGTTGTTTTCTCTGTCCTGCATTGATTTAAAGGCACAAAATACAACACAACCAGGCCATGGACAGAAATGTATTCATGATATTAATAGCCACAAATAAAGGTGACCATCAGATAGAGACAAATTAGGGGATAGGAGAGAAAGAAGAAGAAAGAAAATAAGAAAAAAGAGAGAAAAGAATGCAAAAATAAAATCGGGAGAAGAGAGGAAAAAGAAAAAAAGTAAGAGAAAAAAATAAAGAGAATGAGGAAAAGAAGGGGAACAAATGATATATATGTGGAGAAAACTCCAATAGAACAGCCACTAATCCCACCAAATGCCAGCAACAAGTACACAGAGATTAATTCAAAGTACAAACAACAACTAATATCAAGTGAGTTGAGAAAAAACAGAAGTAAAAAGCAAACAAAAACAAAGCAAACAAAAAAACACACAAAACAAATAGAATAAGCAAAACAATCTCAAAAAAAGTATAAAAAATCAATATAATCAATATTCAAGCAAACAACAAAAGGACAGAGAAAAAAACAATCTTTTGGATAGTGAAGACAGAGGAGAGAGAGATGTGTTTGGAACATGGGAATGGAAATTAGATATATAAGTAGGGTGAAATTTTAACAGGGTAAAAAAGAAATAATAGGGAAAATTTAAAGTAGGAAAAGGGTAGGAGAAACAAGACAACAAACGTGGAAAAGATAGGAAGAGAGTGATGGCATAAAGGTAGAATTGAGATAGAGTAAAATGATGCTAAAGGAAAGATGAAAATAGAAGGTTGAACTCTAATCCCCAAATAAAATAATGACACTTTTTTTTCAAAAAGGTAAAATAGTAATAATAATACTGATTGAAAATAAAAATGTAATAATTAAAAAGGTAAAATCAAGTAAGGAAAAAAGAAAAAAATTTAGTTTTTTAAGTAAAAGATGAAAAAAATTAAACATTAAAAATAAAAAATTTTAAAAAATAGAATGTGCAGTAGTGACGCTTATTCACTTCCTCTATTATTCTGTTTGGCATACCTATTTTCCATTCAGCACAGTATTGCAGTTCCCTGCGTTCCACTGGTGTTCTGTGTTGTAAGCCAGTCTTGGTTTTTAAGCAGGCAGTGTGTCTTAATCTCTTTATTTTTTTATTTGGGATTACACAAGAGTCAATTTTTGAGTCAGCCCCTGGGTAGCAGTGTTTCGGGATTGAACTCTGAGACTATAGGTCCTCTCTAGCCTGTGCTTCGATCCTGCTTTTCCTGTGGCACTCAATACCGGTTTGTGGGAGTGGGCTGATCCAGAGATGGTTTTTTGATGGTCACTCACCACTCCAATCCCGAGGTTCCAGAAAAACAACTTTCCCCTGCAGTCTTCCAGGATGTCTCCAACTGGGTGATCCAACATATTGGGCTTAGCAATCAGAAGGAAGGATCTGAAGAGGAAAGAGTCCAAGTCTGTGTAGTCCCCCTTCCCTGCTCCTGTTTAAGCAGCCGGCACACTTTAATAACTCCCAGGCTGTCCTTCTGCGTCAGATCAAAATGGGTTGCTTTCTAGAGATCCACTCTGTCAGTAGCTCTGAGGACCCCCTTTCCACATTCATGGATCACAACAGGCCCAACAGCCACAGATTTCTCCAGGTGCAGACTTCTTCTGGTCCTCCAGTTCCCACATTGCATGCATTTTTCTGTCCTGAGGGACAAGAAACCTCACCTTATCCCCGGCGAATCTGACCTTTCCATGTGGAGTGTAGAGCTCCTCTGAATCCTAGTGTTTGCACCAAATTGGGGACCAGTGTTCTGGGGCTCTCAGTTATTCAGTCAATGCCACAGTTGTAGATTTTCAGGCTTCTGATAACATCCACTTTCCCCTTCAAGATGAGGTGGTCTCCATGTCCAAGCTGGTGGCTCCAGGGGAAAAGCCTAGCAGCAGTGGGGGCTGCCTGGTCATGGGAGCCCTGTTCAGCAATCCCCCACCTTCTCCTGGAGTATAGATGTCCCTTAACTCGCCAACAAGCACTCCTAGTGCGACCCTCAGCTGTTCTCTCTGTCTGCTCAAGGACAAGGCTCTATTCTGCCGCCATTTTTTCCCCTCCTACCTTTCTATTTTAAAACAGAATTTATCACTCCTCCTGTTATGCCTGTATTAAGAAGCCTCAGATAACATGGATGAGGTGTCCACTGCTTTCCTGGCTTTAGGAAAGATGCAATTGGTTTTTCCCAGACCCCCCTTTGGCTAGGGAGAACTGTTTCCTCTGTCCTTCTGGCACCCCAAAGGGTTGGGACTATTAGATAATTGATTTCATCTAGATGGTCAGTCAGTTGGGGCAGAGAGAAGTTGGGAGTATTCTCAGGTTGATGACACTGGCTCTCAGAAACCTGGTTGTCAAGGTACAATGACTCTACCAATCTCCCTGTCAGTAGGACTAAATTTCCCCTTCCTTCCCAGGTATCTCAATTGCCCCATGCTTCCTCCTCCTTCCCTTTCTTATAGTGCAGTGGTCGGTAAACTGTGGCTCGAGAGCCACATGCAGCTCTTTGGCCCCTGAGTGTGGCTCTTCTACAAAATATCCCTGCCTGGGCGAGTCTATGTGAAGAAGTGGTGTTAGAAGAAGTTTAAGTTTAAAAAATTTGGCTCTCAGCCCAAACTGGTTTGGCTCAGTGGATATAGCATCAGTCTGTGGACTGAAAGGTTGGTTCAATTCTGGTCAAGGGCATATACCTTGGTTGTGGACACATTCCCAGTAGGGGGTGTGCAGGAGGCAGCTGATCGATGTTTCTCTCCTATTGATGTTTCTGACTCTTTATCCTTCCCCCTTCCTCTCTGTAAAAAATCAATAAAATATATATTTAAAAAAATTTGACTCTCAAAAGAAATTTCAATCATTGTACTGTTGATATTTGGCTCTGTTGGCTAATGAGTTTGCCAACCACTGTCATAGTGAGTCTAACTTTGATTTAGGTAGTAGAAAAACCTCCCTGGGCAAATAGTCACCCAAATCCTCTGCCTGTGCTTTGAGGCACTTGGCCTTTGTAATTGTTTCCTAATTGAGTGACTCACAGTTATGGGAGTGGCAAAGGGAGAGGAAAAGACCTCAGGACACCTGTGAGAGAGTAGGGGTGAAGGCAATACTGTATGCTGAAACACAGTTAATAAGGAAATAACCTTGCCACTCTTATATGACTCTCTTTCTTTAAAGGAAATTTCAAATATATTTTTGAGCTTTATCTTTCTATACAATAAAACAGAGGTAATAGTGCCTTCCCCACAGGTAGATGTGAGGATCAAAAATGAAATACTATCTAGCAACAGTCCTGGCTTGAAACAAATAGGAGCAGAATAAAGTGTTATCACTTCATTATTCCTTTTCCTTCACCGTATCTCCAAATAGCCTATCACTATCACCCTAAGTTACATACATTACAACTTCTCCATTTCATTGTCCAGAACTGAGTCACATGACCGAATTGTTAAACCCAGGTTAAGTCTGGATTTCTGTGTTGACATTGAAAGCTTCCAGTTTCAAACTGTTACTGAATTTAGTGTAATATTTTGTTCTACATTTTCTCAGTTAATAGGCAATCAAAACATACCCCCAATAATGCCAAGGTCTGTGAAATATATGGGTGTTAGAAAGAGGTCTGTATCTGCTAAAGAGTGAGGAACAGCTGTGCTATAATATCTTTCAAGCCTATTGCACCCTTCCTTTTTTGGTTCTTATTTGCTTCCCTTTCCTTTCTGTTCCTTCAGGGGCTTGGAGGGTATTCAGGGTAAAGAAATAACAAGAAATTCGCAAGGGCACTGCCAGGCTACTTTTGCCAACTGGGTGGGGTAGGGCTTCTCCAGAAGAGGGCAGAGTGGACACAGCATAAGGAGCTTGGCTCTTGATGACCACTCAGTAATTGCCTATTGAATTTAATGAGCTCTCATAGGAAGGACAAGAGGGAGCCTGTGTAATTGCTTAGTGAAGAACTAGCCCCAAAGATGAGGGGTGGTGGGAAAATTCAAGCCAGTTTCACCCAATTCATTGAATTTCTTCTCAGACCTAATATGTATAAAGTATCGTGGGTGGTGTTGCATGAGCTGTAGTTCACACTCCTGCCATCAAAGTTAAACAGGAGTTATGTCATATGTAAGATCCACATGACATGCTACTAATCCAATTAAGGAGCAAAATTACAGCATCTGAAAAGCAATAAACTAGTGGCTCTTCAGACTATATTGAAACCTTATAATTCTACCTGGAGGAAATTTTGCTCAGTTGTCACCATATGGACAAATAGAACTAAGATCTCCTGATCAGGTGAAAATGGGAAAGCTGGCCAATCTGTTCTTTAGCCCAGGTTTCCCAAAGTGTGCAGACACTGGCATCCATTAGATGTTACTAAGTGTTAAAAGAGATAATGATGCCAAAGTCCAGTACTTTTAAGAAACTCTAGGTTAAAAGTAGATGTAAGGTTTCTTTTCTCCTTCTTCTTCTTCTCCTCCTCCTTCTTCTTCTTCTTCTTCTTCTTCTTCTTCTTCTTCTTCTTCTTCTTCTTCTTCTTCTTCTTCTTCTTACTGCAAAAAGTTTTATTGTTTCATTTGGTCCACTGTATGGAAGAGGGCTTCAGAATAGTTAAAAAAATGGCTAGTAGTTTTGGGAAGAGGCTCAGATAAAAGCCAGACACCAGGGCAATGGAGAGGGATCTCTCAAAGGCCTCTGGTTCCAAACACTCCTAGTCATGCTTGAGTATGAACCTTTTGAAGAGATACTCGCCCAGCTTGGGGCCAGCCAGCCTGTGGATGGATGTTAATCAGGTGTAGCCCATCTTCTTGATGAGTTTCACCTCCTCAACCAGGAAGTGGTTCTCCAGGAAGCCACAGAGCTGAGTGAGGGTCTGCACTGGTAGAACCCAGAGCCTGCAGCTCCAAAAGGTCCTGGTTCAGATTCCTCTCCAAGGCCAAGGCAGCTTCCATGGCATCCTGAGTTTTGCCCAGTCATCTTGGGAGGCTTCAGCGCGTCCTGGAAGAGAATGCAGCCGCCATGCTTATTTTGCAACTGTAAGAGACTCAGCGCCCTCTCGCTTCTTCTCCGCCAACTCATGGAAGAAGCGGCCAAAGCACTCCCTCCAGAGCCACATCGTCCCTGTTGGAATAGAAGCCCCGAGGGAGGTAGGTGTGGGAGGCCCGCAGATGCAGGCTGGTCAGGCGGTTGGCGCAGCCTCCACCTCAGGGAATAATTCTGACTAATGTGGGAGCTCAAGGTTGTTCGGCAATAAGGAGGTAAGGTAGAAAAAACCCCGTGTGTGTTGGCTGGTCCCAGAGGTGGTTCTGAAGGTGGTGACTGGATGAGACGCAGGAGAGTGGCAGGGAGCTGGAAGAAGGGCCATTCCTGGGTCTGTCCAAACACTGTTGAAGCAAGAGACAGATCTGGGACCGCTGTGGGGACTGCCGATACAAGGTTTCTTTACTGTGGGTTTTCTATAACCTTTAGTGTACCAACGGGCTTTGTGAAACTCCAAGAGAAGAATGCTGTGTGAATCATTTGCCAAATTTATTTGGTCAAGGAATTCTTTATTCAGTGGTCTGGTCTAGTGGAATATGTTTTGGGTATGACTGCCCAGCCTAATTGAATTTAATGATAATATCCATTGAAAATGAAGCACCTGGCCTTAGCTGGTTGCTCATTGGTAGACCATTGGCCCACGGACTGAAGGGTTTTCGGTTTGATTCCGTCAACAGCACATACTTTGGATGCAGGCTTGATCCTGGTCTGGTCAGGGAGTGTGCAGGAGACAACCAATCAATGTGTCTCACATCAATGTTTCTCTCTGTCTCTCCCTCTCTCTAAAAATCAATGGAAAAGGTATCCCCAGGTGAGGATTAAAAAAAAAAAATAAGAAGTACCTGAACTGGAAATGGTGGATTCTCTTTTGATAATATAAAATTGTCATCTAAATGGAATTGAGATCAACCTACTTTGTCCTCCCATATTTCTGATCTTGTGCTCTGTTTAGAACTGACATCTCTCTTTGGGGAAAATAGTTAACAATGGGATTACTTTATCTTGGGTCAACAGCACCTCTGTATGTGGCCAATGTGATTTCTCTAGGAGCACCCTACAATTGAAAACCTATTTGTGGTTTCCTCAATACAAATTTTATATGAAAGTAAAAGAGTCCAACAAGGATTCTCAATGAATATTTGAAATATAATTTGTATGAAGACAATGTGTTTTAGGTAAATTAGTTATCCAAAATAATAATGATACAACTCTGATGCCTATTTTAGGGCAGCCATGATGGCCCAACTCTCCTGGGGTTAGTTCTGGTGTACTCTCCTGGCCAGGTCCATGCTTCTTGGCTTGAAAGCTCCTATGAGTCACTAGAAACTGCAAAAAAATATACTAGAATATTATTAAGAAGAGGATTACAAAGTTAATTGCTCCTGTTTTAAGCACACAATTTTAGATTTATGATAAAATATTATTTTGAATGTTGCCTATGATTCTGCTACCTAAGTTCCACTTACAAGTTATAAAATTATACACTTTTTTCCTGTTAAAATTTTTATACATAATGGCGAGATATTTTGAAATATAGGATATATTTTGAAATCAAACTGTCAAAGTTTCATAAGTCATCTCTAGCAATGATACTAAAATACTTCATATATGACTGAAGTATAATTATAAGAGAATGGAATTTATATGTATGGTTGATGAAATCTGTCTCATTTCTCTTTAGTAGTACTACTTCAAAGATAGAAAGTAGAGTATAGTAACGCTGGAGTCAAACTTGTTTCAATTTTTCAAGCTTAGGCAAATCACTAAAATCTTCTAAGCCTCAGATTATTTAACTATAAAATGTGAAGAGATTATGTTCAATAAGATGGGTTGAGGAAACACTAAAACCTTCTACTCATACACCAAGTCACCAAAAGGAAATATACAGTCAAGTTTTAAAACACAGGGGACTGTCTGTGTACTAGACATGAGAGTCTTTCTTAATGGAAAAAAGCAGAACAGGAACCAGGTCAGTAAGCAGAAGCCACCATACTGCTGCTTAAGGGCCCAGGAGACCTCTGGGCTTTGCACATCTCTATGAGTCTGAAATGGCTGTCACTGTCATAAGACTGCCCCATCCAGCAAGAGGGGACAAACTATATGGGTAACCCACAAATAAACTGACCAGTAACTCAGGAAGGTCACTATAAAAAAGAAAGTATGATATACAGTATTTTTAACTGGCCATAAAAACATCTTTTATCCCACATTCTCTATTTATAATGTGACTTTGTGACACACCTTCCATTGAAAGCTGGGATCTACATTACTATCCCTTAAATTTGGTCAGGTTTACGACTATGGCCAAAGTAGTTATGGGGACTTTCAATAATAGTCCCCATTAGTCTCTCAGATGTTGGCTCTTAAAACAAAATCATTCCATGAGGAAGTTTAATTACTCCTTGTTGGGGTCCACATAAAGAGAAACCAAGGCACCTGATTCTCAGCCTAGGCAGAGCTCCCATTATCTATCTATCCATCTATCTATCTATCTATCTATCTATCTATCTATCTATCTATATATCTATCTATCTATATATCTACCTACCTACCTACCTATCCATCCATCCATCCATCCATCCATCCATCCATCTATTCATCCTACTGAAAAAATATCAATTTATGATCTGAATAGCATATTGAATGATATGAAGAGTGAATCAGTGAGCCAAAAAGTTGAGCTAAGCAATTTTTCCAGAATATGATATAAAGAGAAAAACTGATGAAAATTAAGGAATAACAGTGAGTGGAATGGTGCAATCTTAGCTTACCTAAGGTGGAGAAACCAACAGAAGGGCAGCAACCACTACCCATAGATGACCATCCCACAAGCATTCTGTGAGTTAGGTTACAGGATTTTGTGGAAAATCCTTAAGTAACTTGAGCTTTCTCTCTGATTCCTATGTAAGTGTGCTCCAGAGAATACAGTATAAGCCAAACATCTAATAAAAACATAAAAATAAGTCTCACTTTTCTATAAAATGTGTTTATATTTTCTTCTGTAAACCCTATCATATCTTTGTTTTCTCACAATCTATATATGTTGTGTTCCTCTTATTCAAATACATTTCAGGTGTGCTTTAAACTAAACCATTTATTATTTGACAAAGTATAAAAAAAGTAAAGAAAAAAATGGAAATAAATAGGAAGTTTAAGCATTCTAATAGCTGTAAGAAGAGAAAATAAAGAATGGAAGAAAGGCAATATTAAAAAAAATAATTGAAAAATTCCCAACACGTGAGATAATCATAAGTGTTTAAATTTAAATAGCCCATCAAGTGCAGAACAAGATAAATAAAAATAAACCCATACTTGGGGACATTGTATGAAACTTCAGAACACTAAGGAAAACCAGAAAATTTAAAAGATAATTATAAAAGGCATACTAACTTAACTATAATCTGAATGACACAAGACTTTTATTTAACTTAAACACTGAATTCAAGAAGACATTAGAGAAGTATCTTTAAAATACTGGTAGAAAATAATTTTGAACTTAGTTTTATACCCAGTTCAACTGTAATTCAAGGGGGCATGGTCAATAAATAAAATTTTAGGCAATAAGGACTCAGAAATTTTACTACTATTTATCCTCACCAAAATAACTTCTAAAAGATGTACTTCAAAAATTTGACAAATAAGATAATGCAAAGGAAGTAGTTAGATGATATTAAATCTGCCCTTTATTAAAAGGAATAAAATTTCCTAGCAGCATTCTTCTCCTTTTCACATTATTCATGTCTTAAACATGAATGGCATTTTATGACCATGAAGCTCTGGAAAGAAAAGAAAGACCAAAAGAACCAGAGACGCGTAGATCCTGATATTTTTAGCCTATTGTACCCTCTCCAGCAATTCACATACTTTCTTGTTATGTGAGAAAAATAAATCCCCATTTATTTAAGCCATTGTTCATTGGGTTTATTGCTACTTCACCCAATATATTCCTAAGTGACTTACTTTCCATTTTTCTTATCTTTAAAGTATGAGCTATTAGGATTAAATGGGAAATTAGGTTAAATTTTTCCAGTACCTAATAATGCCCTAGTAAATATTAAGCCTGTTTTTAATCCTCCAAATTGTAAGCCTAAGTACTATACTATCTTTATTATATTTGCATTCCCATTGCTTAAGCAATTCAGACCAGTTCATTGGATATTTATTGAATGTCATTGTACAGGCAAGGTACTTGGATAATTACTCATAGTAGGATAACAACAAATACATGTTGAATGGATAAGATGAATAAAAGCTTCAGAAAAGTCAATAGGAATTAGTACTCATTTTTGCCTTAAATATTGTCAAATCAACCATCTACCTTTTCTATTTTTTTTCTATTGTGCTGACACAGCTTCTGCAGTGTTCAAAAGAGTGCTTCTTACCATCTTTTGCCATCTTCCTAGCTTATTTGACTCTTAACATTCAGTAATTTTTAATTCATTCTGAAGAGAGCTGTAAGTGGAGGGAAGAGTGACTTTTATTATCCTCTCTTTACTGACCCAGATTTTGTCAATTTAAACTTGTTTCAAGAGTTGTGAACCCCTTGAATTTTCAAACAAATAACCAAAGACAGCGTATACAGAATGGAGGAGGTTTTTTTTGTTGAAATAATTCATACACATGGACACAAAATGTTATGAGTGTTAGTCTTTGAAAAGGGAGTGTCAGGGAAAAGGAAAAGGAAAAGACGAAGGCTGAAAATACCCAAGAACATTATACACAAAGAAATGTCAAAGGAAAGCCATATCCATAAAATAGAAATTGATGGAGGAGTAGATAAGGTTATTCAAAAGGGTTTTTTTTTTTTAGAGGCTGCAGGAAATAGAACAATTTGGTCAAGTTGAGAAGTCTTACATACTATTTCACAGGAAAAAAACAACTGGAAATAAAAACAGAACTAAGCATCAGGTTTCATGTAAGAAAAAGACCATGTACCTAGCAAAGGTATGGAGAAGATCAAACATGGCAACACGCAGTCTGTGACTGTCATATAGTAGAAGATTTGGAAGTTGGCTGCTCAATAATATGGAAACATAATTAGAGTTTATTGGAAAGGAAACAGAAAAAGCAGTCGTCTATAATCCCACTGACAGATGGACTTTCTGGGAGAGCAGAAAAAAAACAAAATACATGTATAATAAAGACTTGGGCCCCAGCTGTTTTGGCTCAGTGGATAGAGTGTCAACCTGTGGACTGAAGGGTCCCAGGTTTGATTTTTCTCACTCATAGGTCTGCAATTGGCTGAACCAATGCTGGACTCAGCTGAGATTAGTTGCATTTAGCTTCAGAAGCTGGGGATTGAGTTCATGTCATTTCCACATGTCTTTTCACTTAGGAACCAAAAGCTACCTGGGGGCATGTTCTTCTCATGGCAGATGGCAGAAACTCAAGAGAGATGAGTGGACCCTTGTCACACCACTTGACACTTCATCTGGGACAGTCAGTCATACCATCACTTCTGCTAATAATCCGTTGGTCAAAATAACTCGTATGGCCAAGCCCAACATGAATGGGGAGGGAGTATACTGTGCGTGCAGGAAGAGACACTGCAAGGTTACACAGTGAAGGATGTGAAAGTATTTCTTACTGTAAGTGAATGAAGAGTTAGGAACAGTAATTGCAACCTGTTATATGTACACAAAAAGACTCATATGCAGCATTATGCTCAAGAGCAAATAGTCGACACAATCAAAATGTCTAGTAATCAGAGACTAGACAACCAAATTTAGTATATTCATAGAATGTAATCTTAGCCTATATAATAAAAGGGTAATATACAAATCAACTGAACAGCAGAATGACCGATCACTATTCTGTGCACTGACCACCAGGGGGTAGACTCTCAATGCAGGAGCTGCTCCCTGGTGGTCAGTGCATTCCCACAGGGGGGGCGCTGCTCAGCCAGAAGCTAGACTGACTGCTGGTAAGCACAGCAGTAGTGGCAGGAGCCTCTCCCGTCTCTGCTGCAGCACTACACCGTCAATTGGACATCCCCCGAGGCCTCCTGGACTGCAAAAGGGCACAGGCTGGCTGAAGAACCTACCCTAGTGCACCTGGCCTCAGGCTTAAATAATAATAAAAAGTAGAATTTTGATACATTTCATTTAAACCTCAAAAATATGTTAAGTGGAAGAAGCCACACACACACACACACACACACACACACACAGTGAATGATTCCATTAATTAAAAATGTCCAGAAAGCAAAATAGAGACAGGAAATAGATTAATGGTTTACTGGGGCTGAGTTTGGGAATAAGGAGTGATGGCAAATGGGTAGGAAGGATCTTTTATTGGGGGGATGGAAATGTTCTACAATTATATTGCAGGGAGGTTGCTGAACTCTAATATCACTAATAGTCATTGGATTGTACACTTAAATAAACTGTCTGCAATGATAGAAGGGTTCTACATTTGCAGCCCCACATGGTTGAAAATGGAAGGTTTCGGGACTCTAGACATAGGGACTTTAGGTATATGACAGAGACAGGGAGAAGATTGTATTAGTCCCCATAGCTCCAATTGCTCTGTCACGAACTCCAAGAACACTTACAGCCAGGATTTTTGCCTCAGCCAGAGACTGGAGGAGAGCAACCTGCTTGGGAGAAAAGATGCACAGACATTGGCAACTGGGAATTCTGCCCCTGGCCAAGCACAGCCACTCACAGAGCACCTCATCAGCATTTCAGTGCCTCATTCTGGAATATGAGAACATGGCCAAGGATCACCAGACATTTGAGGAAAACCTTTCACCTGAAACAGGAAGATCAAAATCAAGAAACAGAAAAAGAAGATGGTGATGATGCGGAGTGAGTCAAAGGAAACTGACAATGAAACCATGTGGCTGAATATACTCAGAAAGATAAGGGAAATATTGTGTTTATAACACTAGAAAAGCACAGGAAGCTTATAAAGGAACATTCAGAGAAAAAAGTTATTGAAAATATAATATTAAAGCAGAAATGAAAATTTCAGTAGAGGATTTGGAAGACAAAATAGAACACATTGACAAAGAATGGAAATAGAAAAGAAAATAGAAGAAAAGACAAGGAAATTAGAAGGGTGGGCCAAGAAATCCAATATCCAAAAAAAAAGTCCTTCATAAAAAGAGCAGAAAAATCAGAGATGAGGAAATGATCAAAGAAGTAATTCAGAACAATTTCCTGTGATCACAGGGCATACATTTCTGGGTTGAAAGAGTCCTTCGAGAACCTAGTGTAATGAAGGAAAAAAAATACAAGGTGTATACAAATTGTATTATCATAAATTTTCAAAACCCTGGAGACAAAGTATTTTAAAAACTTCTGGAGAAGATAAATGAATCTTGTAGAAAGGATCACAAATCAGAAGATTACTTCTCAGCAGCATCAATATAACCTGAAAAACAGTAGAGCAAAATGCTTTCCAATCTAAATTCCTATACTTAGCCAAATTTCCAGAAGTGTGAGAGTAGAACAAACATTTGTTTCCTCAGCATTCAGCTCTCCATTTCCTTCCTCATGCGTTTCAAGGAAGCCACTTGGAAGATAGGTTCTTCCAAAATGGGAGACAGGACCAAGAAAGTCAAAGATGTGAGCTTCGAGAAAGTGAGAATCACTTAGAGAGAGAAGAGGAATTTTCAGAATGATGGTCCCATGAGGATGGCTGGGAGAACAAATAGCTCAAATTTGACAAATGCCCAGAGGGCTTCAGGAGAGATGGGAAGGAGAGGTATTGCTGAAGTTCTATGGCTGTCTCAGTCTACTGAGACGAATTAGTGATGGTACATAGAAAACTAAGCCAAAGGGGGAAAAAAAGACAATTGTATAAAAAGAAAAGAAAACATTTCTTAACTATTTATAATATTAATATCAGCATAATAATGCACATTCAGCCAAAATTTGTGATATTACAATATAGAAAGGTTAGAAAGGGATAAATGGATTGTCTTTGCGAATCTAATATTCAGCATGATGACTGTCGTTAACAATACTGTATTGTGTACTTGAAATTTGCTAAGTGTAGATAATTGTGCTCACCAAAAAAAAAAAGTAATCATGTCAGATGATGGATGTGTTAATTAATTTGTATGTGGTAATCATTTCACAATATGTACATATATCAAATCATCACATTGTACACTTTAAATACATACAATTTTTTTTGTCTGCCATTGCTCAATAAAGCTGGAGAGTAGGGGAAATCTTCTCTGTCCTGAGATACTCTAAATTTTCATAAAAACTGCGAGTCTCTCTAAGACTATCAGGTTCCTGCTTTCGTTCCCTGCATCATCATCTCCAGCCTCCTCTTCTCTACCCTCTTCTCAACTCCTCTCTGTTGTTCCTACTTCAAAATCTATTCTGTCTCCAATTCAGGAATATTCAGATCTTTACCTAAACTGTCCTGCTTAGTTGTAAGTTATGACTGTGTCTTCTGAAATTTAAGAAAGATAATATGGCTTCACATTTAATATTTCGTAGTTACCTAGTAACTTATTTGTCTCTTAGAAAACATATCGCTCTTTAGTTTGGAGGTTATGTATTTGTAGTTACAGGTATACGTGAATTCTGAATCCTTAAAGAACATTTGTCTAAATCCACATCCAGTCTGTTCTTCACCTTCTCTCTTTAAATGTGCTTCCCATGTTGGTGTTGTTTTGTGTGTGTGCTTGAATGTATTTCTTTTTTTAAAAATTTTTTATTGTTTAAAGTATTACATATACAGTGGTACCTCGAGATACGAGTGCCCTAACATATGAGATTTTTGAGATACGAGCCGTCAAGCGAGTGATTTTTGCTTTGAAATACGAGCAACATTTGAGATAAGAGTAATCTCGCAGATTGGCCGGCTGCACACGACCCGTCAGTTTACTGTGACTCGAGCGTCTCATAGTTTCCCACGCCTCAAGGTTACGGAACAAATTAAACTCGTATCTCGAGGTACCACTGTATTAGTACATATATATCCTTTTTTTTCCCCCATTGACCTTCCCCTAGCCTCCCCTAATCCCTGTTGCATGCCCTCATCCCCCCTGCCTCCAACCCCAGTGTCTGGTGTCCATTGGTGTGCTTATAAGCATGTATACAGGTTCTTTGGTTGATCGATTTTCCTCCCTCCCCAACACTCCCCAGCCTTCCTGCTGTAATTTGACAGTCTGTTCAGTGCTTTACTGCCTCTATATCAGGTTATAATGTTCTTTATTCTTCATAAATGAATGAGATGTGGTATTTTTCTTTCATTGCCTGGCATATTTTACTTAGCATAATGCTCTCCAGGACCATCCATGCTGCTGCAAATGGTAAGAATTCCTTCTTTTTATAGCAGCATAGTATTCTATTGTGTAGATGTGCCATAGTTTTCTAATCCATTCATCTGCTGATGGGCATTTAGGCTGTTTCCAAATCTTAGCTATGGTGAATTGTGCTGCTATGAACATAGGGGTGAATATATCCTTTCTGACTGGTGTTTCTAGTTTCTTGGGATATATTCCTAGAAGTGGGATCACTGGGTCAAATGGGAGCCCTATTTTTAGTTTTTTTAGGACACTCCATACTGTTCTCCTCAGTGGCTGCACTAGTTTGCATTCCCATCAGCAGTGCACGAAGGTTCCTTTTTCTCTGCATCCTCCCCAGAATTTGTCATTTGTTGATTTGTTGATGATTGCCATTCTGACAGGTGTGAGATGGTACTGCATTATCGTTTTGATTTGCATCTCTTGGATAATCATGTGTCTCTTGGCCTTCCTTCTGTTTTCTTTTTTTGTAAATTTAATAAATTTTTATTGTTCAGATTATTATAGTTGTTCCTCTTTTTCCCCTCATAGCTCCCCTCCACCTGGTTCCCACCCCACTTTCTGCCCTTACCTCCCCCAATTGTCCTCATCCATAGGTGTACGATTTTTGTCCAGTATCTTCCCACACCCCCCTTAACCCTTTACCCTTGAGAATTGTCAGTTCACTCTCTTTCTATACCCTTGATTCTATTACATTCACCAGTTTATTCTGTTCATCAGATTTTTAATTCACTTGATTTTTAGATTCACTTATTGATAGATATGTATTTGTTGTTCATAATTTTTATCTTTACCTTTTTTTTCTTCTTCCTCTTCTTAAAGAGTACCTTTCAGCATTTCATAAAATACTAGTTTGGTGTTGATAAACTCCTTTAGCTTTTCTTATCTGTGAAGATCTTTATCTCACCTTCAATTCTGAATGATAACTTTGCTGGGTAGAATAACCTTTGTTGGAGGTTCTTGTTATTCATCACTTTGAATATTTCTTGCCACTCCCCTCTGGCCTGCATAGTTTCTGTTGAGAAATCAGCTGATAATCGTATGGGTGCTCCCTTGTAGGTAATTAACTGTTTTTTTCTTGCTGCTTTTAATATTCTCTTTTTGTCTTTCGCTCTTGGCATTTTCATTATGATGTGTCTTGGTGTGGTCCTTTTTGGATTCCTTTTATTTGGGGTTCTGTGTGCTTCCTGGATTTGTAACTCTATTTCTTTCAGCAGGTGGGGGAAGTTTTTGGTCATTATTTCTACAAGTAGATTTCCAGTATCTTACCTCTCTCTTCCTCTGGCACCCCCATAATTTTGATGTTGGTATGCTTGAATTTGTCCCAGAGGCTCCCTACACTGTCTTCAAATTTTTGGATTCTTTTTTCTTTTTCAGTTGAGTGTTTTCTGCTTCTTTTTATTTCAAATCCTTGACTTGTCTTGTGTTCCTCTAGTCTGCTGTTAGATCTCTGTATAATATTTTTTATTTCAGCCAGTGTATGTTTAGTTTCTAGTTGGTCCTTTTTCATATCCTCTTGGGTCTCGCTAAATTTATCGAGCTTTTCTAGAAAATTCTTAAAAACTTTATAACCATGGTTTTGAACTCTATATCCAGTGGTTTGTTTTTCCCATTTCTTTAGTTTGTGATGTGTTTCTTTCTCTACATCTTTTGCTGCTCCCCTGAGTTGGTAGAGTAGCTTTGTGTGCTAGGTGTCCTATATGGTCTCCTAGCTCCACCTCCCCAGTTATCTGATGTGGACACTCTTGGTGAACCCCTTTGTGGATGTGTGTACAACCTTGTTGTTGTTAAGTCTTGATTGTTTTTGGTATCACTGGGGAATTGACCTCCAGGCCAATTGGCTGTGAAGATCAGCTGTGTCTATGCCTGGAGAACTTCTGGGTTGGAGACAGCCTTATGAAACAAGACTTGCAAAATTGCAAAAGCCTCTGTGCTCAGCTTGGATGGGGCGGAGTCTCAGGGCTTAGCAGACAGCCTTGGCTTCCCATCAGTCCTGCCTTATGAGGCCCCTGTGTCTCAATGTCCCTTGGTAATTGCTGCAGTCCTCTCTGCACGCACTCGAGCATGCACCTCCAGACCTCTGTCTTTCGTGGCTCACCTGAGTTTCCGTGTGTTCCAGGGACCCATATGAATCTGGGACCCCAGGGTCTTGCCTGAAACTGGGGTTCAGTGCAGTCAGAACTGGAGTTCAGAGGTTCCGTCTTCCTCCCGCTAGAGAAAGCCAGGGCCCCTTCAGGAGTCAGTCTTCTCTGCACACACTTGCTTGCACACTTCTAAACCTCTGACTTTTGTGGCTCCCCTGAGTTTGTGCACTCCTCCCTTTTTCAACAGTCCAGACTCCCCCAGTATGAGTCTCACCCAGAACTGGGGTTCTCCCTCATGCTATAGGAAGCCAGCCAGGCAGCAGCTGCATGTTCTCTGCATGTGCGTGTCTCTGTACCTAAGCTTTTTTGCAGCTCCTCTGAGTCTCCATGACCCCCTCTCTTTCCATCTAGTTGTAGAATTTCCACTCAGCCAGCTTTCCTGTAGTTCTGGATTATGTCTATCCTGTCTTTTAGCTGTAGTTTTGAAATTGTTGTGTAAGTCAGCAGTTTAGGCGTTCACCTATGCCACCATCTTGGTTTCTCCCCTCCTGTCTTCTTTTGAAAAGATTCTCTTTAAGTCAGTTGCCCATTTTATTTTATTGGATCATTTGTCTTCCTTTTATTAAGTTGTATAAGTTGCCTGTATATGTTGGAGATTAAACCTTTATTTGTGATAACATTTGCAAATAAGTTCTCCCATACAGTGGGCTTTCTTGTTGTTTTGTTGATGGTTTCTTTTTCTGTGAAAAAGCTTTTTATTTTGATGTAGTCCCATTTGTTTATTTTCTCTTTAGCTTTCATTGCCCTAGGAGCAGTATCGGTGAAGAAATTTCTTTGGCATATGTGTGAGATTTCTCTGCCTGTGGATTCCTCTAGTATTTTATGGTTTTCCAACTGATGTTTAAGTCCTATATCATTTTGAGTTTATTTTTGTGTATGGTGTAAGTTGGTGATCTAGTTTTATTTTTTTTGCATGTATCTGTCCAATTTTCCCAATACCATTTACTGAAGAGACTCTATTGTATGTTCATGCCTCCTTTGTCAAATATTAATTGAGCATATTGGTTTGGGTTGATATTTGGATCCTTTATTCTATTCCATTGGTCTATATGTCTGTTCTTTGCCAGTACTAGGCTGTTTTGAGAACAGTGGCTTTGTAATACAGCTTGAAATCAGGTACAGTGGTACCTCGAGATACGAGTTTAATTCGTTCCGTAACCTTGAGGCGTGGGAAACTATGAGACGCTCGAGTCGCAGTAAACTTGGTGGGTCATGTGCAGCCGGCCGATCTGCGCGATTACTCCTATCTCAAATGTTGCTCATATTTCAAAGCAAAAATCACTCACTTTACGGCTTGTATCTCAAAAATCTTGTATGTTAGGGCACTTGTATCTCGAGGTACCACTAAATTGAGATTCCATCTACTTTATTCTTCTTTCTCAGGATTGCTGTGGCTATTTGGGGTCCTTTTTTATTCCAGATGCATTTTTGGAGAGTTCTTTCCAGGTCTGTGAAATATGCCATAGGTATTTTAATAGGGAATGCATTGAATCTATGGATTGCTTTGGGTAGTATGGACATTTTAATGATGTTGATTCTACCAATCCATAAACATGGTATGTTCTTCCATCTGTTTATGTCTTTCTCTATCTCTTTTTTCAGTGTCTTATAGTTTTCTGCATATAGGTCTTTTACCTCCCTAGTTAAGTTTATTCCTAGGTATCTTAATATTTTTGGTGCAATGGTAAATGGGATTGTTCTTAGTCTTTCTTTCTGTAAGTTCACTATTGGTGCATAGAAATGCCACAGATTTCTTGGCATTAATCTTGTATCCTGCTACATTGCCAAATACCTTTATTAAGTTTATTAGTTTTTTTATGGAGTCTTTAGGGTTTTTTATGCATAATATCATGTCATCTGCAAATAAGGGCAGTTTTACTTCTTCTTTTCCAATTTGGTGCCTTTTATTTCTTCTTCTTGTCTAATTACAATGGCTAATAGTTCCAGTAATATGTCAAGCAGGAGTTGTGAGAGTGGGCATCCCTGTCTTATTCCTGTTCTTAGGGAAAATGATTTTAGTTTTTGCCCTTTGAATATGATGTTAGCTGTGGGTTTATCATAATATAGCTTTTATTATGTTGAGATCTGATCTTTCTATTCCCACCTTGTTGAGAGTTTTTATCAAGAAAGGATGTTGAATTAATTGATAAGACTATGTGATTTTGACCTCTCAATTTATTTATGTGATGTTTATTGATTTGTAGATATTGTATCATCCTTGCATTCCTGGGATAAATCCTTCTTGATCATGGTGTATGATCTTTCTGATGTACTGCTGGATCTGATTTGCTAGAATTTTGTTGAGGATTTTGGCATCTATGTTCACGAGGGATATTGGCCTGTAATTCTCTTTCATTGTGTTGTCTTCATATGGTTTTGGTATTAGGGTGATACTGGCTTCATAGAAGGAGCTTGGAAGTATTCCTTCTTCTTGATTTTTTTGGAATAATCTGAGGAGATAGGTTTTAGTTCTTCCTTGAATGTTTGGTAAAACTCCCCAGTGAAGCCATCTGGCCCTGGGCTTTTGTTTGCTGGAAGCTTTTTGATAACTCCTTCAATTTCTTCCATAGTTATTGGACTATTGAGATGTTTAGATTCTTCCTGATTGAGTTTGAGAAGGTTATATCTTTCTAGGAATATATCCATTTCCTCCAGGTTGTCCAGTTTGTTGAACATAGTATTTTTTTTTAATAATCTTTTGTATTTCGGTGGGGTCTGTTGTTATTTAGCCTCTTTTATTATTTTGTTTATTTGGATCCTTTCTCTTTGCTTCTTTGTGAGCCTAGCTAGAGGTTCATCAATCGTGTTTATTCTTCCAAAGAATCAGCCCTTGGTTTTGTTGATCTTTTGCATTGTTTCTTTGTTCTCTATTTCATTTACCTCCACTCTGGTCTTTACTATTTCCTTCCTTCTGCTTACACTGGGCTTTTCTTGTTGCTCTGTTTCTAACTCTTTGAGTTGTAGGTTAGGTAATTTATTATCATTGTTTCTTTCTTTCTTTTTTTTTTTTTTGCAATAGCTTGTATAGCTATGAACTTGCCTCTCAAGACTGCTTTTACTTTGTCCTATAGATATTGGATTGTTGTGTTTTTATTGTCATTTGTTGCCATGATGTTTTTTATTTCCTCCTTGATCTCTCTGGTTACCCAATCATTATTTAAGAGCATGCTGTTTAGCTTCCATGTGTTTGATTTCTTTGGATTATTTTTATTGTAGTTGATTTCCAGTTTTATGCTACTGTGATCTGAGAATGCTTCATATGATTTCTATCTTCTTGAATTTGAAGAGACTTTGCCTATGACCCAACGTGTGGTCTATCTTTGAAAATGACCCCTGTGCACTTGAGAAGAATGTATATTCTGTGGCTTTGGGGTGAAATGTTCTGAAGATGTCAATCAATTCCATCTGGTCTAGTGATTCATTTAGGATTGATGTTTCTTTGCTGATTTTTTGTTTAGAGGATTTGTGTAATGGTGATAGTGGGATATTATAGTCTCCTACTATGATTGAATTGCTGTCAATCTCTCCCTTGATATCCCCCAGGAGTGTTTTTTATGTATTTGGGTCCTCCAATATTCGGTGAGTATATGTTTACCAGAGTTATTTCTTGTTGTTGGATTGCTCCCTTTAATATTATAAATTGGCCTTCCATATCTCTTGTTATGTCCTTCACTTGGAGATCTAATTTGTCAGATATAAGTATTGCTAAGCCAGCTTTTTTTTCATTTCCATTTGCCTGAAAAACCTTTTTTCCTTTCACCCTCAGTCTGTGTGCGTCTTTTTTTCTGAGGTGGGTTTCTTGTAGACAGCAGATATATGGGTCGTGTTTTCTTATCCAACCCATTACCTACGTCTTTTGGTTGGGGCATTTAATCTATTTACATTTAAAGTTATTATTATTATTTTTAAATATATTTTATTGATTTTTTTTTTTTACAGAGAGGAAAGGAGAGGGATAGAAAGTTAGAAACATCGATGAGAGAGTCATTGATCAGGTGCCTCCTGCACGCCCCCTACTGGAGATGTGGCTGCAATAAAAGTACATGCCCTTGACCGGAATCAAACCTTGGGACCCTACAGCCCACAGACCGACGCTCTATCTACTGAGCCAAACGGGTTTTGGCTAAAGTTATTATTGATAGATACTTATTTGTTGCCATTTTAATTCTTTACCCCTGTGTTCTTTCTTTGCATTGTATTTCCTTTTTTTTTTCTTTTACAGCAGACCCTTTACCATTTCTTGCATTGCTGGTTTGGTGGTAATAAATTCCCTTAGACCTTTTTGGTCTGTGAAACTCCTGATTTCACCTTCCATTTTAATTGATAGTCTTGCTGGGTACAGTATTCTTGAATTCGGACCCTTCCTTTGCATATCTTTGTATATTTCATTCCATTCCCTTCTGGCCTGATGAGTTTCTGTTGAGAAATCAGTCGCTAGTCTGATGAGGGTTCCTTTGTAGGTAACTTTCTGTCTGGCTGCTTTTAAGATTCTTCCTTTGTCCTTGGTGTTTGCCAATTTAATTATAATGTGCCTTGGTGTCGTTCTTTTGGGGTTTATTTTGCTTGGGACTCTGTGAGCTTCTTGGATCTATGTGGGGTTTTTCTTTTTTATATTAGGGAAATTTTCTGTCATTATTTCTTCAAACAGGTTTTCTATTCCTTGCTCAGTTTCCTCTCCTTCTGGAATCCCAATTATGGGGATGTTGTTTTGTGTTGTTCCAACGTTCCCTTAGGGTCTCCTCCTGATTTTTAATTTTTATTTTTTCTAGAAGCTGCTCTACTTTGGTATTTTTTCCTACCTTGTCTTCTAGCTTACTGATGCGATCCTCTGCTGCTTCTAGTCTACTCTTGATGCTTTCTATTGAGTTATTTACAGAAGCAATGTCATTTTTCATTTCTTCTTGGTTCTTCTTCATTTCCTCTTGGTTCTTACTCATATTGTCAAATTTTCTTCCATTCTTTTCAGTCACCTAATGACTATTTCTCTGAATTCTTTCTCTGACAGGTTGCTTGTCTCCATTTCTTTTACTTCCTTTTCTGGTGACCCCTGCTTTTTGTTCATTTGTGGGCTATTTCTTTGTCTGCCCATGGTCTCTCTTCTCCAGGTGTGGTGATGTAGTTTTCTCTATCCTTTCTGTGGTGGATTGTAGAGCTCCTTTGAATCCTTGTGTTTGTGCCAATTGGGGACTGGTGTTCTGAGATTCACAGCTATTTGGTGGGTATTGTAGTTGTAGATTTTCAGGCTTCCAATAACATCACTTTTGTCTTCAAGATGGCGTGGTCTCCGTGTCCAAGCCTGTGGCTCTGGGAGGGAACCCAGCAGCAGTGGGGGCTGCCTTGTTAGGGTACCTCTGTCCAGCAGTCCACCACCTTCTCCTGGAGTATAGATGTTCCTTAACTCTTAAAAACACTCCCTGTGCTACCCTCAGCTCTTCTTTCTATCTGTTTTGGGACAAGGCCTGGGACACATCTGTCTATTCTGCTGCCATTTTTTTTTCTCCTTGACTGTGTTTCTTAAGGCAGGAATATTCCTGCATTCTCTGTTTCCTGAGATCTGCAGGGGATTCCAGTTGGTAATTCTCTCCTAGACATACTCTCCGCTTTTCCTGGGTCTTGGCTACTGGGCCATATGGTAAAGGCTATTAAAGGAAGTCCATAGAGAATGAAACTGAAGGAGGCCTTGGCTAATGAGCCTGACCCTGAGACCACGGGTTTTCATCATCAGTACCTCATGGATGACATTTGATGGATGGGATGTAGTTATCATATGTCTATTGTACTAAGCTTAAAGAAGTGCAATTGATTTACAACTGGACTAAAATCTCTAGCAAGACTGTATAATACTTCCAAGGATAATGTATTTCTAATTAATTAGTAAGGGCTGCGGTCTAACATACAATCTGGACTAGGAGTAAGACTTAGAGGGGCCAATAATGGAAAAGATGTAGAAGAAGCCAGTCCTTCTCAAGATTGAAGAACATTGGTCTGTAATGGGAGACCACTACTTCTTCTAGTTTTATGACTTTATTACCAACTCCTCTTTCCTCTCTTGTCAATCACCTTTTTGTCCCACCCTTTATCAGCATGCCCTATATATTGTTCTCAGTCCACCTCTTTTCTCAATCTGTGAACTCTCTCAATCACACATTTCTTTCTCAGAGCATGCTGATCACTGTATATTCAGCAGCCTGCCAGACCTCTCTTCAGATTTGCTCCAGCACCTTGACCTCAGTACATCAAAAGCTAAACACATTATCTGCTCTTCTCCTGACCTCAAATCTCCGTTCCTCCTGCATTTCCTATCTTGGGTAATAACACTGTCCGCTACTTGGTTGCCTAAGCGGAGATATTTAGTGTCATTCTTTACTCCTCTCCTCAAGCTCTGTCTATTTTACCTCCTTTTTCAATGCTGTTCATTTACTTTCACAACTATCGTCCTAGGCCAGGCCATTATTTTTTCCTACCTGGGCTGCACTAATCCACCCTTAACATAGCTTAAGATCATCCGGTAGCTCATCATCACCACTACAGTCAAGTATTTATTCCGTAACTTGGTATGCAGACTATTTGTAATCTACATCCTGTTTACATTCTCAGCTTTATTTTCCCTAGTGTTTTATGTTACAGCTATATCAGATTGTCTGCCATTTTTAGAACATGTCATGATGTATCATACTCATCTATCCTTGCACATCCCTCTACCTGAAATGTCCTCTTTCTACACCCACCTGTAAATTCCTATCTTTCAACACTCAACCTACAGATCACTCTTCTAGGAAGTCTTCCTGAATTACTGGCTCCACTGAGTTAATTGCTTCCTGCTCCGTGCTACTAGTATGCCTTGCCATATTTTCTTTTTAAATATACTTTATTGATTTCTTATAGAGAGAAAGGGAAAGGGATAGAGAGTTAGAAACATCAATGAGAGAGAGACATTGATCAGCTGCCTCCTACATGCCACTACTGGGGATGTGCTCAGAACTAAGGTACATGCCCTTGACTGGAATCGAACGTGGGACCTTTCAGTCTGCAGGCAGACGCTCTATCCACTGAGCCAAACCGGTTTCAGCCATATTTTCTTTATACAATTAGTTACATTATATTCATATTGCCTACTTCTTTTCTTTTTCTCCATAATCTTTGAGCTTGATAGGGGAGAACTTGCTCATTTCTCTGATTTTCCAAATTACATAGGTTCAGAGGAAGTTCCAAAGAGGCCAAGCAAAAACGCATTAGAAGGAAGCCATAAAAACTGAACAGAGATAGATCAATTGTAGTGCAGAGTGGGGATACAAAGTTTGCAGTTTTGAGTTTAGGCATGCTAATTTAAAAAACAAAGACAAAACAAAACAAACAACCATATACTTATTTTTCTCTGTTTCCTTGTTTGTTTGTTTTTTTTAATCATATATCTTGGTTTTTTGTTTTTTTTTGTATGTGGTTACCATTAGGTTTATGAAAAAGTAAGTTTATATATACTTTTGAATGTATGTAATGATTTCACTCATATGTGAAATATGAAACTGAAACTCATAGACCCAGAATAGTATGGTGGTTGCCCTAGGGAAGGGGGTGGCGGTGGTAGGAAAGGGCAAAGGGGATCAAATAAATGATGACAAAAGAAGATTTGACTTTGGGAGGTGGGCACACAATGAGATATGCAGATCATGTATCATAGAAATGTACAGTTGAAACCTATATGATCTTAGTAAGCAATGCCACCTCAGTAATTTAATTTAAAAAGAAAAACACAAAAAATACAATAATTTCTAAACTCCACCAAATCCAGAGTTGCTAGAATGTATTGTTTACAATGTCCAGTTTTCAACCAAAATTATGGAAATGCAAAGTGTAGAAAAGTGTGGTGCATACTAAGGAAAAAACTCAGTAAATAGAAACTATCTTTAAGAAGGGCCAAAGATAAGTTTTAATGGACAACAAAGCAGCAATTATAAACACATTCCAAGAATCAAAGAAAAACACAATAAAAATTAAAGAAAAATTATTTTAATGAAAATGGGATGAATAGAAGCCAGAAAATAGAATAATGTATTCAAAACACTAAAAGAAAAAGCTATCAATTAAAAATTACATATCCAATAAAACTATTGTTTAAAAATAAAGATAAGTCAGGACAGTGTGGTTCAATGGTTAAGCATGCCCTAGGAACCAGGAGGTCGATTCAATTCCCAGTTAGGGCACATGCCCAAATTGCAGGCTTGATTCCCAGTAGGGAAGAGTGCAGGAGGCAGCTGATCAATGATTCTCATTCATCATTGATGTTTCCATCTCTCTCTTCCTCTCTGAAATCAATAAAAATATATTTTTTACTTAGAGAATAATATATATATACACATATATACATATATATGTATATATATGTATATACATATGTGTATATATATGTGTGTATATATATATATATATAAGTGAGAACTGAGTCAAAACAAGGTGAAATAGGGACATCAATAATAATAAAAGGGTAATATAATAATTAGATCAGATATCCTTCTGGACGTCCTTCCAGATGAAGTTGGGGCTGGAGGGAAGTCTGAGTCCTGGGTGCCTGCGGGCAACTGGAGGGAAGCCAGCCCAGGTTCTGGGTACCAGCAGGGAAGCTGGTGCTGGCAGCTGGGGGGAAAGAAGGCCTACTCTTGCACGAATTTCATGTATGAGGCCTCTAATTTTCATATAAACAAAAACAATTTATTGCCAGCATATCTGTGCCATAAGAAACACTAGAGGAAATTTTTCAGGATAAAGGGAAATAAAACTAAATCTATAGGAAGTAGTAAAGAAATGAAAAATGTATAATATATGCAGGTGGGGCAAAAGTAGGTTTATAATTGTTATAATAGAAAATAATACAATAGTTAATAAATAGTAATGCAAGAATAAACTCTGTTTTGTGTACTCAGAACTGTTAATCTACTTTTGCCCCACTATATATACATGTGTATATGTTATGTAATATATTTTAAAAGATATGTAACTATTTAAAACAAAAGTTATTACACTATTGTTCTGTTTACAAAATGTGTAATTGTATATGACAACAATTGCACTAAGTATGGAGGACATAAATAGAAATATATGGCTGCAAAGTTTCTAAATTATATGAACTAATTCAATATTAGCTTTAAATATAATGGGATACATTATAATTCTAGACATAAGGGGGTAACCACTAAAAGTAATGAAAATTAATATAGGTAGAAAGCCAATAAAAATGAATGAAATGCTAAAAAATATTTGGTTGACACAACAGAATGCAGGGAAGGAGGAACAGAGAAACAAAAAATAATGAAACAACTCTGGCTGGGCAGTTCATTTAGTTGGAGCATTTCCCTATAACCAAAGGGTTTTGGGTTTGATTTCTAGTCAGAGCACATACAGGAGGCAACCAATCAGTGTTCCTCTCTCACATCAATGTCTCTCTCCCTTTAAAAAAAACACACAATAAAAACACATATCCTCAGATGAGGATTAAAAAAATAAAAAATAAATGCGACAAATATAAAATAGCAAAATCGCAGACCTAAGTACAACCAATAATTATGTTAAGCACAAATGGACTAAATATTCTAGTCAGAAGGCATAGATTGTTATGGTAGATTAAAATAAGTATAAGCCAAATACATTCTATCTACAAAAGGCATACTTTACAGACACATATAGATTAAAAGAAATATTATGGAAGATGATATATTATGCAAACGATAAACAAAATAAAGCTGGAATGGTATTAATATCTGACAAAATAGACATCAAGACAAGGAATATCACTGGTCAGATCACTTTATACTGGTGATTAGGGTTAATCCTTCAGGAAGATTTGACAACTACAAATGCATATGTACTTAATTTAAAAATAGTAAGTAAGGATAATTATTAGTAACTTAATCTTTTTTTTCAAAATTAACTTTTTCAAAAGTAGTTCAAGAGCATATAAAAAATATAGATAAATTTTGTGGTGACAAAAGGAACCTATGTTATCTGGCCACAGACTCACTTGACCATTTCAACACCAGGAAAGTTCAAATCATCCTCCTAATGATTTGCAGTAAAAATAATTCCCAGTATTTTTTTTTATAAATTCATTACATTTAATATACTTTTTCAGTGTTTTACACATTTTACTTATTTCCTAAAGCTTATTACTTGTAGGTATTTGAAATCCAGGCAAATGAAGTTCATTTCTTTCATTTTTTGTGGTCTTCTTTTATGCTCTGGTAAAACCAGCCAGTTTTTTTCTAAGACAAAATTATTCTTTCCATTTTCTTCATAAACAAAAACACATAGATTATCTTGAACATATGTCTCCTTACCAGTACATCCATTCTTTTACATTGCTTCAAAAATGAACATGAATATTAATAAAACTCAAATATTTGAGCATTCTTTTTTTGACATATTTTTAAAAATTTAATAAATATTTATTGTTCAGATTATTACAATTATTCCTCTTTTATCCTCTATAGCTCCCCTCCACCTGGTTCCCACCCCACCCTCTGCCCTTACTCCCCTCCACTGTCCTCATCCATAAGTATACGATTTTTGTCAAGTCTCTTCCCACACCCCCAACACCGCTTTTCCCCCGAGAATTGTCAGTCCACTCCCTTTCTATGCCCCTGGGATTTTATTACATTCATCAGTTTATTCTGTTCATCAGATTTTTTATTCACTTGCTGATAGACATGTATTTGTTGTTCATAATTTTTATCTTTACCTTTTTTTACTTCTTTCTCTTCTTAAAGAATAACTTTCAGCATCCTTTCTAATAAAAGAGTAATATACAAATTAACCATCATTCTGCTACATCACCAGCCATGCCCACCAGCCACACCCACCAACCAATCAGGAGTGAGTATGCAAATTAACCCCAACCAAGATGGCTGTAGCCATGAAGAGAGTGGGAGGGAGGCTTGGGTTTCCATGGCAATGGAGGAAGCTAAACTTTCCACACACCCTGGCAGGCCCAGATCTCCACTCAAGGCTACAAAGTTTCAATTATAGAAGATAAATAAATCTCAACAGAAATGGCTCCCACCAAGGAGTGAGCAGGAGGCTTGGCTCCGCTCCAGGTTACAAAGTTTCAATTGTAGAAGATAAATAAATCCCAAATACCAGGGCCTCCACTTGGGTTTCTGGGGGATGTGGCCAGCCTGCAAACCACCACAGACCCCTGCCCAGACCGCCACATGCCCCAAGGGAGCCCCCACCCTGATCTGCAACACTCAGGGCAAACCAGCTGGCCCCCACCATGTACTAGGCCTCTATCCTATCTAATAAAAGAGTAATATGCAGACTGACCATCACTCCAACACACAAGATGCCTGTCCACATGTGGTCAAAGATCCTTCCCCCATGTGAACAGAAGATGGCCACTACAAGATGGCCAGTAGGGGAGGGCATTTGGGAGGGACCAGGCCTGCAAGGGAGGGCAGTTGGGGGTGATCATACCAGCAGGGGAAGGCAGTTGGGGGGAACTAGGCCTGCAGGGGAGCGCAGTTGGGGGTGATCATGCCAGCAGGGGAAGGCAGTTGGGAGGGACCAGGTCTGCAAGGGAGGGCAGTTGGGGGTGATCAAGCCTGCAGGGGAGGGCAGTTAGGGGTGACCAGGCTGGCAAGGGAGAGCAGTTGGGGGGAACTAGGCCTGCAGGGGAGGGCAGTTAGGGGCAAATAGGCTGACAGGGGAGCAGTTAGGCATTAATCAGGCTGGAAGGGGAGTGGTTAGGGAGTGATCAGGTTGGCAGGCAGAAGCGGTTAGGGGCAATCAGGAAGGCAGGCAGGCGAGCAATTGGCAGCCACCAGTCCTGGATTGTGAGAGGGATGTCCAATCCTACCAGGCAATCAGCCATCCCTTGACGGGTCCCAGATTGGAGAAGTTGTAGGCTGGGCTGCAGGACACACCCCTAACCCCACCCCCCATGCATGAATTTCATGCACCAGTCCTCTCGTTTCATATAATACTGGTTTGGTGTTGATGAACTCCTTTAACTTTTTCTTATCTGTGAAGCCATATGTATTGCATTTCTTCTCTTGTAAATAGAAAAAATACACACACACACACACACACACACACACACACTAGTGGTCCTGTGCACGAAATTTGTGCACATTAAAAAGGAATTAATTAGAGGAAATATCTTAATATTGCTATTTGCCCTTTCTCTATAATAGAAGTGTCAGAGTTAAAATAAAATTAGTAAAGTGTATATGAAAATCTCCCTCTTGTAAGAGGCTTGGGGCATGCTGCAGGACCTAGAGTCAAGCCCCCAACCATCACCAGCAAGAGCTTCGCAAACACAGGAGAACCAGACCCAGTCAGCCCCACCCCCATTGGGTGAGACCCAGACCCAGAATTTTTGTGTGTAGATGGAATAATTTTAAAATCACTGCTTTCAGTTTCCAAACCCCATCTTTATAGTCAAAAGTGAAACCACATAAATCCCTCTCTAATCTCTTGACAATTTACCTGTTCTCCAAGATTCCATACAAATTATGAATTGCTTAAATTGTCATTTAACCTCTGTTTTCTTAAGCCCCTTCTATGTAATACGTTTGGATCTGGAAGTGTTCTCATGTTATATCCTTGTCTCTCTTGGAATTTGGTTTTTCTTACAACATGATTGAAGATTATTTGTCTTAATAGAGAAGGTAGAAGTCTTGTTAATAGTTGAATTGTGGAAGAGTTTGCAGGGGAAGCATTATTTTATTAGTGGTTTATCTTGTCAAGAAGAGAAATCCAAAGGTCTTATGCTCATAGGGCTCTAAGTCATTTAACTTGATGCATGTCCTTCCTAACTGGACCTTCTGAAAGATGCCGGCATTCGGGTGGTTTTCTGGTGCATCTGCAGCGAGCTCCCTGGCCGCCTTTTCTAGGCTGTCCCTACTACTCCTGGGTGACTGTCTCCTAAAGGACAGCGTTCTCCCAATGCCTGGGCCACATTGACAAGCTCTCTGCTTTGCTAGTGAGTCAGGGGGGACTCTTGGATCTGGTATGCAAACTGGGGCTTCTGATAAGTGTCCTGATCTGGGCCACAAGAACTGAAGCTTTAGGAATAAAATACTTGTGTGTGTGGGCAGCCTCAGGCAAGTTCTGCAAAGCTGGGAAGCAGAGCAAGAGCAAAGAAGTCCGGAGTGTGGGCCTGGACTCTGAGACTGAGCCCCACCAGACTTTAGGTAGAGCCAGCCACAGAGTGATAACGGAGCTTCTCTGTGGCTTGCAGCCAGCCTGCTGTAGCTTTTAAGTTAGCAACGTTTTTAGCTTTATTCCTCACTCTTTGCCTCTAGTTTGAAGCGCTGGGGGCACTGGTTTTCTCATCGTCATTTATCCTTAGCAGAGGCAGCTTCTGCGGATTGAAGGGAGGATCAAGAGGATCTGGTCATTCCAGGAACCCTGACTTCCTCTTGCCATCCTGTCATTGGCATAGAGAGTTGGGCAGGGATCCTGCTCACAAGGCCCCCAAAGGGCACAGGAAGGCAATGAAGGGAACATTCTATTGGGAAGATAATGGCATTGGTAAATGGAAGGAAAAGAAGGGGAAGTGTTTCATCCACTGTGTTTTCTGCAGCTGCAACAGTAGATGTGTGCTGGTGTCTGGGCACAGCTCACCTGTCCGGCAGACAATAACATGATATCAGACTTTTCCATGTGGCTTGTCTGTCTTCATCCATTAGAATAAGAGTAATTTTAGGGCAGGGGCACTGTTTTCTTTTTCTTTTGGCCCCACCCAAGTGCTGTAGAGCCTTGGGTAATTTTCTTAAGCATGCCAAATTTCAGTTTTCTCATCTGTGAAATGGGAATGACAACAACTGTCCCTACCTTATGGTGTTGTTTTGGAGACCAGTGCATGTAGAATGAATTACATAGTGAGTGAAGTGAGTTTTCCTCCCATCTTTATTCCCTTTTAAGAAGTTCAAGCTGGATGGATGGTTTTAATGTCATCCAACTGTGTGGGAGTATGCGCAATGGTCTGAGTTCTCTGGTCAGGAGCAGTTTGGAGAGAAGCCAATGACCCACCCTTCCTTGACCTCCCATTCTCCGGTATCTCACCTGACTCCCTTCTGTGTTGGGAGTTGGGTAGGGGTGGGGAAACTCCATCTGCTGCAAAGCTGCCTTTAAAACCTTCAGAACCAAAGGCAAGGAGCCAGAATCAAAGATTACCTTGTTTTTTTGGAATATATCACTGGCTATTGTCCCCATCAAACAAAGCCCTTTCATCAGAGGTTCTTTAAAACACTTTTTCCCCCCTCCTTTATTTTGCTTTGAAATAAGCTGGGCAACAATTAATTTCAGAGAGAGAGAGAAAGATAATTCAACAAGGATCTATTACTACTCTCAGCTTCTATTGCTGTAATGAAAATCTATTTCCTTTCCCTTTTGTGTCCCATATAATTTAATGCCCATTTTATTAATGGTCTGAAATAATTACCGAACCCTTTGTGATTCTCAAGTATGTTTCATTTAATTGTGCAATAAATGCCTAATCTCTTCCTCCATCTGAAGCTATTATGGCGTTAAAATTAACAATTATGCAGCAATGCGCCGGGGTCCATAGAAATCACTCCAGATAACTAGACATATATAAATCATTCATGAGAACAATTTCTGAAAAGAGACGGAGGGGAAAAAATTGTGTTGAAAATGACATTGGGAAGCCAAGGGCCCAGCCTGTAAGAAGATAGTAACACCTTTAAAAAATCTTTTTTCTTTCCTTTTTTGTTATTATTATTTTATTAATTGTGTATGTAGCATAGCCTGCTCCCCCCCCCTCTTCTATTAGCCTGACAGATATTTTCAGAATTAATTAACTGTTAGCTCTGAGGATAAATTGTTCATTATCAATTTCCTCCCCTCTTTCATTCTTTCTTTCTTTCCTTTTATAGTTTTTCTTTCTCTTTCAGGCCAGCAATTACACTCCCTGCCTTTCTCCAGCAGCTCCTGTTCTGCCCAGCTATCCAAATGGGGAAAGTGCTTTTTCTTTCAGCCCTATTCACTTCTCCTCTTCTCCCTTTTGTGGGATTTAATAACCAGGGCTGATAGGCTCTCACTGGGCAGAGAGGTTAAGTTTGTTGTCTCAGCAGTTTGCTGACAGGGACAGTGCAAGAATTCTGTAACTTCTCACCAGCCACGAGGGACTGCCTATGGCCTGGCCCACACAGGAATAGCCTGTAAATAGTGTTCAGAAAGCCTGCAGCCCCAAACACCCAGCTTACCTAAGAGCATGTCCATTGGTGCTGCTAAAGCCCGCCTCCATCTTTTAAAACATCCCTGAGTCCTAAGAGATTCCTAGCCTATGTCCTCCAGCCCATGCCCTCCCCCACCACAGGCGCACACGTGCGTGCATGTGCACGCGCTCACACACACACACACACACACACACACACACACACACACACAGACTGCATGCTGTGGAGCAGTGGAGCAGAGTCAGAAAGCCAAGTGCCCACAGAACCAGGCAGGAAATAGACATGAGTGAAGTGGATGGGATGGAGACTGTGGTAATCAGGAGAGCCCATGCCCTGCCTGAAGTGGGCAGCTGTTACCCAGCTTTCGGGCATTGCTGTCTCTTCGGAATTTGGGCCTAATATAGACAACTTTTGTGTTATTTCAAGAGAAGCCTGACATTTTTAATTGAAACCTACCAACTGTTGTCAATTTAGAAAAATGTAGAACAGCATGGGTTAAACAGGCAGAAGGGACTCTGGCTGGGCTGCTGCTTTCTGGCCCCTGTTCTAAAAGATTATTTATTTCCAGAATTTGGCCCAACCTTCAGAAGGTTCCTAGAAGGGACAGGCTCAGCACTCTGTCCCTTGGATATCCATGCTTTGCAGATTCCAGGCTCGAGTCTTCTTGCCCAAAGTTATTCTGAAGGTTCCGCTTCATAATGCTGGGAAAGGTAATAACATGTTGGCCTTAATTCTGCCTCAGAGAGGAAGATTTGATTTTCTGTCAAGTGTTACCAATTCTAAATCATTAGTTCAACACCGAAGAATCATCAGCGTTGTAGTTAAGGGTGACAAGTTCATCTGTTCTCATGTTCCTGATGCACAAATGGTTGACTAAGTGTTGATGCAGGGCTCGTGGCATTTAGAGTCCAAATGTGCTTGGTATGATGATGCCAGAAATACGGCATCTATTGACAATAGTTAACATTTATAGACAGCATTCTAAGTACTAGGCTCTAACTCATGTAACTGTTATTAAATTAACTCATTTAATCTTCTTCATAACCTTATTAGTTAAATATTATACTCATTCCCAGTTTGAAGAAACTGAGAAGCTAAGAACACGTACCAGACAATTTAGTGTAAAAAGCAAAGGCAAGATTCAAACCCATGGCCATCTGACTCCAGAGCTTGAGCTTTTATTTATTTTTTATTTTTTAATATTTTATTGATTTTTTACAGAGAGGAAGGGAGAGGGAGAGAGAGATAGAAACATCAATGAGAGAGAAATCGATCAGCTGCCTCCTGCATGCCCCCTAATGGGGGTGTACCAGCAACTAAGATACATGCCCTTGACTGGAATTGAACCTGGGACCTTTCAGTCCACAGGCCGATGCTTTATACACTGAGCCAAACCGGTTTCAGCAGAGAGTGAGCTTTAACCACCATATTAAAATGCCTCTTTGCTTGGCTATTGGTAGAAATGAGCAAGATAGGACACAATTGGAGAAAATTTAGTAAATAATAGCAATAAAAGCATATTTATACAGAACTAAAAAAATTCATATTTTAATGTTATCTAACTAGGAGAATGTTTTAAACTACTATAACACACTGGTAAGCATTTGAATATAATTTTACTTCTGTCTTTCTACATGAAGATTATTTTCTTGAAATTAAGTAATGGATATGGGATTCTTTCATCAAAGGATGTCCAAATGTATAAGAACTTCAATATATGTTATTGAATTGCCCTCCAGATAGTTTATATTTTTATATGTACATATTTATCTACATATAAATAATTTATATATACATCCCAACTTCTAATAGGCCTGCCATCATTTTTAGAGGCTGCATAGTATTCCATTATGAGGTGGTGATATCCTATTGTCAAACTTCAAGGTTTTATGTAGCTTTTATTTAAACCTTGTTCTAAAGCTACCTTTGACTCTTTCTCCCAAAGTTATGTGAAAAGCAAAATGATTTATACTGAAACTTTGCAAAAGAATAAAAATCACTTACAGGGCTGGCACTTTGGAACCTAGAGGAAGTTTGACCTCTAAGTCCCTTATGAGTCCTTCAATGTTCTTTAGTTACCTGCTTCTCTGAGTAAATGAATAGGAGTTGGGTTGCCTTCTTAATACTTCCAGCTAGATATTTTACTACAGTCTCTATCTTTTTTGTCGCTATCATCCCCAGTTTTCTCCTCTTAGCACAAAAGAAGCCTCCTGCCTGCATGTGTGTAGCCCGGAACCACCTATAGTAACATTTTAATTCAGAACTTGGTGATTTTTCTGGTCCTAGAGATCTAAACTATTCAAACAAACAGCTTTATTCAGTTTTGTTATAAAACTCCTAACACAAATTTCTAGCTCTGTAAGTTTTAGTTAAAGATAAAATGCCTTTTAAAGAAACACATGAAACATTTAAATAGGATATTCACTTCTAAACAATAAATCACGTGGGACCTGCTTTAGGTTGTAGCATATCTATCTCACCCCTGAAGACCTTTAAAAAATAAGATAATAATAAAAACTGACATTTATTGAACACTTACGTTCTGTGAGGCATGTTCTTTGCAAGCATTAATTTATTTGCTTTCACAGTAATCCTATGACACAGGGTTTTTTAAAAAAAATTTTTTTATCCTATTTAACAGATAAGGAACCAAAGCTTAGAGAGTTTAAGTAATTTGCTCAAGGTCACACAGGTAGTAAATGGAAGAGCCTGTATCCTCCACAAGCCTGTCTCTTAAGCACTGTTAGTGTCTTGACTGGTGTGGAAACTCTTAGGGACAAAGGTCGCAGAGAATGCTACAGGACGTGCAGAGGCCCTTACCTACAGGCAGCCCATGAATTTCCACGAGTAGATTTGTGGTTTTGAGACCCATTTAACAGCCTGGCAAGCCACCAGCAAATGGACAGGAGCCACTGGCCGCCATCCTAACACTGCAAAACCCTGGTGTCCACAGCGGGTTCTCTGAGCCTGCTGTGATCTTGGGAATGGCAATACATTCCTCTCTGAGGCAGAATTAAGGCCAACATGTTATTACCTTTCCCAGCAATTGTTTTGTTTAATTTCCATTTTAAAATTTATTTCCTGTGAGAACGAACTGAATGGAATTCATTTGTGCCACGGAGGAAAGGTGAATTTCTTATTAACTCTCCCAGGTAGCAGGCAGCTGCAGCTTGGGCTGTGGGAAGGACTTGAATTACTAGGGCTGGGGAGGGCGTGATTGATGCGGGCAGCCTGGGGGTGGGGGTGGGGTGGGGGGGAGGTGGGGGGGGGTGGGGCGGGAAGCAGTGTTCTGTGGGCCTGGGTGCCATCGCCCTTGTCTGGAGGGCAGCCTGCTGGTTGAAGTCTTATACAAAAATCTAGGTGAGGCAACTTCTTGCAGTGGGGCAAGAATCCTGTCTTCTCTCCTAACTGGAACAAAAGTATTTTGAACAATCGTACAAGTCCTTTGTTTATCTCCTTTCCTATGACGGTCTGATGTGAAGCTGGTGTGGACTGAAGGTTGAGAGTTTTAGAAAGGGGCGAAGTTGTGGAAGATGTTAGGACATCTTGCTTATCCCTCTGCCTGTGGACAAGTCTGAGTGGGACCCTGGACACCTGTATTCTGCTGTGATTTTGGCACTCTTTTCCCTGCTCCCCTTATGTTTAGACAAGCTGGATGGCTCAGACCCAGTAGATTAAAAGCCTCTCAGCACCGCCTTCCAATGAGGGGCCACGTGTTCGATCTCCCTAACAGTGTACCTGATGTCTATTCCTTCCTTTATGCTGCTACTGTCTGCGCTTGTTTCAAGTCTCATCTCCTCCTTCAAGAGACATTATTGTGAGCTCCTGCCTCCAGGTTATGGCTGTCTTATGTGCTGGTACCAGATTAATCTTCCAAAAGCATTGTTTTGGTGGTGTCATGCTTCTTTAAAACCTCCGACGGCTTCCCATTGGGTAGGACAAACAGCTTGGTATCTGATATTTCTGCAACATTTCCCCATGAACTAGACCAACCTGACTCAAAGCAGCACTGTCCTTTCAAATGTCCATGGCCTCCATGTCCCTAAACTTGGAGGCAGGACTGAAATACTTTTCAGGAGCCAGGGAGACCATGTAAATGAAGGAAAAATGATAAATGGTATCCAATATTTGGTCTCAATTTAGGGGAGAAAAAGAAGCGATTGTGGACTCTGGAGAATTGCACAACACACATTTCATGTAAGGGGGCAGCTCCTACCCAGACCCAGACAGTGGTTCCAAACAGGTATTCTTTTCCAGCAATCCTTAGAAAATGCATACGTTCTCTGAATGCAGAGAAAAATTAGTCAAGAAAACAGGAAAAAGCATTACAATTTTTGGGGCAAGAATTAAATTTAACAATTAAAATTAAGATATGATTGGTTCAAAGGAATCCACTGATGTCAACTTGAAAACTAAGCAGGAAATGCTGACATGTGAAATCGAAGATTAAATTTGACTTTTCAGGACATGAACATGTAAGAGAGAAGTGATCAAGATCCAATTAATCCTTATCATTTAATCAGTTAGTCTTGCTTGCAGCTTGTCACCACTTCATAAGTGTGAGTTTGTGGCCTAGACTGCTGCTTATAGTGAGTCAATTTTGCAAATAAAATAAACATGACATTTTTATAAATGGTATATTGAATATGAATCCTTTGAATGATGTTCCAAAAAAGAACATGTTTGGAAGCCAAGTCGGCCCTTAGGTTGGCAATTTTGATATATGACTCTGTGTAGTGTTAATAACCTTGCTAGGAGAGCTTTTTGAATACTACCAACAATTTTCCCTGGTCTTTTCTAGTGTTTTACTATTTCTTATGTTTATTTTAAAATACTGCTAAATTTAACATTTCTTATTTCTTAAAATATTTAAAAATATCCACAATAATAAATAATGATTATAATGAATTTTGAAGATATTTTAGGAGAAACTTATGATTTGGGAAAATTTCTGAGCATTCCTAGGAATCCCACTTTCACTTGTTCTGAATCTCAAAGGTTAACATGTATGGGAAAGTTTGAACCTAGACTCAGTTGATTGTTGTCTGAAGGAATGAGGGTGGGCTTAGTACTGTTGGATCTCCTGACTTTAGAAGAGAAGTCAGAAATATGGACATTTATAAAAAAAATCTGCCTAATTTTAAATTGGAATACTTAATTTTTCTGTTCTAAATTGTTGATCTTAACTTTTCTTCTACTTAGACCATCTTTCCTCACTCTACACGTCTAACTCTACAGATAAAATCCTTCCCATTGTTCCCTCTTTAAGAAGGTTTCCTTCTTTACCTTCCACCCCTCACCCTGTAGAGACCCCCTGGTCCATTCCTCTGGTCCCATTGGGCATTGTTAATATCTGGCTCCATACCTAACAGCAGAATTTGCATTTTCACGTGGCTGGAAACATGCTATATTCACATTTGGATAACCCACAGACCCAAACACGGCAAGGACTCAGTAGGTATTTGCGTAAAGGAGTGCAAGAAGAAAGTACCAGGCTTCTGGATTATAAACTCACACATTCTAGATTCTAACCTTCCAGGACTCATCATTAAACAACATATAACATTTCAATCAGTGGCCACTTCCAGAGAATGAAGGTTGGCCAAAGGCCAAACAGGGAATTGCAATTAGCAAATTCATAAATATCTTGTTTACATTTCAAACAGGCTCATAGTTGGTTTCTGTATTTAAAGGACTGTGCTTTATTTATAGACCACTAATGACTATTAATAAGTGGGATTCTGGTTGACTTTCACAAATGTTACAATTGAAGAACAAACACAATCCACCTTCTTGTATGGAAATTACTCTGATGAGAGCATAATGACTAGCTAAAGAGTTATTTGTCTTTTCAATTACAGGGCAGAGAAGGGTAATGAGTGTACTGACTCAGGCTTCATTCTTGTAGGAATCAGTAGGAGGGAACTTTGGGTGTTTAGACCTGAAGATTCAGTTCCTAAGAAGTCTCAGCTGACTTCTAAGAATTCACTCCCCTGCACCCTCTCCTTATAAGAATGGGCAGTTAATCATCCTGTATTCCTCCCACATCTAATGCAGAGGGTATTTAAAAAATTTTGAAAAGAATCCTTTCATCTTTTATCCTCACTCCCATTTATTTGGATCAAGCACTTACTATGTCCATACTGAGTATTATGTGCTAAGGATACAGAGTGAAATAGGATATGGTTCCTTCTCTTAAAAAACCCACATTCTTATAAGGGAACAAGTGAACATATGATGATTTAAAACTCAGTGTGGTAAAGGTTAGAACGGTCCAGAACCTCCTCATGTTGAGCATTTCCCACTCTATGTTGTACTTGGCTTTAATAAGACCTTCAACTGCTCTGTATTGGAGTTTACTGTTTTCTATTTGGTTTCCCACACTACACCATGAGCAAGTTGAGGTCAGAGAATGTGCCTTATACATAGGCTTTCCATAAGGAAATTTAATGAATGAATAAATGAGTGGAGTGTCATGCAGCTCTGACACTGCAAGCCCATGCTGCCTTCAGAGAATGGAAGAAGCAAAGTGTGTAAGAAGGAGGGCTCTATCCAAAAAGCATGCACAGCCTTACAGGGAAGCTTCAGTCAGAGAAATGGATATGGACCATAGCTTGCTGCAAGACATGTGCCTCCAACTGGGAGTCTTGATCTGAAATGTCCACTGTAAATTAATTTACCAACATCCTGTGATTCTGGGAAGGCTGTGTCAGTGGCATAATTGGCTACCCATCAACTTCTGTTCCTGGTTAGATTAACTAGCCAAGTCTGTAAAGTTGAGGACCCGGTTTTGGAGCCAAAGGAGTCAGAGTTGCTTGTATTTCATCTTTCATTGCTGCCTTAAGAAAGCCATTTGCCACAGGAAGGAATGAGGCCAACAAACAAAGAAAAGCAGAGCAAAGAGTTGGCTTCCTGATAACATTGTTTCTGGACCTCACTGTCCCTAAAAATAGCTATCCTTGGACTCTTCAGTTATGGCAACCAGTAAATCCCTTCTGCTTTTTTTTTTTTTTTTAGTTTTTATCACTTGCATCCAAAAGTACCTTGAATAATAAACTCATTTATTCCTACTTTTACGAACTTCTACAACATCTTAGAAAATACCAGTATAGATTCAGACCTGTGCTTTGGAGTGAGACAAATCTGGTTTTAAACTCTAACAACAGCATTGTTGAGCTAGTCTATTACAGCAGCTCAGACTCTTACTCTAACTAATACACCAAGTGAAAAAACGATTCAGGCCTGAAATGACGTGGTGGCAGGTGAAGACAGAAAGAAGGAGCCAGATTTAAGTACTTTTAAGAAACTAGAATTGACAGAATATGGTAGTTTATTATATGTGTGAGTTAGTGTGAGGGGGAGTTGTAGAGGGAGGAGTTGTCTTGCTTTCTGGCTTGAAAGACTGGTGGATGGTGGTACCCAGGGCCAGCTTCATGGTCATGCTTCATGTCCCTCCCTAAGCCCCCTTCCTGGCTAACTTCCAAATTGGCTTCTCTGCTCCTTCTATTCTCCAAAGGCAGAATGAGCTTGAGGTGTCAGAGTTCTGGAAGACTCGTGACACTCTTGCTCTTTTATTCATTCATCCATTCAATCCTATTGAAAGCCTACTGGACACATTCTCTGCCTTCAATTTACTCACAGTGTAGTGGGGACAACTGATGAGAAGACAATCAACTCCAATAGCAGAGCACGGGAGGATCTTAAAGCCACACAGGTCCCCACACTTGGTTTAATATTCTGCTATTGCGGTCTTAAAGTTCCTAACAATTTTTGAAAACAGGGCCCTACACTTTCATTTTAAACCAGCTCCACAAATTATGTAGCCAGTTTTATGTACCATTCACTTAGAAAGGACATAAAGGCAGAAGTTTGGGGCGAAATATATTGGATTTGGTTTGGAAATCTTAAAGGTGGGAGGCTGACAGGCGTGGTCTGGGATGGCGAGGTAATGGCAGCAGGAGGAGTGGTCAGACTTCTAGAGTTTGGGGGCAAGATTTGTGAAATTTTTGTGGGCCAAGTGAATGTGGGACCCCTGAGCTGTTGAAATGGAAACATGGGGTCACAATGCCCTTGTCTCCTGAGAGTGCTTCCTCTAGTTTCTGAAGACCCCATTGACATGTAACTAGTCATGTTTATGGAGGCAGAGCAAGACAGCTAGGACACAAATGAATCTACTTTCCAGATGGAGGTTTTTAGAATGAAGGTTAATATTCTCAATATCTTGCTCATACAGATGCTGTGAAAAGAACAGAAATGACTGTCCTTAATCTGCTGCTATATTCCTTGGCAGATAATATTTTGTTTGTTTTTATTCCTTCAATTTGATGATTTGACTGTGGATACTATATCTTTCCAGCAACAGGACTCTAAGAAGCTCATTGGGGTGGGTGTCCAGTATTTTGTCTTGAGAATAGAAAAAACAAAGGGGCTTCTGATTAATTTGTGAGGCAGAGTATTTTGAGGTATAATGCAAAGAGTACTAACTTTGAAGTCAGACATCTCAGGTTAAAATAGAAGTTTTACCATTTGCAAGTGGAGTGATCTTGGACGAGTCTCTGAGTTTGTTTTCATACCTGCAAAAAATACACACCTTGCAGGGTGTGGTAGAGTGAGAGTGGCAGGATGTTGAATTGTTAATAATGCTGGGGAAAATGGCTAATGTACTTTAAGGGATCTGAGATCTGGCTGAAAGGTGACCAAACTGATGTAGTAAACATTTCCAACAGCCTATAAAATAGAAATGTAGAGGGTGCCTTGAGGAAGAATCTTGGATTGGAATTTGTAGACAGAGAGGATGCAGAGGGGAGGGTCAGGAATATTTTTATCCTACTTTAGCTAAGTGAGAAATAACCCAAAAGAATGACTTAGAGATATTGGGGGTGCTGAAGAGGAGGGGAGACCCTGGTTTCACTCCCTGTGCTGTTGGCAGAATGTGGCTTCAGAGAATTCTTGGGAGACCTTCATTTGTCATCTGGGTCTAGAACTGCTGCCCAGAGAAATGAAAGGGAAGTCTGATTGGAGAGAGGGCAGCTGACAGAGTGACTTTCACTTCTCTCCATGGCCAAAGGCTAGTGAGTTTCCTTATGAGCTACAAGGATGCCTTGGGAGGTGACCAGGCAAGACTCATCTTGAAAAGACCACTAAAAGGGAGTTCTTTTCTGAACAGGTTCTTACTTTCCTCCATCTTTCTCTATCACATTGTATACCTTAATCTTACACAGTGTTATATGTCAATTATATCTCAATAAAGCTATAAAAATAACAGTATCTACATTCTAAGGATGTTTTGAAGGTTAAACGAGATCACCAATGCAAAGTTTTGGTGCAATGCCTAGCATATAGTAATTATGAATCAAATGTTAGATGTTAGTAATATTACCACTTCACTCCCATCTCCTGGAGCTGTGTGTCCTATGCTAAATAAATGAAAGGTAGTTCTTTATAATTCAATTCAAGGCTGAGAAGGCGACAGTTACTCTTTTTGTAAGGCAAGTTGAGATGACTTATGGGTTTTTGGCTTTTAAAAAATATTTTGATTTTTAGAGAGAGATGGGGTGGAAGAAACATCGATCAGCTGCCTCCTGCATACCCCCTACTGGGAGTAGAATGACCAGGAATCAAACCAACAACCTTTCTGTGCATGACACAATGCCCAACCAACAGAAGCATGTTTTTTTGGATGTGCTACTGGCTTACTAAAATAGCCTTCCTCTGTTCCTCTCTTCCACAATCGCCTCACCTGGGAGAGAAGCTAGGAAGGGTAGAGAATGGCTGGGGTCTGCGGCACAATTGAAGGTGGGAACTGGGTGGGAGTTTGGAGATGGGGTTAGGAACTGGGGACTATGGGAAAGGGGAAATTATCTCAGGACAGGATTCATGAGTACGCTTTGATATCTGAAGGGGTGGCAACAATATCCATAGGGAGGTCCTGAGGCTGTGAACGGTACACCGAGGCAGCCTGCCTCTACCAGGGCAATCCCCGGATTCTGTCACTCGAGTTTCAGCATGCAGTGAGCTATATAAACTGTCACTGAAGCCAATCACTGATGGGATATCGCTGTAGCTGTCGTAGGACATGTTGGTGTGGAGTATGGAGTGGGTGACTGCTCTTCCTCCTCAGATTCTTCTGACCACCTACAAGGATTTATTTTCGGTAGAAGGCAGATTTTAGAGAACCTGTATGGGCCAACAGGGTATCTATTCAGTTACTGGATGTACCACCACTTCTTTCCACACTGAAAGGAATACTGAGTTAACATAGGGAAAACTGCTAATAAAGGAACTTAATAGGGAGTAGGGAATAAGAAGGGAAGATACAAGTCACTTAGGAAGGGGACACAGAGTCGAGAGAAGCAGAGCGAAATGTGGGAAGGTGGGGTAGTCTTATGATCCTTATGGGGGTGTAGAGACCTACTCTCTGAGTTTCCTGTGGTTTGTAATTGGGCAAACCAGCTAACTTCAGGACCTACTTTCTATAGCTGCTGAGCTGCCTGGAAGCACTGTTGCTATTTATTTTCTCTGAGCCCTGTGTTTAAGGCGTGATGAAAAACAACCTAATGGCTAAGCACAACTGCCCCGTATGAAAGACCATTAAGATAAAGTCCCGCATAAGTGGCCCTAATAAAAGAAATTTATCACAAGACATGGAGAGGAAGGTGTCTTTATTCACTAGGTGAATAGCACCAGGCATTGTCAATGTAGTTTTTCAAGGCTCAGAAATTATCATTCATTCTCCAAATTACCAACCGCACAAAAATTACTAAATGGTGCGTTATCACTCCTTCTCAGCGAGAGAATGTCTTTGTTTAACATTTGATTACAAATGGCTTCCCTGCGATTATCATCAATAAATCACAGGTAAGCGTAGCCATGGCTGGGACCGATGCAGAAAGACTTTAGGAGCTACGGGGAAAAGGGAAAACAAAAAGCATGAGATAACTGACAGTTCAGGGAGTGCTAGACTTTTAGGACTCACTTTGTTGAGGCCTTGTGGGGGTTTCTCAGAAGCAGAGCATCGACTGTGTCCATTCAAAGGAGGTGGGAGTTCTGTGGAGGTTTGATGATGTGCCTGCCTTCAGCCCCACAACATTTGCAGACAATTTCATCTCTCTGAGGAGCGAAAGTGTCTGATGAAGAGAATGCACAAAAGAGGGGGGACAGTATTGGTATAAAGAAGAAAGAGGGGGTCTAGTGTGAGACAAGTGGGAAGAGAAAGAGGAGGAAGGAGGAAGAGAGGAAGGGAGGACAGGGAGGGGATAAAAGAAGTCAGAGGAGCACGCTTCATTCCTGGCTTACCTCTATATCATGCCTCAGTTGGCCCACAGACACTCACCAGAGGCCACAATCCCAAGTTCTCCTGCTGCCTCATGACCACTTCCTATCAACTCTCAACCCTCAGGTCCTTTTGCTTGTCTCCTGGGCTTGCCAATTCCCATCACCACACCCAGGCTTTGAAGATTTTCTTAGGTCTCCTTCTACTTCTAGACTCTCCTTCGTACTTTTTCTCCTTCCTTTTCCGTGATTCCCACTCCTCCCTCCCTTGACCTCCATATCCCCATACATTTTTCTTAACTCTTCAGACATCTCTGCAGCTTCAGGTGAGAAATTCTCTCCGACAGCCTGTACTCAAGAAACCCCAGAGGTCCCACGAATGCAGTTTTAGTAGAGCTAGGTGGGAGGTTGGGTTGGTTGTAAGTTCAATTCCATGACTTGTAATATCCTCACAAGTAAGCAGAAGGTATTCTTGCCTGAAAACTGTGATAACACAGGTGGAGAGAAAGCCCTAAAAAATCAGGCAAGCAGCGATGCCAATTACCAGAGAACACAGAGGTTTGGGGGAAGTCTGCTGTGGGTTTAGGGATACAGAGAAGGATAAAGTATGGCTTGTTCTCAGCATGCTGAGATCTTGGGGAGCAGAAGAACAGTTTGAGCAAAGGTGAGAATACAAAAGGCACGAAGCAGAGAGCATTAGTCCAAGCAAAGTGTTCACTATGGAAATCTTGAGAAACATATCAACAAGACTAGCTAAGGAGATTGAGACAAAATTTTAGGAGGTCTCAAAGGAGAAATTCACAAGTTTGGATTTGAATTTTTGAGAATAGAGAAAATTAACGTAATGGGATTATGATTGCTATTATTAGAAATGAGAAAGATGGAGGATGATCTCCCTATTCTTTGCTCTATATTTCATTCACTCATTCATCCAACCAATGTTTATTGAAGACTACTGTGTCCTGGACTCTGAAATGGGGACATTATGGGGGAATAGAGACATTCTTTGTCTTCATGAATCTTATGCTCCTGAAGGAAAACAAACAAATGAGATAATTACAGTTTGTAATAAGTGCCATGGAGAAAACAAACAGATTAAGGATAGAGAATAATGGTGTGTGGAGAGCTAATATTCTGTTCAAAGTGGTCACAGTTTCACCTTTGTAAAGAGGTACAACATTTGAACTGAGACCCTAGGGGTGAGGACAATGACATTTGAAATACAGCATTTCCAAGGAGTTTGAAAGATAAGTTCAGGGCCAACAGTATGATTCAAGTGGCAACCAGCTAATTTGGAGGCAAATTGAAAACTGAATGAAATGCAGTGATAGAGTGCCTACTTGGCTACTGCTTTCTACCCAGGTCTCTCCAGATAGTCTTGGAACTAGGACATTATCCATGTGGTGTGGCTCCAGTGTTAACAGAAGGGCTTCATCCTAATTCACTGGTGCCTGCTGTTTATCTGGCTCTGTTATAAACATGTTTCTCCCAAGGCCTGGTTCAGATTGTGCTGCAATAATACCAACCAGGACAATTACTTTACCAAATTATCCAAATATAGACACTTTCTGTTTGCCACAGATATTTATATTAACTCTCTGCTTCTATTTGTAAAAATTTGCCAAAGTGTAATTTGACTTTTTAAAAGATTTCAGAGATTGTTGATACTGAGTGAATAACTAACCACATATTAAGATTAAATGTGGCCTAAACTCTCTGGGAACTCTTGAGGATTTAAATTTGGTGGGTAATTTTGAGAGAGAGATAAAAGAAAAAGAAATAGGAGGATGAAGAAGGAGATCCAAGACTCTATAAAGAATAGAAGAAGGAAAGAACCAGCAGTGAACAAGAGACAAAGGGTGATGGTAATAGAGAAATGCAAAAATGGTACAAAAAGGGGTGAGGATGGAGGGAAAAGAGATTGAGAGAGAGAAAGAGCCAAGAATGGAAAGGGTGAGGGTGGGAGGCAGGCTCACTGCTTGTGAAGGGGACAGAGTGGAGATTAAGATCTCTATCAGAGTTTGTGGCTGGAAACATTATGGCATATTAGGGTCCTGTCAGTGTTGCCCCAATTAGGAATTAGTTACACAAGGCATCAGATATCCAGGCTGCAGTTGACCTGTAAATAGATGGGGCCCTACCTTCCCTCTCTTTTATTCAAACAGGCACAGCTGTTTTCTGGAAGCCCAGCCCTCTGTGGCTCCTCCCACTGCAGTCACCAGGGAACAGAAGTGAATACCAATCACGTGGTGTTCAATTAAACAACAACAACAACACACCAGTATTCTGTTATATGCAAATACTTTCCCTAAGAATTCATGTTAAAGAAACATGAGTTCATCCTCCCCATACTTCATTCAACCCTAAATCTATCTTTTTGCAATTGTTTCAAGGATATGTAAGTACTATCTACAGGAGGTGCCCATTTCATGGCAGTATGCAATTTAAAATTGACTGCCAGAGAGTGGATCAAGACAGCAGCTGAGTATACACTGAGAGCTCATCTCTCCCAAATCTGTGGGAATGATAGGAAAGGGAACATCCACAACCAAAGAGGAAAATGACAGATGTCACTGATGCATCCAGAACTATGGGGAATCTCAGAGAGATGAAAGTCAGATGAAATCAGACGAGTCAGAAATGTCTGCAGAGGAGCATTGCTGCAAAGGAAGGTGTGGCTGCTAGAGAGCAGTATGCCTTCAGGGCCAGATCCTCAGAACAGGAGGGACTACTGGGCTCAATAGTGGGAGCCTCACCTGCCAGGAGAACTGTCTTCAACTCCCACCCCTCTATCCTCTGTCAAGGCAGCAACAAGCCACAAATGGGGAAGATGAACTTTTGCTCCAAGAGAAAGGACAGTGCCTCAGGAGGTTGCTGCTGCCACAGAGGCTACTGCTACTGGCTCATACTGTTGAGCACATGCTACATGCCTCTCCAACAACCTCCAGAGGCAGGCTTTTACCTGCAGTCCAAAGGGAATCACAATACAGACATGAACACACAACCAAGATTCACAACATATTTTCAGAAAGCACAAACTATGAAAGTGAGGCACCCAAATTCAACAAGTGGATGAGCTGATACCAGGAAATTGGGCTAATTAAAAGCAACATTAATAAGGCACTCGAATAAGTGTAATTAAAGAGCCATAGGGAATACTGCATTCATAAGAATCAATTAGAGATCTGGAAATTAAAATTTTGATTTTTGAAATAAATTCAACAGGCATTTCAAATAGCAGAATGAGAAGCAATTGAAGAGCGAGTGAGTAAGCTACAAGACTAACCTGAGAAATCCTAGATAGCAAAATATGAAAGAAAAATTAGGACACACGACACATGTTCCAATACACATTTGATATAAAGCAAGGGATTGGTCACTAGAGAGACTAGTTACCTCACAGCAAAACAAAAATAAACACAAGGATCAATCAGTATATTCATAATTACAGTGAGAAATCTTAACTTACTGCACTCTATCACTAGATGTAGCAGAGAAATGAAATAAATTGAAGGATGTAGAGAAATAAAATGACACAATTAACAATCTTGACTTACTCTAACAGAGAAAACATATTATTTTTAAACACAAACATCTTTCACACAAATTGACCATGGTTTAGGTTACAAAAGCAATCTACATAAATTCCAGAAAGCAAAAATCATATAATTTATAGTTATTGATCACAAAGCAATATAAATATAAATTAACAATCTAAAGAGAGCTTTGTCCCTGAAAATTAGAAATCATGCTTTTGAATAATTTTGTAACTGGAAAGGAAATAAAAAATGGTTATTACCAAATCTGGACATACACAAAATTAAGAACACATTTATCAAAGACAATTGGTTAGGCAGAGACAGAGGAGAATGCATGGCATTACATGCATTTACTAGAACATCAGAAATATGAAAATCAATTAACTAAGCTTTCAGCTTAAGACACTGAAAAAAGAATAATAAAATCCTAAATTAATATGAAAAAAAGAATTAGTAAAGATGAAAGCAGAAATGGTTAAATTACAAAGTCAAAAATAAAGCAGATGAATACAACCAGGAGATGGTTCTTTGAAAAGATTACTAAAATATACAAATATTTGGTGAATATGGTAGGGGAGGAAAAATAATTTACCCTCTACCCAATTAAGGAAAAAATAGAGAAGGCACAAATAAACAACATTAAAAGGGATGTTACTACAGCTATCTATATATAAAAGGCTAATATGCAGAGTATCCCCTTGGGAGTTTGGGAGATCAGGAATTTAATCACTTGCTATGATATGCACTGAGCACCAGGGAGAAGCGTGTAACATGGCGGGTGACCAGTGGCCGCTGTGGGCCACTGAGGGAGTAAAGGAAGGAGGAGGAGGGAAGGCGAGGAACCTCATCAGCCCTAATTTTGGCCAGGTCTAGGGACCCTACTTATGCATAAATTTTGTGCACTGGGCCTCTAGTATAAAAATAAAATTATAAAGCACAGCATCGTACCAATAAATTAAAAACATAGGCAAAGTTTTTAAATGCTTAGGAAAATATAAAATTTAAAAAAATTGCTTAGAAAAAAGAAAATCTGACTAGGACAATAACCATAGAAGATGTTGGAAGAATAATAAAACAATTGCTTATAAAAAGGATACCAGGTCATGCAGTATTAAGAATGTTTTACAAACTGAAGGAACAGAGAATTTTAATGTCATATAAATTATTTCCAAACATATAGGGGAGAAAAAGAGAGATAAAGAGAAGCTACCCAATCATTTTCTGAAGTTAGCAGTCCAATAATACAATCTAAAAGAACAGTGCAACTAATGTTCAATTTCATGTCTGAATTTAGATACAAAATTCTATTATAAATATTTTCCCAAGAAACACCTTTGTATGTTACATGTGCTGTATTATTCAGATGTTCTGATTGTTCAGCAGAAAGTTGGAGAAAATGTGTATGATGATATCCAACTTTGTGTTTCCTTATACATTTATACTATAAACTAATGACTTGCTGCATGAAATTCATGCACATTAAAAGGGAATTAATTACAAGAAATATTTTAATATTGCTATTTGCCCTTGCTCTATAATAGGAGTGTCAGAGATAAAAGAAAATTAGTAAATTGTATATAAATCTCCCTCCTGTCAGAGTCTGGGGAGCGCCGTGAGACCTAGAGTCAAGTCCCTACTCACAACCCGCATGCACTTCAAAAATGCAGGAGACCCAGACCCAGCCGGCCCCACCCCTTTCGGGCAGGGGGGTGCAGTCTCAGGTCCCCAATCAAGCCCTGTCAGGTGGGGGGGTGCAGCCTCACTTTCCCCAGCCTGGCGCTGGGAGTGAGGTATGGACTGAGGTCCCCTGTCAAGCCCTGCCAGGTGGGGGACATGGCCTGAAGTCCCCCAGCCTGGTGCTAGGGTAGGGGGGAGTGGCCTGGGATCTCCCGGCTTGGTGCTGGGGTGGGGGGCACAACCTGAGATCTCCTCGCCCAGATCTGGGGGGGGGGGAATGGCCTGAGGTCCCTAACAAGCCCTGCTGGGCAGGGGATGCGGCCTGAGGTCCCCTAGCCCAGCGCTGGTATGGGGGGCGTGGTCTGAGGTCTCCTGGCTTGGTGCTGGGGTGGGGGGAGTGGCCTGAGGTCCCCCAGCAAGACCCACTGAATAGCGGCATGGCCTTCCCCCTTCTCCCCTCGCAGTGTCATGTCAGTGCAGAAGGGGGACGCACACAGGCAGTGTCACGTCCCTAGCCAGGCATGTAGGCAGGCAGCTTCACCTCAGTGCTGGGCGTGGACTCACCTGCAGGCAGTGTGAGGTTAGTGCTGGGGCCACAGTCCCCGCCCCCGTCTCTGCCCACAGACTGGTTGTGCCTGGGACACCAAATGAGACAAATTAGCATATTACTCTTTATATGTATAGACTAGTGATCCCGTGCACAAAATTTGTACCCATTAAAAGGGGATTAATTAGAGGAAATAATTTAATATTGCTCTTTTCCCTTTCTCTATAATAGAAGTATCAGAGATAAAGAAAATTAGTAAAATGTATAGGAAAACCTTCCTCCTGTCAGAGTCTGGGGTGCACCAGGGGACCCAGAGTCAAATCCCCGCCCACCTACATGCACCTCAAAATCACATGAGACCCAGACCTGGCCAGCCCTTGCTCCCATTGGGCTAGATCCAGATCTGGCCAGTCCCATCCTTGTCAAGCCCCGCTGGGCAGCGGGCATAGCCTCAGGTCCCCTGGCCCCATGCCAGGATGAGGGGCATAGCCTGGGGTCCTCCTTCAAGACCCTCCAGGCAGGGGGTGGGGTGCAGCCTCAGGTCCCCTGGCCTAATGCTGGGACGGAGGGAGCAGCCTGAGGTCCCCTAGCCCAGCACCAGGATGGGAAGTGCACCTTGAGGTGCCCCATCAAGCCCTGCCAGGCAGGGGGCAAGGCCTGAGGTCCCAGTCAAGCCCCACTGGGCAGGAGGTGCAGTCTGAGGTCCCCCAGCCTAGTGCCAGGGTGGGGTCTCAGCCTGAAGTCCCCTGTCAAGCCCCACCTGGTGGGGAGCATGACCTGAGGTCCCCCAGCCTGGCATTGGGGCAGGGGGAGAAGCCTGAGGTCCCCTAGCCCAGCACCAGGACAGGAAGCACTCATTGAGGTTCCCCATCAAGACCCACTGGGCGGAGGGCATGGCCTCAGGTTCTCTGGCCTGGCATTGGGGTGGGGGATGTGGCCTGAGGTTCCCTGTCAAGCCTGCTGGGTGGGGGATGTGGCCTGAGGTCCCTTGTCAAGCCCCATGGGGAAGGTGTGGGAGAAGGTGTAACCTCAGGTCTCTGCTGATTGCTCATTAAGGATCCTTATGAGAACTTGGCTTCAGCTGTGGGTGCAGCCCTCTTTGTGACAGAGTGATGGTCAATTAGCACATTCCCTCTTTATTAGATAGAAGAAGGCTACTCAAACTGTTAATAGAGGTTACTTTTGTGGAAATGGAATATTGGTGAGATGGGTGGGGTAGATGGAAATACTTAATTGTCACTTTATATCTTGTGTTCTGCTTAAACTTTTTTCCTTTTTGACAGTGTGTTTACTTTTAAATAAAAAATGGGGGAGGGGAGCAGAATACAATCGTTTTGATTGTTCACTGACTTTTTGAACCTTCTCCAAGACTTCATTCTCTCATGTGAGGTTGTGTTCCCCTGACTTGGAGAAATGTTTTCTGATATCCCAAGGAGCAGCGCTAGAGAGAATGCATACAAACTCCAAGGAGATAGATGTGAGCTCCCTGTGAGGAAAACTTTCTTCAAATCACAGATATCCAGAGGAATCTTGTTCAGCCTTGTTGGTTGTTGCAACAGTTACTTCCTGTTCAGACAGAAGTTAGATGAGGCCAGTGAGAGGCAAATAGTTTAACCCAGAGGTTTCTGCTTCTTTCCTTAAACTTGATTATTCAGTTTTTTTTTAAAGTGGGCTAATTATTTATTTGCCAGTTCTGTATGCTTGGGTTTATTATCTATAAATACTCATATACATCATTCCTCTGTGAAATTTAAAGTGCTCCAAGACCAAAGATATTTTATCATATTAATCAGTAAGAGCCTTAATTCTTCACTTGATTAGTAATTATGTTACATTATTAGTAAGTTTTGAAAACTTGCAAATTTATTACTTTACAAACCTTCTCTTGTTAGACAAAAGGACAAGTATTATCTATACTTCAGATCAGAGCAGCTTTGCTCGCTCAAGTTCACATAATCCAGTTCTCCCTAGTTTAGGGAAGATGATCTCATTCTTGACTCTAAACTCAAGATTCAAGTGAATTGCATCATTAGGTTACAATATAAAATCCGTTAACAGAGTCAAACTTGTCTGCCAATGAGTTGGTGGGATTCTTAGATTTACATGTGTGAAGAGGCAGGGCTGTTGTTTAAATTGTGTATGCATTTTGTTCCTCTTTTTTCCCCCCATAGCTCCCCTCCACCTGGTTCCCACCCCACCCTCTGCCTTTACCTCCCCCCTCAATGTCCTCATCCACAGGTGTACAATTTTTGTCCAGTCTCTTCCCGTACCCTCCGACACTCCTTTTCCCCTGAGAATTGTCAGTCTGCTCCCTTTCTATGCCCCTGACTCTATTATATTCACCAGTTTATTCTGTTCATCAGATTTTTAATTCACTTGAGTTTTAGGTTCACTTGTTGATAGATATGTACCTGTTGTTCATAATTTTTATCTTTACCTTTTTCTTCTTCCTCCTCTTCTTAAAGAATACTGGTTTGGTGTTGATGAATTCCTTTAGATTTTTCTTATCTGTGAAGCTCTTTATCTGATCTTCAATTCTGAATGATAGCTTTGCTGGGTAGAGTAACCTTGGCTGTCGGTTCTTGCTATTCATCACTTTGAATATTTCTTGCCACTCCCATCTGGCCTACATAGTTTCTGTTGAGAAATCAGCTGACAATCCTATGGGTGCTCCCTTGTAGGTAATGAACTGTTTTTCTCTTGCTGCTTTTAATATTCTCTCTTTGTCTTTTGCTCTTGGTATTTTAATTATGATGTGTCTTGGTGTGGTCCTCTTTGGATTCCTTTTATATGGGGTTCTGTGTGCTTCCTGGACTTGTGAGTCTATTTCTTTCACCAGGTGGGGGAAGTTTTCTGTCATAATTTTTTCAAATAGGTTTTCAGTATCTTGCTCTCTCTTCTCTGGCACCCCCATAATTCTTGAAGTTGTCCCAGAGGCTTTTTATACTATCTTTAAATTTTTGGATGCTTTTTGTTTTTCCAGTTGAGTGTTTTATTCTTCTTTGTATTTCAAATCTTTGACTTGATTCTTGCATTCTTCTAGTCTGCTGTTAGGTCTCTGTATAATATTTTTTATTTCAGTTTAATTTCTAGTTGGTCCTTTTTCATATCCTCAAGGGTCTCACTAAATTTATTGGCCTTTCTAGGAAATTCTTGAAAAACCTTAAAACCGTGGTTTTGAACTCTATATCCAGTCGTTTGTTTTCCTCCATTCCTTTCATTTGTAATCTGTTTCTTTGTCTTCGTATTTTCGCTGCTTCCCTGAGCTGATAGAGTGGCTTTGTGTAGTAGGTGTCCTATATGGCCCAGTGGCTCAGCCTCCCCAGTTCCCGGAGGTAGACACTCATGATGCACCCCTTTGTGGGCTGTGTGCAGCCTTGTTGTAGTTAAGTCTTGATTGTTGTTGGTATCACTGGAGAGAATTGACCTCCAGGCCAATTGGCTGTGAAAATCAGCTGTGTCTACGCTGGGAGAACTTCTGTGCTAGAGACACCCTTATGTGAGGAGACTTGCAAAAGCCTCTGTGCTCAGCTTGGATGGGGCGGAGTCTCTGGGTGGAGCAGATAGCATTCGCTTCCCATCAGTCCTGCCCTAGTAGTGTCCCATGGTAATCACTGTAAGCACCTCAGAGAGAGAGCTGCCCTTGAGTTTCATCTGCTGCCAGACAGTCCAGTTTCTCTCTGAATGAGTCTGGGGTTCCCACTATCTTGCGTGAAACTGGAGTTCAGCACAGTCAGGAGCTTCTGTTTCCCTCCCTCTCACTTTAAAAAGCCAGCTGCACACTCAGCCGACTGTGCATTTAGCCGTCAGTCCTCTCTGTGCGTGCATGCCTCTGGACCTCTGCCTCCACAGCTCCCCTGAGTCTCAGTGTGCTTTCTCTTTCCTTTGACAGTCCAGATTCTCTCCGAATGAGTTTGGGTTCCCAGAAACTGGCCTGGAACTGGAGTTCAGCGCAGTCAGGAACTTCCAACTCCCTCTCTCCCACTTTAGAAAACCAGCTGCGCACTCAGCTGTCTGTCCTGGCGCGTCTTCATACCTCAGCTTTTCTCAGCCCCTCTGAGTCTCAATGTGCTTTCCTCTTTCCTTCTAGTTGCAGAATTTCCACTCAGCCAGCTTTCCTGTGGTTCTAGATGGTGTCTTGTCTTTTAGTTGTAGTTTTGAGATTGTTGTACGAGGCAGCAGTTTAGGTGTTTACCTGTGCTGCCGTCTTGATTTCTCTCCTTTTTTGCTCATTTTTTAAAACAACCATTTACTATGTGCTGTGTGTAGGCCTGGCCGTTTCTGAGAACACCTGAGTCTCCACATGTGGAGTGAAAGCCGCGCTGTTTTGATCCCTGCCTAGAGTCCTGGCAGCTTCAGAGGCTTCTGGGCCAGGCTTTGTCACCAGCGCAGGAAGCGTTCATTGGAAGTTGCTAATAGCCTGGGAAACTGCCATGGGATGGGGTAAACGGTTGAGTGGTGTTATTTGCGAGTTGTTTACACTAGATTGCAGAATAACTCGAGAGCCAACTGGCCTTAAGTGAATTACAGACAGAGAGCACTAGGCCGGAGGGAGCTGCAATTAACGCATTTATCAAACACAGCCCCGGAGGAGCCTGCATGTTAACACTGGGGATTTAGCAGCTCTCCACTAAGTTGTTGATGAGGCCTGTGGTGGGATGAAAACCTTGAGAATACAAATGTGACATCCCATGCCCCTTTATTTGTTAGTCAATAATCTGAATAACCCCAGTTTCACAGCTTCTGTGTTGGATTTGCTGCTCCTTTCTCTCTCCCGCTAATCGCCAGCGAGGCGCGATAGGGTAGAGACTTTAACTTTGATTTGAAACCTCCTCTCCCTCCCCCTAAATAAAAGCACAGGTTTTTATCCACATGCGTATATTGCACAGACATCAAAGGGGGAAAAAAAGCCTCATGCATTTCCATTAAAGCCGTGTGGACCAGGGGGAGGCACCAAGCTGGGTGCGGGCTTTTGAGGCGGTGGAAATTGATAAGGTTCATCTGCATACAAAAGGCTGAATGGAGAGGCAGCAGGGTGAGCGAGGTCGGACACCCAGATGGATTTTTTAATTCTGGGGAAAATAACACCACGCTCACAAGTGATAACTGAGCCTTTTTTCCCAACTCAGACCAAAATATGATTTCCATTTGTGCATTGGAGGAGAAGAAAATTATACAGAATTTCATTCTGCAGTATAATAAGGCTTCACACTGAATAATGCTACCATAAGGCAGTGTAATTACTGAGGGCAGAAAATACACTTTCAGTTTATATCTAATCACAATACCACATTGTCTGCTTTGGGGGGAAAAAATCTGGGGTGGAGGTGCAGTGTGTTGCTAGACTAGGAGTGGGACTGTGGGAGTTGTTGGTCCTGGACTTGTGCAGAGTCCCAAGAAAAGGTGATGGCTTGGGTGACTTGGCCATCTTATCTAAGACTGGCTGCATCAGAGAAGTATGGCTTCCCTTCTCTGAGTATCTGTAGATGTTTCTACTCTTCTAAAGTGACTTCTCGTTCTCTACACTTAACCCATGAAGACCATGGTCACTGCACACAATGATCAAAATAAAAGAACTGAGACTCTTTAGGGATGAAAAGAGAAAGAATCAGCCAAATTAATATTATTGTTGGCCTATTGCCGTGGTCAGCAAACGGCGGCTCTCGAGCCACATGCAGCTCTTTGGCCCCTTGAGTGTGGTTCTTCCACAAAATACCTCGGCCTGGGTGAGTCTATTTTGAAGAAGTGGTGTTAGAAAAAGTTTAAGTTTAAAAAATGTGGCTCTCAAAAGAAATTTCAATAGTTGTACTGTTGATATTTGGCTCTGTTGACTAATGAGTTTGCCAACCACTGGCCTATTGAAATGGCTGAAGAGGATTTTTGGTCTTTCTGTCTTTCTCTCTCTCTTTTGTAAATCTTTATTGTTGAAATTATTACAGATGTCCCTCTCCCCCGGCCTCCCCCCAGCTCCATTCCATCCAGTTCCCACCCCTCCAAGGTCTTGCCAACCTATTGTCTGTGTCCATAGGTAATGCATACATGCATATCAATCTTTATCTAATCTCTTTCCACTCCCCTCTGAGTTTCAATTCTAGAAATCAGAAAAAGCACTGAAAAAGTTAATTGGAAAAAAGAAAAAATAGAGCAGAAGTTATGAAAAATTAAAAAATACAACCATTAAAAATAGGAAAAGGTAGAAATTAGTGTTTATTCAAAATATTAGTTTATACAAATTCAACTAGTTATATAAATTTAACCAGATATACAAAGCTGTGCGTGTGTGGTAGAGGGAAGGGAGAGTTCGCACAAACACAATGTTGGGGGTTATCATCATGTAAAAAGATGAGATTTTAAAGAAAATACCATGCAAAACTTGACTCTAAAAAACATTCTGGGTAAATGGGTGATTTTCTGGGGAAATACAAAAATAACAAAGCTGACTCAAAAAGAGGTGAAAACCTGAGTGGAAAAGTAACTACGGAAGAAATAATAATAATAGTTTTTAAAACGTCACAAAGTTATTCACAATAAGCATGTTAGGCCCAGATGATTTTTAAAAGAAAATTCCAGCTCACTTGCAAGAAACATATATTACTTTCTTTGAGATTTAAACTGCCTCAAGCAAAGAAAAGAAATTTCCAATTAATTTTATAAGATTAACATGAATTTAGTGCCAAAGCCTAATGTAAAACTGGCAAACACACATACAAAACTACAGAACAATAGCACTTAACAGTGTATAAGCAAACCACTAGCAGATAAATTTAGGAATATACTAAAAGGCTCATCGATCTTGTATTAGACAGATTTCTCCAAAGGACGGACACACACACACACACACACACACACGTACGCATGTACGTACATATCATAAAGGATTGGATAACATAATCATTGAGAATAACAAATCCCAAGAACTGCAGCCAGCAAGTTAGAGACCCAAGAGAGCTGATGGTATAGTTGCAGTCTTCATCTGAAGGCCAGAGAACCAGGAAAGCTGGTGGCGTAAGTTCCAGTAGGCTTGAGACCCAAGAAAAGCCAATGTTTCAGTTGGAATCCAATGGCAGGAAAAGACTGATGTCCCAGCTCAAGGCAGTCTGGCAGGAGGAGTTCTACTTTAGCTCAGGTTTCCATAACAAAATACCATAGACTGGGTGATTTAAACAATAGAAATTTATTTTCATACAGTTCTAGAGTCTGGGAGTCTAAGGTCATGGTTTGTTTCTGGTGAGAGCTCTCTTCCTGTCATAAATAGCCACCTTCGTGCTGTGTCATCACATGGCAAGAAGATAAAGACGGAAAGCTCTCTAATACTTTTTTCTTATAAGGGCACTCATCCCATTATGAAAACCCATCCTCAGAGTCTCATCTAAATCTATTCACCTCCCGAAGGCCCCATTTCCAAATACTATCACATTGTAGGTTTAGAGCTTCAACATGTGAATTTAAAAAGGGCAGAATTCAGTTCACACCATACTTTAGCTAAGTAGAATTTATGCTAGGAATGTAAAGTTGATTTAATAGTTGGAATATTTGTATTAAATTCATCAAATTAAAAGGTTAAAGTAGATCATCTCAATACAAAAGCCGTGTTAAACTTCAACAACAATATTGTCTAAAAGATGACAGAGACTGAAACCAAAAGCGTTTGTTACCTTAAGAGTGCAATACTACCGGCAAAAAATAATGAGAAGAATACTCACTCTGATTGCTATTATTCAAAAGTTTTTTGCATGTTCCAGCCAGAGTCATAAAAGAAAAAAAACAAGAGAGATAAAAATACAAAATTTTCATTATTTGCAGATTATGTAATTATCTAACAGGAAAACACTACAAATTCAACTAAAAATCTTTTAAAATAACATGAGTTTAGTAACTGACCAGTATATGGGTAAATGGAAACAAAAATTAATAGTCTTTCTACACCAGTGGTAACCCGAAATTATGAGTAAAAAGAATCCTATCTAATAAAAGAGTAATATGCAAATTAACCACCACTCCACTACACCCACAAGCCATGCCCACCAGCCAATCAGGAGCGAGTATGCAAATTAACCCAAACAAGATGGCTGCGGCCATAGAGTAAGCAGGAGGCTTGAGTTTCCCCAGCAATGAAGGAAGCCAAACTTTCCGCACACCTTGGCCAGCCAGGCCTCCATTCAAGATTACAAAGTGTCAGTTATATAAGATAAATAAATCCCCAAATAATGGCGGCAGCCACGAAGCTGAAGAGAGCAGGAGGCTTGAGTTGCCCCTGGTGATGGAGGAAGCCAAACTTCCATAGCCCTGGCCTGCTTTGGCCTCCACTCAAGGCTACAAAGTTTCAACTATAGAAGATAAATAAATTCCAACAAAAAAATGGTTGTGGCCACAAAACAAGCAAGAGGCTTGGCTCTGCTCAAGGCTACAAAGTTTTAATTATAGAAGATAAATAAATCCCAGATACCAGGGCCTCTGCTTGGGTTGCTGGGGGGTGTGGCCGGCCTGCAAACCACCACAGGTCCCTCACCGAGGCCGCCCCACTCCCCAAGGAAACCCCAATCCTGATCTGAGACACCCTTCAGGGCAAATCAGCTGGCCCCCACCCATGCACCAGGCCTCTATATCCTATGCAAATTGACCATCACTCCAACACACAAAATGGCTGCCCCCATGTGGACATAAGATGACCATCAGGGGAGGGCAATTGGGAGAGACCAGGCCTATAAGGGAGGGCAGTTGGGAGGGACCAGGTTTGCAAGGGAGGGCAGTTTGGGGCGATCAACCAGGCTGGCAGAGGAGGAAAGTTGGGGGTGACCAGGCCTGCAGGGGAGGGCAGTTAGGGGCAAATAGGTTGGCAGGGGAGCAATTTGGCATCAATCAGGCTGGCAAGGGAGTGGTTAGGAGGATATCAGGCTAGCAGGCAGAAGCAATTATGAGCAATCAGGAAGGCAGGTAGGTGAGCAGTTGGGAGCCAACAGTCCTGGATTGTGATCCAGGTAGAATTGGGCCTACACGGGCAGTTGGACATCCCTTGAGGGGTCCCAGATTGGAGAGGGTGCAGGCTGGGCTGAGGGACACACACACCTATGCATGAATTTCGTGTACTGGGCCTCTAGTTCAATTTTTTAATAACAATACAAATATAAACCACCTAGCGATAAAGTTACAGAAAATATCCAAGACCTCCATGAGAACACTTTAGAGCTACCAGAAGCATAAAAAGAGATTATGTTTTCAGAAGGAAAGATTCAACACAGAAACTCTAAGTTATATGTAGAAGCTGCTTTCCAGGATAACATATTTTATAGCAAGCAGTCTTATGCAGCTTTTAAGATCTCTTTCCCTTGGATTCTACCTTCATTTATAGTGCTCAGCACTGGGTGCACTCTTTTCATTTTGAAGACTTTTGTTTCTTTAGCTTTAGAAATGTTATTTTTTGATAATTTCCTCTCCTCTGTTTTCATTATTGGGGACTCCTATTATTTGGTTGCTGAACCACCTGGATCAATATTTTATTCTTCACCACTTAGCATAGCAACACAATATGTAAATTACCCAGGAATAAATCTAACAAAAGACGTGTGTAAGATATTAACATTAGGGGAAATCCAATATGAGAGGCAAACCAAACCCAAAATTATTCTTCTCTGATTACTTTCCCCCTAAAATATGTTAGTCTCATCTCAAAGATTTACTGTTTTCTTTTTAAGGACATTAATTATGGTTCTTTGGGAGTTTCCTTCTGTTTCTAGCATTATTTTTGTTTCCTTCAATAATAATAATAATAATAATAATAATAATAATAATAATAATAATTCTTCTTCTTCTTCTTCTTCTTCTTCTTCTTCTTCTTCTTCTTCTTCGTCTTCTTCTTCTACTTCTACTTCTACTTCTTATTATTATTGATTTCAGAGAGGAAGGGGAGAGGCAGAGACAGAAACATCAATGATGAGAGAGAATCATTGATCGGCTGCCTCCTGCACGCCTCCTACTGGGAACTGAGCCGGCAATCTGGGCATGTGCCCTGACCAGGAATCGAACTGTGACCACCTGGTTCACAGGTCAATGCTCAACCGTTGAGCAATGCCAGCCAGGCCTTCAATTCCCTTTTGTTTCTTTGTTTTTTGGTCCATGCTTTCATGGTAAAATGTTGGTATCATTTGCATTTAAGAAATAATGTGATGAAAGTTCTGTGTATTTGGGTCAGTCCTTGCCTCTGGGGTAGTTTGTTTTCTCCAGAGTCCTTCAGTCTTTTGTCCGTATGTATGACCCTGGCTGATAGGAGTCTGAAAATGCATGGAAATAATGTTGGGAAGGGTTTCTCTATTCAGTGGTTTTTCATTTCCCATGTTCATTATGGCATCTAATCCTCTACTTCCTTCATTCTAGCTGACCAAAGTTTGAAGTTCTATAGTTCACTTTTTCCAGAGAATATACTGGTACTTTCAGTGCCCTAATGATAGGCAATTGGCTCTGCTATGAAGCAATATGGGCTTGAGGGTCGAATTGTTTCTTACACAAACTAAACATTCCTGTTGTATTCAGATCCCCCTGTACTCTGCCTTCTGAAGTACATGATACTTACTGAGTCTTTCTGATATTCTGTAGTTGCATTGGCTTCCTTCTCACTGTTCACCCTTTGTAAGTAATTAGGTTTACATTTCTATTCTTCTACCTATTTTGTTTTACTTACCCATCTGCTTTCCTACTCTCTATTCTACCTCAAGTGTCAAAGAAAATGAAACTTGTTTGCTTTTTTATTTTTTCTCCTCAGTATTTGAGCCGAGAGAGACGTGAAAATATCTTAATGTGACTTTTAAAAGATAAGAAAATGTGTCTTCAGCAGCCACAGCCAGACCCTTTTCCTCATGCCTCCTACATTTCCATGGGGGCAGAGAAGAGTAGCTAGTTCAGGGTGAAAAAAGAACAGGCCAGCTCTGTGCTGACATGTTTCTGGACATAGTGAGAATATGTGTCCAGGGTTGGACAAAATCTATGCCTCATTTTCTCTCTCATTTTTTAAACCTTCAAATTCAAAGAAACTTTTAGCACACCTTTGCATAAACCCTGCAATGTACAATTGATTCTGTTTAGGACGATTCTTGTAAGTAAAGTGAATAGGACAAGCAAAGTGATTTTTGTGCACAAATTGGCATTTTCAGAGGCCCAAGGGAGCTTGCTGAAGAGGAATAGAGCAGTAAATTTTTTGTACAACATATAGATAGAAATTTTAAGAGAAACATTTCCTTAAAATACATCCCATCCATTCAGGTACAGAGGAAAAACTCAGTAGCTATTCTCTTTTATAACAAAATTCCTAGCAGGGATTTCTTTTTGGTTCTACAACAAACAGTGTTTATTAATACAATGATCATTTTTGCCACATGGAAGAGCTCCCTCAGGCAGACACTTCCTAGTGACTGTCCTTTGTTGATGCTGCAGTCTGGGTATCCCACATGAATTTCTCATATGAATATTGAAAAAGAGTTTCATATCAGTGTTGGGGGTGGAGATTCTTTATTCTGAACAGTCTTGAAACAGTTTGTAATATGAGACCAGCAGAACATATTATAGCTCCTAAGCATTTTCACATTGATCTACAACTCAAAATATGAACATTAAAAGAGACTTTACTGTCTTTTCTTCTTCTTCTATTTTAAAAAGTATTTTGATTGACTTCAGAGAGGAAGGAAGAGACAGAGAGATAGAAACATCATTGATGAGAGAGAATTATTGATCGACTGCCTCTTGCACGCCCCCTACTGGGGATGGAGCCCACAACCTGGCATATGCTGTGATCAGGAATTGAACTGTGACCTCCAGGTTCAAGCTCAACCACTGAGCCACGCCGGCTGGGCTTCTTATTTTTATACATGTAAGTCTCATCTCATGTCTCAGATTTGCTTCCTTCATTCTTCAAAGATCATCTAGATTCTTTGAAAACTGAATGAGGAGAAAGGATCAGACCTTAAATAAAATACTTTTATTATTGCTTATAAATAACATTCCATATTCCAGCAGAAAAAGTAAAGAGGGTAGAAGCAGGAAGGAATGAGGAAAGGGAAAAGAGAAATCTCCTTTTTGGAAAAGGAGCTGTTTGGTGCCGGGGGGTGAAAGGAAGGGTGGGGAAGTGGGGAGGCAGAGATCGAGGAAGGAAGGAATATTTGGCTGCTTCCACACAGGCGTTGCTCTCTGCACTTTATTGCATTACAATAAATTATTATGTCTACAAAGAGCAATTCTGCAAGGCGTTCTCAAGTGGTAGTAAGCAAACTGAAGCTAGATATTTGAAGTAAACTACCTATAGTAATTCAAGTAGTAAATACATCTTTTATATAAAAAGTAAAAACAAAGCAACAATAACTGTAATAATTATACTAGAGCATGGAGGGACAACTTGGCTCACTTAAATCATGTTACTCAATGAGTTCTTTAATTGCTTAGTGCAAATACTATAGCTATAAGCTCCCTAGTACATAGGAAAATGGAGATGTTGATGTCATTGAGGTTGATAATGAATATTCCTTTTTAAAAAAATATATTTTATTGATTTTTTACAGAGAGGAAGGGAGAGGGATAGAGTTAGAAATATTGATGAAAGAGACATCGATCAGCTGCCTCCTGCATGCTCCCTCCTGGGGATGTGCCCACAATCAAGGTATATGCCCTTGACCAGAATCGAATTTGGAACCTTTCAGTGTGCAGGCTGACGCTCTATTCACTGAGCCAAACCAGTTTCAGCATGAATTTTTCTTGATTAAATGTCTACTTTATCACCGAGCATAACTTTTTGAAAAATGTTAAACCTGTGTGCAGTTTGTTATATGCTTATAGTCTTATAGCATTATCTTGCTGTCACAGAAGAAACTTGAAACCTGTACAGACCTATTTATCTATTAACTAGGGACCCAGTGTATACATTCGTGCACCTTGAAAGGAACTGTGGGCCATGAGGCTGCAGTGGACATAGGGCCGGGTCTTGGCCCATCTGCTTCTCCCCTACCCAGCCCCTTCTGCTGCACCCCCTCGTCCCCTGTCTGCCGGCAACCTTGCTCCTGCTGCTGTGGCTCCCATGTGCTGAAAAGCACCAGCCCTGCTCACATCTGCTGATGGAGCAGAGCAACTGGGGCCTGTGCCAGCAGTGGGTGTGAACAGGGCTGGCACCATCAGCAGGTGCGAGCAATGGCTGCTGCTCTGATTGCACCTCAAGAGCAGGGGGAGGTGGAGAAGCCCTCAGGGGCGATCAGGGCCAGCAGCCACTGCTCGCACCTGTGATGGCACTGACTGATAGGGCCAACGCTGGGAGTGGGTGCAAGTGGTGGCTCTGGCAGCAGCGGGTGCGAGCAGTGCCAGCACTGGCAGCAGGTGTGAGTGCCAGGCGGGACTGTGGGGTGAGGGAGCAAAGAATTTTCAGTAACCACCAGAGGTTCACCCCAATGACAGTAACCAGGGCCCCATCTTGGTCTGGCACCCCCACTCATCTACTCCATCATCTTGCTGTGGCCTATGCCCACCATATTCCGTGTGCACCCGCTGGTGGTCAGCACATGTCATAGCTATCGGTTGTTCTGTTGATCCGTTGTTTGGTCTATTTGCATATTAGGGTTTTATATATATAGGTTCCTGCTACAAAAAGGTGAGAAACAATTGCTGGACCAAAGTCAGGACATCTAACTCTTACATTTAATAGCTCCATGATTATTATAAAACTAGAGGCCCAGTACACGAATTTGTGCATGGGTGGAGCTCGTGAGTCTTGCCAGCGATTGGGGCCAATTGGGGGCCATCTCGCTCAGTCTGGGGCATCATGGGAGGTTGGTTGTGGGAGTGCACTGACCACCAGAGCACAGCTCCTGAGTTGAGCGTCTGTCCCCTGGTGGTCAGTGCATCATAATAGTGACCAGTTGACCGGTTGTTCAGTCAACTAATCATAATGGTCACTTAGGCTTTTATATATATATTGCTTGATCTCTTTGAGTCATGGCTTTCTTATTTGTATGATGGAGACATTGAAATAGGAAATCTTCTTCAAGTCATGTACTACTACAGCACATCCTTCCTACTGGAGACTTCCCATCAGAAATAATCCATAGAAGGCAAATTTTGGGAGTCTTTAACTTGCTGAATATATATATATAATCTTTATTCTATTTGATACTTGCTAAGCCCTATGTGGGATTATAAGTTTTACAATCTCACACTTAAATGATAGTTTGGATAGGTGCAGCATTCTATATTCAAAAGCATTTTTCTTCAGAACTTTGAAAATATTTATTATCTTCCTTCATCAAGTATTACTGATTTCAATTTTATCTAACAGTTATATAGAATACTAGAGTCCTGGTGCATGAAATCTGTGCATAGCCCCTAAATGGGTGGTCAAACATCCTTCTCACAATCCAGGACTGTTAGCTCCCAACCATTCTCCTGCCTCTGCCTGATTGCCCCCTAACCTGCTAGCCTGATCACCCCCCTAACCACTCCCCTGCCAGGCTGATCAACACCAAACTGCTCCCCAGCCAGCCCGATTGCCCCTAACTGCCCTCCCCTGCCAGCCTGGTCCCCCGTTACTGTCATCCCCTGCTGGTCTGGTCTTCTCCAACTGCCCTCCTCTGCTGGCCCAGTCACCCCTAACTGCCTCTGCCTCCCCCCACCTCCCCGCTGGACTGATTGCCCACAATTGCCCTCCCCTGCAGGTCTGGTTCCCCCCAACTGCCCTCTCCTGTAGTCCTGGTTCCCCCCAACTGCCCTCCTCTGCCAGTCCAATCACCCCTAACTGTCCTCCCTGGTTGACTGATAGCCCTCAACTCCCCTCTCCTGCAGGCCTGGATCCCCCAAACTTCCCTCCCCTGCAGGCCTGAGTCCCCTCAACTGCCCTCATTTGCTGACCTGGTCACCCCTAACTATCCACAACTGCCCTTTTCTGCAGACCATCTTGTGGCAGCCATCTTTTGACCACATGGGGGTGGCCATCTTGTGTCTAGAAGTGATGGTCAATTTGCATATTACTCTTTATTAGATAGGATACTATGAGTCAGGTTTTTTTCTATGTGCTTTCCAAATATTAATTCATTTATTCCTTACTACTCTATGATGGAGGTATTATTGTTATCCAATGTTATAAATGAGGAGCATGAAGAAGCCAAGAGAATAAATAGCTTGTCTGAAGTCACACAGCTTATAGTGGTGGCACAGGATTCAAATCCATACACTCCATCTCTTAACCAGTATACTCTGCTGACTCTTTTATTCTTGTTTCTTTGTACATTCATTTTATTTTTCAACAAAATACATTTAGAATCTTCTCTCTCTCTCTCTCTTTTAAAATCTTCTCTTTTAATGTGATATTTTGAAATTTCACCATGACATGGATAGCAGGTATGCATGTGTATGTGTGAGTGTAATCTTTATTCTATTTGATACTTACTAAGCCCTATGTGAGATTATAAGTTTCACAATCTTTAAAAATGTCATCTATATACTCATGTATTTACTCTGCTATATTCTCTTTATTTTATTTTTTCTGAACTCTTTTTAAACTTTATTTTTGTTGCCACTATTATAGATTTCTCTGTTCCCCTCACTCTACTTTGTCCACCTAAACTCTTTTTAATCAGATGATGAAGTTTTTGGATATATTAGCCCTATATCTTCATTTTACTTTCATACTCTTATAGTCTTACTAATTTTTGCTGCATTCTGGTAAGATCCTTCCACTTGAACTTCAGCTCATTAATCATTGTTCTGCCAAGGGCATTTTGCTTTGTAGACAATCTATTGAATTTCTTTAACAATCTAATTTTTAATATTTATAAATTCTAATGAATTATTTCACATACATATACATGTATGTATATAGCCATACACAGGCACAAGCACTATATTTCTCATATTATTTTTGAGGAAATGAATTGAATTCCTGTACTGTCCTGTTCTACTAATTCTATTAATTGTACTTTCTTAGGTAACATTTCTTCCATTTGTTGAGGTTACTGGCTCACATAGTGTAGGATTTTACCACATGTTTGGCAATTCTTGTTTGAGAACTCTTTTTTTGTATTAAAATGACATGTTAATAAAGTATCTTCTAATAACATGTTGGAAAAAATAAGATCTTTTGACACATTCAGAATAGTGAGGGATTTTTCTGAAAGATGCAAAACCCACAAGATCGTATTGAAAATGGAACCACACTCCAAAAATACATGCAGAAGAAACAGCTGCAAAAGGCAGGAGGGGCAGGCACTAGGAGGACTCCTCATTCAGTGGGACAAGAGGGATTCCAGAGGAATTGGCAGGTGAATTTCCTCCCTGTAGTTCTTGCTCTCTTGGAATCTTTGGCTAATATTTTATTATACTTGATCTTAGCCAAAAGGCTGAGAAGCGATGTCTTAGGCTAATATTTTAATGATGACATTAGCCCTCTTTGCTATCTTGCCCTTGAACCCTGGTTTAGTTTTTGATTATTGCTTGTTATTTTTGCTTCTTCTCTCCAAAGTTTCTCTATAAAATCTCTCTTGCTCTTCTTGGTGCTTGTCCCACATGCCTCAGCCTACACTCTCAATGATATGTATTTCACTATGTGACAATTTTTAGCTACAATTTAATCAGAGTAAATGCAGAAGTGTGTGGCAGAGAGAAGTGAGAACTGGGCTGAGACCCACAAGACCTAGTAGTTAGACTCAGTACTGAATTGAATTTTTGAGTCTCTAATTCTTTTTTTTTAACATTGAATGTAATAAATATACTTGGAGGATGAGAGTATATATAAATTTTATGTTCAGAAGTTTTGGAAAATGTAATTGTATGTTGTCAAATGCTACTTCATTGCAACAATGTGAGACTTAAAAATATATGTTCTGCTCAAATGGAACATTAATATCTTTAACCCAACATGTATAATGAGATAAATGTAAATGTGATATTGGAAAAAATGAGCTAGCTACACATTCAAATTAATTACAGCTTCTTTGGAAATGTGTCATTTAAACGGTCAATTATCAGTAAGAATTAATCACATATAAACAAAAAGTTGCAAATGAAAATTAAGGTATTACAAATAAAGTTATGGAGAAATTCAAATAATGGTCTTGAATGGGAGAAGTCATTCCAACTCCAGATTTTGAATTTACAAAAAGAACAGGTTGCGGTTAAGTCCTCTGAAGAGAGCACTGAAGGGAATGATGAGCTTGGAGAAAAGCTGATGGAAGGGAGAAAGCAGAGACCCTAAACCCTTTACAGAAGAATCCACCACTGACTCCACAGAGCCTACTTCTGCTTCATTTTTCAGCCTCTCACCCATAAAGACAAGAAGCTCCCCTAGAATGTTATACCAAGAAACCAGCTGTGTCCTGAAGAGCATGGGACACAGATTCAGGAGCTGGGATCCCATTCCCCCATGGTTGCAGATGGAACCTAAATACATCCTGGGATTTCTGTTACCTTAAGCAGAGCATGAGAAGACAGGGCCATGTGACTTTCCTTCTAGGCTAGAGATTCTGGAGTGGAAAAACCCAGGATTACCAATGGGAGCATACATAAATATTTTACAGAATATTTGAAATCTATTTATTTCTTTTAGTTTAAGTGAAATTGCAAATGAAAAGCAGCCAGTCAGTATCCCAGATTTTAGAAACAACAAAAAAATTATTTCATCTGTCATTCCATAGCTCTGTCAATCTGCTGTATCATACACATTTCAAACCCCAGATCATTTTTGGCAGCCCCCCTGGGAGATACGATTAAAACTTTGCTTTATTGTAACACTGAAGGAAAAGGTAGAATTTAAGCTTCAAATGATAATAAGAAACCCATTCAAAGTTGAAAATGTGGAGAATAATACTATTTACAGGATGAAGGTGACTATAATACATTGGGTGATAATGACAACTGTTCTTTCTTTCCAGTGTTTTCAGGTCTCTCTCCTGTCTCCCCCTAATAATTCTTCTCTGTCTTCCCCAATACATATCATTCCACCTCACCTCACCTCACCTTCATTTAAATCTACTTCCCTTTCTGACAAGTCCCAAATTTCCAACAAACATGTTTTTTCAAAATCAAAGGCAAATACATTTCCATACCAGTCAAACCCCACTCAGTGAACTTCATAATTTACCCAAGTTGTTTAATTGGAGTGAAGTTCTGCCGTGAACATACTGCTGGCGATTTCACTCTTGTTGTGCAAAAGCTAGAGGGGTCTGTGAGCTGACAGCTGTATAACTCATTGAAATGACACATTTTAAAGGGCACTTTGAAGCTAATAAAAGGAATGAAAAAACAGTACACACCTGCTGTCTCTCTACATTTTACCTCAAAATATTAAATATTTTAATTTAATTTGGTTTGCAAGGAGAGAGACAGGGAGGGGAAATAGCTAATGGAAGGAATTTAAATATTCTGTGAGTTAAGGGATGAAGGGGATTCCAGAGTTTCTAGACTCTCTGCATGAGGATTAGAGCTCTAATTTAGCTTCCTAATGTTCTATCTACTCTCCTTTCTTCCTTCCCATGTGAAATGCAATCAGCACACATTGGGTTGTATTTGTTTGGTTTTCTTTTGTTTTTAGGAGGTTTGACTGCAAATGTATGAAAACAGATTTAACTTAATTTACCATTTCACTAACCAGATTGGCATAGATTTTTAAGATTGTTACCCTGTGTGCATGAGTTGCAAGAAAGTAGGCATTTTTCCTTCAGTGCTAGCAGAATTCCAAATTGTTATAACATTTTTGAAGGACAATTTTGTAGTTTACGTCAAAAGCCTTAAAAATACTCAGCAATTGTAATTAAATAAGGATGTAAATTTACACAAAGATTTAACTTTAAGGATGCTTATCAGAGTATTGTTTATAAAATTTAAGCACTAGCGAACAAATTGAATATTCAACCAAAAGGGAACTGATTAAATAAATATATCACATCCACATGAGGAAATACTTTGCTGCTATTAAAATGATGTGATGATGAGAAGGGTTCTAGTTGACAATGAGTTTTAAATATAGCATACATTGCCATTTTATAAAAAAAATTAAAAAGGTAAGTATTAAAAACATTAGAAGAATAATATATCAGAATGTTAACTGATTATATCTTGTGGTCGACTTTTAAATGGTATTTAATGTTTTGTTTTTTTATACCTTTATTTTCTAAACTTCTAAAAAATGAATTAATTCAGCAATAAAATAACCTATTGTATAAATGAAAACTTGAGCTGGGCAGGAATATAGGATACATCAGAGAGGATAGAAGTGAGGAAATTCAGTTAAGACAATATTTAAAATTCACCACATGCTGATGGCCTGAGCTAGTCTGGGAATAGTGAGAAGGGGATGATATAAGAGACATTTTTCAAAGGTAGAATCTACAATGCTTGATGACAATAAGAAATTTGATGAGGGATGGTGACTATGATAATTGTGTGTTTATATGTGTGTTCTATTGTAGGAAACAATAATTTGCTGTATCAATTTGAGTGGTTAGAGAACATCTATGGAGATGTCCTACAGAAGATGGAGAAAATGGGACCAGAGTCAGAGGCACTTTCAAATAAAGGAGAAGATTTAATTTATCTGCACAGCTGGACAGGTAGGAGTTAATTAACAAAGGAAAAGACTGTAGTCATTAAATACTGTATATAGGGGGATTAATGAGTATGGAGGTGAATAAGAACCAGTAAAGATAATAGAGGACTGGCTAAAGAAATATAAGGAAAACAAAACTAAGCAATATAACATAATGGAAGGTTTGGGGAAGAGATTGTTAAAAAATGACGTAGAAATATGAATATGCTATTGGAGAAAGATTAGGGAAAATGACAGAAAAAAGTCCACTGAATTTAAGAAAGGACTCTTATTAGAGTCATTAGAGAAGAAATAATTCACTTCTGGAGACTAGTGGGAATAGAAATACAATTTTAGAGAATCATTCATTAAAAAACTGTGCCAGTGAAAGAAAAAGAGATTAGGAAGGTCTTTAGAAGGGTGAGCAGAATGAGATAAAGCAGAGCTCTCCAACATAGAGGAGACCTGTGTTTTTGAAGGAAAGGAACCTGCAAAGAAATGCTACAAATAATGAGTGAGGGTACTCTGGGAACAAGGTTCCTGAAGGGGAGGGAATATTTGGGATGAAGAGCCCAGATTTCACAATTCAAACAATAGTGAAGAGGCAACTTTTTTCTCTCAGAGATCAGAAAAAGATAAGAGAATAAATGTAGACAATCACAAATGTTGAGGAATAAAAACAATGGATGAATTAGTACAACTTGGCTATCATCAAGTTGGATTTGGAGCCCTTTATGCTCCTGTAATAGGGTACTGCAATGTGGGCCCAGGAAAGCAAAAGGAGCTTAGAATGTTAATTTTAGGAAGTAGGGGAAAATGAAGAGATGAGTAAAACTTTTTGCCAAACATCACATATTAGAAGAAAATGGCTGGTGTTTGACTTTATCTTACGCAAATCTAAGTGGACTTTTGTCTGTATTCAGCAGCATCATGTAGAGCAGGAGCAGAAAAGAGGGTTGTGAACTGTGGTTTGTGAAGGAGGAAATTTGGGAATCTGAGGGTGGGAGGGTCCTGAGGCCATGTTAAAATAGATCACCTAAGAATCAAGACTAAGTGTTGCTAGAAGGGGGGTCATGAAATTGGTGAAGTGAGATGACCTGATGGTGAGTCAAAAGAGTGGATATCAGGGAGGGACATTGGAGGAAATAAATGGACAAAGAGGTTTGGTGAGAATGAGGATGTAGGAAAGATTAGACAGCTATGGCCAGAGTAGCACTAATTTAATAACTGGAGGATGAAGTAGTGGAAAGAGATGTGCTCATATTGGTAGGGCACATAAGTGTGCAGAGATAAAGAGGGGGTAATTTGAGCTGAAGGAGGATGTGAAACTGGGAAGTAAGGGAACTGGAATGTCATAAAGGTGAACTCTGAAATGGACATGAATATTGGTATCAGCGATGTAACTCATGGAGTATTAGACCTCACAAGGTGAATACTCTGCCTAGAGATCCACACGGCTAGAAGTGTAGTTTAATGATAATGAGCATGGACTTTCCCGCCTCTGTAATGTCCCAGGTTTATGACCTCGTGGATATTACAAAACCCCTCTAAACCTCAGTTCTATTATCTTCAAAATAATACTTCAATCTCCTATTGATATTGTGGAGATTGAATAAAAAAGTAAAATATCTGGAATAACTGCCACCTATGATGATGATGATGATGATGATGATGATGATGATGATGATGATGAAAGTGGTGGTGAAATCTTTTGATGAGTTCCAGAAACTGATGCCATTGAAGACTCATTGTAGAGGGTCCAAGTCTACCATTTAGGAGTTTCTAGGATGTGGGGTTGTTTATCTTATTCCTTAGCCACTTTGGAAAAAGTGGCCTCAGCACAAGAACCAGTGGTTTTTTCAGTGTCAATGGGGATGGAGGAGGAACTGTCCATTGTCCTGATATAATCTTGGCTTGGACTCTAAACACTGTCCAATTATTCTCTGTCCCATTTCTCGGGGCCATCTTTAACTTAACCTGGTTGACAACTTCTAGGTTCTGTCTTCAAAATGTGGGTTTATCTGACTGGCTCTATAAGTTTATCTCCAAACCATTATCTTTGTTCTGGCCTTAATGCATGAGAAATTTAAATTTATTATTTAAAAAAAAAAAAAACAAAATTTCTTTTTTTTTTAAATAATACTGAAATTATAATATAATAATAGTAGTCTTGAATGTTTTAGATGCTTCTATGTTCACTTATTAAATTATTTGATATTGAAATTATTAGAATTAAATAATTTTTAAAATTGCTTAATAACTATAGATAGAAAAAAGGTGTTGTTTCACTGTACTCATAAATTAGGCTCTTACTGTATTATTTTTAACTTACTAGCATAAGTATAATTGCACTTATTTTTTAGATTTTTGTAAAAATTATCTGGAACAGCATTCCACGTAAGAAATATAAACTCTGTGCCATTCACCATGTAAATATAAATTTAAACACTTTATTTCTAACAATCATTATTACCTAACAGTAATAGATGATGAAGACCACACCTCAGAAAACATGAGTATTTTCAGAATTTAAAATGTAAAGATTATCAATCAAATTTCTTATAGTTTTCTAACTACACATATAATTCTGTTTCTATATAGATGTAACTTATCATTAGCCATGATGTGTATGTGCATGTGTTGAGGGAGATTAATCATAGGAGAGGTTTGGCATTAAGTTTGAGGCATAAGAAAAATAAAGAAAAAAGCATGGGCTGCTAGGTGTTGGCATGACTGGGTAGGAAGTAAAGATACAAATCAGGTGGAAAAGCTGCTCAGCATTAATTTCAGGCTCATTTGTTAGATGGGGAAAGAATAAAAACTGGGCTCTCCTGTTCCCTCTCTCACTCACCCTACACATTAGATAAATTATTTACATAACTAAGTAGCTAAGATCAGCTAATGTAGAATAAATAAAAATGTTTGCTTTGATCCACATAGCTTCTTAATCAGTTTTCTTAATTAGCGCCTTCTTTTGATTGGAGACATCATCACAGGAAAGTATCTGAGAAGTTTGGCTTCCTGATCTAAAATGAAACACTTTAAAATATGTGGAAATATAACTATAATTTGTGAGTGTATTACCTCATTCTGATAGAGCTAGTTCTATACTCAAGAGCATTATATTGATCAATGAGGACTTAAATATGTGATGATTTAAGCACAAGAAATGGTTGAAAAGCCATTTCTATAACAAAGAATTTGGGGGCAGGGGAAAATGAGAACTTATTTATTCCATGAATTTAAAATACGTTTGGATGCAAATAAAAGTTTAGGAGCCACCATTAAAGCAGGAAGATCATGGATAAATGAAAATATAACCATTTAAAGTCCTTTTGGTTCAAAGACAATGAAAATTTGCTCTCTCTCTCTGAATTTGTGTGAAATTGCTGGACCTGGAAGAAAAGTTATTAAAGAGATGGAAACATATCTAAGTTATTCCTCGATGTTTCTATTCTGTCAGCCCGCTTGGGGTGTGTGTTGATTTTCTCTGGAATCTGTACAAATGGAAATATATGTGTGCACTGATGTGCTTTTGGGTGATTTGAAGTCTTTCATTTTTTGAATTCCCATTACCACACCACCCAAACATCTGTACTTACCTTTATCATATCTGCTGCCTGTATTTGGCTAACCCCTAACTGCTAACCATTTTCAACTGAAGTGCATCTGCTTGGTACTAAGCAGCCAGCTAGAAGATTCTTCCCTCCCAATCAACACAACCATAGCATGAAATGAAGACATGGAATGAGGTAGAAAGAGAGAGGAAGAGAAGGGGAGGGGGCACTATTTCTATTTAAAAAATCCTCTGACTTCTTATGTGTTCTGGAAGGACTATAAATATTTCTTCCTAACTCCTCCTGCACTGCTAGGCTTCCCTTTCTCTGCCACCCTCGCACCTCCCCATGCAGGCAAAGTTTTGAATCAGCAGATTCTGAGCTCAGAGCAGTAAAGAGCTATTGAGGGACAGACTCTGATAGCATTACGGCCAAACATGGAACCATTTTGTGTGGCGAATCGCTGAGTTCTACCTGGTTATCTCTTGCCTTGCACATCACTTCCAAATGACATGCTCTCAGTCTGGGCAAAAATTGAGAATTTTTTTTAAGAACTGGGATTTCAATAATATGTGACGAAAGGATGAGATTACTCTCTGAGGTTGGGGAAGGCAAGGAGGAATAAGGAAGAAAAAGAAGAGAAAGAGGAAAAGAGGTGGGGAAGGGAGAGAGACAGAGAGTTAAAATTATGTGTTTCTTAAGAGTCCTTAATTACATGTATTTATCTACTTCTTGCAACCAGCCTTTCTTAACCTCTGGGACATCAAAAAGAATATGTCATTTTAATTTCTTTTATTTGTCTTCTTTCTTTTCTCCTGCTTCTCTCACTGGTAGCAACTGAATGTTATAGATACTCCAAATACTTGAGTTACCCATAGGAATTTGTAATTTGACAGCTATAGAGTTAAGTAAGGTGGAGATTAATACTATTATGCATTCTTCAAAACAGAGAGTCAAATAGGCAGTGGAGGCATTTGGGGAAGTGTATTCATCTGTATCTGCAATTGGCAAATTTGGAAACCAGCAGTTTTGGAAGTGGGAAATTAGTAGCCAGTTCTCCTGTCTGTCTATGGGAAAAGGTAATCCTACTGCTCCCAACACTCTCTCCACTGTCCCGAGTGCCTGCCACCTCATTTTAAGGGTTCCTAGAAGAATAATGGAATTTGAATGCTTCATATCTGTAATTAGATGGCATTAATATGATGTGGATTTCTATTCATTTTAAATCAGGAAACATGAAAGAAACATTTTTTGAGCACCCTATTAAGATTAAAAAAAATCAAATATGAAAAAGGCAGTCTTTGCCATAATGTCTACAGTTGCCTCCAAATATTTCCTATAAGAAAAGATACATTTTCACTTGAATTTGACAGTGATATTTATTCCTCTCAGTTAGGGGTGTAGTATAGATAGACTCATGGTCTGACTTGGGGCCTGCAGGATCTAAACTGGGGTTCTTCCCAACAAGTTTCGCAGCTGTAGTGAGGAAAATAGGGACAGGTAGTGAAAAAGATGACCAAGGCTTCTTCTAGAGCCTTTGATCGTGGAAAATGTGTGCAATAATAATAAAAGGGACCACTATAAGGATGAATTTGAATATTCTGGGGGAAAAATTTCAGAAAGCTGATCCCTAACCAATACAGTATACCAACTATTTACATGGCTTTTATATTGTGTTAGGTATTATAAATAATCTAGAGGTTATTTAAAGGATACAGGAGGATGTGCATACGTTATATGCAAACACTACACCACTTTCTATGTGGAATTTGAGCATTTGAGGAGTCAGTTAACAGCAGAGCCATCTTAATCTCAAAGGCTGGAATGGGCTTTTGAAAGTGAGGCGTTCAAGGCCAGTGAACCAAGTTCAGTGTTGGGCTCATTCAGCAGGAGCAGCTTCACATGAAATTTAGAGTATGGAAAGCTGGGGACATACCCTTCTCTCACCGTTTGCCAAACCCCTTTATTTCTGTTTCCTCTCAGCGCTACTTGTTGGAGAATGAAACTGCTAAGTGTGTTATCTATTATGTGATCTGCATTCTTTTTTATTTGTTCTAAAATCTCAAGTCTCAGAGGGGCTGCTTGTGGGGAGGGTGCCTGGCAGAGGCATGGTCTCATGCTGCAGACACATCCCCTGGTGGAAGGCAGCCAGGCAGCCCACCACTGTGCTCACTACCCCCACTTCCCAATCGTACAAAGGATGTGAATAGCAGCCTGCCCGCTGGTTTCAGGATGCAGTGGAATACTGGACATGGATATGATTTGTAATCCTAAGCACACCATAGCAGTGCACTATGCTGCTTCTGTTGAAACAAACTGTGCCCCAAAGAGGGTCAGCCTTTCTGCCCCGGCAGCTCTGAAACTTCATCCTGTGAAAAGCAGGCTTTGCTTTTTGTGACCGGCTGCAGTGGGTGGGCGAGTTAACGGGAAGGATTTGGGTGCAAAGTGAAGAGTGTTATTTTATTTGGAATATTTCTTAAATTGGAGCTCTTCTTTTGTTAGGAAAATTTTGCTTATTTATGTCTACAGCTATTCTTCACCTAACACTTTTCTCTGTACTCACATTCTCTAAAACATATAATAGAATCTTTCTTCATCCTTATATCTCTTCAATAATAAGAATTATTAGACTTTGCTGTTGGCTCCCTCTCTCAAATAATTTACAAATATGTTAAACCCCAAGGCCTAGGACCAATCCCTCACAGTGTTTTTACAGTTCTTCTGCCTAAAATAGTCATCCTGTAGCCTTTTCTCCCAATCTTAATTCAATTATATATATATATTTGGCTAACCATTTTTGACATATGTATCTGTTTGTGACATACATATCTAATATAAAAAATGGCAGCATATTAATTTGTCCATTTATAAGCCATATTCTCTTCCCTTCTTTCAAAATAAAAAATATCCAGTGAGTCTCTATTTAACTATAGTCCCTTTGCCTTGTCAGACAAAGAAGTGGGTCTTAATATTTCTAGGACAGAGGCCTTCTGTAATGACACTGTAGGTCCACACTAAAACTAAAAATTTGTTTCATTCTTTCTTTGAATATTTCACCCCCAAATTCTCCAAAGTCTCTGCATGTGTTTTGCTACTTTAGCTCATTATTCTGCTCTATGATGGCTATTTTCAACAGTCTTAATTCTTATCTGGGTTTTAATGGATATTTTGGTAGGAGGAAATCTCTCTGAAAATTGAGACAGCCTTTTGCTATCTCTTTTTCCTTTTGCTCAACTTTGGTGTCATGATATTAAGGAGACTCCATTGTTTCTCAAGCTTTTTTCCTTCCTTTGAGAGTTTTAAAGATTTTTCTTCCCAATTCATCTGGAAACCTCTCTAAGATGCATCACCTTTTCTTGTGTGTGTGTGTGTGTGGGGGGTAAGGGGGTATCTAATTTTGAAGTTATTCCTAATCTGTCATATTTTGTGGATTTACCTGTTTCCTTTCCTTGGTGCTTTTTTGTGCTCCCAGAAGTTATTTCTATCTCTGTCAACTAGCCACGGAGGTTTATTATAACTTGCATGTTTTCTTGGATTGCTGGTAAGTTGCTGTGAAAATATTCTTTTGGTTTATTTCTTGCTTGTTAGTGAGTTTTTAAATTCTTTCATTTTTGTCATAGGATCCTTTCTCATATTAAATAGACATGTAGTGGTTTTTAGTTTGCCCAGAAGGCTGTGGAATTAAATTGTGCAGTGGTCACTGTTAATGATTTTGCATTCCCTTTGCAGGCCAATTTCCATTCACTGTCAGAGCTCAGTCTGTTATATTTCCCTCCTTCTCTACCTTTGCTGGGAAGCAGTAATTTCTCTTATCTAAAAATCTCACTTCCCACCCTGTCCCAGTGAGGCATTTGCCAATCTACGATTGAGTAATTAAAGACTCCCATTATTACTCTCTGGCCTAATTTCACAGATTCCACAATCTCAATTAATATTTCCATCTCAGTTTCCGGGTCAGGTGGGCTGTAACATATCCCTGTTAGGACTTTTTAATTATATGAGAATGGAATTTCTACCCACAGAGATTCTACAAAAGTCCCTTTTTTCTGATAAGATTTTTATCCTACTGCTTTTTAGAATTATCCTTCACGCAGCGCTATTATAGAAATGTATTTATTTATGTCTGTCTGCTTTGAAAGATGTATTTAAAGCAGCTTACAAAAATACACACAAAGATAAAAAACAGAACAGTAGTCAGTGAGAAAATAGAGGCAAGTTAAAAAAAGGGTAGGAAAATAAGATGCAGTTAGAACGAGCTCATGCATTGTAAGTGTTGGGTACTAGGTAGAGCAGTACTCTGTAAACCTGCTTTTGGGTCTCCTCATGACCACAAGGAAGAAGGAAATAGGAACCACTGCATGGTTTAGAGGGTCTCTGTGATAGAATTAAACCAGTTGCCTAAGAAAGACAAACATTTCTTCTTCAAATATTTAAACTTTCTTTTATTTGTCCTTAATAATATATTTATAATAAGTGTAATGTTTCACCATTTAATTTCCTACTATGTTTCCTGATGTAGGATTACTGCAAAAATAGAAATAGTTTGGTAAGAACAGTTTCCTGGATGACTCAAACAAGTATATAATCAGTATTGAGCAATAATGTGTTCAGTAGTATCCTCCCTGACAAATAACTAGCTTGTAGATATATTCTGTGTAGTCAGTTAAATAAAAGGCCCCATGTTTTAACAATCAACTAAATAGGAGTTGATGCTCAGTTATGGTTGTGGAGGAACTCTACTGAAACCTCAAATGAAAACCAACTCTCCTTCATATGAAATGCCCAGAAGTGGAGACAAGATTTTACACAGGAAGAAATTTGAGATCAGTGTTAATATTTGGGTGAACAAGTTTGTCAATGTCTCTTGTTGATAAATACAGGCCTCAGACAGTAAAGCACCCTTAACTTTAAACAATGCACTTCCAGGTCATCTATCCAAGATAAGCAGGTGGCAAAAAGATTTGCTCTATGCTATTCTTCACCTAACATTTTTCTCTCTACTCACATTCTCTTCAATAATAATTATTATATTGATCTAACAGGTTATAAAATCATTTACAAAAAATATTAAGTTAAACTGCTGGGCCTGAAACCAATCCATGATACAGGCCTTTTGCTTATGCATTTAGTTAGAGAACAGTTAAAAGATGAAGAATATTTACCAAAGTCAATGACTTTAATTTTGGAATAATTTATCGTATTTTAACTTCTTTATTTTTGAAGTATAATTTTACTGGATGTACAATTTTAGTTGACAATCTTTATCTGCCCTTCAATTCTGAATGATAGCTTTGCTGGATAGATTATTCTTGGTTGTAGGTTCTTGCTATTCATCACGTTGAATATTTTTTGCCACTCCCGTCTGGCCTGCATTGTTTCTGTTGAGAAATCAGCTGACAGTCATATGGGTGCTCCCTTGTAGTTAATGAACTGTTTTTCTCTTGCTGCTTTTAATATTCTCTCTTTGTCTTTTGCTCTTGGTATTTTAATTATAATGTGTCTTGGTGTAGTCCTCTTTGGATTCCTTTTATATGGGGTTCTGTGTGCTTCCTGGACTTGTAAGTCTATTTCTTTCACCAGATGTGGGAAGTTTTCAGTCATTATTTCTTTAAATAGGTTTTCAGTATCTTGCTCTCTCTCTTCCTCTGGCACCCTCACAATTCTGATATTGGTACGCTTGAAGCTGTCCCAGAGTCTCCTTACATTATCTTCACATGTTTGGATTCTTTTTTCTTCTTGCTTTTCCAGTTGAGTGTTTTTTGCTTCTTTCTATTTCAAATTTTTGACTTGATTCTTGCCTTCCTCTAGTCTGCTCTTAGGACTCTGTATAATATTTTTTATTTCAGTCAGTGTATGTTTAATTCCTAGTTGGTCCTTTTTCATCTCTAGTTGGACCTTTTCTATCTCTAGATGGATCTTTTGCATCTCTAGTTGGTCCTTTTTCATCTCCTCTTGGCTCTCACTAACTTTATCCAACTTCTCTAGCATATTCTTGAAAAACCTTATAAGTGTGGTTTTGAAGTCTATATCCAGTCGTTTTTTTTTCCTCCAATTCTTTTGTTTGTGATCCCTTCCCTCGTCTAGTCATTTTTACTATGCCGGGGAAACTTCTGTGTTGAATTCAGCCTTATTATACCAGACTTGCAAAACCTAAGCAGCCTCTGTTGGGCTTGGGATGGGTGGAGTCTCAGGGTTTAAGAGACCACCCTCCACGGCCCCTGAGTCTCATGTGACTGGGTAATTGCTGGAGCGGTCCTTGTGTGCGTGTGTGCCCGCAGTGCCTCTAACCGCTGCCTTTCCAGCTCCCCTGCGCACCAGGACCACACGAATCTAGGTCTCCAGTGTTTCGCCCAAAACAGGGGCTTAGTGGAGTCAGAAGTGGCACAGTAGGGAGGGTCTGTCTCCCGCCCACTCACGAAAGCCAGGGGCACAATCAGCAATCTGTCCTCTGCACAGACCTCTGATCCTTTACGACTCCCCTAAATTTCCGTGCACCTCTCCCTTTTCACAGTCCAAACTCCCCCCGTATGAGTTTCAGCTGGATCTGGGGTTTAGTGTTGTAAGATAAGGGGTTCAATGCTGTTGGGAGTCTCCATTTCCCTCCCGCCAGAGAAAGCCAGCCAGGTACTCCAGCACCCACTCTCCCCGCGCGCCTGTCTCCGTACCTCAGCTTTTTGCAGCTCCTCTGGGTTTCTATGAGCCCCTCTCTTTCCTTCTAGCTGTAGAACTTCCACTCAGCCAGCTTTCCTGTGGTTCTGGATGATGTCCGTTCTGTCTTTTAGTTGTAGTTTTGAAATTGTTGTGCTAGGCAGCAGTGTAGGTGTTTACCTATGCCACCATCTTAGATTCTCCCCTGTATATTATTCTTTATTTCAATCAGTGTATGCTTAATTTCTGAGTCATCCTTTTCCATTTTTTATTTTTTGGCATTCTCACTACGATTCTTGAATATCTCACTAAGTCCCTTGGAGGTATCTAGAAGATTCTTGAATAACCTTATAACTGTGGTTTTAAACTCTATATCCAGTAATTTGCTTTCTTCCATGTCTTTCATTTATGACATGTTTCTTTGTCTCCACATTTTGGCTGCTTCCCTGTGTTTGTTTCTATGTATTGGGTAGAGCTGCTAAGTCTCCTTGAGTTAATGGAGTGGCCTTATGTAGTAGGTGTCCTATAGGGCCCAGTGGCTCAGCCTCCCCAGTCACCTGAGGTGGACACTCTTGGTGTATCCCTTTGTGGGCTGTGTGTGCACATTATTGTTGTAGTTAAACCTTGATTGCTATTGGTGTCATTGGGAGGAATTGTCCTCCAGGTCAATTGGCTGTGGGGAACAGCTGGGATTACAGTGGGGAGCTGCTGTGTGGGAGATACCCTTATGGAGCAGGACTTGCTTCAGTGGGGCTTTTGTGCTCACTGAGTCTGCCCCTTGAGTGTGTCACTTATGGCTGTATGGTCTGACACTGACCACTAGGTACACTGGCTCTTGTGTCACCAGGGAGGTGCAAAATCATTCACTGCCTGGGACCAGCCAGCAGGAGTTACAGAGAGATCTGCAGATTCCTCTTGTTTGTATTAAGTTTGGAAGTGCCCAGAAGAGTCCAGCTGTAAAACAAGGCAGGCTAGTGCTGGTGCCAGGTCTTGAGCCTTTTATTGATAGGTTTGCGGCTTCCTGATCCAGCTGCAGCTTGTTTAAGAGGTTTTAACCTGAGCAAGGACAGGCCATTCATATGCAAAAGCCACTGTACAGAGTGTGTGTGGTGGGGGGGTTGGAGGTGGGGTGGGAAGGGTGTAAATTGGATGAGGTGAGATCTCAGGGAATCACAAGGACAGGGCAAACAAAAATGGCTCCTAGTCATCCTTGCAACCATGGAGGCCCCAGCACGGGAACAATGACCACTGCAAGCACCTCCGTCTGCAAGAAAGCTGTCCCAGAGTTTCAGCCCAATGCCAGACAGTCCAGTTTCTCCTTGTATGTGTCTGGGTTCCCCAGAGCCTTGCCTGGCATTGGAGCTCAGAGGAAGTGGGAGCTTGTAAGTTCAATTCATGTGCTGGCTTTTTAAGAAGAGCAGTTAGGTCTCTAGCAGGCTCTGTGTTTTCTAAAGTTTGTAATTCTTATTGACCATAGAGACTTCTTTCCCAGCTCTGGAACCCTGGGTTGGGCATCTGGTGTGGGGCTAGGACCCCTTACCCGTCCTGGAGGCCTCTGCAGAGGTGATCTCCCTCTTGATTAAAAAAGCAACACATGTGGGTGACAGACAAGCCTGTTCTGTGCCTCCATATCTCCTACCAGTCTCAGTGTGCTTTCTTCTTTACTTCTCTAGTTGTAGGACTTCCATTCAGATAGCTTCCTAGAGGCTCTGGATGAGGATTGTTCTGTATTTTAGTTTTAATTTTGGCTTGGTTGTGGGAGGTAACGAGTACAGGCATTTGCCTATGCTACCATCTTGGTTCTCCGCCCTTCTCTCAGTACTTTGAATATGTCACCCCACTGCCTTTTGGTCTCTGTACTTTAATGAGAAATCAGCTGTTAATTCTTAGCTGGCCTATATAATCTGTTTGTTCAAATCTGCTGTTGAGTCCCTCCAGTCAATTTTTAAATTTTACTTATTGTACTTTTGGGAAACTTCCAAAAGTACAATAAGTGAACTTTGGAAGTTTTCATTGGTTCTCTTCTCCTTTCTCAAATAACTTATGTCTCATTGATATTCTCTATTTGGTGAACTATCATTTTTATACTTTCTTTAATTGTTGAGACATGGGCAGCACTTTCAAAATTGATCATTTATGTTGTCAGTTTACTCTTGTCACTTGGGAAAAAATATACAAGAAGGTGAAAAAATTCTGAGCCCTTGTCTCATCAGAGAGACCAAGCATTAATGGAGGTTCTTAGACTACTCTTTTCAGCAAAATTCTAATTACATGAGTTTATTGATCACACATATTCTGCTATCCACATCTACTCATTTGCACGCTTCAAATGAAGAGAGTAGCCAGGGAACTCTGTCCAGGACAATGAAAAAACCACTGCCATGACACTCAGATAGCATCTCACACTTGTCATCAGGAGTCTTCTGCCATCTGTCCAAGGGAACAATCTAACAGAGCATACAGGATGAAATTTTGCTAGCTTCTGTCTTTAGATAAGGATGCTATCACTGGCCAAACATATTTTATGTATAACCTACCAGCTGCAAAGACCACTCAAGCATCATGTCTAAATATATTTGATAGTATCTGGAATTCCTATTAACTCTTGCCAGGGTGTGTGGGCTTATGAAAGCGTATAACAATATTCAATAGCTGCTCAAATTCAAAACAAAAACATATACAAAAAACGACTGTGGTCCATCCCCAAATGAAAGCGGGATGTGGGGATAGTGGGAGGGGGAACCTCTATTTGAGTAGGAGAGTGGAGGTAGATGGTGGTTGTGGAGAGTGCACAGAGTCTGTTAAGAGAACATATTGCAATTTATCTCTTTTCTCTGTCTTGTGATATCAAGTGTGACTTAATATAAGGTTGCCTCAGTATTACAAAGCTTTTTCTTCCTTTCTTCCCCTGGAGCTCAACTAACCTCTCATTGTTGGCTGATTTCAAGTCTAATTCTTATAGTTTAGACTATTTGAATTACTCTGGAGACAATGTTTAGAGAAATTAGAATATAAAATCAGGCTTATCTTTAACACTTAGAGGCCCAGTGCACGAAATTCATGCACGGGGGGTGGGGGATTCGGGGGTGAGTGGTGTTCTTCAGGCTAGCCTGCTCCCTCTTCAATCTGAGACCCCTTGAGGGATGTCCAACTGCCCTACCTGGATCAGGCCAAAATGGGCAGTCGAACATCCCTTTCACAACCCAGGACTGCTGGCTCCCAATTGTTCATCTGCCTGTCATCCTGATTGCCCCTAACCATTTCTGCCTGCCAGCCTGATCACCCCCCTAACCACTCCCCTGCCAGCCTGATTGATGCTTAACTGCTCTTCTGCCAGCCTGTTTGCCCCTAACTTCCCTCCCCTGTGGGCCTGGTCACCCCTAACTGTCCTTCCTTACAGGCCTGGTCCCTCCCAACTTCCCTTTCCTGCTGACCTGATTACCCACAACTGCCCTTCCTTGCAGGCCTGGTCCCTTCCAATTGCCCTCTCCTGCTGGCCATCTTGTGGTGGCCATCTTGAGTCTACATGGGGGCAGGATCTTTGTCCACATGGGGGCAGTCATCTTGTGTGTTGGAGTGATGGTCAATCTGCATATTACTCTTTTATTAGATAGGATAGAGGCCTGGTGCATGGGTGAGGACAAGGTGGGTTGCCCTGAAGGGTGTTCTGGATCAGGGTGGGTTCCCTTGGGGTGTGGGGTGGCCTGGGCGAGGGGCCTGTGATGGTTTGCAGATCGGCCATGCCCTGGGTGACCCAACAGGAGGCCCTGGTATCTGGGATTTATTTATCTTCTACAATTGAAACTTTGTAGTCTGGAGAGGAGCCAAGCCTTCTGTCTCGCATAGCCATTGAAACTTCGTTGCCTTAAATGGAGACCTAGGCTTGCCAGGGTGTGCAGAAAGCTTGGCTTCCTCCATCGCCAGGGCAACCCAAGCCTCGCTCCTGCTCTCTCTGTAGCTGTAGCCATCTTGGTTGGATTAATTTGAATACTTGCTCTGATTGGCTGGTGGGCGTGGCTGGAGGGTGTAGTAGAGATATGGTCAATTTGCATATCACTCTTTTATTAGATAGGATTATTATACTCAAGAATTTGTACAAATTAATGATAAATTTTATGTCCCACATATCTCAATCTAATGCTTTTGAAATGTTAGCATCCTCTAGAGCAGCGGTTCTCAACCTGTGGGTCGTGACCCCTTTGGGGGTCGAACGACCCTTTCACAGGGGTCACCTAAGACCATCAGAAAACACATCTTTCCCATGGTCTTAGAAACCAACAGACCACTCCTCAGAGTAACAAAGTGTAGCAATATAGTTTACTGTTGTTATATGAAGACTGTTACCCATGCTACACCATGATTCAATACAAAAAATTGCATTTATTTGTAATTAGAAATAAATTTTTCACAATATATAATTACATATTGTTTTTGTGATTAATCACTATGCTTTAATTATGTTCAATTTGTAACAACGAAAATACATCCTGCATATCAGATATTTACATTACAGTTCATAACAGTAGCAAAATTACAGTTATGAAGTAGCAATGGAAATAATTTTATGGTTGGGGGTCACCACCACATGAGGAGCTGTCTTAAAGGATCGCGGCATTAGGAAGGTTGAGAACCACTGCTCTAGAGGCAATAGCATGGTGGAACTTTGTCCTGAGTTCACACTGGGTTTTATCAATAATAACAACAAAATAATGGTTCTTCACTGATGATTTGGTATTTTCCTCTTTTTTTTAACCTAAATACTATGAGTGTTTACTTGGAACAAGAAAATTCTTTTACATAAGTATAGTAAATTTATTAAAATCATGAAATCTAACACTGATGCACTATTATATAATCTATGGTTTATATTCAAATTTAATCAGATGTCCCAAAATGTCCATTATTCCAAAAATGTCCAGGTATTTGTTAAATCTTTTTAGAATCCTTTATTATGGAATAGTTCCTCAGATTTCCTTTGTTTTCTTGACTTTGATGTTATTTTGAAGAGTCCAGTTAATTATATTTTGAATATCCCTCAATTTGAGTGTGTCTTGTGTTGCCTTAGGAAGCAAATGATTTCAGTTGTACCAATATTGGTGATATTGGCCTTAATCATAGTGTTCAGGTTGTGTCTCTCAGGTTACTTAACTTAAATTTACCATTTCTCCTTTGTAAATAATATGTAACTTGTGGGGAGATATTTGAAATTTATGTAAGTATCTCATCCTCATCAAACTTTCACCAATTACTTTTACTGTCCATTGATGATTTCCTAATTCATCATTCATGATATTCATCAGTTGGAATTCTATTGAGAAAGGAAGAGTTTTCCTTCTCCCCTTTATTTATTTTTTATGTATGAGTTTACTTATAATGATTTATTGATTCTTACTCTATTCAATAAGTTATAATCCATTGCTACCAATATTTATTTTTATATTCAAATTTTCTCAGATTTGGCCTGTGGAAACTCTTTTTAACATGGACCCTACATCCCTTAGGCATGTCTCAATTACTTTTTTACAGCAGACTCTTTAACATTTCTTGCATTGCTGGTTTGGTGGTAATAAATTCCCTTAGTCATTTTTTGTCTGTGAAGCTCGTAATTTCACCTTCAATTTTGATGGAAAGCCTTACTGGGTACAGTATTCTTGGATTCAGACCCTTCCTTCTAGCCTGATGAGTTTCTGTTGAGAAAGCAGTCACTAGTCTGATGGGGGTTCCTTTGTAGGTAACTTTCTATCTCTCTCTGGCTGCTTTTAAGATTCTTTCTTGGTCATTGGTGTTTGCCAATTTCATAATAATGTGCCTTGGTGTAGGTCTTTTGGGGTTCATTTTGCTTGGGACTCTGTAAGCTTCTTGGATTTGTGTGGGTTTTTTCTTCCCTTTATTAAGGAAGTTTTCTGCCATTATTTCTTCAAATAGGTTTTCTATTCCTTGCTCAATTTTCTCTCCTCACTTATTTATTTTTTTTAGCATTAACCTTTGATTCAATAAAATGTTTCAGGCTCATCTTTATTTTCCATTCCCTAGTGTTGCAATTATTTTATTTTACATTTCAGATACTGTGTTTTTTAGCTGCAAAAGTTCAATTTGGTACTTTTTAACATCTTCCATTTCTCTCTTTATTATGCTCTTTCTTTTTTTGAGTACTCAATCATATTTATGATATTTATATGTACAATAAACATAGTAGTCTTTTTCTGTTATTTCATTGTCTACTTTTTTCCTCCTTCTTTTGGGTAACATTTTCCAGCTCCTTCACACATCTGGTTATTTATTAGATGATGAACATTAGGAATGTTATTTTGTTTATGTCTGGATTTCTTATCTTTCTTTAAAGAGGATTGATTTATGTTTAGAGGCAGTTGATTTACTTGTGATTTATCTTTTGAGGTCTGTTAAAGTATTTGGGATATTTATATAATGGTTTACACTCTCAGATTAGTTTAGCCCTACGAATAAGATGTGATCTTTCTGGAGTGTGAATGCCTTGGGTATTCAACAAAGTCTCTTCACTGTATTCCACAAATGAGTGAGATCATGTGATACTTATTCTTATCTGACTGACAGAGACAATGGGGAGGGGGGTTTGAGGGTGTGTGCTGGGGGTTGGGAGTGGCCAGGGAGAAGTCAGGGGGGAGGGAAAGGAGACATATGTAATACTTTCAACAGTAATGAATTCTTAAAAAGTCTCGTCACTTTGGTTGGTCAGATCTTGCAACTTCCAGTCATAAGTAAACTCAGAATTGTTCAGCTTATAGATCCTTCATTTTTAGCTCAGCCTCATAGTTTCATTCTGTGTATACCAGTTCAGTTTTAAACCACATTCAAGGTGACCCACTATGGTGAGTTTTGGTGTTCTTTTTTTGTGATTTCCCTTTTCTTCACACTCTCACAAATTCCAACTGCTTCAGCCTTTCTCCACACCAGTGTTTGTCTTTTCAATGCAGAGTCATAACTGTGCTCTGTTGTGTTCCCTTTCTCTACACCACCGTCTAAGAAAGTTCCTCCAAGGTGATCATAGGGATTACATTATGTCTTTTCTTTCAGGAAGTAGAGACCTGTTTTAGTTGTTGTGCAAAGTCTGAAACTATTTTTATGTTTTGTTCAATTTTCAGTGCAAAAGGGAATGTCTGTGTCAATCTGTCATGTTCAGAAGCAGAAAATTATACAAATCTTATTATAAAATTAATTTAATTAATAGAAATAGGTCTATTCACATTTTCTATTCATTTTCATGCTAGTTTTTATAATAGTAACTTCCAAAATGGCATTTTTACCTAATTCAGTTTATCTTTCATATCAGTTCCAGATTATTCTTTTGAAATCTTGGTTTTCATTTGTTATTGCTAAAACCAATGTCTTTCCTTTGTTCTCGGTGTAATCATCTAGATCCTTAGCTGCTAGCCAATACTTTCTATAATCTGGTCCAAAATGTTGGCTTAATTATTAACCTTTTTAGATTGTAAAATTTAAAAAACAATAAAAATGGACTTCGAGTAATAACAATAAATTACTTCTCTATGTTTCAGTAGATTTTAAAACATGTACGTATAGGTTATTTCTGATGCATATTATATAGTGTATCTTTTCTAGCAAGAACAATCTTCCTTATACTTTATATAAACGAAGTGTCTTGCACAATACCTACACATGATAGGTATTCCATGAATGTTTTCTTGTTCTCTGAGAGAAGGGGTTCTGGATCCTTGAAAGCATTAAAATGTTTATAAAGATGAAGGGATATTAGAAAGTTTAGAGTGGAGGAAATAATTGCAGGCAAGGGCTGAAGATACACTATTTTCTCTTTACAATTTTTCCAAAGGTCAATATTTCTGTTCTGGGCTGTCCATCTCTAGTAGTTCATTGCTTAATGCAATTATACTACGCACTGAGTCAGACAGTATGAAAAGGTTGAAAAAAAAACCCACACACAATTATTTTTGATCACTGACAGTCTGGGAGTCTAAATACACATAAAACATAAATATGACATTTAAGTTTGTTCAACCCCCTTTATTTGCATTCTTTCTCTTCTCATAGGCTGCTTTTAATTTTGGTAGAGTGCTGAGTTAAATATCATCTACCTGACTACCCAAGACCATTTATCTTAGATATTGAAAGAATGATGAGAAAGTTATTTAACCTTTCATAAGAAGGTTTTGCATAAAAAGAGTCATCTTAGTTAATATGGAAACTTTTCACTAAATTTAATAAATTGGTTTATAGTCTCAATAATTTAGGAAGCTTCAGCGACATCATCCAAATCATTATAAAAAAGAGGCATTTTAGTGTTTTGTTGACTAAGTGCCATGAGCTGTATGATTTAAAACTCATACATCAAGTTCAATGACATATAAGTGAAGTGTTAATCAATTTTGTGTAAATTTACCCAGAAAGTGAACACATATCATGCCTTGAAGACTTTGTGATGGGGAGTAGCTCTAGTCACAGGATGAGAGGAAACCAAAGTCCTGCTCTTGGTTGAAGTTGATCTTTTTTTATTTTTAAATGAAATTTATTGAGGCAACATTGGTTAATAAGGTTATATAGGTTTCAAGTGTACAATTCTATGATAAGTAATCTGTTTATTGCATTATGTGCCCACCATCCAAAGTCAATTCTTCTTCCATCACCATATATTTGACTTCCTTTACCCTTTCCCTCTGGTAACCACCATACTGTTATCTATGTCTATGAGTTTTTACTTGTTTTTCTTGTTTGTTCATTTGTTGCTTTCAGTCTTATATCTCACATATGAATGAAATCATATTGTTCTTTTTCTATCTGACAATAGAGGTGATAGAATAAAGTACCTCATTGTGCAGATGGCTTAATGTAAATAGTTTTTCATGAAGATTAACTTGGAACATCAATGTGAGAAAGACACGTGCCCTGATCAGGACCACAGATTGAACCTGCAACCCAGGTGCGCACCCTTGACTGGGAATTGAACCTGTGATGCTTCATACACAGACCAACACTCTAAACTACTGAGAAACACCAACTAGGGCTGGGCATAAGTTTTTAGTTCCTTTAGGCTGGATCATTTGGTAATTTAGTTTTGTAAGAAACTGCCGAGACCGGTTTGGCTCAGTGGATAGAGTGTCGGTCTGCAGACTGAAAGGTCTCGGGTTCGATTCTGGTCAAGGGCATGTACCTCGGTTGCGGGCACATTCCCAGTAGGGGGCATGCAGGAGGCGGCTGATCGATTTCTCTCTCTCATGGATGTTTATGACTCTCTATCCTTCTCCCTTTCTCTCTGTGAAAAATCAATTAAAAAAAAAAAAGAAACCACCAAACTCTCTTCCAAAGTGTTTGTACCATTTTACATTCCCACCAATCAATGAATGAGAGTTCTATTGTTCCACAATCTCACCAGCACTTGGTATTGTCAGTATTTTATATTTCTGCTCTTCTAAAATGTGTATAGTGGCATTTCATTATTTTAATTTGTGATTATCTAATGATATATGATTTTGAATATATTTTCATATGCTAATTTATCATCTGTATTTGCCAAAATATATCTTCTTTGGTGATGTGTCTATTCAAATTCTTTTTACCCAGTTTTTCATTATGTTGTTCATTTTATTGCTGTTAAGTTATAAGTTCTTTCTATATTTTGGGTAATGAGTTCTTTTTTTTAAAATTAAATCTTTATTATTCAGATTATTACATTTGTTTCTATTTTTCCCTTCCATAGCTCCCCTCCACCTAGCTCCCACCCTTTCCTCCCTCCCATTGACCTCATCCCTAGGTGTATGATTTTTGTCCAGTCTCTCCCTGTACACCCCTCGCCCATTTCTCTGAGAATTATCAGTCCATTCTCTTTCTGTGCTCCTGATTCTATTATATTCACCAGTTTATTCTGTTGATCAAATTTTTAATTCACTTAATTTTTAGGTTCACTTGTTGATAGATATGTATTTGTTCATAATTTTTTGTCTTTTACCTTTTTCTTCTTCCTCTTCTAAAAGAATACCTTTCAGCATTTCATATAATACTGGTTTGGAGTTGATGAACTCCTTTAGCTTTTTCTTCTCTGTGAAGCTCTTTATCTGCCCTTCAATTCTGAATGATAGCTTTGGTTGTAGGTTCTTGCTATTCATCATGTTGAATATTTCTTGCCACTCCCATCTGGCCTGCATCGTTTCTGTTGAGAAATCAGCTGACAGTCGTATGGGTGCTCCCTTGTAGGTAATGAACTGTTTTTCTCTTGCTGCTTTTAATATTCTCTCTTTGTCTTTTGCTCTTGGTATTTTAATTATGATGTGTCTTGGTGTAGTCCTCTTTGGATTCCTTTTATATGGGGTTCTGTGTACTTCCTGGACTTGTAAGTCTATTTCTTTTACCAGATGTGGGAAGTTTTCAGTCATTATTTCTTTAAATAGGATTTCAGTATCTTGCTCTCTCTCTTCCTCTGGCACCCCCACAATTCTGATGTTGGTACGCTTAAAGCTGTCCCAGAGACTCCTTACATTATCTGTACATTATTGGATTCTTTTCTCTTCTTGCTTTTCCAGTTGAGTGTTTTCTGATTCTTTATATTTCAAATTTTTGACTTGATTCTTGCCTTCCTCTAGTCTGCTGTTAGGTCTCTGAATAATATTTTTTATTTAAGTCATTGTATGTTTAAATTCTAGTTGGTTCTTTATCATCTCTAGTTGGATCTTTTTCATCTCCTCTTGGGACTCGCTAACTTTATTCAACTTTTCTAGGATATTCTTGAAAAACCTTATAAGTGTGGTTTTGAACTCTATATCCTGTCATTTCTTTTCCTCCATTTCTTTTGTTTGTGATCCCTTCCCTCATCTCGACATTTTCACTATGCTGGGAGAACTTCTGTGTTGGATTCAGCCTTTTGATACCAGACTTGCAAATCCACAAAAGCCTCTTTGTTGAGCTTGGGATGGGTGGAGTCTCAGGGCTTAAGGGACTGCCTTGCCCTCCACGGCCCCTGAGTCTCACGTGACTGGGTAATCGCTGGAGCGGTCCCTGTGCTCTTGCAGTGCCTCTAGACGGCTGCCCCTCTGGCTCCCCTGCACTCTGGGACCATATGAGTCTGGGTTTCCAGGGTTTTGCCCGAAACGGGGGTTTAGTGGAGTTTGAAATGGCACAATTGGGAGGGTCTGTCTCCCACCCACTCGCGAAAGCCAGTGGCACAATCATCAGTCTGTTCCCTGTGCGCAGGGCTTTGCGCGCCACCAGACTTCTGATCTTTTGCGACTCCCCTAAATTTCCGTGCACTTTTCCCTTTTCACAGTCCAAACTCCCCCCATATGAGTTTTGGCTGAATCTGGGGTTTAGTGTGGTAGGATAAGGGGTTCAATGCCGTTGAGAGTCTCCGTTTCCCTCCTGCCAGAGAAAGCCAGCCAGGTACTCCTGCACCAGCTCTCTCAGCACGCGCGTCTCCGTACCTCAGCTTTTTGCAGCTCCTCTGGGTCTCTGTGAGTCCCTCTCTTTCCTTCTAGTTGTAGAATTTCCACTCAGTCAGCTTTTCTGTGGTTTTGGATGATGTCCGTTCTGTCTTTTAGTTGTAGGTTTGAAATTGTTGTGCGAGGCAGCCGTGTAGGAGTTTACCTATGCCACCATCTTGGATTCTCCCAGTAATGAGGTTTTTATCAGATATGGGTTTTGCAAATATTTTCTATAGTGTGTGTGACTTATCTTCTCATTCATCATCAAACATTTTTGCATCTAATTATTTATGTACATATTTTATATTTTTTCCAACTAGAATATTATCTCCATGACAACATACACTTTGTTTATGTCTGGAAAATAGTATGTAGTCAATAAACATGATTAAGGGGAAACAGAGGGTATTAGTCAAAGTATACAAAGTTTCAGCTGTACAAGGTGAGTAAGTCCTAGAGATCTACTTTATAGTATAGAGCCTATAATTAACAACACTATATTGAACACTTAAAAATGTGGTGAGGGTGATCTTATGTTGTATTCTTATACCCCTCTCCCAAATACACAGAAAAAAATAATAAAGAGAGCAGGTGGAAATTTTCAGAGGTGATATATGTTTATGATATAGATTATGGTCATGGTTTCATGGATGTATACTTACCTCCAAACTCATCAAGTCACATACATTAAGTATGTATTTTCAATCACACACCAATAAAGTACTTTAAATAGGAAAATAATAGTTGAATTGCTTAGTTAAATTTTAGTTGTTTTTATATTTTTTTCTTTTTTAAAGTCTAGCTTACAAACAGCCCTTTGGTTTTGTTTTTTATAGAAATAATAGCAATAAAAACAAAACTATCTACATATACATAGAAAGTTTCATAAACTATATTCCTGTAAGTATTTTCCTCAGCAGTTTATTTCTTAGAACAGTGATTATGCACATAATCATTCATAAATTGTCATATTTCAGAGCATTTCAATTCATTGAACTAAAATCGACTGTCTACATAAGGTACTAATTAAAAGGATGAAAAAGCAAGCTGTAGAATTGGAGAAGATATTTACAACTAACTATGCATATTTGACAAAGGGCTCATATGCAGGATATAAAACAAATTGTTACAAATAAATAATAAAAATTCAGACAACCCAATAGAAAAATGGGCAAAACCCTAAACAGGTACTTCATTAAAAAGGTACCCAATTTCATTAGACCTCAAAGAAATGCACTATAGAAGTACAATGTGATAGCCTTGTACTTACTCATCAGTATGGCTAAATATGAGATTAGTCGTACAAAATGGGGGTGAGGATATGGTAAATCTTATCTAATAAAGACAGAATATGCTTAATGACCTTCACACCATCGCAAAGATGGCAGCACTCATAGCCAATAAGGAGGGAATATATTAATTGACTGCCCTGCCCTCAAAGATGGTGTCTTCCACAGACACAAGATGACAACACCCAGTTCCCTCAGCCCCACTGGGGTGGCAGGCATGCGGTAAGGTTGGGCCTGCCTCCAGGCACCTGCCTCCAGCATCCCCCAGTTCCTTCAGCCCTCTAGCTGCCTAGGGCCATCTGAGGCTCAGGCAACCAGGGTTGGCCAAGGCTTGCACTGCTGGCAGTGGTAGCAGCAGAGATGTGATGGGGCATCACCTTCCCCTGATTGCTGGGTTGCCTCCCACCCCTGAGGGCTCCTGGACTGTGAGAAGGGGCAGGCTGGGCTGAGGGACCCTGCTTCAATGCATGAACTTTCATGCACCAGACCTCTAGTATTTTATAAAACTGTTTAGTAATTCTACTTAAATGTTTATATACCCTACGATCAGAAATTTCCATCCCTAGGTATAAACCCAACAGAAATGTGCACATTTGTTCACTCAGAGGTGCATAAGGACACTATTTATTATAGCCAAAGTTAGAAACAATGAATGCCCATTAAATGAGTGAATGGTATAGTCATACAATAGAACACTACACTAGAATGTTAGTACAGTATGCAACAACATGGATGAATCAAAAACATGATAAGCAAAAGAAACCAGATACTCACCAACAAAACAAAACACACTAATTTATAAAATTCTACATTGTTTCCAATTTTATTTTGCTATTTTTACAACATTGTGATGATTACCTAGTGCATGCCACAGGATATTTGGAGAATGTATCTCCAGAATTAGAATTTCTACATCAATTTAATTGTATTATTAGTAAATGCTATCAAACTGTCCTCCATATGGGTGGAATCAATTTTTACTCTCACAAGAAACAACTATACTCCCAAAAGAGGCTCATTAGCACAATGGGCTATTAAACTTTTAAATCTCTATCAATCAGATAAGGAAAAACTGGATTTCCCTTGTGATGAGTGAGGTTGTGCCTCTTTTCACATATTTGAACCTCCTTTTCTATGAGTTGTTTATAACATTTGTTCATGCTATAATTTTCATTGCTATTCTATATCCTATTAAATTATAGTTCTTCATGTATTAAGTGATTTTTTTTCTGTGACTTAATAGCAGATATTTTCCATTTTATCATTTATCTTTTGATTTTGTTTTTTTCCCTTGCAGAAATTTTTTATTCTTATGTGTTTGGATTTATCAATCTTCTATTTTATGGATTGTAGACTTTGCATCATATTTGAAAAGGTTTTCCCCATTGCAATGCATAAGTTTAGGTTACCAACTAATTTGTCCATATTCTCATTGTGTATTCTTATGGTTTCATTCTCATGTTTAAGATTTCCTTCATCTAAATTAATTTTAGTAAAAAGTGTGAGATAGAAAACCAACTAAATTTTCAACTGGGTTTCCCAATTATTCTAACACCATTCACTGGTCAATTCATTTTTCTCTTATTAATTGGAAATACCATGTTATCAAATACTAAATTTCCGTGTTCATTGAGTCTCTTTCTAGATGCACCAGTATGTTTTAATTATCCTATATAATAAAAGCCTAATATGCAAGTTGTCCCTTTGACCGAGAGTTGGACCAAGGGGCAGGGCCAGCTGGCCAGCTATCCGTGGCTCCTCCCTCTAGCCGGCCCCATCCCAGCAGGTGGCAGTGGCAGGCAGCCAGGGAAGGGAGACTCCAACTGGTGGCAGCAACACCAGCCTCTGGGGACTTTATCTGTGCATGAATTTTGTGCATTGGGCTTCTAGTTGTAATTATAATACATTTGAATGTTTGATTGTAATAGTAATAATTCTTAAGATTTTGGGGAGGTTCAATCATATATATGTGTGTATATATATATATCTTCTATCGAATAAAAGGGTAATATGCAAATTAACCCTCATTCTGCTACAACCACAAGCAGTTCCCACAAGCCACACCCACCAGCCAATCAGAAGCAAGTATGCAAATTAACCCCAACCAAGATGGATGCAGCTACAGGGAGAGTAGGAGGGGGGCTTGGGTTTTCCAGGCAATGGAGGAAGCCAAACTTTCTGCACAGCATGGCCAGCCTAGGCCTCTGCATAAGGCTACAAACTTTCAATTATAGAAGATAAATAAATTCCAACAGAAATGGCTGCCTCCATGGAGCAAGCAGGAGATTTGGCTCTTCTCCAGGCTATAAAATTTCAATTGTATAAGATAAATAAATCTCAAATACCAGGGCCTCCACTTGGGTTGCCGGAGGGTAGAAGGGGAGTAGCTATCCTGCAAACTACCACAGACCCCTCACCCAGACTACTCCATGCCCCAAGGGAACCCCCACCCTGATCCGGGACACACTTCAGGGCAAACCAGCTGGCTCCTACCCGTGCACCAGGCTTCTATCCTATCTAATAAAAGAGTAATATGCAGATTGACCATCACTCCAACACACAAGATGATTGCCCCCATGTGGTCAAAGATCCTACCTCCATGTAGACACAAGATGGCCGCCACAAGATGGCCAGCAGGGGAGGACAGTTAGAGGTGACCAGGCCAGCAGAGGAGGGAAGTTGGGGGTGACCAGGCCTGCAGGGGAAGGCAAACAGACTGGCAAGGAAGTAGTTAGGCATCAGTCAGGCTGGCAGGGGAGTGATTAGGGGGTGATTAGGCTGACAGGAAGAAGCAGTTAGGGGTAATCAGGAAGGCAGACAAGTGAACATTTGGAAGCCAGCAGTCCTGCATTGTGAGAGGGATGTCCAACTGCCCATTTAGTCCCGATCGTGATTGTGCCTAAACGGGCAGTCGGACATCCCTCACAGGGTCCCAGATTGCAGAGGATGCAGGCTGAGTTGTGGGACCCCTCCCCCATGCATGAATTTCATGCACCAAGCCTCTAGTGTGTGTGTGTGCACGTGCGCGTGCACACACACACACACACACACACACACACACTTTAGAGACAGGTTTATCTACTCCCAGAAAAAAAATTTTATTGGCAATTTATTGATATACATTACATTCAAGATTAAGATAAGTTATTTTATAATTTTTGAATCTTTCTAATCAAGAATATGGTCCTATAGGCCACCTTATTCATAGCTTTGCTTTCCATGATTTCAATTACCCATGGTCAACCACAGTCTAAAAATATTAAATGAAAAGCTTCCCAAATAAACAATTCATAACTTTTAAATTTGCACACTGTACTGAATAGTGTGATAAAATCTCTCTAGTCCCACTCCATTCCATCCAGAATCTGAATCATCCCTTTGACCTGCTCCTCTATGCTGCCTGCACTGTCAGCTTATTAATCACTTAGTAGGCATCTTGGTTATCAGGTCGGTTGCCGTAAGTATCACAATGCTGATGTTTAAGTCACCCTTATTTTACTTAATAATGGCCCCAAAGCATAAGAGTAGTCATGCTGGTAATTCAGATCTGCCAAAGAGAAGCCATAAAGAGGTTCCTTTAAGTGAAAAAGTGGAAGTTCTTGGCTTAATAAGGAATTTTGTCATCTCACATAGTCACAAGAAGTGTGAGTACAGTTCAATAAAGAATTCTGAGAAAGAGACCACATTTACATGACTTATATTACAGTATATTATTATAATTGTCCTATCTTAATATTAGTTATTATTGTTAATGTCCTCCTGTGCCTAATTTATAAATTTAAACTTCATCATAAATGTGTCTGCATAAAAAAAAGCATGGTATATATAGGGTTTGGTACTTATCTGCTGTTTCAGGCATCCACTCTGGGGGACTTGAAACTTAAATCTCTATCAATCCATTGGATGGCTACTGTTTTCCTTTCAAAAGCTTTTTTGTAACCCTCAGTAGCATTTGTTTTTTATTTGTTTTGATCTTAAACACTTTCCTCTTTTATTCCTGGTACTTTTTTCTTTTTAAAATGCTATTATAATATGGGGCCTTTTGCCAGAGGGTCTTTTAAGTGGTTATAGATATGAACTATTGTGACTTTAAGATATAGATATCATATTTATTGTGACTTTTGATTTCTGGATATCAATTTCCTACCCAGTTACTTCACTCAAGTTTTAAATTATTTGTAATAGTTTCATTGCATAGTATTTTACTTTTTTTAACTATAAAAGTGTACCTGCAAATAATTATTACTTTACCTCTTCCTTTTCAATTTTTGTAAGTAAAATTTTTTTTCTTACCTAATTATACTGGCTAATACCTCCAGAACAATATGGGGAAAAAATAGTGGTAAAAAGGACATCAGTTGGAATTATTTCTGGTGGTATATTTTTTTCTTTTGATCAGTTAATATAGTGAATTACATTTTTAGATATCCTAATACTGAGCTGTCTTTTCTAAAATAATCCTATATGAAGAATCCTATGTGATATTTTTGCATCAAAATTAAATGAAATTGGCCCATCATATGTTTTGGGTGCTATATTTGGTGGTTATGCTATCAATACTATGATAGCTTTATAAAATTAATTTGGAAATTGAAAGTTCTTTTTTTATGCTTAGGAACAGTTTAAATGACTTCAGAAAAAGATACAAAGGCAATTCAATGGGAAAAAAATGGACAGAACTTTGCTTGGTGTGGTGAGCACACAATACAGTGTACAGATGATGTGTTGTAGAATTGTACACCTGAAGCCAGTATAATTTTGTTAATCAGTGTCACCCCAATAAGTCCAATAAAAAGGAAAAAAGAAAAGGTAGTCTTTTCAACAAATGGTACTGTAAAAAAATGAAGTTTCAATATGCCAAAAAAATGAACACACCATTGATCTCATTGATCAGCACATTTGTAAAAATTAACAAGTAATGAATAATAGAATTAAATATAGTAAAACTTAACACTATAAACCTTCTAAAAGAGGATAGCAGAAGATATTAGTTAACTGGAGTTAGGCAAAGATTTCTTAGAGGCAGTCACAAAAGCATGAACCATGAAAGATTAAAAATGATAAATTGAACTTCATCAAAATTTTAAAACCTCTGCTTTAAAACTTCAAAAGACACTATTAAGCACATGAAAAGGCATAAACTGGATTGGAAAAACATTTATAAATCATGTTATCTGGTAAATAACTTGTAGCTACAATCCTATATAATAAAAGGCTAATATGCAAATCAACCAAATGAAGGATGACCAGTCCCTATGATGTGCACTGACCACTAAGGAGCAGACTCTCAATGCAGGAGCTGCCCCCTGGTGGTCAGTGTGCTCCCACAGGGAGCGCTGCTCAGCCAGAAGCCCAGAAGCTGGGCTCATGGCTGGCGAGAACCGTGGTAGTGGCAGGAGCCTCTTCCACCTCCTTGGCAGTTGGATATCCCCTGAGGGCTCCCAGACTCTGAGAGGGCACAGGCCATGCTGGGGGACACCCCCAAGTGCACGGATCTTGTGCACCAGGCCTTTAGTATGTATACAAAGAACTTTCAAACTAATAAGAAAACAACCCAATTAAAAAAAAAAGGCAAAGATATGAACAAAAATAAATATAAATGGAAAATAAACACATTAAAAAGATACTCCACAACATTAGTTATGAGGGAAATGCAGAATAAAAGCCATTAGATACTACTACAAATCTATTAGAATACAGAAACCCTGACAATATCAAGTGCTATAGAGGGTAGCAATTTGGACTCTTAGTCATTGTGGTGGGAGAACAAAATGGTTCAGACACTTTGGAAATGGGTTGGCAGTTTCTTGAAATGTTAAACATACCCGTGCAGAGATTCCAGCCATCCTACTAGTAGGTATTTACCAAAGAGAAACAAAAACATATGCTCTCACAGAACCATGTACACATATGTTTATGGCAGCTTTATTTATCATCACTAGACCTCTTGACTGTGGCATCCCCTTGTGAAAAAGGGTTTATGCTTTTATTCCCTTCCTCTCCCCTCAGCTATATGGATTTTTGACTTAAGACAGTAGGAGGGGATTAGGTAGAGCTCCCTGTGCTTCCTGCAAAAGCAGCCACTCCCTTTATCTGGGCCTGCACCACCAAGGGAAGCTCTCTCCCTTCTTGGGTCCTGCTTTTCACCATTGTTTTGTGAAACCAAGTAGAGATCTGTAGAGAAATAGCTTGTCAGGGAGTGTGCACACCATTTGTATTTAGTGTTCCTAGGAAATCTGTGCTCTCATACTAGTTCATACTTGGCCTCTACCTGCACTATTTTACCTTTTTGGATGGTTCCTGATCTCTCTTTCTCCAGGGCTCTACTATAGGTGAGCTAGGACTCATGTCTGTTTCTCCTTGGATGGGCCTATTTTTATTTGGACTTCTGGATACTTACTGTTCTGCAATCTTATCTCTCTGTTGGATTAAAGATGTGGCTTAATTGGCTTTTTTTTTTTTGAGTTGCTATGGTGGGAGTGACCCATAATGTAACCTATTACATTCTAGACTAGTGGTTGCTAATCAGTGGTTCAAAAGGTTGGTGACTGCTGTTTTAGACAGTAGTGAAACTCTGGCTGCAGTTGTTTTTATCAATCAAAAAGCAACAGTTGTTTTCAAGAAAGCATTTATGGTTTGTCTTTTTCATTGTTTTTATTTCATACTAGAGGCCTGGTGCATGACATCATGCAAGGGAAGCAAGCCTAAGCCGGCAGTCGAACATCCCCCAAGGGGTCCTTAGCACTGCCACAGATGTGGGAGAGGCTCCCACCACCGCCACTGCACTTGCCAGTGGTGAGCCTGACTTCTGGCTGAGCAGCATTCCCCCTGTGGGAGTATACTGACCACTAGAGGGCAGCTTCTGCATTGAGCATCTGCCCCCTGGTGGTAAGTGCGTGTCATAGCACCAGTCATTCTGCCGTTCGGTCGATTTGCATACTACGGTTTTATTATATAGATCATACTGAGAAAATTTCTTGATGAGAGCATCAATTTTAATACTATCACATTTATATGTCATTTATTTTGAAAATCTTCAAGCTAGAATAAGAATTTTCTTGCAATCAAAACCTTTTTGTACTGTTATATTATTTTACAATTTGAGGAATATGAAAGTATAGAAGAGGAATATTTAAATGAATATTCCTTTTTTTTATCTGAAATTCTAATACAGGGTAACCATTCACTAAAATAGCAGTTTCAGAAATCCTTAGCATAGGATTTCTGAAATGAACACAAAGTTGTGCATTAATGTTAGTCTCAAGAATAAATTATTCCAATTTCAGATTTTGTAAAATCCTCACCCAAGGATTTTTTTGTGTTGTTTTGTTTTTTTGTTTGTTTTTTAGAGAGAGAGAGGGTGAAACATGGATGTGAGAGAGAAACATCAATCAGTTGCCTCCCATACATGCCCCAACTGGGTATCAAATCTGCAACCTAGATATATGTCCTGGCTGGAAATTGAACCTGAAACATTTTGGTGTATAGGGAGACTCTCCAACCAACTGAGCCACCCAGCCAGGGCAGATTTTTTTAAAGTACCAAAATAATAACTTCTTCCTTTGGCCAGTCCTGACTCAGATGGTTTCCTTCATTCATGCTAACTTGCTACCTGATGAAGTATATCCAATAAGGCTTCCCTCCCTTCTTGCCTCATTCATTTCTGCCTTTAAACCCCTTCCCCTCTAACCAGATGGGTTTTTTTCTCCTTTCTCTTTATTCCAAATTCTGACAATCACATTCAATTTCATCCCTGAGTTCTTGCATTTTCATTTTGTGCTATTGCTTTCTAGAGCGTCCAATGTCTTAAAGAATTTAATTCTTGCTAACATGCTAGTCACCATTTTCATTCCGCATTGTGACAAAGTTTTATTGAGTTGTCTTTCTTTGCTTCTGCTTTTATTCATTCCTTTGCTCCCCACCCTTCCCCTTTCTACTTAGGTCCTATTTAAGTTCTCTTTACATCATTACTCATCTTAAATATGAAGACTTTTCCATACCAGCTATTTGCCAGAGTTTTCCAAAAGGAAAGTTCCCAGGCTGTTTTCCAGACTTGTATGCATTCCCCTAAGAGGCAAGTTTGGGTCTGAGAGTTCTTTTGCCCTTACTCCTCCCCAGCCAACTGAGACTGGTACTGCTAGACTGCTTGCGAGTTTCTCTCCTTTGCCTCACTTCACTGACAGTTTCAATCTTTCAGATATAGCTTGTCTATACAATCCTTTCCCTGCTTCTTGAGAGCTTGAGGCTTAACCTGACTCAGGAAAGCCCTGCCTCGACTCTGCATACCCATTTTCTATGTTTTAAACAAAGGTGTGACATAGAGTGCCATCTGCTTTGGAGAAATGGCCTTGGGCAGTTTTGTCTGAGGCCTACAACGTCAGAATCCTCCCTTGGTATCTTTCTACATCTGCACATGACTTTCATGACTTTGGCATTATTTTCCAATATATCATTATGGGAGATTTTAGTGGTTCTCCAATTTCATTGAAAATGGATTGATGTTTTTCAATTTCCTATTATCCTATTGCTTCTAGGTGATTTTCTACATTTTAAAGCTAGAAGCTCTCTTTTCCTTTTCTTGCTCCACCCTGGAATTGTCTTTTTAATACAACTTGTTATATGTAATGATCCCAGTATATGTAATATCTTTCATGTTGAGTCACCAATTAGGTCATGTTACCAATTAGATCATGACCAGGATCCCCAAATTGTCCTACTGAAGCTGTTTGATGACCAGAGAAGATTTCATTGTTAACCAAGTTTTTGCCTCTTAGCTTTTGATGGGAATGTTCTTAGATTTGATCAACTGTGAGTAATCAATATCTATATCTACCATCTATAGATTTAGCTACATAACAATAATAACAATGAAATAAATTTTAAGTGCAGATGAAGTAACTAAGGATGTGATAGTAATACTTAATAAGTTTTGAGTGGCTATCTAAATGAAGGAATGGATATGATTTTATGAGAAAATTAGCATTGGAGTGGATTGCCGTCAGGGCCAAATGAATCAGCTAGCCAATTCATATGCCCCCTAGACAGCAAATGGCCAATGTGTTTGACCAGTAACTAGTTACTCAGTAACTGATTCCACAAAAAATGTTTTCTAAAATATATAATGGAGGAGACTGGCGCAGTACACAAGCAGGACATGAGGGTGCAGCTGCTGTCTGGGCCAAGAATGCCATCTAACTTCCCTCTGTCCTGTAAGCAATCACCATGGCCATCTCAGAGTCTCCTCAGTCATTGCCAGGCAACCTCACCTGCCTCCTCCCTTCTGATCTCTGTGCTCCAGCAGCCTCTTCCTGCTCTCAATTAGCCAAACTCTTGTCCAGCTCAGGGCTATTTATGTGTTGTCACCTTTGTCTAACTGCCTCTTCGTCTGCTTCCTCTGATCAACTTCCATTCCTGTCTTAAACGATGCCTCTTCCATGAAGCCTGCCCTCAGTGCACCAAGGAACTTTTTCTTACCTTGTCTGTCTGCCTTGAAAATGACTGCATCCTGCAAACCAGCGTAAATTTCCTGAGACGCATTTCTCTTGATATATGTTTATTTAGTCTCAGTTGAGCTGGTTACTTTAAAAAAGTTTTTGAGGAAGTGTTAGATTCCAAAAATAGTCCCATGAGTGGTAAGTGTCATGGTTAAAATAAAGATAGAAGAAAGTGCAGAAACCATATAGAATAGGTGGAAATAATTACACCTTGTGTGAAAGTAAATTATTTAACTTTGCCTTCAGTACACCATTAGGTACAAAGTCTTACACCAACTGAACATTAATTAATAAGCATTTAAATTGCCCATCTAATAGCAGCTAACTCATCAGTACAGATGCCTATATGTTGTGAAACCCCCTTCTGGTTTCGTTGCTTGAATTTTTTTATCTTTAAGTTTCTCACCTGGAACTGCTCCTGAGACAAAGGTGAGAGAGCTGTGGTAAGAGTGGCCTTGGCAAGGCTAGCGAGGGCTGCCAGGTCCCGAACCCCCCACACCGGGCTCGCGGGGGCAGTGTGGGGGCTGCAGGGCTTCCTTCCCGCCTCCTGCCATCCTACCTGTGAGACAGCCTGTGCTCCTCACGTTGCATCACCTTGCTTCTCACCTCTAACGTAATGGTTTTCCTACGTTGCTTATCAGAACCATCACGGGAGCAGTGCCTTTTCTTTTATCTGCCACTTTTAAGTATTTGAAAAGATTCAATGCAGTTATTTCCCCTCTTAGTCTGCCTCCACTCCCCCTGTTTCCTCTCACACATGCTTTGTTCCTACCTCTGTTTGCTGTTCCCTTCCCAGTAGGTGACCCAGCCAGAAAAAGCAGCCAGGATGCCACCTGCACAGGTGTGTCACGTGTGGGAAGCTGAAACCCTCTACACTGACCCTTTGTCCACTTGCAGCATATGACAGATGTGATAAAGGATGTTTATGAAGATAAAAGGAAAACGGTTTAAACTTATTTTGAATCTCCCTGCCTCCGGGCTGGGGTGCTTCCTGGTAATAGGAGAACCCTTTCTAAGCTAAATGCCCTCAACAGTAGAGAATGCAAGTTCAGAGACAGAGAAGTTGAGGCATAGTTACTTTGCTCTGCATGATAAGGGGGTGAGAGTAAATGAGATGGGAATAGAGAAATCTAGGGGGGAGGAGACGGGGATGACTGACACCAGACTCTGTGATGTATGGGGGACAAGAAAGAGAGAAGAGAGGATATGACCCCTCAACCCCCAGCCCTCTTCTAACAGAGATATATGCAAAGGGGATTTTCCCAGGGAAATACCATGTATTATACTGCCATGTTCTAGGAAATTTCATCAAAAAAATTTGAAAACTCTGCATCTTATAGAGTTACATTTCTTGTGGAAGATAGTGCTAAAGAGCACAAAATGTGTCAGGCTGGGAGTGTTGGGACAAAACAAAATCAGCCTGTTCAACCCTTGATTCTGACTTTTGTTAATAATGTTCATGCATGATGTTTACTCCAACCACTAGCTCATGTTTCCCTGACATGATTGCTCTACATGGTAAAGAGCTAAAGTCCTCAATTCAAGAAACTTTTCATTTGGAGAGAAACATTTTTCAGAACTTCCATGACCAAAAACCAAAAGACTGAAAATTATTTATTTCAAATGGAAATGTAAAATAATTAACAATGATTACTATAGTATTTTAATGCACTAAAGTCAAGTTGCTAATTTATGAATAGTATGCATTACAAATTTTATATGCATAAAACTTGATGTTCTCATAAAATCATCATACTTATAATCTTAAATTTGTTTATTCAGTCAGTCTTTCCAAACGTACTTAGAGTTTGTTTTTGTTTGAAATGAAATCACAAGTTGCTGAGTTTAAATAAATATAGCAGTATCTCTCTTCTTTCCAGTTTACACTGAGTGGCCAGATTATTATGATCTTTTAATGCATTATAATTTGCCCATTCTGTGTGTGTGTGTGTGTGTGTGTGTGTGTATTAGAGGCCTGGTGCATGAATTCGTGCATGGAGGGGACATGGGCAATTGGCTGGCCTGCTTGCTGGTCAAAATCCTGGTTGAGAGGACAATTGCATATTAGCCTTTTATTATATAGGATATACACTGAGTGGCCAGATTATTATGCGTTCAGAGATCATAATAATCTGGCCACTCAGTATATATAAAACACTATACTAAGCATGGGGAGCCATTATAGTTTTCAAGACTGCACCTTTCATGATTTTCAGCAGATGACATAAAATATTAGCTTATTTTGAATGTAGACTTCTTGTGTAGGTTTCTGCAGACCTTCAGAGCACACTGGAAATTCTAGGACTACCCAGCAGAGACTCTTGGCATAGGTTCAGAAAATCCATGAAGCTTCTATATAACAGAATTTACCTCATATCTTTAAGGTAGGGGATGCTCATGCCAGCTGTCTATCAGATGGATTTAGGACAGAATTGGGAAAATAAGTTATTCTGTATATGAGTGATTCAAAATGTGTTGTTTACCATACCATAAAGCAAGCATAGTTAGTGTCCAGGCCCATGAAACCAGAAGATGATTTTCCAAATTCATGAGGAGAGAGAATGTCAGGAGAACAAAAGACACTCAAAGTGAAGGGAATGCCAACCCTGCAGGTAATAGTACCTGTGGAGTTCTGCAAGAGCCTAGAAGATAGAAGCCAGCATTTGCCTAACCATGTAAGGTAGGTTCTATGAGAAATTGCAATCATTATACACTGTTAGGTAGGGTCATTATGTTATATCTGGCATGTGAATTATAACAGAATGTTTCTAATAGACATAATTGCATCATCTTTAGAGGATGATAAAACTCAGTTAAAATAAAGAAATGGTTTGCTTGCCCAGGCTCTGAGGGAGGGTGATACTTTTGCAATATTTAGATATACTGGTCTGGGGCTAGAGGGGGTCCAAAAGAGGAGTAACTGGATTTATTTATCCTGACAATTTACTAATTGCTGCATTTTAAAATACATAACAAATGAAACATGTTAAGCTAAATTTGCATATGTGGGTTTGAAGGATGAGCTAGACTTCTGTAGGCAGATACTGGTAAATGGGAAGGCAGACATTCCCAGAAGGAAAAGCAAAATGGGCAAAGGGGTAGGGGTGGGAATAGTTGTACTAAGGGAGAAGCAGGATATAATGTTGGAGCAGGAAGGCAGATGATCTTGAGTGTGATTCTTGAAGTTAAACTCAGAAGGATGAACTGGAAGAAGCAGAGAGACCAGAATAGGTGGAGCCAGAGAGCTCCACAAAGAAGCCTTTTAAATCAGAGGGTGAGGGTTCCGGGGGTGGAGGGTAGAGGGTAGGTGTGAGGTAGTGCAAGCTTGGGCAAGGGTGCTGTAAGGTAAGGGGTACATCCAAGGGACTTTTCAGAAGAGGAATGATGTGATTTTGTGACAAACTGGTTATAAGGGGCTGAATGAAAAGACTAAAGTGAAAGATGTCTAAAAATTTTCTCAACTGGGGCACCAGAATGGTTCTGGTGCCCTTGAGTAAGATGGTAAAGTTGAAAGAAAATTCAGTTTGAAAGAAAATAAAGAAAAGGAACAAGGCTGTGTGTTGGTCTCATTGGATTTGGTGTGACAGTTGAGTACTGAAGTGGGAAGTATTGAAAGGCCTTGAAATAGGGGTGCTCTGTGAAGGTGAGAGGTCAGGATAGAAGTTGTAGGTCTGAATGTCATCCACATCAAATCTATACAGATAAAAGCAGATGAAATCTTAGAGTAAAAATAAAAGCATAAATCTGACTCTAAGAATTGGGAATTGGTGCTACATGAGTTTTTTATGTAGTGATTTTCGGCAGCCAGTACTACATTTCATTCAATTGATGATAACAGTCTAAGAGCAGAGAAACATATTTCCTGTTTTCCTATAGGTTTTCCATTATTTCTCTAGTCAAATTTACCCATTACCATCCAGAAGCTATATTTGTTTTAGTGATAAACTTTTCTCTAGCATGCATTAAAAAAGAGTCCTTTCTGCTGCAGATTTTTTTAAATGACACAAACACAACCTATTTCCCCCCTTAATTTCCAGTTCTGAGCTTTCTGACGATGAACTGCACTGTGGTAGAAGAGCAGGGAAGAAGGCGGTGGGTAGAGACAGATCTTTTTATAAAGATCAGCAATTCTCTGTGCTTTTATCCCAGGCAAAGATTACATTTAACACCCAGGGGTCTCAGCTGCCTTAGATCCTTTTCAGAACCAGTAGCTGTGGCACTGCAGATAGTTTGGGGTGTCCTTTCATTTTTTGACAGTATTAAACATATATCCCAGCGAGCCATAAATCAGTGATTTATCTAAGAATAAATCATATACCTAATAAGGGACCACTTCTTTCAAATTGAACAGTACATTATATTAAACAGATAGATTTTCTCAAAAATACAAACTGTGTCAGCCAGCCATTTTTAATCAATATAACTTGAAATTCCTCTTTCTTTAGGAGAAAGCGATTTCTCTTCAAAAGGACAAAACTGGGGGATTTGCTGAATTCTGCTGGCCATTGTGTATACTTTGTTCTTTCAGCCACAGGCAAGTTAAGGTTCCTCCCAGATTTTTCACTATCGAGGTTGCTGATGAAGGAAGGGAAAAGGAAGAACTCTTAGGGGCTTACTCTGGTGGAGGCACAACAGGACAGGGTCCAACGTGGACTGATTCTGTTTGTGCATGTGCTAGTATTTCACACTGCACATGTTCAGTGTCATCGCAGAGGTGGGTAGGCCTCATTTGGTCTGCTGTCCCTTGTGCTTAGCCTGGTAGGTACCTGGTAGGTGCTCAGCAACTGTCTACTGAATTGGTAGATAGGTGCATGTTGTTTGCTAAAATGGTAATTTCTTAATGATTATTTCTTAAGTATTCAGATTCTTTCATTGGCTATTCTAATTTACCAAAGATGTGATCTGTCCCTTTATCACCAATAGGCTGGAAACACAGCTGGAAAAGAGAATAGATTTCAAAAAATATTTTTATTGATTTCAGAGAGGAAGGGAGGGAGAGAGAGAAACATCAATGATGAGAGAGAATCGTTGATTGGCTGCCTCTTACACATCCCACACTGTAGATCAAGCCTGAAACCTGGGCATGTGCCCTGACTGGGAATTGAACCCCCTGCTCAACCACTGAGCCATGCCAGCTAGGCAAGAGAATAGGTTTTAAATATGAAAATGAATCCACTTTGTTTTACATCCATCGCATAAGGTGTTTTAAAAGCATTTACAACTCTATATTCTGCTTAAATTTGTTGTCATTAATAGATTTCAGCGGTGGGCAGGAAACAGATGTGGGCAGAAAAGATACTGATTCCTTTAAAGGGCTGCATTCTAAGAGTCCATCTACCAATAAAAATGGATAAATCGGTCAATCGTACATAGATGTGAAATCTGAACAACAAGTGAAGTTAGATATAAACATGATGGAGACATCCATTTCTGGCAATAGAGTGAACTATAATGTTCAGGAAACGCCTATGGTGCAAAAGAACTGAAAATACTAAATAAAATATTTAACTACATTGAGGCTTATTCCATAGCTAAGTTGATAAAATAGGAGGAAAATACTCAAGGCAAAAATAATAATAAAGCCATAATCCAGAAAAGTGGGCAGTGTGCCAATGAATTCCCAGGGATGTCTGCTTATTCCAGATAAATTAGAGCTTCAGTTTTCAAGGGCAGGTCTGGGAACATAGACAAACCTTAAGGTCAATATGATGTAGGAAGTCAGATCAGAGCTTTCTGCTTAAATCTGTGTCTCGCAAAGAATGGCAATAGGTAAAAGACAATTTTTTTTGGGGGGGGGTGGGAGGCAACTAGCCGTAGCTCTAAATGAAGAGAAAATATCTTCCTTGGAGATTTATAAGCATAAACTGGCCCTTTCATTAACCAAAATTTACATTACATGTGCGAACAAAAAAATCCAAACTATGCATTTAACAGAAAGTGATTGGTAACGCTCAAGGAAAGACCAAGAAAGAAGCACATTTAAAAGAGAACTAAGTAGAGCCTCCAGAAATAGAAATATAATAATTGAGATTAAAAAGTAACAATTGAATTGCTTAAAAGGCTAATTAGACATAGTTGGGTAAAGAAATGATGAATTGGAAATGAATCTGGAAAAATTATCCAGAATGCATTGCAGGGAGGCAAAGAGAAGAAGTAACAGAGTCTTAGAAAGAGAGAACTGGGACAATGAAGAAGCAGCAATATTTAAAGAGATAATAGATGAGAATTTTTCGTCATTGATGAGAGACAAAAACTATGATATTCAGAATAAAAATAAATATCTGTTTAGACATATTACAGTGAAATTACAGAATATCTAAGAAGACATAATTTTTAATATGGACAGAAAATAATACTTATAAAGGAATGACAATTAGAGCTTGAATTAAGCTGAGACAAGTGAAATGCCTAGGTAATAATTTAAGGAGATGCTCTCCATTTCAATAGCAATAATGACTTAAAATACTTTATAGGAGAGGAGTGCTTTCTCCCTTAAGAACAAGAAATTACTCCTTTCTAATTTTAAAATGACACAACAACTAGCATTACCAAAGATCTATAATATAGTGTCCCTTATAGCTCCTACCAAGTTGTGCTTAAGGAAAGGGGCTCAAATCCTCTGAAGAAGTGCTTTTGTGGTTTTAGGATTGAAAAGATGAGACATGAAGCAACCAGTATGAAAGAGGCTAGAAGGTCTGTAGATCCAAACTTAATACAAAATGCGTTCAATATCCCAGAGTCAGAAAAATTTCAGCAAGTCACAAAGTTTCAAAGTAAAATATAAAGATATATTCTACTTTATCCCAGAGATAAACTAAGCATTATTCTAAAGCGGGACGGGGGTAGGGTGGGGAGGGGGGAGGTGGTGTAACAAATACTTGACATATATGCTGCCCTATTCAAATTCTCTGCCCATGCAAGATGCCACTCCATTTCTCAGCTCAGATTGGTCTTAAAAGCTCTTTAATACAGGATTCTTGATGGAAGTTGCTAAAAGATTCAGGTTCACTGATGCATCTCTAGTACTTAGGATAGTATCTGGGACCATCTTTGTGTTCAGTAAATATTTATAGGGCAGATGAACAAATTAGAGTTGAAAAATAAGATCAAACCTATTTGCCATCACTATCAGGGCAGTGATTGATAATCACAAAATGTTGTCTACAAAGATAATTTTTTGTTCAATTTACCTCCCCAGAATAGGTGGGTTCTGAGAAGTTAAGGCCCCTGGTCTGGAAATGTATGTCCCATTGGAGCAATCTGAGCATAGAGGAATGGCCTGGTGTGTTGGTTGGATGTACATGGAACTGAGAAGTAATTCTTAAAGGTGATGTCTGTAGATAATTTTGCCTGATTCTTCTCCTTAACTACAATGTGTCCACCAGTTTTCTCCTTTAAGAATCAGACTATCAGACCCAGCAAAGAGATGGAGAATAGTAGATATGAAACAGGTTCAGGTTCTATCATGGCACTTGGAGTGCACGGGTAGGACTTTACTCTCTGTAGGCTTAGTAAATGCTTGAGAACCAATAACGAGGGAATCATGAGTTGAGAATCATATATGAGCTCTAACTCTTAGAAATCCATGTATACTCTCAAGGAAGGACAGCACCAGCTTATATGAATATTTCTGGGAAGACCTACCCATCTCCATAGCAAAGATGGCTAAGAACTCCCTGAAGCTGAACTCTAGCCTTTGAGCTGAGTTGATTAGAGAGAAGAAAGGTCCATTTTGGTACTTCAATCAGAGACTGGCTACTTGCTTTATGATATAGCATTTGTCCATCAGTCTTGAGACTGCCGTAACTTAAGGTAATCAGCTGCACTTGAGTTCTAAAAACTAGACAAAGAAAACTAATAGGAGACAGAGGGATAAAAAACAAGTAAAAAAAAATACAAAATAGGAAGTCTTAGTTAAATAGAATTGCTGGATGAGTAAAATGCCACCTGCACAAAAGCATACAGCAATTAGTGAGATTCATTTACAGCCATGAAATTAATTTCTAGATGTAAGATATGAATTAAAGGTATTAAGATGGACTAAGTTGAGAGTATGGTCACAGCTGATACCCAAACCAGTAGTCTAGAAGATCAAATAGAAAGAATATCTCACACAGGGCAAAAATACAGAGAGGGAAAAGAAAAGGACTCAAAGTGCAAACCAGAAGCCCTAACATGAAAAAAAATAAGAGTTTCAGAAGGATAAAAAAGAACACATAGAGAAACAATAATTCAATAAATGATAGAAAAAATGTTCCTGAGTTGAAGACAGACCAAAAGACATAGACTGAATTTCAGGAGTCCAAGTTTCAGGCAGGATTCATGAGGGAGGATTCACTCAGGAACATAAAATGTCCTGAACTTCAATGGGAATTGGAAAATCTTAAAAACTTTCAAATGGAGCAAATTTCTTACAACTGAAAAAGAATCAGATTGAATCAGACTAGAAGACTGAGATAGGGCTATAATATTTGTAGGTCATGAGAGAAAAGGATTGCTGCACAGAGATTCTAGTTCAGTTGCCAATCAGGGTGAAAGAAAAATATTTGCATAAATACACAAATTCAAAGTATCCACTGCCTGCATTCCAATCTGGAAAAAGAAAAGTTTGAGAAAGAATTCCAGCCAAGCAAATGAATGGAGCAGAGACCTACACTCAGTTTCTCACTATAAAAAATTATGTTAATGAAAGGTTTATGTAAGTTTTCTTCTTATCCAAGTGTAGTTATCATGAATGGATGTTGAATTTTGTATGATGCTTTTTCTGTGTCTGATGAGAAAGTCATGACTTTTTAAAAAAAATATTTTATCGAATTTTTACAGAGAGAAAGGGAGAGGGATAGAGAGTTAGAAACATCAATGAGAGAGAGACATCAATCAGCTGCCTCCTGTACACCCCCTACTGGGAATGTACCTGCAACCAAGGTACATGCCCTTGACCAGAATCAAACCGGGGACCTTTCAGTACGCAGGCTGAAGCTCTATTCACTGAGCCAAACCGGTTAGGGTCAAAGTCATGACTTTTTTTTTTTTAAATCATATTCATGTGATCAGCCATTTTTGTGTTACTGAGATGAACCCCACTTGAAGCAGTTCCTGGACCCCAAAACAGACACAACTAAAACTAGACCTAGGTGGTGCAGTGAAACAGTATTTTGTTTTAGTCTCAGTCTTGGCATTTCTGGGCATCAAAGCAAATGTCTTAGATGGGGAAACTGTTCTCCAAGCCCCAAATTAGACTTAAGGCATTGTTTCTATCTTGAACAGAAAACACACACACAAAAAAAAAACAATACCCAAACTTTACATTAAAGTCCCAATTCTGGGGCTGAAGAGTTAGAAAATATTTTAAAAAGAAAAAAATTTTAATATACTCTCTAGTTTTTAGATAAAATGTGATTCACAAGGAGAAACCAGAAGACGGAATACTTTGTCCCCGTTCAAGAGGGAAAGAAAGGTTTAAACTAGTCATCATCTTGTTACAGAATGACTTCAGACTCTATTTTCCCAAAAGGCCCAGTGCCATCAGTGAGAAAGGCTCGATCAGTTTCCCAGAGATTGTGTCAAAAGAAAAGTTGTATTCTTATTTCTGCAAGAATTGTTGCATTGAGATGATTTTCAAAGAAATCCCCAAGAAAGGAAAATTACAGCATTCTGTCCTCCAGATGATAAAGACCTGCATCCCCGGCCTGAACCCTGGCTTTGGAATCAGGTACTCAAAAAGCACAGTTTTTTATCTAAAACCTATTTTCACTTATCAAGTGAGGTTATGCAAGCTTTTCATTCTCTCGGACTCTTAGTTTTTTCATCTACAAAATGGGAGAACCGATAAAACATAATGCAGAAAAGACTTACTTGATTCATTTTATGTGTCAGTAGCGTAATTCAAATGCAAACATAATCATGAAAATGTTCATTTGAATAGGGAAAGCCTACAAATGCCACAGCCAAAGTAGCTTCAATAAATGTGGGGTTTTGTTTTTTGTTTGGTGTTTTTTTTATTTTTATTTTTTTGCCCTCCAAGGCCATGATTATAAGCTGCTTGAGATCACTGAGGAGGCTGTGAGAGTAAATAGCAGCAGAGATTTCAAACATGGACTCTCAAATTATGAGAAATGTCTGTCAAAAATAATCTAGTCCAACATGCTTGTCTAGTTGAGACAAAGGCTCCAAGTTGGTTATAAGCGGGTCAAAGTTGCATGGCTTCTCAGAGATAGTTTGGGGACTAAAATTCTTTGGATTCTCCACCTAGTATTTTTGTTCTCAGAATGAAAAAGGACTCATTTTTTTAGTAGAAACCCACACTTGCTAGACACCATTTTACAAAAACTTCATTGACTACTGTCAACTAACTCCCTATCCATGAAAATGACCTCTTTTATGATCATCCTGCTTTTTCCTGTATTTACCTTTATAACGTTGCAATACAAAAAGACTGTGTTGCATTTGTCTGTCTTTTCTACTAGTCTGATGGTTCTTTGAGGGCAGGAGCTATGATATTTTCTTCCCTTGTTTATTTTTCTTCTTGTCCTTCTTCTTGACTTCTGTCTGTCTTGATGCCTCAGTCTTTGCTTGTAAGGTCTTCCACTGACAAGATGAGGCCCACCCACATTATGGAAGGTAATCTGTTTTACTCAGTGTCTATGATTTAAGTGTTACATCTTAAAAATATTTTTACATCAACATCTAGACTGATGTTTGACCAAACAACTGGGCACCATAGCCTAGCAAATTGATACATAAAATTAACCATTACAGATGGTGATGACAGGAGAGGAGATTGTGGTCAGAACACTAGATGCTGGAAATACATTTGGAGATAGAGCAGTATGACAGAGTCCATGGAGTAATCACAGATGTGGATAACTAGAGGGAAGAGAAGACAGTCATTGGAGATGTGAAGGTGAAGGAATAGAAAGTTCAGCATAATAACTAGATTCATCTGCTTAGACAATGAAGTCATCTAGGTAAGGTAGAGAGGAAGAATTTGAGCCATGAGTGAAAGGGGATAATGATGGATAATGTTCAGGATGAAGAAAGATAATCAAGAAAGGGGAGAGAGGGTGATGTAATTAAATGACATGAACCTCAATAAAGAGTATTCTAACCCTCAGCTCTTCCATTGGGTGGTTTTAAGCAAATTACTTAATCTCTGTATACCTGTGCTTTTTTTGTTTGTTTGTTTCTCAAGCAGAAATTCCAACCCTACTTTTACATTCAAAAACTGTTGTAACAATCAAGTATGGTGGTGAATGGAAAAGTCGTTTGAAAACTAAAAGGCAGCAAAACTGATTAGGGAGAAGATAGGTAGAATTTCTTGATAATGATAATTATTAAGCACTAGAGTATATTTCCAAACAAAGCTAAGGAACCTCTGGTTTTGATTCAAAGGAATTGTGGTAGCCAGCCTCTATTTTGACCCCCAACCTGGAAATAATCTCACTTCCCAGCAATCACACTCCTGTGTAGATCCTTCCCACATTTAATAGGATTGGCTGATATATAACAAATAGAATGCAATAGAAGTAATGGCATGTCACTTTCAAGGCTAAGTCATAAAAATCACTGTGGCTTGCACCTTGTTCTTGGTCACTTGCTCTGGCAAAAGCCATTTTCCAGGTAATGAGACATAGTAGCCCTATATGTGTGAGGAACTGAGGCCTCTTGCCAACAAACATGTGAGTGATTCATGTTGGAAGCAAATCTTCTCCCTCCAATTAAACTTTCAAAAGATTGCAGTCCAGCCTGTAGGATAAGACCCTAAGCCAGGAGCACCCACCGATGCTTCTCCCATATTCCCTATCAACAAAAATTGTGAGTAGAAAGTATTTATGGTTTCAGGCTACTAGTCTTTAGCATAATTTGGTATGCAGCAATAAATAATATAAAAAGTGTTTGTTTCAATTGAATCTTATGCCTCTTCTTTATTCATGCTTCCCATCTATGTATAGAAATGAAAGTAGATATTTGAAAATTCATGCTGATAGAAGGCAGGAGGCATTTCTTCCTTCCTTCCTTCTTTCTTTTTTCTTACATACATTTCTTTTTGTTGGGAGGCACTGGGCAAATCTCTTTTGCTCTGTAGACTTTGGCTTACCTAGGAGAGCCAAGGCCCCTTTAGCTGACAACTCTGTGAGCCACCTCTTGAATGAGATCTCACTATGATGCCAAATTAAAGTTCAACAGACCAGTCCCATTGACTGAATTTTTAGGAAACTATTTTCAGGCAGAAGGCAGACTAGAGCAAGACCAAGGAAATGTGGCTAGAGGGCAGGCATCAGGTCCAGAGTCAGAAGAATGGCCAAGAAATAAAGGAGCAAAGGTAAGCAATTCTAAATTCAATCTTTATAAAGCAGCGTTTCATGGCAGACACCAGAAATGTGTTGCATACAGTTCTCCCTTAGTGATATACCTGGCTATCTATAAAAATACAAGGGTAATATACTAATTAGACCAGAAATCATTCCCAACATTCTTTCTGATGAAGCCGGGGTGACTGTGGGTGGCCTGAGGGAAGCCAGCTCTGGCCCCCGGTGCCTGCCAGTGGTTGGAGGAGGGAAGGCCAGGTCCCGGGTGCCAGAGGGAAGCTGATGCCAGCAACCTGGGTTCTGGATGCTGGAGGGAAGCTGGTACCAGCAACCAGGGGAAGGAAGGCCTACTCTTGCATGAATTTCATGCATCGGGCTTCTAGTATAGCTACATGTTTCTGTTCCTTTTAGATTTATTTGCTTTATATAAAATATTACATTGCACTAAATTAGATTTTTGGAGTTTCTTCTATGACTATGTCTCTCCAATAACTAAATGATTTAAAAATTGAAAAAAAAAGCAGAATAGGTTATCTAATATTTTTAGATGTCTATAAGATTTACACAGTGATTTTTCAGTCATGATTAAATCCATCAACTTCCTCCATTTGTCGATTTTAAAAAGTAGGAGATTAACTCATATTAAGCCAGTTAAATTAGTTTTGATTTTTTAAAAACTTTTATAGGTTTCCATACTCTCTCTCCTATTAGCTTTAACTTCTATGGGACACTCTTGTAATTGAAATTGACCTGGTTATGGTAACTTAATGTAGCTAGTTGGTGTTCCCAAGAGAGTAACCAATCCACATCATTCTCTGTTATATTTTCTTATTTATAGCTTAGGTGCTTCTTTTCTCAATGCATTTTTTCACCCCACCCTCCTCTTGTCACAAAACATGCATATATACATATAACTAATCTACACAATTTACCTCAAATTTAGGGGAAGTAGTGTTTCTGTCTTATTTGCTTTTAGGGTTGTGTAAACATTTGTTATCGATAAATATTGCTATTAACTAGCTGTATCAGCCACATCTTATATGTTTCCTCAGATTCCAACAGCATTGCCACCTCCAGGCCCTCGGCTACTTGCTCTGCCCAGCTGCTCCTGCCCACCAACCCCACTCAGACCCCACATTTCCCACTTCCTGGGGCTTACAGGTTGCTTGTATGGGTGTCTCAGCCTTCCCAGTTGGTGGCTATAGTGCAGTCAGGCTAACCAGGGGAAGGTCTGGTCTCTGTCTCCTCCTGCCATGTCTAAACTTCAATGAGCTGTCGTCCCCAGGATGTGGGGATAGTGATGGTTAGCTGGTGAATGAAATTTGACCAGTGGGAAACAGGTGAGGACAGGGAATCATAAAATTTCCTCTACTTTCTCCCCCAGGGTCAGGGCCAACCACAGCTTCTGAAGCTGCCTTGCTTATTTTTTCCAGGCTCCCATGAGGCAGCTCCCATGGGTCATCTTGCCCTATTCTCTTCCCCCCCTGCTCATATCCCTTTATGTTCTCTGCATCTTGGGATTTTACTCAGCTCTTACTCCTGGCCTCAGACTTAGTTTTAGCCCATATAACTAGAAAACAATCTATTTCAGTCTCTTTTTTTTATAGTAATACATTTATACTCCTGTCCTATCTTCTCAAAATTTATGTGTGGCCTTTGGACATTTGCCTGCCCACGCTGGTCTATATTAAACTTTTTACCAATGTTTACAAATATATATAATTAGAAAATATACTTTCTCTCCTATGATTTCAGGTAAGTGAGCTACTCTGGCCTCCTTGCTGGTCCTTGCACATTTCAAGCATGTTCCCTCCTTTGTATTTGCTTTTCCTTCTGCCTGGACTATCTTGACCCAGATCTCCACATTCCTTCACCTCCTTCCTGTCCATGCTTAGTGAGGTTTTCCCCGATCATCCTAAATAAAATTATAGTCCTCTCCCCTCTTCTACCAGCTCTTTAGCTCCTCTCCCGCTGTATTTTTCTGTGTAGTTTTATTGCCATCTAACATATATTTTATTTATTTCTCTGTCTACCCCAACTAGAATCTAAGCAACACAGTGAAGGTACCATTTTCTGTATATTTTCTTTACTATTACCCCCAGTGCCTAAAACAGTGTCTGGCACATAAAAATGGTCAATAAGTTATTAGGAAATAAATGAGCCAATCAAACAATCAGTTGATCAGTCGGTAATATCTATTAGATAACAACTTTCTACTGTTTCAACATTGACTCACTTAATTTTAAGGAAAAGCAGGAAAATGTGTATATCTAGAAGACTTAAATTGGGTTTACATGGTGATTGAGTGCATACAGTAAAAATGATCAAGTTCATAGGGGAAAATCTGACCTTTATCATTAAAAGGCACTAAGAAACTACTGTGTACCTTCCAAATGAGATCCTGGGAGAAACAAACAAGTGTGAGATATACTTGTGCTCTTCACAAAGCTTCTCAGTTTGCTTAGTAAAATTAATGTTGCCCTATGACAGTGGTCGGCAAACTCATTAGTCAACCGAGCCAAATATCAACAGTACAACTTTTGAGAACCAAATTTTTTAAGCTTAAATTTCTTCTAACACCACTTCTTCAAAATAGACTCGTCCAGGCCATGGTATTTTGTGGAAGAGCCACACTCAAGGGGCCAAAGATCTGCATGTGGCTCTCGTGCCGCAGTTTGCCGACCACTGCCTTATGAAATGATGAAAGAATTTTATTAAATTGTATGGGTTTTGACTTTAAATATGTTCCCAGTTTAGGGACAAGAGAGAAAGCAATTGTTAGACTCCTTCCTCCAGCTCTTCCACTCAAAAGTCATATTTTGACTTTTCATAGTCTCAGACCTTACCCAGGAAGTTGGGATAATTTCCTAGATATTACTGAGAGGATTAAATGATACAGTGCAAGTAAGTTGCCTAGAAAATTGGAATTGCTCAATAAATATTTACAATTAAAATATTTCATTATTACTATAATTTTTAAGAAGCTACATAGAAATACTTTTTAGAGGAGATGGGACTTGAAGAATAAATAGGACTTGGGGGGAAAAGGAAAAAATAAGGGAAAAGCAAGTCCAGAAACACAGAGGCAGGGATGCATAGGATGTGTGGAGCAGTGCCCCGGCTGATGGAGTGGGGAAGAAGGGGACCAGGGATAATGTGCAGCTAGATAATATTGGGGAGCCTGGACTTTAAATATAGTTCTCATCACTGGGAGGAAAGAGGGGAGGGAAGAAAGAAGGAAAGATAGAAAAAAAGTTGAAAAGCAAAAGTAAACCCCAGCCATTGGCCAGAAATAGCCTTCTCAAGTATAATATTCCCTTAGAATTTATTTAAAGCATTAAGATGAGAGGACAGTTCAGAGCCCTGAATTAATTCCCTTCTCTCTCTCTCTCACCCTTTTATTAAGAAAATAAAGGAGACTTTGAAATATTAAGAGATAGTAGGATTAGAACCTTCTCCTGCCAGTCCCAGTCTTTCCTTCCCTATTAATTTCCACTTGATTAGAATTCTTTTTGAAGTATTTAAATATGGACAATAGGAAATAGAAGGGTGAGTTATTGAATATCAGTTAGACCACATTAATATAATCACCCTTCCCATTTTTATATAGACACTTCATCTATATGTATAGTTTCCATTAGGAATAAAGTAGACACCCCCTCACTCAAGTAATTATGATTATTAAAAAAACTATAATGAAACTCTGAAAAGTTAATAGTTGATTTTAAAATCCTCAGCTTAAAATATTTAATTTAAAAAAATAAGTTTTAGAACCCCAGGAAACTGAGAATTATTTTTCCTTGCTTGCTTTTTTTCTTTCTTCTTAGACACGAGAGAGTTCACAAACACTAAATTCTTAAATCAGTGAGGGCTTTTGGCACATGCACACTTTTGAAAACAGTCATGGCTCTTTGAATGGAAGCTCTGGAACTCAGAAACCCTCTTCAGTTAGGGAAAGCAGCTGTTTTAGTCCTCCTTCAAAACACAGGCCTCACCACTGCCTAGTCCTGGCATTGGCTTTCATGCTGAAAGGTTAATCTAAAGACTCTCGAGGAACAAAACAGGGTCTTAACGCATGAAGTTGGGGCTTTCTGAGATGACCACTATGAAATTCCTGGGGCTTTCCAGCATTAAGGACCTATGACTCTTTATATTTTAATATGTATTTTTAATTACAGTTTATATTCAATTTTATTTTGCATTAGTTTCAGGTGTATAGCATGTGCTTTACAAAGTACTCTTCTCGATATTTCCATATGCCACCTGGCACCATCTATGTTATTTTTATTCATTTTTTTATTATATAACATGCAATGATCATTAGTATTTCAAGAAAAGATTTTATTTTTTTAAAATTAAACCTTTATTATTCAGATTATTACATTTGTTTCTCTTTTTCCCCCTCCATAGCACCCCTCCACCCAGCTCCCACCCTTCCCTCTGCCCTTACCTCCCTCCCATTGATCTCATCCATAGGTGAATGATTTTTGTCCAGTCTCTCCCTGTACACCACTCACCCCTTTCCCCCTGAAAATTATCACTCCACTTCCTTTCTGTGATCCTGATTCTATTATATTCACCAGTTTATTCTGTTGATCAAATTTTTAATTCACTTAATTTTTAGATTCACTTGTTGATAGATACGTATTTGTTGTTCATAATTTTTGGGCTTTTACCTTTTTCTTCTTCCTCTTCTAAAACAGTACCTTTCAGCATTTCATATAATACTGGTTTGGAGTTGATGAACTCCTTTAGCTTTTTCTTCTCTGTGAAGCTCTTTATCTGCCCTTCAATTCTGAATGATAGCTTTGCTGGATAGAGTATTCTTGGTTGTAGGTTCTTGCTATTTGTCACGTTGAATATTTCTTACCACTCCCGTCTGGCCTGCATCGTTTCTGTTGAGAAATCAGCTGACAGTCATATGGGTGCGCCCTTGTAGGTAATGAACTGTTTTTCTCTTGCTGCTTTTAATATTCTCTCTTTGTCTTTTGCTCTTGGTATTTTAATTATGATGTGTCTTGGTGTGGTCCTCTTTGGATTCCTTTTATATGGGGTTCTGTGTGCTTCCTGGACTTGTAAGTCTATTTCTTTTACCAGATGTGGGAAGTTTTCAGTCATTATTTCTTTAAATAGGTTTTCATTATCTTGCTCTCTCTCTTCTTCTGGTACCCCCACAATTCGGATGTTGGTACGCCTGAAGCTGTCCCAGAGGCTCCTTACGTTATCTTCACATTTTTGGATTATTTTCTCTTCTTGCTTTTCCAGTTGAGTGTTTTCTGATTCTTTATATTTCAAATTTTTGACTTGATTCTTGCCTTCCTCTAGTCTGCTCTTAGGACTCTGTATATTTTTTATTTCAGTCAGTGTCTCTAGTTGGTCCTTTTTCATCTCCTCTTGGGACTTAATAAGTTTATCCATCTTTTCTAGCATATCATTGAAAAACCTTACAAGCGTGGTTTTGAACTCTATATCCAGTTGTTTTTTCCCCTCCATTTCTTTTGTTTGTGATCCCTTCCCTTGTCTCGGCATTATCACTATGCTGGGGAAATTTCTGTGTTGGATTCAGCCTTATGATACCAGACTTGCAAAACCGAAGAAGCCTCTGTTGAGTTTGGGATGGGTGGAGTCTCAGGGCTTAAGGGACCGCCTTGCCTTCCAGTCGGCCCTGCCCTCCACAGCTCCTGAGTCTCACGTGACTGGGTAATTGCTGGAGCGGTCCTTGTGTGCGCACGCCCGCAGTGCCTCTAGACCGCTGCCTTTCCAGCTCCCCTGCGCTCCGGGACCACACAAGTCTAGGTCTCCAGGGTTTCACCCGAAAGAGGGGCTTAGTGGAGTCAGAAGTGGCACAGTTGGGAGGGTCTGTCTCCCGCCCACTTGTGAAAGCCAGGGGCACAATCAGCAATCTGTCCTCTGCGCAGTGCCGTGCACACCACCAGCCCTATGATCTTTAGCGACTCCCCTAAATTTCTGTGCACCTCTCCCTTTTCACAGTCCAAATTCCCCCTGTATGAGTTTCGGCTGGATCTGGGGTTTAGTGTCGTAAGATAAGGGATTCAATGCCGTTGGGAGTCTCTGCTTCACTCCCGCCAGAGAAAGCCAGCCAGGTACTCCGGCAACCGCTCTCTCAGCGCGTGCGTCTCCGTACCTCAGCTTTTTGCAGCTCCTCTGGGTTTCTGTGAGCCCCTCTCTTTCCTTCCAGCTATAGAACTTACACTCAGCCAGCTTTCCTGTGGTTCTGGATGATGTCTGTTCTGTCTTTTAGTTGTAGTTTTGAAATTGTTGTGCGAGGCAGCTGTGTAGGTGTTTACCTATGCCGCCATCTTGGATTCTCCAAGAAAAAGGATTTTAAATACAATAATGTTACATGTAATAAGCATAAATATTTCAAGAAAAAAATTTTAAATAATGTTACCAAAACTGTATTAACATAGTACAATATCACAAAAGTTGTAGGAAATATTAAAAACTGCAAATTATAGGATTACTTCTAAAATATTTTTGTCCTCTGGCTCTATTTTTGTTCATAAGTTTATGTTGTTCATTATTTTCCACAAATGAGTGAGATCATGTGCTATTTATTTTTCTCTGACTGGCTCATTTCACTTAGCATAATGCTCTCCAGGTTCATCCATGCTTTTGCAAATGGTAAGAGTTCCTTCTTTTTTCAGCAGTGTAGTATTCCATTGTGTAGATGTACCACAGTTTTCTAATCCACTCATCTGCTGATGGGCACTTAGCCTGTTTCCAAATCTTAGCTATTATAAATTGTGCTGCTATAAACATAGGGGTGCATATATTCTTTCTGATTTCTTGGGGTATATTTCTAGAAGTGAGATTACAGGGTCAACTGGGAGCTCCATTTTTAATTTTTTGAGTAAATTCCATACTGTTTTCCACAGTGGCCGTACCAGTCTGCATTCCCACCAGCAGTGCAAGAACGTTCCTTTTTTCTCCACATTCTCGCCAGCACTTGTCATTTGTTGATGATAGCCATTCTGACAGGTGTGAGATGGTACCACATTGTCGTTTTGATTTGCATCTCTTGGATGATTAGTGACTTTGAGCATGTCTCTTGGCCTTCTGTATGTCCTCTTTCAAAAAGATTCTATTTAGGTCCGTTGCCCATTTTTTAATTAGATCATTTATCTTCCTTTTATTAAGTTGTATAAGTTGCCTTAGATGTTGGAGATTAAACCTTTATCAGTGATAACATTTGCAAATATGTTTGCCCATGCAGTGGGCTTTTTTGTTGTTTTGTTGATGGTTTCTTTTGCTGGGCAGAAGCTTTTTATTTTGATGTAGAAGGACTCTTTAAAAATACGTTCTTTGATAAACAGTAATTCATACATCTCTGTTTTGAAAACCTAGAAATGTCATTGGATTTATAAATCTTATCTTTTAATGTTAGCATTAACTACTTGAGTTCCCAAATGTTTAACTGACTTACAAATAAAATATTGTTTACACATCTTTTCACCCAAACTATGCAAATCAATTTTGTTATTTTCAACATGTTGATTTGTATATTTCCTTTGGTGCATATGAAAATGGAGTCTCTGTCACAAATGTGGGAAAGAACATAGACACAAGCTTTATTTTGGAAGAGTTTGACTCCTTAGGAATGTTAAAAATAGTGGGAAAATATAAATCAATGGATGAGATGGAGAACCAGGACATAAAAAAAGAGTAATTCGGCTCTCTGTGTCAGACCAATGAAGAGATTACCAGTTTGAAATAAGTAAAAATTTGACTCACATTTATTCCTTAGCCTTTTTGAAGAATAAGTTCTAAGTCCCTTATGAATTGCCCACCTTTAAAATACTGCTGCACCATAGAATTAGTCTCATGAACTACATATGTCATGATAAATGAAGAGACCCAAAGCCATGACCAAAGGCAGATGTGAGCAAGTGGTCAGTGTAAGTGCCTGGCCTTCTGCCCAGCCTTTCAGCTCCTGATTCAGCAAAACATTAGGCATCTTTAGACCATGTTAAATTACCAAACTCCTGAACACCAAGACTAAAAATGTCACATGTCTGATCCACAAACTATCATTAAGGAAGACCCCCTTGGTTGTGTGTCTTTCAGCCATCTCAGATGATTCAGAGGTGTCTGGCAGCAAGCAATCTTCCTTTTCAGGTTTGGGGAAATGCCTTTCAGCCATCCCAGGTGACTCAGCTCTGCTGACATGCTGGAATTGGCTTCTGGCAGTTGTGTCCAGATAGAAAAAAGGTGCACTTCCTGATGGCTGCTGAAGTCACCCTATGGATATATGTACTTCTGGGCCACTCAGATGAACGAGCACCATCATTCCTTGGGAATGAGGGTAATGTCCTCCACATCCCTCACATCTCATAGTGCAACACAGAGTATCAATCAATACCTACTTTTTGTATTGACCTGAAGTAACCAAAAATTCATGAATATATTTTACATATTTGATGCTGCACTTTCTGATCAAGAAAACAGTAACAAAAAAGCAGTGAAACAGTCAGGCAATGGCGATGATACTAGAGAATGCTTTAAATTAGAATCGTCTATAAAATTTTAGTTTTCTATGCACCTTATGACTGGAACCTACTCTATTAGATTCTATGCCGATCACACAAATAAAGCAAATGACCTCTTTGGACTTACCTCATTCTGTTAAACCAGTAGTCAGCAGTCTCACCTCATCTGGGAAAGTGTCCAGTAGGCCAATGTCATGGATGTGTGACCCGAGCAGTACACAGGACTTCATGTTTACAAAGGCTCATGCGTGGTTTAATGTTGCTAACTGAAATTCTTAACGATTTTTGAATAAGGACTCCACATCTTCCTTTTGCACTGGGCTTCACAAATCTTGTAGTTGGTCCAAGCCCCAGGTTTGCCACTTGAGGTGCTGATTGTTCCAAAATGAATTAAAACTGTAATTTTGTTTTTGTCCAATTCACCTGCAATTTCTCCCCACTTGCCCCAGACTCCTGAGTTTTAACCATAGGAATTCTATTCTAGAGCCTCATATTTTTTCCTTCAAGTGAGGCTATATGTGATAGGACAACACTCACTGAAATGACACTTAAGATTCTTCCTTAGGATCCTGATGCCCTTTTCTGAGACTAGGAACCCCTAATCCTAGATGCCTGTTTGGCCATTACCTACTGGCCACACTGGAAATGAAGGTTTGAAAATCCTGCTGGATCTTGGTGTAACTTAGGAGGGAGTGTTTGCAGTTGCCAACTACTCACCATCATAAGCTGCCTCAGGGCAAGTAAGCATGGCTGGCCTCCAGCACATGGTCATTAGCCTCTGAGAGTTGCACGCTAAATGGATATTTGTTCTCATCAAACCTTCAGTTCAGAACAGATGAGGAAACAAAAACTCAGAGATGGGAAAGGATCCACCCAAGGTTGTTGTTTGTGATTTACAGTAAGGACTGGAATTGGTTTCTAGGTCTCTCCTCATTTCCTGTGCTTCCTCATCACCCATCTTGGAGCCTCAGTTGTATGGATTAGGTCTGACATTATTCCCCTGCTAATGGGAGTGAGTCAGAAACCACCAGAAGTAAAGGAAGGTCAGATCCAATGCCCTCTGTCCTAGGGAAGTATTCTCAGAGATTCAAAATAGGACCAGTGAGCTAGAATCACATATACATGTCTGTTTACCTTCCTATGCAGCAGACCAGGCATTACCTGATCATGGGATAGCTCTTAAGGGAGGACTGGAAATGACTTCTCTCTAGAAGCACCTGATCAAAAAGAGCTATTTGAAAAGCCCAAGTAATTCTCACTTATCTTCAGAGATGATCCTAACTACCCAAGCCCTCACCATTTTCCTGGTACTGTGCATTTCAACAGCGTCTGTAACATATGGTTATTGATCTATCTGTGTTTTGGGCACAAGCTTGTGTTCTTTGAGGTCAGCAACTAGTTCTTGAAAAATCTTCTGGGTAGGAGAAAGTATCATTGTTAATTTCATTCACCCACAGACACGGCTTCAAACGGTGGGCGAGAGAAGTGCATGACTGAAAAACAGCCTGGGTTCACTGACCCTGTCCCCCTCCCCCTGCTCACACACACACACACACATGCACTTGGAAGGAATTAGACAGGTCTCTGATTCACAGTCACAGCTCTTAGACCTTCCCTATGGTATGTCTCCTGGAGTTCTAAAGTGAACGAGAGAAAAAAATGGAGGAATTACAACCATGTTGTCACAGCCCCAAACTATTTCACTGCACCTATTCTGATTCTGTCCAGGCGGGAAATCTAGGCTTCCATCACACTGAGAAAGGCAAACCAGCAAAATCTCTCATATATCCCTAATCTCTGTTGTCTCACCTATTTTGGGATTGAATTAGTGTATTTTGTTGATTGCTGAAATGACTTGAATTTCTAAATGTAATTAATCCTGGAAATTTGTTTTCATTAAAATCTAAGAGAGAGAGATCTCCCTAAGACAACAGGCCACAGGCAAGAAAATAAAAAGAGAAATAGAAATACTATGAAAGAATGGCTATGGGATTTTTGTTTTTCAGTATTTTGTGAAAGATTTTAAAAACCAAAAAATAAGGTAAGGTAGAAAATTCTATCAAATAACGATACAACTGAAGAAAGGGAAGGGACGAAATGCAATTGTTCCCTCTCTGGTTTTCTCAATAGAAAACGGGAAAAAACGAACAAGAAAAGCAGAATTATTCTCAAAACCTCTCATGATAAAAAAAAATCAGTTGGTGAGGAGTATTACTAGCTTGGAGCTAGGAAAAAAAAATCATTTCTGAAGTGCATGTTTAGAGAGTAGTTTTTTTTAATGCAATAAAAATGGAAAAGAATTTGGGGGTGGGATAGGGGGAGGCTGCTTCTGTCTTCAGGCTCTGGGCAAAGATGCCTCATCCCATCCTTTCAGCAACCCATTATCGGGCCTCTCTCCTTTGCATTATTCTCCAGCAACCTTATCAGACACAAACATCGCCTCAGATGCTGCGACTGGAGTCTCGTAATTGTCCCTGGTTAGAGCTCAATAGCACCTTGAACCATCAGAGCAATCTCAGCTTTTAAGAAAAGGTATCCACAAGGAGACGCAGTAAGAGAATTTGCCTGTGGCTATGCGAGTTCTTTAATAGGGAACTCTCCTCTGCCAGCCCTCGCTGCAGAGCCTGTGGAGAGATGGGAAGTCTCCTTATTTATCACAGGGCTCTTCGGAGTGCCTGTTAGGCAATGATCATATTATTTATTACCAGGTGTGTGGTGCTGTTGGGGGCAGGTTGGGAAATTATTTCTTTAATGGGCCCTTGGCAGACGTGGCTGGGTGGGGGGGCAGGAGGAAGGGGGATCCCACCTCTGGGATCAAGGTGTGGGGAAGGGGAGGAAAAAAATGTGAAGGGTTTGCTGTGCTGCTTAAATGGTTTGCACAGTAAAACATAATTTATAGCAAATATATGCTATACATGCTTACTTATGTAATTAAGGAGTAAAGGGGAGGATGTGTTATTCAAGTGTCTATCTGCAGTCACATCACCTAATGCTCACAGAAAGTTTAAGGAAGGGTTTTAACTTTCTACTTTCCCCTTCCCCTCTCCCTCCACTGCCCTGCACCCTGCCACCCAACTTGGCAATGCAGGATTTTTCCCTGCTAGAGAACTAGCCCTGTGAAAGCCCAGACCTAGGGACCTACATGATCAGGAAGTATCAGGCCCTTAGAGGCTCACACTCTACAGATCAAGTTCTTCCTCCCCAGCTCCCCACCTCATACGTGAATAGTATCAAGAGATTAAATACAGAACACTGACTTTGGAGTCCTGGAGAAAGACTTTGTCAGAATTCTTTCATCAGATGAGATGGAAGCTCAGGTCAGTGGTCCCTGGATCAGCAGACTTATCTGGGCGCAGCAGGGACAGAGTCAGTTGGGATTGAGCTACCAGGTCAGTGTCTACTTGTTTGTTCTACGCTGGTTGTCTGGTCCTCACTGTTTTCTCCCAAATGCCCTTCTCTCAGCCCCCCAGCTGGAGAGGACAATTGAGTTATGAGGTCCTCTCTGAAAGTCATTTTCTCCATGTTAGGTAGAGGCAGGAGTAAGTAAGTTCAGAGCCACAAGGTAGATGACAGAGATAACTGGAGCATTCCTAGACCCTCTGGCCTTCCCCCACTAAACAGCTGTATAAAAAGTAGCCATAACCCCTTTTGGCAAGAACTTCCCTGGCCCACCCTCAGACCAGCAAATTTCACCAGGGAGCATAAGATTAAAAACGCCCCCTTCTAATCAGCTGGACTCTGTGTTTTGTCTCCTACGTTGCAAATCTCTCATCCGGTACCAAAACCCAGGACGGGGTGCGAGCATCCCATTTGACTATTCATGGTTTAGGATGCCTCCCCCTCTTCTCTCCTCCTGGCTCAGGACCCTCAGGCTCCTCCCTCTCAGCAGCATCAGTGGTAAGTCCCAGCCCATATTGATTCCTAGCCTTGTTCTTCTGGCATCTCTGTCCCTAAACTTCGGCCAGTCTCAGAGATTGCCTTCTGGGCATAGCCCTCCGGCCCCTCCAGGAGGGGTTCTGAACCTAGGGAAGCAGTGGAGACGTTCCTGCCCCCCTACATCTAGCCAAAGGGAGGATAAACATATATACAGACTCTAAATATTCCTTTCTGATAGCCCATTGCCACGCGGTTATTTGGAGGGAGAGGGGCTTTCTCTCCACTAAAGGTTCACCTATTATCAACACTAGACTCATAACCTGCTTACTTGATGTCTTACAGCTTCCCTCCCTGGTAGGCATTGTGCACTGCTGAGGCCATCAGACTGACTCCTCGATGGTTACGAGGGGAAACGCCCGCACAGATGCGGTGGCCAGAGGCTTAACTCAGGGTGAAGGGTCCCCAGCCCTGGTCCTGTTCTCTTCCCTTCCCTCCATTACCCCTCAGTATATAGAAGAAGAAAAAAATAAACCACTTCATCAGGGAGGCTCCTCTGGTCCTGAGGGATGGATCTTCATAAATAAAAGCACAGGTAGGGGCCATTGCCTAACAGGGCCACCGGTCATGGCACATTGGACTGCTGGCACTTTGGAGGTGCCTCAAACCCCTCTTAACCTTGCCCACACTGCGAGAGGCAGTCACTAGTGCCTGCTTCTCCTGCTCCACGTGTGCAGCTATCTCACCCCAGGGAGGAATGCGACCCAACTTTCCTACCCATCAAATGAGGGGACACCTCCCAGGGCAGGCCTGGCAGTAGACTTCACCCATATGCCTCCCCACAAGAAGACCAAATATCTTCTTACCATGGTAGACACCCTGACAGGATGGGTAGAGGCCTTCTCTGCCAGCAAGGAAACTGCTGAGGTGGTGGCTTAGATCCTAGTAACACCCATAATCCCTAGGTTTGGCCTCCCCATCTCCATACAATCAGACAATGGCCCAGCTTTTATATCCAGGGTCATTCAGCAAGTTAGCACCTCTCTTGCCATCTCCTGGAAACTGCACATACCCTATCGCCCAAAATCATCGGGTAAGGTCGAGAGGGTCAATGGCCTCCTTAAAGACCATCTAACTAAACTCTCTCTAGAAATTTGCAGCTCCTGGCTGGACCTCCTGCCCATGGCCCTGACCAGAATCCAGGCTACACCAAGGAGCCCCACCTTCTTTACAGAGAGGAAGGGAGAGTGATAGAGTTAGAAACATCGATGAGAGAGAAACATCTATCAGCTGCCTCCTGCATGCCCCCTGCTGGGGAACTGCCTGCAACCAAGGTACATGCCCTTGACCGGAATCGAACCTGGGACCTTTTAGTCCGCAGGCTGACACTCTATCCATTGAGAGCCAAACCGGTTTCGGCAGAAGCCCTTTGGAATTCCTGTATGGGAGACCCTTCTTGCTCAACCATCTTCTCCCTACTAACTCTCCTCTCCTGCCTACTTATCTTCTGTACCTGTCTTTACTCAGGCAGCTACTCCAAGAACACGTGGACAGGTTTCTGCCCAGGCCAGAGCCACCTGACCAAGACTCCCAAGGGCCAGCCCTCCAGCCAGGGGACTCAGTCCTCCTTAAGAATCTACATCCCAAGGCCTTGGAGCCCAAGTGGATGGGACCTCACATACTAATCCTCATAACCCCCACTGCGGCCAAACTACTTGGTGATCCATCGTGGCACCACCGCTCCAGGTTCCAGAGGATCCTGGAGCAGCATGACTTCTATAAATGTGAGGTGTTGGGCCCCACTCAGGTCTGCCTTAGCCTCCCTCCTCCTTTTTCTCCTCCTCCTGGCTCTGGCAACCTACCCTCACCCCCACCTGCATATGTGTGGAGGTTCATGGTCCATGAAACCTACAACCAGGATAGCACACAAGTCACCCGGCAAGTAGGATCTCAGGTGGAGATCCTGATTATTGTCGCCCTCCAGTCAGTGTCCAATGGTGGCCAACCATATGCCTGTTTTGTTTACGACCAGCGGAACCCAGACAGGTGTAATTGAGATGTCAACATCTCTGGGGGTTGCCGCTGGTCAGGTTGTGTCATCCATGATGCCTACAATGAGGTCAGGTCAGGCCCCTTTTTCTGGAAGGACGGGACCTTCAACATCAGAGTTCAGGACCCCTGGGACCAGCGATGGGTTGCGGGCATTATGGGGAAACTATATGGGGGTCGTTGGAGCTCAACCCCTTCAGGGGCCATCTACATCTCCCAGGAATATGTCATGGCCTAGGCAGCCCATATCCAGGTCTCCAACAGCATCCTACAGGCTGAACAGTCCCTTAAAGGGAAGCTGCCTGATTCCCCCCAGGTAGAAGTCCTGTCTTCTTGGCTCCAACTTATCCAACACACTCTACTATTTTTTAATGAGACCTGCACCCTGCCCAGTGTCTCACACTGCTTTCTATGCGTCTCTCTCCAAAGACCTTGCTGGTTGCAGTCCCTCTCATGAGTCCTCCAGGAACCCAAGGGCACGGTGGATGTCAGCCTCCCTTGGCTGGCATTCCCCTCTGGGAACCCGAAACTCCAGAACCCACCCTGCCCCCGTGAATATGCTACCAGACCAGCAACCCAGTAACTGGGAGATGGGTCACTTGGAACTGTACCCAAAACCGCACTGCAGCCAGTCCCACCAAGGCCAGCCCGGGTGCCTTCTTTTGGGGCAACAACACCTTAAGCAATTACACAAACTCCTCTGACCCCAGGCCCTGCTTCGTGGTCACAGTAGTTCCCCAACTAACCTTGTAGGAGCTCTCCTAGTTGCTCCCTTCATCCCACTCTCGGGCCTGCCGGGTCGCCTTCCTCACTGTCATGTCAGGGGTAAGTATCGCTGCCTCAGTAGGCTTAGCTGGGAGGGTGGGACAGCATAATCTCTGCTCAGGATTTCAATGACAAACTCCAGGTAGCCCTGGAGACTACTACCACCTCCTTAGCTTCCCTGCAGCGGCAAGTAACATTGAGAGCCCAAATAGCCCTGCAGAACTGTCGGGCCTTAGACCTTCTTACTGTGGAAAAAGAAGGAACCTGCATGTTACTACATCAACAAGTCCAGAGTGGTAGAACAGAACGTGCAGACCCTGACTGAACTGAGTGAAGAATTGCGTGCAAGACACTCCTGAGACAATTCTCTTTTCCGCTGGCTCCAAAGCCTTTTAGCTACCTGGATCTTACCCTTGATAGGGCCCCTAATTCTCATTGTCTCTTTTTTTCCCCTAGCTCCCTGCCTCCTCAAATTCATCCGCTCCTGGATCGTGGAAATGTCAGGGATGACTGTAAACCAGTCCTGCTCCACCCCTACACTCAGCTGCCCTCGGACCCGCCTCTGCCTGACCCTGGCCTTTAACATCCCCCCACCCACTTCGCCCTTGGCCAGCAGGAAGTAGCCAGGACAATTTCGGTGCCCCCTATCACCAAAAGGCTAGGATGTTAGGTTGAGGCAGGGGAAAGTCCAGAACCGATACATGCAGCTGCCAAGTAGATGACAGAAGGTAACTGGTGCCTTCCTAGACCACCGCTCATGCCCTCCGGCCTTCCCCCACTAAACAGCTGTATGAAAGAAGTACCAACGCCCCCTTTGGTGCAAACTTCCCTGGCCCACCCTCGTACCAGCGAATTTCACGGAGCGCAAGATTAAAACTTCCCCCTTTTAATGGGCTGGTCTCTGTGTTTTGTCTCCTGCGTCGCAAATCTCTCACCTCATCCATAGAGGCTTAGTGCAACAGATCTCTAAACATGAAGGAAACTCTTCCTACCTATAGAGGAGTTGCCTGGACTCCCAGAGGCGATAAGAGATCTCTCTAGGTGACCTACCTATAAAGTGGCAGTCCAGCACTCAGATGTAAGCCATGGCCTCCAAGTCCATGGTACTTTCCACTCTTCTGGGTGGTATGGGTGAGCTCTCAGAAGGCTCAGCACTGGGGTATTGGTGATCCATGTCTTGCATCCCTTCCTGAGGTAAAAAAACAGTGTTTTTAAGTTACTCCAGGGGCTATCCACAGATCCTGCTAGGAAGGGGGTCTGTTCTGATCTGATGGGCATCTGCCGTGGTACCTACTCAGAAGAATATTAGGTGAGAAGCACTTAATAGACTCAGAAATCGATCAATGACTAGATATATATGTGTAGATGAAAAATGCTTAGAGGACCAGCATTATACCATATACAATAATATAACTTTGCCTTTCCATACATAATAATAGAAGTCACCTTTTCCCCAAACCCATCATCCCTATGTTAGAAACTGAAAAAAAGTCCCCACCAATCTGATTTTGTCTGATTATACCTTATTTAAGCTCTCGGTAAGAAGTTAATACTTTAGACAAGTCTTTGAACTTGAAATACCCAAATTGGGCCTTTATATCCGTTTCATTGTTCACTAAATTTCCTGAAGAGACCAAGATATTCCCTTTTAGCTGACAAAGTAGATAACAAGGTAGAATTGAGGATTAACTTGTCTCACACAGAAATCTGGAAAATGCTAAGAAAACTTAAGCATCATATAACATTATCATCTTCATGTAAAATTAGTTATTAAGCACTGAAATATAATACCTGTCACGTGTGGAGTACACTACAAGTCTCCTTTCCATCCAATATCTTACTTGATCCTCAGCACAGTCCTGAAGCAAAGGTCAGTCTCATTAGCTTCATCTCCCTCATAGAGGAAACTGAGAGATTATGAGTCATACACATAAAATCGGGAATCGGCAGAAGTTAGAACCCAAACTGTACGGAGTATGTTCAACAACCCCCTTGCCTGCCTCACTTGGGCTCCAATGGAATCCGAGGACATGCAAAAAGCTCACTAATGTGGCCAAGATTTAGAAGAGTTATCTTAATTCACTTGCTCATCTGTGCTATCGGATAGTGGAGTGTACAAAGACAAGGGTGGCAGTCCCATGTCCATTGGTGACCACAATTTTCAGGTTTCCCTGGTTGCTGCTAAGATCTTACTAGTAACCCCAGTTAGCATGCTGAAAGCATTCAGTAAGGATTCATCAATTATTCCCATCCCTCTGACTCAAGAATGATGTAAATCTAATTCATATTAAGGATACAGACAATCAGTGATGGAGAAAGCCTCCACTACACCCCCTAATTGTCTTCTGATGAAAGTGGTCCCCACACAGCTTGAAAGTTGTGACAGAAACACATAAACAGGAATGTAGCTCCTTGTATCCCGACATGCCACTTTGACAAATGTTCCATGTGTTCACGTGTTCAAATGTGCAAAGTTTCAAACAGCAGGCCCTGCAAAAGCAACCCCGGAGTAGAGGATTCTGACTTCCTGAATCCTCTACTCCAGGACCAGGACAGATTAAAACAGAATAAACATGATCAGCATTTAAGAAGTCCCTGCTTGCCTCAAGCACAGGAATATAGATGTTTTAAATCTTCTCACTTATCAAAGGAGCACAGTTCTTATGTCCTGCTTTTAAAAAGTGAGATGTATCTCTTTTTTTGGCTTTCTGAACACAGAACCTATCTTTTCTATAGCAATGCCACCCTCTACTGAAAGTTGAGGGTGTTTCTGTCCCTGTTTCCTAAAGGCAAAGGTGCTTGGCACTGAGAAAAATGCGATTGCTAGCATTCATGCCCAGGAACAGGACTTCTCTGTTTTTCTTCATCTTTCTCCAGGGTTAGAATACGGCTGTGCACATGGTGTGGGTTTCATAAATGTAGTTAGCTGATTAGTTTTGGCAACTCTGTGTCTTATGAACACTGCTGCCTGGCCTGAAAATGTGCACATCACAGCCTTTGAGCTTGTGCAGAGCCAGCATCCACTTCCGCACACACAGATTTCTGGAAACGAAGTTTTTCTTCCACTCTATATGCCCAATGCCCAGAGCAGTGCCTGCCATACAAGAGACTGCTCTTAACTATTTGTGAAGCAGGTTTATAAGTAAATGAGAAATCAGGCTTATAAGTATAGAATTTTTCTACAATATAATTATTTCCATCTATATTAGTCAGTTAAGATTTCCATAACAAAATACCATAGAATAGGTGGCCTAAAGAACAGAAATTCATTTTCTGGATGTCAGAGATCAGAGTGCCATCATTGTTGGGTTCTGGTGAGAACTCTTTCTTGGCTTGCTGATGGCTACTTCCTCACTGTGTGGCCTTATCTCAGCCTTTTCCTCTTCATATAAAACCACTAACCCTAGTGGACCTAGAGCAGTGGTTCTCAACCTGTGGGTCACGACACCTTTGGGGGTTGAATGACCCTTTCACAGGGGTCGCCTAAGACCATCGGAAAATGCAGATATTTACATCACAATGCATAACAGTAGCAAATTTTCATGGTTGGGGGTCACCACCACATGAGGAACTGTATGCAAGGGTCATGGCCTTAGGAAGGTTGAGAACCACTGACCTAGAGGGTTTTATGCTAAGTGAAAGAAGTCAGAGAAAGACAAATACCATATGATTTCACTTACAAGTAGAATCTAAAAAAACAAAATAAATGAACAAACAAAACAGAAACTCATAGATACAGAAAATAAATTGGTGGTCACCAGATGGGAGAGGGTTTGGGAGTGTGGGTGAAAAAGATGAAGGGGATTAAGAAGTACATATTGCCAGTTATAGAATTGTCATAGGAAATACAGTCACTAATATTGTAACAACTATGTATGATGTCAGATGGATATTAGACTTAACACCAAGGTGATCACTTCATAAGGTATTAAAATGTCTAATTACTGTGTTGTACACCTGAAACTAATATGTTAACTGTAATTGAAAATGGATTCTTTTAAAGCTATCAACCTTATTAGGGTAGGACTCCACCCTTTATGGTGTCATACAACCTTAATTATCTCCTAAAAGTGCTATCTCTACTCCCACTTAGGACTTCAGCATGTGAATTTGGGGAGGGTCACAATTTAATCCATACGACCATCTCTTCTGTTTCCAGGCTTGAGTTGTTGTCTCTGCCATATCACTTATTATTAACTGCCATACATCCAAAACGGGATGATATTGGAATTTTTTCCATATGCGCTGGAATATTTACTATAATTTTCTCTACAAACCCAGAGATGTCACTAACAAGTCTGATTTTAAATTTGGGCGACCAGAGTTAATAGGAGAGGTTTGCGGCTATAGACATCTGTGACATGTGGGGAAGGGTCTGCCACTTGCATCTATAGCCACTTATGGTGTACAAAGGGTTAACCATAATCATTCTAAGATATGCATCAGCAAACAATGGTCCTAAAGCCAAATCTAGCCTGTCTTTGTATGGCCTGCAAGCTAAATTAGAATATTTCATAATGTGAAAATTACACGGTGTTCACATTTGAGTCCCATGCTCTTTCAGTTAAATATTTTTATGTAGCTTTTGCACAATAGCAGAGTTGAGTAGTTGGGACAAATGTTTTGGCCCACAAAACCTAAAATACTTACTATCTGGCTCTTTACACAATAATTTACGGGTCCCAGATCTAGATCAGTGGTTCTCTGAGGAACTTGTTAGAAATATAAATTATGTGGCCTCATCTACTGAATCAGAAACTGTGGACATAGAACCCAGCAATGTGAATCTGATGCACGCTGGAGTTTGCGGACCTCTGGTCTAGACTAGTGAGCCACACCCTGAAATAAAGGCAGAAGTTGATCTCTACTAAACACCTACTATGTCCCTGATCCCAGGCTTACAGGCTGTGATTTGATTCATAGAAGCAGCAGCATGAAGAGATCCCGTGTGCAATAGTCAAGCATCCCCTGGGGGAGGAGAGAGGGATCAGGCAAAATGAGTTCTTAAATATTTGATTTTCTCTTCAGTCACTGGCTGCTTTTCTATTTGGTTTGGGGCTGAAATAAGACAGCTTGTAAGTAACTGGAGAGGGTGTTTACCCAGTGAATTAGTTCGGCTTTCATTGTGCAAGGGATTAGCGCCAGCAGTGGATGAGGCTCCCTTTCAGGTTAAAGGGGCTCGCTGTTCGCTAGCTCCAGGCCAGGACTAATTATCATAGGACTGGGGCCATTAAAGGGCTTAACTACCAGTGCCCCCTTCTAGGACTGGATTAGCTGTTCGCCTGCAGCTCTTGGCCCATAACCATTCCCAGGTCTGTGCTTTCTGCCAAGATGTGAGCTGGAAAATGCTGCTGACTCACAGCTGGGAACTGCCAGGCACTTGGGCACCTGGCCTGGGAAGCTCTTCGGCTTTGAAGGAGCCAAGAATAGCCTCACCCTTGGGAAGAGCTGGAGACCACCTGAGGTCTCTCTCACAAGGGAGGTTTCTGTGAAGATGCAGATGGACGGAGAGCGTGGGCGAGCTGGGGCTAGGAATGAGGTTCCTGCCCTACTCCAGGAAAGCCCAGGGGCTGTCCAGGGTTAGGACTGGGTGAGCCTGGTGGGCAGGATGTGGGGCTAGCTCTGCCATTGCGGACACTTAGTTCAGCGCGACAAATCCATTTGGCAGTTCACTTGCTCTATCCCAGTGCCACTCCTCCATTGTGGACTTTTCAGAGACAGAGGTGCAGTCTGCACAATTGTGGGAGGACAGTTTCTCCCCTCCCACCCCCCTGTGTAATGGGGCGAGTAAGTTACCTTATACCTCTAAATCTCGGTTTCTCATCTATAAAAAAAATCAGGGATCATTTCAGGGCTCAATATGCCAGAGTTCTTATGCTGACGAGCTCCCACTGGGGAAGAAAGAGCAAAAACTAAATACGGATCTCTAAATTAATGAAGTAAAAAATAAACAAACCAAACATAAACACACACACACACTCACACCACACAAGGATAAATATGTGGGGCAATAATGTGTTAGTTAACTTATATGGGAGGAATTCTTTCACAATATATATGTATATTAAATCATTTCCATATAGTCTTTAAATATCCTGTAATTTTGTCAGTTGTACTTCAATAAAACTGAATAAACAAAAACCCAGCAATCACAAAGAGAAGTGGGTAAAATTAAAGATCCTCTAGCTGAAAAAAGCAATAAAACTGGTAAATGATGAACGATTTGAAGCTTTGATAAATCAATAATCTTTATGAGTTTACCAAACTTTGCTCACCTCTCACTATTAGGCTTTGTGGAGGGTTAGGCCGACTGAGTTTGATGAAATTAAAAAGGGCAAAGCAATTATTGCTGTATTTGGAAAGATGCCAAGCACTAGGATTTGTTTTAATTGTGTCTTGTTTTTAAAGAAATAGAAATTAAAAGAATGGAATTTTTGCAGGCTATTGTTTTAAAAGGTTAACTATAATAATCAGGTCATGATAGAAAAACCAAAATTGGAATAGGAGCTAGTGTTCAATACTGAACATATTTTAATCACTTCAACAAATGTTTGTTGAGCAAATTCCACATACAAAAAAAAAATGGTGCCCGGTGCCATGAGGGACCCCAAGAAGAGTAAGAGGGGGATCTCTACACACAAGGAACTCAAATAATCTTAACAGAAAACAGGCTACGATAATTACTGACCCACAAGCAAAGTTTTATAGGATTTTGAAGAAAGAAGAAATAAGGGAATCTGAGGTTTCTTGGAGGTGGAATGATTTGAATTGGGCCTTAAAGATTTGTTCTCACCACTGTATAATATATTTTCTCCCGCACAGTCATTTGATTCACAGTTCTCCCCTTTCTGAAAGATGCATACAGAGTAAAATGAATGACATCAGAACTTCTCACTGATTAATAACCTGACACAGAGTGTTATTTGACCCAGAAAAATTGTCAAGGAATAATTTCTGAAGCTATTTTGAGAGAGATTCAAAATGTATGTCAATTTATTGAGAGTTAATTCAATTATAGGTTAGGTTATGGTAGGCAAATTGAGTCACAGGTTTAAGAAATGGAAATTCTGCCAAACCATTTGAGTACCTGAGAGGTGTATAAACACTCTAGTGATGACTTGGCAAGAGAACTCCTCAGTTGTTCCTAGAACATTCTTAGAAGTGCCTGAGAACTCACACTCAGTGACTTCTATTCTAACCTGGAAAATGCAGGCATCCCAGGAAACCACCAGAGCAGGGCATCTCCCGTATAATTCCACTGCCTGTTTGAAGTTAGTGGAAGTTAGTGAACCACTTATTCTTGACTGAGATTCATATGTAGTTCTTTTACTTATTGGTTCCATTAACTTTCATTGGTTCCATGAACTTACTTAGACTTTTTGAGGCTCCATTTCTTTCTATTTTTTAGGTACTATTAAAGGTATTGGGGATACAGTAAAGCATCTTGGGAGGAGGTGACATTTTAAAATAGGGTAGTCAGGGTCAGCCTCATCACTGGGTAACATTTAAGCAAAGATGTAAGGAGAGAAGTAAACCATGAAAATATGTAGGAGATCCGGGTTTCCAGGGCAAAGGAAGGCTGGAGTGAGGCAGGAGTGTGCTTAGCATGTTGGCAAAACATCAGGGAGTCCGGTATGGCTGGAGCATAAAAGAGTTTACATAATTAAAGGTATGAGATATATTTTAATTTATATACTGAAATCACATGATATACTCTATATATCTCTACTTTCATTTATCTCTTAATAAAACTTAAAAACTATTTCCTATTAGTACAAACAGATCTATCACTTTTTTTATGGCTAAATAGCATTTCATTGTAGATTTGCCATACTTTATTTTCCACTTATGTAGTAATTAAAATTATTTTGTTATTGGTTTTATTTTTGCTTTTACTAATAATGCTTAAACACATTTTTGTACATCATATTTACATAATGTGTAAATACATCTGAAAATTAAATTTTTAGATGTAGAATTGCTGGGTTAAAGTTGCCAGACTTCTCTCTAAAAAGCTTGCATTAATTAGCTCTCCAATAGGTATAAAAAGAATGATTACCTAATCTATATATTTTTAATTTTTTATCTGATAGACAAAAACACTATCTTAGTTTCATTTAAATGAATATTTTCATAATTATTAGTGAGGTTACAAAAGTATTACAAGTAAAAATTCCCTGTTTATTATTTTCATAATTTTATTTTTTACATTTAAAGTTTTGATGCAAGTAATTAATTTTTGATGTAATAAATAAGGTGGTGCTCAAAGTTTATGTTGTCCCAAATGGCTAGCCAGTTGTCACAACATCATTTGCTGATTTAGTCATCATTTTCCCACCAAATGGTAATGCCACCTTTAATAAATTAAATCTCCATCTGGACTTGGATCTGTTTCTGAACTCTCTTTTCCAGTAGTCTGTTCATGTGCCTATACCAAATTGTTTTAATTACTGTAAGTTTATCATATGTTTTATTATTTGGTATAGTGCCTCCTTATAACTCTTCAGATTTGTTCTGGCTACCCTCAAATATTTATTTTTTCATTTGAAATTTTTAAAAAAATATATTTTATTGATTTTTTTCACAGAGAGGAAGGGAAAGGGATAGAAAACCAGAAACATGGATGAGAGAGACATCGATCAGCCGCCTCCTGCACGCCCCCTACTGGGGATGTGCCCGCAACCAATGTACATGCCCTTGACCGGAATTGAACCTGGGATCTTTCAGTCCCCAGGCCGACGCTGTATCCACTGAGCCAAACTAGTCTCTGCTCATGTGAAATTTTGAATACTCTTGTGAAGAAGAAAAATTCTTTTGAATTTTTATTGATATTCTAGATTAATTTAGAAATAGTTAACATTTAACATATCAAGTCTTCTAAGCAAGAACACAATAGATCTCATTTAGTCAAGTCTTCTGTGTCATCAAAACTTAAAAGTTTTCATTATATAGGTATGGCACATTTCTGAAGTTTTCCTTTAGTATTTTATATTTCTTGTTATTATTTTAAATAACATTTCCCATCAGTGTTGAGAGATTGTGTGTCCACTGAAAAGCTGTTTTTTTGTGTTTAATATTATAACTAAGCACCTTATTGAAGTCTCTCTTTTCTTAAAAATATTTTTCACTTGATCCTTTTAGATTTTTCCAGGTTAAAGAGCTTATTATATGCTAAAAATGATTATTTTGTCTCTTTTTTTTTTTTTGTTACACCACTTTCTTCTCTTGCTAAATTGCCTGAGCAATGCTAAAGAGGTGTTGATGGGGACATCCTTTACTTGTATCCTATTCTAATGGAAATGCTTCTAGTGAAATTAACCATAACACTGTATAGTATATACAAAATAAACTATACTATATATATGTAAAATTATAATAACAAATTTTTATTAATTTATTATAGTAAGACATTTTAGGTCAATAATTTAAGCTATATTTTGTTTGAAAAATCTTTGTCTCAAATTTTCTCATTGTATCTATTAATGTAGATAATTCTATTTAAATGTTTTTAGAAGCAAAATATTCTTGTATTGTGGATCACTCTACTTTTATTGGGCTGTTGAGTTGTATTTTCAGGTTGGCAAAAACATTTTATTTATGATTTTTACAATGATATGTTGGGTAAATTGATGTGTAGTTTTCTATTTTTATACCATCTCGGTCAAATTCTATTGTCCAAATTATTTACACTTCACACACAAAATTTGAAAGAGTTATTTCTCTCTTTATGGGTTAGAATAGTTTACATAGTATTAAAGTTTCATTTGTCTTGATTATTTGATTACACTCACCTCTGAAACTATCTCAGCTAATATATTTCCTTTGAGGTAAGTTTGGAAATACGTGTTTTCATAGAAAAGTCATTATTTCATTCTTATTTATTTGCATAGTTTCAAAGGAAGTACATGCTATATGTTGTTGAATTCCTTTATTATTTTGAGATTACTTCTCCACTCTATTTCCAGTTTTGTGCTAGGTCCTATTTACTTGACTACAATAACCAGCTTCATCTATTTCAGAACCTTTTAAAAAGATTGGCCTTTAGATATTTTAATTAGGGCAAAAGCTAAGCTGATATAACAGAAAGAGCTCAAAACACAGTGGCTTAAACCAGATAGAAGTTTAGTTCTCTTTCACACAGCTATGCAGCTGCTCCATGGTGCTCAGAGCTGTTTCATCAAGTCATCCAAGAACCTGGGTACTTTATCTGTAAGGCCAAGTGTGATTACTGCCACGTTCCAGAATGCGAATGAGAAAGAGAAGGAAATCCAAAGCAAGACATTTCTTTTAGGATCCTAGTTGAAAAATAAATGACTTAGAATTTTTCAGTTAACCAAGATCAACAACCACAATGTCAACGTCACCAACACTACTTCCTACAAATGCAGTGTATCTGTATGTTCAGTCCTGTCTATAACTCAACCATGCCTCAGACAGGATCTACTGCAGAATGCCTGCACACCTGAATTTGTGTTTTGAAAGAAGGGAATAGATTTTGGTTCTATGGAATGGGCTACCTCTTTTAAAGATCTCTAACTACTGAGATTTGCAGAAGCATATGTTTATTTTCCTTTACCTGTGTCTAATTTTGTAGGATATTTGGCAGCCATTTTGTATGGCTTTGCTTCAGAGTTATGTCTCTGCAACTTTGATCTAATTTGGAGTATTATTTTATTGTTTGTTTGTTTGGTATTCCTCATGTTATTTTCACTTGACTTCTTACAAAAGAGTAGCCAGAATAACAGGAAATGAAGTCCTGAATATCATGTTTCCAAGGACTATTTTCATTCCAAATATATTTCATGTTTGAATATTTCAATCATTTGGCTTTCCTAATGTATTTGTCAGGGTAGGTTAGAGTTTATACCACAACAAACATCCCCCCAAATCTTAGGGACTTAAAACAACAAAGAGTTTTTTCCATTTATTTTACCTGTCAAGTGTAAATTGGCCAGGACCCAGGTTTATGGGACAGCCACATCTTGAATATTTTTGTTCACCATGCCAAATGGAATAGTAGAAACACACACTGATTCTTAAAGTTCCTGCTTATATCTCACTCAGCAAAGCAAATACTATGGCATCTGCTGACTTTAAGTGGCCAAGGAATAAAATTTCATAATATTCCAAAAAGCAATAGCCCTAATGATTTCCATATGCAGATTTCCCTAAAAAAGATCTTGGGTTCACATCTGGGTTCCTGTGAGGCTCTGGCTTCCTATCTCTTTCTATTCTGGTGGTGTTTTCCCTTTATCCCTTTACTACTTGTTTCCAGGTTCTCAAGAAGTCCTATGGATTTCCAGAATTCTGTTCTATGGCACCTGCCACCCAAGCACACAGTGATAGGATGCATAGCTACATCTCCAGGTCTCATTCTTTTTTTTTCAGTTTCTTTTTTAAGAACTGAATCCAAGTGGTTGTTACTGGGTAAGCAGGGAAGCTCTTAGAAGCTTGGAAACTTCTTTCAGATGTTCTGAGTTTTGCTATTCCTTGGTCAAGTTTAAGAGCATGTCCTATGCCAGTGGTCGGCAAACTCATTAGTCAACAGAGCCGCGGTTTGCCGACCACTGTGCTATGCGATCATCTTGCTCTGGCTGGGATAATTCTAGAAAACATGAATTTATATAAAAGTGAAAAACAAATTCTGAATTCAGCATCCTTGAAAATGAATCCTTGTTGGAGGTGGGAATATGACTAGGGTGGTCTTTTATCCCAGATATGTGATCTCATCTGAAGGTGACCATTTAAAAGACCAATTCCTCAACAAATGACTTGGCACATGCATGGCAGTCTCTGGGATAAAATTGCCACTCTAGATCATAACCAGGAGATGTTTCAGTTAGATAAAATCGGTCCCAGATTCCTTATCCTCCACTATTCAAAATATATTTTTATCCTGGTTTTTATTTTCTATTCATATTTAACTTTGTTACACGTAGGCTCTTGTGTTACAAATACTCAGTACACTTAAACATGATGCCTATAAATCCCATTTTATATTCTGCTCAAAACCCCTAATTCAAATGACAACTTCCCCTTAAAGTCTAAGGTAAGTCCACTGTGGAGGTTTTGTGTGCTTGACCTTATAAAGGAACAAACATCAGGCCAATAAAGCTGTCGACATGTCTCTTAACTTCAGGCCAGTTCAGGAGCATAAATTAATCCTAACCTTGAATGAGGGAGTATTTCAGCAGAGACTAAAGGAGCTTCATGTCAATGCACTGATGTATCTAAGCATTCTTAAAATATATTTTTTATTGATTTCAGAGAGGAAGGAAGAGGGAGAAAGAGATAGAAACATCAATGATGAGAGTCATCCATCGGCTGCTTTCTGCATGCCCCCTTCTGGGGATGGAGCCCATACTGGACATGTGTCCAATCGGAAATAGAACCATGTTCAACCCCTGAGCCACATCAGCTGGGCTAAGCATTCTTGACTATTAAAAAAATATATATTAGTCTTTGGCACTATTGAAAAAAAAAAAGCAGCATGCAGACCCAAAAGCTTACTATAGAATGTGGATCTTCACAACCCTGGAAATCCTTACAACAAATGCGTTACTGTTTCTATAATATATTCTGGCCAATGAAGGCTTATCTGGAAATATAAGAATTCCACTAGGCCTTTCCCAGTCACCGTAGACAGGAATCACGGTGATCAGTCTGTATAAAAACTATCTTTGAAAATATTAGCTGTTTAAATTGCAACCTTTTCTAATAGAAAAGTCAAGAAAGTTTTAGATAGTGGAAAAATATTCTGTTTTAGGATTTCAAGAGACAGAATTGCAAAATGGTCATAAGCCTAGGCTCTGGAACAAGATTGCCTGGGTTCAAATAACAACTGTGCTCCATAATCTTGGGAAATTTACTTAACTCTCTTTGCCTCAGTGTTCTCATCTATAAAATGAGTGTAGTACTCTACCTATCTCATAAGATTGTGAGAATTAAATGAGTTAATATATAGAAAACACTTCAAAAATAATGTCTGATAGCGTGTTTAATATGTTAGCCATTATTATTATTACTGATGCACGAAATTCGTACAAGAGTAGGCCTTCCTTTCCCCGGCTGTCAGCACCAGCTTCCCTCTAGCACCCAGGACCCAGGCTTCCCTCGCAGCCCCAGCTTCATTCGGAAGGTCGTCCAGAAGGACATCTGGAAGGATGTCTGGTCTAATTAGCATATTATGATTTTATTATTATAGATTACTATTATTAGTTACCACAAGTAGGGCAAGAATCAGGCTAATGCTATGGTTTACAGTTTGCTGTCGTTCAGAGTACAAATTCAGTGAAGGAGACGAATGATAGACATGTAGACAAAGAAGATTAGTTAATTTCAACAGGAAATAAACTAAAACTGACTGTCTATGTGTGTGTGTAAGATTTACTTGGGCCTCAGAGTTCAGGGAGGCTTCTTTGAGGAAGAAATATTGGAGTTGACACCTGAGTGAAATGAAGGGACATGTTAAGAACACAGGACAGCCTTCCAGATAGAATGAGCAGTTAGTACAAAGGTTCTCAGGTGGAATCTACTCATCACATTCAAGGAACAGGAGGAAGATCACTGGGGTTGGAGCAAGTGAGTGAGGGACAGTTAGGCAGTGTTTTGATCAGGCGGGGCCTTGAGGCTATGCAAGAAAGGCTGGAGGGCCCTAAGGTTCCTTCCTCTTCCAAGATTCTACTGCATTCATTTTTTCACTATAATTATACCATAAAATTTTTGAGATCAATAGTCACTGCTTTTGTTTTTTTTATAGATTCCTGATGAATTTCTATTGGGTGATTTGTATAGTGTTTGTGAGTTAATTTATTTGCTCATCATGTGAATTGTAACCTAAAACACACTAGGCTTACTCTCCTTGAAAACTGCCCTATGCTCTTCTTTAAATCAGACTCATTATTCCTCACCATCACAATAAGACATCCTTTGACATTAAGGGTTTGGTATTACCTGCATCACTGCTACTCTTGGATTCTGAAAGTTTCACTTTTGACTCTTTGACGGGCAGAATAATTTTTAGAAAGGAAAGTTGAGACTTTGGAGTAAGGTCTTCTTGAATAACCAGATCCTAAATAAATATACCACCCATATCATTGAAATTCGTCAGAAAGACATTGGGTACCTGCTGTGTGCCAGGCCCTGGGCCAAGCCTTGGTGGCATTATGTTGATAGGGTGTAAGCACAGCCTCTAGAGTCAGACTTTCAGGCTTCAAATTTTGGCTCTGCCTACTTTAAGATACAGGGTTTGGGACAAGTTAACTAATCAGTCTTATATTTCCTTTTCTGTAAAATGAGCATGATAAAACCTGCTATATAAGTGGTAGTAAGGATCAAAAGAGATGACATATGTAAAGCACTTGAAATAATGCCTGACATAATTTTGCATAATACTCAAAAATGTGGCTATGAGTATCAAAATTTGATATATTTGTGTTGAACTCAAGGGTTCTAGAAAATAGCAGTGGCCCTCCAAAAGGCCAGGGCCTGCCCATGTTGGATGTGCTCTGGGACCCAGGTGCAGGGGCTGGGCAGGCTTTGCAGAATGTCAACATGAGCTACAGCTGCATAGAAACAACTCTGCACATGGGACATCTTGGAGCCATATTGACCTCAGCCCTCATTACTTGCCCATCTTTTCGTTTGACATTCGATTAAAATCATGCAGGAAAGAGCTGGAGATTAGGGTTTGTCACTTCTTACTTCTCTATCATTACATTATACTAGCACTCTGGGACTAGGGCAATAGAAAGATACTTTTTATAAGACTAGTAAATAACCTTCAAGCAGATAAAGAATTATTACATAAGGAATGGTGTATTGTTAATTATTCTCCAACTCTAAGGGATAGATGTGGAAGTAGGTTTGGCATTCCTACCAAGAACAGGAGAGAGAAGAACTTTCTGACAAGGAGACTGTTAAATGTGTTGTTAAAGATGGTGGAAAATTCTCTTATTAGAAAAAAAGTTATAAAATAAGCTAGCTGCTTATCTGGAATGGATGTTAATCCTGCTTGGTGGCAGTAAAATGACGGTGGTATTCAACAAACATTTCCAGAGCTCTCATCCTATGTCAGAAGTGCTAGGACACAAAGCTGATCCAGAAAGAGGTCCTGTCCTCAGTGAACTCAAAGTATAGAGACAAGTGACCTAAGAAACCAAGGAGTACTGAGGTGTAGTGAGGCTGAGGACCATGGGGAACTGCAGGTGACTAAGCACTGTTTCCCATACTAGACCTTGGGCACCTTTAGATGTGCTCCAAGATTGAGAGCCTACGCAGGATCCTGCTCATTCAGCATGCCCAAGTAAATGAGGCAAATCTTCCTGAATAGATTTCCCTGAGAGTGGCTCTTAGGCTGGTCAACTGCAGTCTCTGACCTGTGGACCTGTCGATTTACATCATAACCAAAGTCTTATCCAGGCAACTCTCTCCTCATTCCCATATCTCACAGTTGCAGAACCTAAGATCTAAGATCTCCCACTTCCACCCTCTCTTCCCTTCTCAATTCATTGAAAAGAAGCTGCTCTGGGCAATCTACTTGGCCCTGAGAATGAACTGTCCTGGTAACACCAGCTCTCAATTTGCTGGGGCAGAACAATCCTTGTTAGAAGCACAGGGCTTATGAGACAGAACGGGCTGTCACTTTCTGAGTGATGGGGTCTACTTATTTAATTCCTCCAAGCATCAACTTATGCATCTCTGGGGAATTGAGAGAGCATGTGAGAGCACTTATTACAGGACCTGGAAAAATAATAAGGACTTGGTAGATTGCAGTGATGTTTATATTAGTTGTAGTGGCAGTATTCCATTGACTAACCAAGTGAGGCCCACGGAACCCTTCTTTTCATCTTATTTGGTTGAGGTGTCTGCTGATTCAGTCTTGGTATGGAAGGAGTGTGACCAGCCGCCTTACTGTGCCATGGAATTCAGGATTCGTATTCCCTAAAAAATCAAGAAGGTTTTGTGGGCACACTCTTCAGTGGCCCCTGAGATGCATGGCCCCCAGGAGAATAAACCCACAGAATGGAAGATCCAGTGAGTGGAAGGAGAGAGAAAAAAAAGTGTGAAGCGCCAGGGATGCCAATATTTTATGGACAAGTTTGGCAATGAAAACATTTGCTCGTGTTGATGTGTGTATTGCTAATAACATTTAGTACCCATCAGTATTTTTTATCTGTACTGCAAATTCTATAATTATTAGAAATACTTCACACCAATAACCCTGTATGTCTGTGTGTGTATATTTATTCACACATACCCTTTGACCATTTAGGAATGCCTTGCTAAAGATGCTTCTCGAAAATGGAGCAGTGTTTAAAATCCCAAATGTAATATTTGGAGTCCCACCGCTGAGTTATTATCTGTTCTTAGTACTCTCTGAACCATGCAATGCCTAGTTGCCACTTATCCATTCCCTACACAGAATTTATCAGACAGACAGAATGACAGACATCCCTCTGGGAGTAGCCTGTTTGTATCCAGAAATGCTTTAAAACCACTTTCAACTGCAGAGATGTTTTCCACTTTCCCTCTGGAGGTTTGGCCACAGACTCCTCCCCTTCCACTTCCTCTTGTTGGGGCCCTCTTATCACTTTCTTTCCCAGAACCCTTTCAATCCTGCTTCCACAGTTTCCTTCTGTTTTCCTCCAGTTCTTACCCTCGGAACCTGAACACGAGTGGTTTGGGTAGGGCATAGGAAATCAGGCACATTTTATCCAGGGATGTGTGTGTGCACAGGGTGTATAGAAGAGATGGGGGCGCAATGCCAACCTAGGCAGCAGCCTTAGTGTCACATGCTCAGCCACAGATGGGGTGACACAGGCTGTTTTGTTCTCTATCCAACTGCTCCTTTCAGTAACATGTGGAACAAATGTCTCTTTTGGACCATGATGAGGTAGCGTGGATAGGTCTGTAGCTTCATTGCATTTGGACTCTCAGCTGGTTTTATTTCCTATTGAACCTTTAATGGAAACGCATACACAGCAAGTCAAGGCCTGTCCCTTTTCCCTTTTTTCTTTTTTTTTTTTTTATTTCTTCCAGGAGTGCTGATGATAAGAAAAGCGATGTCTAAATCTTCTTAATGGTGTTTATGCAAGCAGTTTTGCTTAGCTGCAGACTGCACAGCCCCCTCCCCGTCCTCACTTCCCTCCCATCGTCCTGCTAATATTGCTGCTTCATTCCTTTCCCTGTTGGCTATTACTATGGACTACAGCAAATCTAAAACTAAATAATCCCCTTAGTGTCAAGTTTTCGGGGCTGAGCAAATAAATCTAACGAAATGCATTATCTAGGCGGAGGAGGCTGTTGTAAGGGGGAAAAGATGAAAGCCATTTTATTTTAAGGCAGAGAATAAACTGTCGGGTCATTTGGGACTCAATTGTAATTTTAAGTATTGTTATTTTATTTTACTTAACTACTGTACAAGCCCTTTTTCCATTGTAATTAAAAACCCTGCAAAGCTTCCTAAGACCAGAATTAAAGAGAGGAAGAGGGAATGAGGGTCTAGTGAGGGAATTTATGCAAATTCCTTCCAGTCCCAATAGTTCTGATATTCTGATCAGACCTGAGGTTTTGGGAATGAACAATGGCTTCTTCTTTGCTTTGCTTTTGCACCATTTTCACATCTATGATGGTAACAGGGGAAAGTGTAAAGGCACTGGCACAGCAGAGAAATGGAAAGTTTCATTTATTTAGAAGAAGAAACCCCAGTCTGTATTGTTTGTTTCCACACGGAGAGAAAGTAGTGTCTGTTTCCTATCTCCCCATGTCCAGGCCGCTTTAGGGTCTAGCAGGGCCATAAGTGAGCCTTTGAGCGAGGCCCTGCATACCAGATTGCCCCTAGTTCCTTCTTATTGGCTCTTATAGCTTAGCTTTTTCTTAGACACCCCAAAGGAGGCCCAGTTCAGTGAAGCTTGGGCTTGGAGCTTCATGATTCTAGAACCAGAGCTGCATCCAAGATGCCTAAAAATGGTCACCAAATGGATGAAGTTACCAAGTCCTTGCAAGTAGGATCTTCTAAGGAATGTAGTCTCAGGCCTGCTATGTTAGCTTTTGACAATTTATAGTTTTTAGCAAGTTTCCAAGTGGTGCTGATATTTTGGGGCCCACACTTTGAGAATCACTGGCTTAATGTGGTTTATTGGCAGATGTGGGGCAGGAGCTTTCTCCTGTGGCCTTTCACTTCTTATAGGGAGGGGAATCTTTCTACAAACTCCCTCACACTTCTCTTAGCGGTTCTTTGTCCAGAGCTGGTTCACATCCCACACACAACTCCCCTCCCCCAAGTTAATCATTAACTTAACCAACCACGATTCATTTCCTGAAGCTGGACAAATGCCAATCCAACCAAAGTTAAATTTCTGTCACAGAATCAGCACATAGGGTCTCTATCTCCAGTACTTAGCCAAGTATATCTTCTCTCGTCAACCTCACAACCTGTGAGGTAAGCAGAAGTAGGAATCTTTGGGATGAGAGCCCTTTCCGGTATCAATTGTGATCTCCTAAGATGTGGCACCATATTCTGCCCCAGTCTTATTGCTCCATGAAGTCAGCTGCCCTTGCTGTACTACAAGGGGGAGGTCAGATCTGAACCATCTGAGCAATTGAGCCTTCCTTTAATATTTTGTCTAATAGGACCTGATTTAATGATGGAGCTCTATAACGAGGCTTTGTTATTCTCTAGAAAGTTTCCAGTGAACACATAGGCACTATGAATTATTTGATATCTCCAAATGTTAAAATTGAAATTAGTCCAGTCTAAGAACCTCAATTTCCAAATTCAGAGAGTAATCTGAAATTATTAATGACAGAATGTCTCATTCTGATATTTTTATCTTTCTTCAACAGGCTCCATGGCTTTCACTAACCTTTTTATTAATATTTTTCATATCCTACCTCAGTTGCATTATGTTGGTTCTAGTATGGTCAGGTAATTTCCTCAAAGCCACACAATGAAGCAGGAGTTATGAAGTTTTAGAATGGCCACCCAAGAAATATTCCACAGGAAATAAACTATGTGTGTCATTGCCCAAAGAACACGAAGATCACTTACTTCCCTAGGAAATAACCACTCCATAAATTAAGAATTAATATTACAGTACTTCCAACCTTTATACTGTGATTCCCAATGTAAATGAACTCCAAATCATTAATCCAAAACAGTATAAAAACCTAGAATGGCTGGCCCTACTAAATTATCCTGGAAGACCTCCCAATCTTATTCTCTTGGCCTTCTTGAACTTGAAGACAAGCAATATCCATTATTTCTAGTAAAATGGACTTGGGAAGATGAATTTTAAAATATCAAAGATTACTCCACGATTTTTCTCAAAGTTAGGCAGCAAGGAAGATAACTACTCATATTTTGAAAAATATAATAAAGCATTATTATAAAACAGGCACAAATTAACCCTGACACCTCTCAAAAATAGAAAGATTATATATCACAGACTCAGATAAAGGTTTAGATATCTGGGAAGATGCTTCAGTTACTAAAAATGTACCTTTTTAAAAAGAGAATCTGATTATACCTTTAACACTCTCTTTGGCTTAAAACAACATGTCACAAATTACTTAGAGATGTAAGCAAGAAACAGGTTGTGTCCTAAGAAAATTTGCTTTTCTTCCACTTGAATTTCCAGATATACAAGTGAAGGCTGGTTGATGTTCACTATCTGTCCTCACAATAAAGTAGCCTGCTCGTCAATCCACAGAGAAGAAATGTGGACTTCAGTTCCTAGGAGCTATTATTCTAATATAGGGAAATTTTCCTCCAAAGGTTTCTCCTGAGAAGTTGTATCTACTGAGGGAAACCTAAAATACCTCAAATCTCTAACCACCCCCCCTCTTTTTTTTTTTCAGTGAAAAGTAAGATCTGATGTTACCTCAGCACAAAGACCCAAATTTAAAATTAGGGTAAAATGGGAACCTGATATTTTTATCTTTCTTCCTGGCTGAGACTTAAACCAGGATGTCCAATATAGAGTGACATGCTTATGGTGCACTTCTAAACATAAGACCTGGAGCTGTAAACTTCTAGAAGAAAACATAGGGGAAAAGTTTTATGAAACTGGGTTTACTAATGACTTCTTACTGAAATCACAGGCAAGGGAAAAAAAAGATAAATGAGATCACATCAAACTTAAAACTTTTGCACGGCAAAGGAAACAGTGAAAAGGCAACCTACAGAAAGGCAGAAAATATCTGCAAATTATATATCTGAAAAAGATTGGAATCCAGAATATATAAATAACTACTACAACTAAACAACCACCAAAGAAGTAATCCAATTTAGAAATGGACAAAGGATTTGAATAAACATTTCTCTGAAGAAGAAATGGCCAACAAGCCTATGCATAAATGTTCAACTTCCCTAATCATCAAGGAAATGCAAATCAAAACTGCAATGGGACAAAACCACCTCCCATGTGTTAGGATGGCCACTGTAAAAGAAACAAAACAGAAAATAACAAATATTGACAATGATGTGAAGGGATTAGAATCCTTGTGTACTATTGGTAGGAATGTAAAAATTAAAAATAGAACTCAGAAATCCAGAAATCCACTTCTGGGTATATATTTAAAGAATTGAAAGCAGGATCTCAAAGAAGTATTTGTATACTCATGTTCATTGCAGCATTATTCACATCAACTAAGATGTGGAAGCAAACTAAATGCCCATCACCAAATGAATGGATAAAGAAAATGTGGTACATATATAAAATAGAACATATGCAGCCTTCAAAAAGAAGAAAATTCTGTTCTATGCTACAACATTCATGAATCTTGAGGATGTTATAATAAGTGAAATAAGTCAACCACAAAAGGACAAATACTGTTTCCACTTACATAAAGTATCTAACATAGCCAAAATCATAGAAACAGAAAGCAGAAAAGTGGTTGCCAAGAACTGAAAGAGGGAATAAGGGGAATTATTGTTTAACTAGATGGGGTCCCTCAGCCTGGCCTCCTCCTTTTCACAATCCAAGACCCCTTAGGGGATGTTGGAGAGCCAGCTTTGGCTCTATCCCCACAGGCACTGAGCCAAATCTGTGCACCAGGCTTCCAGTATGCATATAAAATCTGTGGTTAATCTCTTTCCACCCTCCCTCCTGCCCCCTTCCTTCTGAGATTCATCAGTCTATTTTATGTTTCCATGCCTGTGCGTTGAGTGCCTGCTCCCTGGTGGTCATTGCACATCATAGCTGCTGGCTGGTTGGCCGGTTGCTTAGGCTTTTATATATATACTAGAGGCCCACTGCATGAAGATTTGTGCAGGAATGGGCCTTCCTTCCCCTGGCTGCCAGCATTGCCTTTGCTCTGGCCGAGCTGCCTTTTTGCCTTCCCACACTGCCCAGAGGCCCAGAGCATTGAGACAGTGAAGAATGCCTACATCATCATCATGGTGATGATGCAAGCGTCCTGCCCCATCCCTGGCCACTCAGTGACTGTGTATGCAAATTAGCCCACCATCTTTGTTGGGTTGATTTGCATACTCACTCCTGATTGGCTGGTGGTTGTCATGAAGGTACAGTTCATTTGTATCTTTCTCTTTTATAAGTGTAGATAGACTAGAGGCCTGGAGCAAGAAATTTGTACACAGGTACAGTCCATAGGCCTGTTCTGCAATCAGGGGCATCTTCCCTGGCTGCCCACAGCTGGCCCTGCCTCTTGTCGCCACCCACCCCCAGTTCCCTGTTTGCCATAGGATGAATGGAGCCTGACAGCTGGGAGAAGGGACCAAGAGGCTGGCTATTCCCACCTGCTCACCCTCCTCACCCCCACCAAGGGTGGCCATCAGATGATTGGAACCTGCCAGCCAGAGAAAGGGACTAAGAGGTGGTCAGTGCACCTCATGGTGACTAGTCCACCAGTTATTCTGGTTGTTCTGTCATTAGGGTCAATTTGCATATTATCCTTTTGTTATATAGGATAGAGGCCTAGAGCACGAGTTGAGGCTGACTGGCTGCCCTGATGAGTGTCTTGGATGGGGGTGGGAGGACCTGGTTGGGGGGAGAGGCTGGCCGTGGTAAGTTTGCAGGCCAGCCAAACCCCCAATCGAAGTGGTGGTCCCTGCTGTGGGGTGAGGCCGGCCTGGGCTAGGAACTGGGGTCATTCTACTGTTTCGGTCGCTGGGCTTTTACTATATAGGATGGGTATAAGTTCAGTTTTCCAAGATGAAAAAGTTCTAGAGAGCTGATGCATAAGAGTGCATGTAATCATGATTTCAAGTGTATTGCACATTTAAAATAGTTAAGATGGTGAATTTTATGTTATGTGTTTTTACCACAATTTTTAAAAATTACCAGTGTGGCTCACCTTTGTCCCCCACATCCCTATCAGATAGCACTGCTCCAGGTAGCCCCAGCCTGTCAGTTACAGTCAGCACGTAAGACCAAACCCCTGAGCCAACCCAGGCCTGGGCAATAGTGCCATGTTTTCTCAGATATGGGGCTAAATTGAAGCTTTTCCACTTGACATTTTAAAGAATGTTTTATTAGAACCAGTTGGTTTTAAAGAATTTAAAAAACATAAAACCAAAAGATAATAACTACACAGCAAATAACTTTGTAATTTGGGCATCGAATTATAGAGACAATAAGAGCGCCTTTAAGGATCATTTGGCAGAGACTTCATACGTTATCCACGAAGGAGCTTAGGCCTAGAGAGAGATTTTCCTAAAGTACCACTGGTTCTTCGAACCCAGAACCCCACTCCCATTACTCCCCAATGCTACCATAGCAATGCATCATTGTTCTAACTCATTCAAATTCCTCATGTTACTTATGGACCATGGCCAGGTGGATTTGTAACATACTGTGCTTTTCTCAACTTAGAGCTGGAGGTTCTTCCCATGGTCCTTGTTTAACCATCCTGTAGCCCTTTAATTCTCTGAGTCCTTCCCTGGGACTGGAGAACATAAGCAGTTTATTTTTCCCTCATCTCTTTTCCCTCCTGCCTCCCTGGTCATGGTAAGAGAATGAAGTTCACACAGGTGTGTCCCTCAATGGGCTCAGAGTGTGAACCACCAGGATTGATTTCATGTTTTCCTGCAAGTAAACTATCATAAACAGAAATAGAAATACACTCCTTGCTGAACTTCTACCTCTTGATCAGGATACGTTTCTACCATGGAAATTAACGACCAACTGCAGGGCTTCCAGTGGTTCCCTTGGCAACAAACTTTCTTCAAACACAAACTTCTTTCCAAACAAACCAGACTGTGTTCATTTCTAGTGAAGAAACTTTATAGTTAACATTTTACACGGGTTAGAACAGGTTTGGGACCAGGTTCTTCATGTTTGTTTTTTTTGTTTTTCTTTTTGTTTTGTTTTGTTTTGTTTATACTGGTTTCATTCCGTTTATTTTGTCTAGACCTGGATACCTGAAAATCTGTATTCCTTAGAGGAATAGACATTTCCCTTTGGACTAATTTTCTAAGAGGGTTCCCTTCTGTGTCCAAGAAGGCTCAATAGATTTGGCAGAAGACACTTGTGACATTGTCAGCTGGGGCTTAGAAATGGAGTTAGGAGTAAGGGTCAAAATTTTTTTAAAGGAACAAAGCTTAGGTATTTTTTAAGATGCTGATTTAGTGGGTTATTGAAAATGCTGCCCACATAGCCTTTTAACCCTCAAAGATATCAGATAACTTTTTTCTTGCAGTGAGATGAAGTGGCTGTCATTATCTCCGAAGGTCTGTATCATATTGGAATCTGTCAGTGCAGGTCAGGGAGTCCACGGTGCTCTGGGCCCAGCTCCGGGACTGAATTACATTTCCCCGGCACAATGGCTGCAGAATGGGTGGGTGCTTTGTCATTTAAACTGCATAAAGAGGCAGAAATTGATTTTTATTGTGGATCTTCATATCTAATAAAGCTCCAAGGGGCTCTTTTCTTCTCCGATTGAATAGCCATTGAATGCTTTCAATCTAGTTCTGTGTTTCATGCCTAAACTGAATAGCAGGAAGGCAGAAAATAGATGGGGGAAAAGAGGCCAAGTCACTTTCCAGATTGAAAAGGATATGGCAGAGAAATAAATAAAAAAATAAAATAAAATAAGACTATTTGGAAAAGCATTTAAGTGGAAAGGGGAACTTTCTTGATGCTCTGGGGGAAAATTGCTTTTTGAGGTATGTACGCGTATGTGTGCGCAGGTGTATGTGAGCACACGTGTTGCATACACATTGCACACATGTGCAAATCTACTTGTAGGTGTGTGTGGGCAATTGACATACTTTATGTGCACCTTAAAAACGTATTTATGGACACCTGGCCCAGAGCTACACTGCCGACCACAGATTGTACCTCTCAGAGCCCACATTGCCTGTCGTCAGGGCCCCGGCCCAAAGAAATCTCAGCCAGAGCAGCTCCTGAAGAGAGCTGTTTTGAGAGAGGAGGAATGTAATATGGTTCCAGATGCTTGTCTGACACAGAGGTCTGGTAAGCTCTCAACTGAATACTCTAGAAGAGAAAAATTCTTCTAGATACCTCCACTTGTTAAATCCTGCCTTCTCTCTCTCAATGGGGTTTTCTAGGACCTACAGTTATAAGGACTTTTGAATTTTCACCCCCGCCAATTTTTAAAGGCAGTCTGATTCTTCAGAGCTCTATTAGTATTTGTGCTTTCAACCACAGACTGGGGATGTCCAGCTCAACAAAGGTGCCCTCAACATCTTTCTCCATGTAGATCTACGCTAAAGCTATAATCCTCTCTGGTGTGGATATCCAGACTTTTGATGTTTGTCTGCTCTTCTTCTGGCTGTAGCTCGCATTTTTCATTCAGAAACCCTCCTCCCACTTTTTCAGGCCAGTGATCTCATGGGATCCACTGTCTCCAACCCTAAGAAAACTAGTCAATCATTTTCCCAGGGCCACCTTGATTGGTCCAGAGGGATGCAAGAAACCTAATCTCATCAAATCATAATACATTTGCAAGACCTAGGAGAAAAGAGACTATCTTATCCTGGCCTGGAACCTGAGAGACCGGGAGTTTGGAGCTGCTACCACCAAGTTGAAAGCCTCCTTGACAATAGGACCATCACATAGAGGAGAGAAGACCCGAGCTGAGAGCTGGAGCAAAATCAGGAGTCCCTGAGTTCAACTCTACCTGAAGCTACACCTATCCCTACATTTTCTATTTAAATGTTCCCTTTAGTCCCGACTGATGTTGCTCAGCACCTAGAGCATTGTCTTGTGCACCAAAGGGTCTCAGGTTGGATTCCTGGCTAAAGGCATGTACCCAGGTTGTAGGTTAGACCCACAGCCTTGGTCGGGGGATGCGGGGGGAGGGGGTCCAGGCAGAAGGCAATCAATTGATGTGTCTCTCTCACATAGATTTTTTTCTCTCTCTCTCCCTCCCCTTACCCTTCCCTTTTGCTCTCTCTAAAAAGCAAGGGTAAAAGTATCCTGGGTTTGAGGATTTAAAAGAAAATTTATTAAATATTCCCTTTGCACTCAATTCAATTTGCTTTTGGGGTTTTGTCCCTTTCCATTAAAAAAAAAAAAGACTTATAGAGTAGGTAACTATTACTTGTAGAAAGATTTTTAAAATTAAGTTTAGGAAGTCCTTCTTGCATACATAATCTCATTTAATGTAATTATATAAGTACCTTTATGAGGTAGAATATATTTATAAGCCTCAAAAAATTTATTTTCAGCCCTAACCGATTTGGCTCAGTGGATAGAGCGTTGGCCTGCGGACTGAAAGGTCCCAGGTTTGGTGCCAATCAAGGGCATATATCTTGGTTGCGGGCACATCCCCTGTAGGGAATGTGCAGGAGGCAGCTGATCAATGTTTCTTTCTCAACAAGGTTTCTAACTCTCTATCCTTTTCCCTTCCTTTCTGTAAAAAAATCAATAAAATATATTTTTAAAAAATTTATTTTCAGATAGAAATGCCACATTTAAGAAATGATGAAACAGATCTAGAAAGAGGTTCAGTAACATCCCAAGTTGAAGTACCAAAAAGCAACATTTCTAAAACCAGACTTAGTCCCCCTCAGTCTTGCTCTTGTGAGCTCTATCTCAGATGGGCATGCCCATCCATCTCGGGTCTAAATCAGAACTTCAGGAGTAAACCAATACTCTTTCCTTTGCAGCATTTCCCATATCCAGTGACTCATCAGATCCCTAGGTTTTATCTACACAACAGCCCTGGCATCTTCCCCTGCCCTCCATTTTCACCATCACACTGATGCTCCCCTGTTCCTCAAATTCCATGGTGACCTGCTAGCCCTCCCTTGCTCTACACCTCACCCCACTCTGGTCCATCCTTCTCATGGCTTTTGAGGAAAATTCCTGCAACCGAACTATAGTTAGGTGCCTCTTGCTTTTGAAATCCTTCCCAGGAGGTTTAGGATTCATTTGAAACTTATTCCCTGGCACAATATTTTTCTGACTATTTTGCCCATTTTCACATTATAACACAATCATTGAAACAAAATGTTCAATATAAAACTTCCTCCTATGTGAGATATTTTTCTATTATTTATTATTCTATTCTGCTCCTTTCAACTTCATTCTGTATTTCCCTTTAAAATATTGGTCATGACTCTCTCAATCAGGCATTCTTAACGTAAGGCCAATAGATACTTTCATGGAAGTTGTGAATAAATTTTAGAGGGTTCATAAATTATAACAGGAAAATTTACCTCTTCATTTTCACTGGCTCAAACAAATTCAGTGATTTCTTCTATTATTAATGTAGACAAAAAATTACAATATTATCATCAGTATCTGTGACATTATCATCCATAGAACTCATAGATATGTTTAGATCATTGAATACATCTTGAAATAGTGTTCACTACTTTAAAATTATGCTCTAGTTTTCCCAGAGAATTCTTCCTTCCCCTCTTCACCTATTATGTTTGTCCTTGGCCTTGCCTGCTCCTATTTTCCACCTCTTGTGTATTTCTGGACTGTGACACATCTACATGCATACTCAAACTCACATACAAACACATAATGAATTTCAAACACACATGTAGTTTTGAGCATATCACCATATATACTCATATTTTTAGCTCACACACATTCATTTACACATGGTCACACATCCATTTACAGTAGACATATGTATAAACATACCCATACTTCTGAATACATACAATTTCCTAAACATGCTTCTTTAAAAAACACTCAATTCTCCTCTCTTTGACATGCCCTAGGGACTTGGGGCCTTTCCAAAGTAATTTTCTTTAAAGACCTTGACTAGCACCCCAATCACCATGAATAATGAATGGTCTAGAGAGACATATGACAAGGTCCCAACTGATCAGATCAGTTGAAATACCTTCATGTTTAGTGCTTGGTCCTAATTTATTATAACTTACATGTTTTGGATATCTTTGAGAATAATCTTAATTTTTCTGAAATAAGATGGGATAAAAACATGTACAATTCATTAACTCTTTTGGGACATGGAGTTTTTTGAAAATCTAATGAAAGTAAAACAGTCATTATTCACAGAAGACATGATACTGTACATAGAAAACCCTAAAGACTCCATCAAAAAATTATTAGACTTAATAAATGAACTCTGGAATGTAGCAGGACACAAAATTAATATCAAGAAATCTATGGCATTTTTATACACCAATAGTGAACTTACAGAAAGAGATTAAAAAAACAATACCATTTACCATCACACCAAAAAAATAAGATACCTAGGAATAAACTTAAGGAGGTAAAAGACCTGTATGCAGAAAACTATAGGACACTGAAGAAAGATAAAGGAAGACATAAACAGATGGAAGAACATACTGTGTTCATGCATTGGTAGCATCAACATCATTAAACTGCCCATACTACCCCAAACCATATGTAGATTCAATGCACTCCCCATTAAAAAACCAATGGTATATTTCACAGACCTAGGATGAATTCTCCAAAAATTCATCTGGAATAAAAATCACCCCAAATAGCTTATAGCATGCCTGAGAAAGAAGAACAAAGTAGGAGGGATCTCAATACCAGATATCAAGCTGTATTACAAAATCACTGTTCTCAAAACTGCCTGGTACTGGCACAAGAACAAACATATAGACCAATGGAATAGAATAGAGAACCCAGATATTGACCCAAACCACTATGCTCAATTAATATTTGACAAAGGAGGCATGAATGTACAATGGAGTCAAGACAGTCTCTTCAATAAATGTTGGAAAAATTGGACAGATACATGCAAAAAAATGCTAGACCATCAACTTACACCATACACAAAAATAAACTCAAAATGGATAAATGACTTAAACGCAAGATAGGAAACCATAAAAATATTAGGGGAATCCACAAGCAGCAAAATCTCAGACATATGCTGAAGCAGTATCTTCACTGATAGAGTTCCTAGGGCAATGGAAACTAAAGAGAAAAACAAATGGGACTACATCAATATAAAAAGCTTTTTCAAAGCAAAAGAAACCATCTGCAAAAAAAACAAACAAACAAGAAAGCCCACTGCATGGGAGAACATATTTGCCAATGTTACCACCAAAAAGGGTTTAATCTCCAACATTTACAGGAAACTCATACAACTTAACAAAAGGAAGATAAACAACCCAATCAAGAAATGGGCACCGGAGAGAAACCAAGATGGCGGCCTAGGTGACCACCTAAACTGCTGCCTCACACAACAATTTCAAAACTACAACTAAAAGACAGAATGGACATCATCCAGAACCACAGGAATGCTGGCTGAGTGGAAATTCTACTACTAGAAAGAAAGAAAGGGGCTCATGAAGACTCAGAGGAATTGCAAAAACTGAGGTACAGAGACACATGCATGGAGAAGACGGGTAGCGAGGTGACTGACTAGCTTCCTCAGTGGGAGGGAGATGGAAACTCCCAATTGCATTTAACCCCAGATCTGACTGCACTGAACCTCAGCTCCGGGCAAGACTCATACAGGGGGAATCTGGACTGTCATGAAAAGGGAGGAATGCACGGAAACTTAGGGGAGCTGTGAAAAGGCAGGGGTCTGGAGGCACGCACACCACTGTGTGCAGAGTGGACAAACTTCTGATTGTGCCACTGGCTTTCTCTAGCGGGAAGAAGACAAAACCTACTAACTGCACTGAAATCCACTTCTGACTGCAGTGAATCCCACTTTGGGCAAGACCCTGGGGACCTGGAGCGCATAGGAACTGGAAAGGCAGAGGTCTGGAGGCATGTGCGCACACCCATAGAGGGCTGCAGCTGAGACCCAGGGGCCCTGTAGGGCGGGGCTGACTGGAAGCCAAGGCTGTCTCTGCTCAGCCTTGAGACTCCACCCCATCCAAGCTGCACAGAGAGGCTTTTGCAATTTTGCAAGTCTTGTATCATAAGGCTGGTTCCAGCATAGAAGTTCTCCTGGCATAGTGAAAATGCGGAGACAAAGGAACAGATCACAAACGAAAGAAATGGAGGAAAACAAATGACTGGATATAGAGTTCAAAACCACGGTTATAAGGTTTTTTAAGAATTTCCTAGAAAAGATGGATAAATTTAGTGAGACCCATTAGGACATGAAAAAGGACCAACCAGAAATTAAACATACACTGACTGAAATAAAAAGTATTATACAGAGACCTAACAGCAAACTAGAGGAATGCAAGAATCAAGTCAAAGATTTGAAATACAAAGAAGCAGAAAACACTCCACTGGAAAAGAAAAAAAGGAAAAAAGAATCCAAAAATGTGAAGATAGTGTAAGGAGCCTCTGGGACAACTTCAAGCATACCAACATCAGAATTATAGGGTTGCCAGAAGAAGAGAGAGCAAGATACTGAAAACCTATTTGAAGAAATAATGACTGAAAACTTCCCACACCTGGTGAAAGAAATAGACTTTCAAGTCCAGAAAGTACACAGAACCCCAATCAAAAGGAATCCAAAGAGGACCACAATAAGACACATCATCATTAAAATACCAAGAGCAAAAGACAAAGAGAGAATATTAAAAGCAGCAAGAGAAAAACCATTAATTACCTACAAGGGAGCACTCATATGATTATTAACTGATTTCTCAACAGAAACTATGAAGGCCAGGTGGGAGTGGCAAGAAATATTCAAAGTGTTGAATAGCAAGAATCTATAACCAAGATTACTCTACCCAGCAAAGCTATCATTCAAAATTGAAGGTCAGATAAAGAGCTTCACAGATTAAAAAAAAAGCTAAAGGAGTTCATCAACACCAAACCAGTATTATATGAAATGCTGAAAGGTACTCTTTAAGAAGAGGAAGAAGAAAAAGAAGGTAAAGATAAAAATTATGAACAACAAATACATATCTATCAATACTACACTGCTGAAAAAAGAAGGAATTTTTACCATTTGCAACAGCATGGATGGACCTGGAGAGCATTATGCTAAATGAAATAAGCCAGTCAGAGAAAGATAAATATCACATGATCACACTCATTTGTGGTATATAATGAACAATATAAACTGAAGAATAAAAACAGATCCAGAGACATGGAAACATCAATCAGACTGTCAAACTTCAGAGGGAAGGTGGGGTAAGGGGAGAGATCAACTAAAGGACTTGTATGCATACCTATAAGTCTAACCAATGAACACAGACACCAGGGAAATGAGGGCTTGAGTGTGTGTGGGGGGGGTGGGGGGGCACACATATGTAATATCTTAATCAATAAAGAAAAAAAAGTTATCAGCAAAATCAATTAGTTATCAGCAAAAATGAAAACAAATGTAAGTTTGGAAACCATAAAATGGTTTCTTCTTGTTCATATAAGATTTTGCATACAATTTCAGGGTATTCCAAGCTCCTAAAGCTATACCTGAATTCCAGTAAATTATTTTCCACAATCATATCAAGATTTGTGGAATTAACGTACATGAATTGGACATGTTGTCTTACCCAAAGATCCATGGCATCTAGACAAATCAGAAATGCTGTCTAGAACAGTGAATACTGTTCTAGACAAAGATAGCCTTGGCCAGTTCCTAAGCCCATGATCACTCAGCTGCTGCCCATATCCACATAGCAACAGTCCTTGGTAGATCTCTGCTCCAAATCCAGGACAAGATAACCCTCAAGAAGTGATTATACACTTTATTTTTTTATGAAGGCATTTCTGAAAAGCAAAATTCTAGAGCTGATGATGTAGATGAATAGATGAAAGGAAATGGAGAGGTGAGTTTTCTTGTCACAATTCCTAGCACTATACACCACAAAACGTGAATGGCACTGTATGCTAGTTGAAAAACAATAAACCAGGATAGAATGCAGACTGAGACAAACAAATCTAACTATATGATCAGTGTTAGACATAAGCTCACTAAAGGGTGTAAAATAAAAAGGAGTAGATCTAAGTAGCTTTGAAAAATGGTATCTAAACTGAATGTTAAGGCTAGAGACAAGAATTGTACATAAACACTGTGTTCTAGTTGATAAATTTATTTCTCATAAGTATATAGATTAGCAATCATGAAATTACATGTATGCTAGGATTGAACAAATAAGTAAATATATTGCAGATAATATAAGCCTGTTTTCTCACTGTCATAGACAGGAGTCACAAGCAAGAAAGGATTGCTGGAATAGATTCTGTGGTGCTGGATTAGAGGCAGAGTTATCAGTGTGGATTCTTATTTTAAAAGAGAGAGGAGAGAGATATACATTTGTGTAAATACATAAGTTAGTATTTATATCCTAGCTCTGTCCACTTAGTTGGAAAAAAGAAAAGGGGGGAAAAAGTAAAGAATGGGGTCATATCTAAAGGACCTGGGAGCCAATCAGAAAGCACACCCAGGGACCAATGCTGGAATGACAAACTTTGCTTGTTGCTTTGCTTGAGGAACACAATTACCATAGTATTGAATTATAATCCAAAACATAAAATAGATATCTCTGAGTGAATATTGGTATAAATTTATTGAATAAAGAACACACTTCCCTTACAAGATATAATTTTGGGTAGTGTAGATAGTCCCCTCTCCTAGAAATGGAACTGGACTTTATGGCCCATGTCTAAAGATATGAGTATGGAAAACCTGAAAGACAACAGATACTATTCTCTGAGGAATCAGTGGGCCAGATTTCCCAGACACGAGTGGGAATGAGATTCTTGGGGTACCGATGAAATAAGCATTTTCAGAAGCCCCCATAGGAGAATGAGATGTGGCAAAAGGCTTTATTTGCATAGAGTTACATTTTTCAGGTTGCAAAGTCCTATGTCTCTTAAACCGATCCTAGAAAAGGTGCAGCTGGGGTTCCAGTAGAGCCAAAAGCAAAGCCAGCATCCAGAGCCTCATCCCATGTTGCAGCACAGTTCAGTTCACCATTCAGGTTCATTAAAGTCCATTATGTGGAGCCCATGTGGCTGTGGCTTCCTGGGTGAATGCAGGGAATGTGCCCCCTGCAACAGGAGTCCCCCGAGGGCCAAGAGACCAGAGAGCCTGCTCCTTTGTCTAGGAGTTTAAATATTCAGGTTTCAGCTCCTTACACTGGCCACACTTATTCTGGCTACTTACTCATTCCCAGGTGTTATGACAAATAGACACCTTCCCGTGACACTCAGATCTTACTGGGCATGAGTCCAAATTGCCTTTGTCCAGCCCCTTCCCTCATTGATCAGCGGAGAACAGACTTAGAGAATGTTAAATTAGCAAAGTTATATAAATGGCATTCCTATATTATCTAGTTTTCCCTTTATTCCTTTCCTATTATATAATAACCAGATTATTACAACAGTATCAGTGCTACTTTAACCAAGTGATGATTGTTAACTTATGTGCCCTCAATAAGATGCAATGAGAATAGCACTTCACTTCTGTGGTATACTTTCCCCAAACTCCTAAACCCAGTTTAATTATAAGAAAATATCAGGCAGATCCCATTTGAGGGACATCCTACAAAATATCTAACCAACAAAGGCTTGTATGCATGCCTAACCAATGGACACAGACAGTAAGGGGGTGAGGGCATGTGCTGGGGAGTGGGAGGAAGCAGCCAGGGAGAGGTCAATGGGGGAAAAGAAGACTCATATAATACTTTAAACAATAAAGACTTTAAATTTAAAAAATTATCTAACCAGTATTCTTCAAAAATACCTAGATCGTGATAAACAAATACCAGTAAATACTGAAAACACTGATCAGAGGAAACTAAAGAGACATGATAACTAAATGCCATGTCATATTCTGTGTTGGATGCTGATGCAGACAAAAAGACACTAGTGGAAAAATGGATGAAATCTGGATAAAGCCTGCGTTTACTCAATAGCATTACACCAATGTTAATTTCTTAATTTTGACAAATGCACTGTGGTTATATTATATGTTAGGGGAAGGTGGGTAAACTCTATTAGATGTAGGAACTCTGTACTCTACATCTAAACTATATTAGATGTAGGAACTCTGTACTCTCTCTGTAATGTCTACAAATCTAAAACCATTTCAAAATAAAAATTAAATAAAAGTATCTAAAATTGTTATTGTTTTAGATACAAACACATATTGTTTTGATTGTCAAAGCATGTAAAAAATGTTACCTAGTCAAAAAATTTAAGTTAAAAAATAAAATAAGCACCACATTCACTACCGTATATTCCTGAAAGTGGAAGCATCATACATTTGCTGCCTTTCTTATTGTGCATTTTTAATGCACTGTTTTTGTTTCCATAACGATTTAGACTTAAATTTGAAAGAATGTCAGTTTGAATGTTAAGTTTCTCTACTTCTCTTTTCTGGTCTTCAGAGTAGACCTCCAACTGGGGCTAGATTCAGAAATAATAGAAATGAATCCTCTCTAATTGAAATTCATTTGCAACGCCTGAATTAGGTCCCCTCCCCTGGGTATCACTGAGCCCTAAGACTTCCAGGCTTCTGTCTGGGCAGAGCAGAGAATAGAAACAGCAAATAAATGTCCCAAGCGAACTTGCCACACAGAAACTTTCAGCAAAGAGGCCAGTTTTCATTGCGAAAGGTTAGTCACAGAACTAATTTGGATATCTACATCCTTCCAGATTTGTTCCGTGCCCATTTTTCGCTGAAACATACAAATCACTGATGGCAGATAGAGCTGCTCTGCCATAATAGGTAATTCTAGGTATACAATCAGGTGTTTTGTGGCTGTCATTTAAGCAGCCCCTGACAAACGTCACTGCCAATGGGGCCTGACATAGAAAAATGAGGTGCCTTCTGCCCTTGTCTTGTGCCAAGGCATCAGGTGAAACACATCACCGGTGACAGGGCAGCATTAAGCAAATTAATGTTCAGGGGTTTTTATAATAATATATTTTTTAAAGCAAGGAATTTATTTTTCAGGCATGATTAGGGAGAAAAATTGTGGCAATCAATGTGGAGATGGCTCTCAGCCATTGTAACAGGTTCTACGGGCCTGGCTCACTCCTGCAGCATATCTTTCATTTTCTGGAATTTGGGGAATAGATCTTGGTCTGAGTGCCATGCTTCCCTTGGAAATTCTGAGATGTGTTGTAGGGGGAAGACACAATCCCTCAGGACGAATCTCTTAAGCCAGACCTCGCCTGTGTGACAGCCCAGTGGAGGTCCAGGAGCAGCTCTGAGGGGCAGAGAGGTGCAAACCATCCACATGTGCCTGAGTGGTCTCCCTTCCTGCCTTCACCTTTGCCTACTGCAGTCTCTCCTCCTCAGAACAGTCAAATTATATCTTTAAAATGTAAATCAGATTGCATCAACTCTTTCTTTAAAAATCCTCCAATGGCTTTCCATCACACTTGAATTAAAATTCAAAATTCTGATCACAAGATTCTTGTGATCCGACTCTACCCTCTCCTTGTCTACAACCTCCTTCTCCCGCCTTTACTAAGCTCCAGCCAAGTGGTCTCCCTGGCTATTCAAATATGTGAAGCCCATTTTCATCTCAGGGCTTCGGCACTTGCTGCTTCCTTCTTTCTAAAATGTTCTTTCCCTAGAAGTTCTTGTGGCTTATTCCTTCATTGCAATTATAGACTCAAAAGTCATATTCTCAGAGAGGTCTTTCCTACCACCTTATCTGAAAAAAACTTCCTCTACCCACTGTCTCCCTTGTGTTCACTGTGTACTCTACCACTGCTTTAATTTTTCATGGCACTTAATTCTGTTTAAAATTATTCACATATTTATTTACTGCCTGCCCCACCAGAATAGAGACTTTCCATAGCATTATATTGCCTAGAATAGTGGCATGGCCATCATCAAGACTATTCATAAATACTCTAGTTCAAGTTATTTACTTTAGCCAATGAGGTATAAGAAGACATAAGATGTATAATTTCCAAATAGAACCATGAAGAGCCAGTGCATAAACACATTCCTTTCCCCCTGCTGCAGAGGTCAAAGAAGCACATGTCAAGATGCAATCTGAGCAAAAGCCCCCTGACCACTCACATTGGACATAGACTAGGAAATTAAAAACCCTGAGCCTTGGGGAGTGGTCTGTTAGTTACTTCAGTATGTTCTAACCTATCCTGTCTAGCATAGTAGTCAGAAATGAGTAAATGAGTGAATGAACACAATAAACAGTCAGATGACCTACTAAATCTAGCAATACTCCTTTCTGGTATCAGCAACCACAGTCCAACTCAGATTTTTCCATTCCAATAGGATATTAAGACCAGAGCCAAGGCCAGGACAATGAGCCCAGGAAAGAAGAGGCAGGGCAAACTACAGGTCTGACTGGCTGTATTACAGGTGCAGCCTAACTCCTCTGTAGCCATGTACCATGCTCCCTCTCTCTCTGGGTTATTTGCTTAGAAACTAGATCTCTGAATAGAGCTTTAGTAGAGGGCTGCCTCTACTACAGGAGCAATGTGAAGAAGGAATCCCAGTACCTTCCTAGTTCCTCCCACTAATCAGTTTCCTTTGATAATTTTAAAAGCACAGCCTTTGGCATCTGGTGGGCTTGGGCTCAGGTCTCTACTGCTCCTTAGCTATGTGGTCTCTATCAGTTTACTTAACCTGTCTGAAGTTCGGTTTTCTTATCTGCAAAATGCGGACTCTAATAACCATTTTCTCATTAGGCAGTGAGAAGTAAATAACAAAATGCACTTACAACACTTAATGAGGTATTGGACACAGAGTATGTTGCTTAATAAATGCTGCTAATGTGAGTATTTTCCGGAACTCTAGCAATGTCTCAGGTAAGAGCTACAGGACAAGTCCCAGAAAGAAGAAGCCACTGTCTCAGAATGGATCCAACATGGTAGAAATGAATGAAAAAAAATTCTTCTAAAACAACCAAAATGGCCCAGGGTCTAAAATAATTTGAATTCAAATGAAAGCACAGAAGGACACAGACAGAAGCCCAGGCACTCCACACAATGCAGCACGCCATTAAGGAACATTCATATTGGTCATGTTTGTTGCTTTCAGTGTTATCATATTTTTGCACAGACCTTTTAATCTCAGAAATTAAATGACTACTCTAGAAGGTCACAGAACTTCTTACCCTCCCTCCTCCTGGTTGTATTTCCTTTTGAGACATTTAAAAAGTTTTCTACCAAAAAAAAAATGCTGTGAAAAGGCAAGGTTGAATTATGTGGTACATTGAAATTAAAATGAAATTTTAAATTATCATGCAGTTTGGGATGATGTAGAATGAGTGATAATAAATAAAGGTTAAAAGGATGATGGTAGATTCTTTTTCATGGTGTTTATCTTTTCCCCTTTCTGTTGTTTATAAAAACCTTCTTAGAAGATTAAAAATAATATTTCTTTCCCTATTGATTTTTTTCTTTTCCCATTTGGCAAACATTAATTTATTTCCTGTGTTTCTAATGGAGCTATTAAGATTGCTTTATTTATTTATTTATTTATTTATTTATTTATTTCATCCCCTGGACATTGGCATTACTGATAACAGTCCACTCCTGAGGACTAGAGCCAGATAGAGTATTCCTGGGGACAGGAATGCAGGATCCTGTTTCCACTCACCACCCAGCATTGTCTGCATGGAAAGGCCTCTGGCCACACCACTCAGATTCTGGGGACTTCCATCCCACCCACTGCCCTCCAATGGCTGTTCTGGAACTGGTCCACAGTCATGCTCACATGGTTCCTTCTTCTTGGAATTTCTTTTCCCTTTTCTCCTGCCTTCCTTTAGGCCCCAGCTCAGATTCTGTCTGTTGGGATGAAGAGTGTCCTGATTTCTTCTTTATATGAAACAAAAACCTCCAAGCCCAAATGGCATGGCTCAGTGGTTGATCATCAATCTATGAACCAGGAGGTCATGGTTTAATTCTCAGTTAAGGGACATGCCCAGATTGTGGGCTCAATTCCCAGTGTGGGACACGTAGGAGGCAGCTGATCAATTATTCTCTCTCGTCATTGATGTTTCTATCTCTCTCTCTTTCTCTCTCTTTTCCTTCATATATATATAATAAAAACCTAATATGCAAATTGATCAAATAGTAGAATAACTGGTCTCTATGATGCTCACTGACCACTAGGGGGCAGACGCTCAACGCAGGAGCTTCCCCCAGGCTGCAGCCCCAGGCCAGCCAAGGTGTGTGCCAGTTGGGGCTCCCCAAACGCCCTGCTGGTCACTCTGCAGAGGGAGGCAACCAATGGTGGCGGCGGGGAGTGGGGCCAGCGAGCGGGTGGTGCCAGCCGTGGCTCCCCCGATCACCCCACTAATCACCTCACGGATCGGTCCTGATCACCAGCCAGGCCTAGAGACCCTAACCGTGCACAAATTCTGTACACCAGGCCTCTATTATATATATAACCTCCCAGAAAAATAAGTTTCTAATGTATTTAACACACCTTTGATACGCTAGGCTGTGAACCACGTGCTGGAGATCCAACAATAAGTAAGACATAGTTCCTCAAGAATATCCAGTCCAGTTGGGGAGACACAATTTGTGGTGCTACAGTGTGATGCTCCTCTGTGGGAGTATGGAGTAGGGATACACCTTACCAGTGTGCTTAACTCAGACTGGGATCAGGGAAGACTTCCAGGAAGAGGTGACATCTGAGTTGAGTCTTAAATGAAACAAAGGAATGAAAAAAGAGGTTGGGATTGCTCAAAGAAACACATAAGTTGGCTAGACCAGGACTGAGGTTCCCAGATGTGCTTGCTGCGCCCACATCTAACTGTATATAGCCTGGCTGTGTGTCCAAGAAAATGAATAAAAAAAGCTATGTTTCTGTCAAAATTAGCCAGACTCTGTCAAAACATGTGAATTTCAGTCTTAGACTCCATGGGGACTAAGTTAAAAAACACACAAAACACCACTATTCTCTGTATACTACCAATGGCTTTGAGAGATTGCTAGAGGATGACATGATCCATTTTTGTGGGGTTTTTTTTTTTCCTGACAGAAAAAAGCAATAGGTTCACACAACAAATATATCATGGCGCTGACTGTCCAATTCCAAAGCCACTGACTATATCATATCAATGAGAAGATAAAATCCCTACTCTCAAGGAGCCTACATGTAAAAGGTAATGGAGAACAATTAGATGCTTATTGAATCAGAGTTTACTATTTATTTCTAACTTGAAAAAGATAGTTACTTTCACTTTTTCACCAATTTAAGAACTTTGTACTCTCTGTAGTTCCTACCCAAGTCCCTAGTGGCAGTTATTGGTGCTTCTCACCAAATATTTATTGTTCTCTCTACTTCCGGGCACATAATAGAATTGCATATCACTAACCCCTGGAAGTTTGTTGTAGCCACACAACTTCCCTTGGGTAATGAAATGTGGATGGAAGTGACAAGTCATACTTTTAGGGAAAAATTTTAAGAACCAGATCACAATTTGCCAGAGCCCTGGCAAATTTTCTTCTGTGATGGCTACCAACAGTATTCCAGATGGTGGATACTCCACCAGCCTGGTCCTGAAGTGAGGAAATGTGGTACAGAGCCCGCAGCAAACTTGCAGAGTAAAGACTGAATTCAAATCAGTTAACAAAACCAAGATTTGCAAGCAAGTGGCTTTGGGTAAAAGCAGGACTGTAAGCAGATCAATTGAGGTAGCTCATCAACAGGGTGAAAGGCACTGAGGGGACTCTGTGGGGACCAGAGTCACAAAAACTCACTGAGCAGGAGCAGCTCAACCAGAGACTTCCCTTCTCAGTCTAGAGCAGGTACATTGAGGCTGGAATCCCAGTAATCAATGAGGAGGAAATAATAATAAATGGTGACCAGGTTCTGCTAAAGATAAAGAAAAGGCCCTATTAGTCGCCTTTAACTTCAGCATGTTGCTACCTCTTATTGGAGGAAGGGAGAAATTTCATGTAGTAGTTTTGGACCTAGGAGTCGGCTTTCCCTGGGTTAGAATCTTGTTCAGTTGGTGAACTTGAGCAAGTTTCTCTACCTCTTGGATCCTTAGTTTCCTTTTCTGTAAAATGAGCATATTTATACCTCCTCATAGGATTAAATGGGATAAAATGAAGTCTTCTTGCTGGCCAGAGAAGAGACTCAGTACCTTAGATGGATCTGTTTGCAAGAGGTTAGCCTCTACATTTGGTTGGCAGAGAAAGGAGGAGGAAAGGATTATTCAGTGCAGAGAATCCTACTGGGAGAAGACCAGGGAGAGAATGGCCTAGATGGGTGGGTTGAAATGTCTGTTCCCTTGATAGTCTGAGAAAAGGGAACTAAAGGGGCTGTTCATAGGAAATCTGTGCAAAACTGGAAAGCCCCCACAGTTCTGCTTCTGGTTTTGAGTGACCCAGTTTAGCCTAGAGTGGAGGTGGGGGTCTTTTCTCTTCCTGGTGCTTCCCTCCAATGTTGCTCACTCTGCCATATTCATAGAACAGTAAACTTGAGAAATTCAGATCACAGAGACAACATATAAATCTCTAGGACTGTGACTGTAATTTTGAGTATGTACATACATATACATATGCACACATAATTGTTCTTTTTTATGAAATGTATTGGGATGACATTGGTTAATGGATCATATGGATGTCCATATTACAAGATCTGTATATGGCACTATGCGCCCACCACCCAAAGTCACATCATCTTCCATCACCATATTTGAGGTCCTCTTTACCCCACCCCCTTCCCTCTGACAACCACCACACTGCTGTTTATATTTGAACACTTCAATTTTATATCTCACATATGAGAGAAATTTTTTCTTACATCATATTTCCACCTTGATGCAAAGGAGCCTAGAGATAGGAAGCAGTTAAGAACAACCCAATTAAAAAAAAAAGGGCAATGGACCTAAATAGATACCTTTCAAGAGAGGACATAAGGAAGGTTTTGGGTGATCTAGTTTAGCCTAGAGTAGAGCTGGGAGTCTCTTCTCTTCCTGGTGTCCCCACCCCCACAATGCTGCTCACTCTGCCATATTCATAGAACAGTAAACTTGAGAAATTCAGATCACAGAGACAACATATAAATCATGGCATATGAAAATATGCTCGAAGTCACTAATCATCTGGGAGATGTAAATTGAAAAAACAATTTGGTACCATCTCACACCTGTCAGAATGGCTATCATCAACAAATCAACAAATGACAAGTGCTGGCGAGGATGCGGAGAAAAAGGAGCCCTTGTGCACTGCTGGTGGGAATGCAGACTGGTGCAGCCACTGTGGAGAACAGTATGGAGTTTCCTCAAAAAACTAAAAATGGAACTCCCAGTTGATCCAGTGATCCTACTTTTAGGAATATATCCCAAAAACTAGAAACACCAATCAAAAAGGATATATGCACCCCTATGTTCATACCAGCACAATTTACCATAGCTAAGATTTGGAAACAGCCTAAGTGCTCATCAGCAGAAGAATGGATTAAAAACTATGGTACATCTACACAATGAAATTCTACGCTGCTGTAAAAAAGAAGGAATTCTTACCATTTGCAACAGCATGGATGTACCTGGAGAGCATTATGCTAAGTGAAATAAGTCAGTCAGAGAAAGCTAAATATCACATGATCTTCCTCAGCTGTGGAATATAATGAACAACATAAACTGATGAACAAAGACAGAGAAACATCAATCGGACCATCAAACCTCAAAGGGAAGGCAGGGAGAGGTGGGGGTGAGGGAGAGAGATCAACCAAAGGACTTGTATGCATGCATATAAGCCTAACCAATGGACACAGACAGCAGGTGGGTGAAGGCATGAGTGTGTGTGGGGGGGTGAGGGCCTTGCGTGGGAAGGGAGGGGGGCAATAGGAGGATAAGGACACATATGTAATACCTTGATTAATAAAGAAAAAAAGATTTAGAAAATTGAAAGGACAGTGCTATATTGAGATTTTTGAGGGGGCGAAAAGAAATGAAACACAGAGTAATTGTAAGTCCCTATTTGACTCATCATAACAATTCTGGTCTGGAAGCTGGGGGGGAGCCAGGATGCCCTTGACCATCTTAGCTTTCCTCATTGCTCACCTTGCCTGTGGCTCATGGCTTTATCCACCAGGGGGCATGGAGTGCCGCTGGTGCTGCTCCCATTGTTGGTAGAATTCAGATTCTTCTGAACCATCTCCACATCAGAGTACTGAGATAAATAATGCTCCATCAACACCAATTAATGTCCTCCCGGAACTTGTGAAAGTAATATTAGTTGGAAATAGGGTCTTTGCAGGTGTGATCAAGTTAAAATGAAATCGTTCTGGATTTGGGTGGATCCTAATCCAATAACTGGTATCCTTTTAAGAAGAGGGGGTTTATTCACAGACACATACAGAGAATAGGTGGTCATGTGAAGATGGAGGCAGAGTTATGCTGCCATAAACCAAGGAGCACCCAGGACTGTTGGTCACCACCAGAAGATAGAAGAAGAATGAAAGGATTCTTCCTGAGCTTTCACAAGGAGCATGGCCCTGCTGGCACCTGGATTTCAGACTTCCAGCCTCCAGAACTGTAGGGGAATACATGTCTGTTGCTTAAGCCTCCCAGTTTGTGGTGATTTGTTAATAAACTACTACAAATAGGAAACTTCCCAGAACTATTGTCCCAATACCACCCTACCCATTCTGACCTAGTGCAGCTAAAAAAATAATTTTTAAATTCTCACCCACGGATACTTTTCCTTTTTTTTTTTTTTTTTTTGAGAGAGAGTGGAAGGAAGGAGAGAGAGAGACACATTGATTGGTTGCCTTCCATTCACATCCCGACCGGGACCAGGGATTGAGCCTGCATCCGAGGTATGTGCCCTTGACTGAGAATTGAACTCACAACCTTTCAGTCCAGGAGCCATGCCCTAACCACTTCCCTAACCACTGAGCAACACTGGTCAGGACCACAAAAAACACTTTTTTCCCCCTAAATATGGGGAAGAATAAGTGCATCATTCATTTTTATTTAGGGCCTTTGTATAAAATATTATTCTCCAACCCTCAAAAAGAGACATTAAATGAATAAGTGGGGAGATAACTACATTTCTATAATTCATTTGGCTCTAAATAGAGTTTTCAAACCAGGCACACAGACCCGTTTGAGCAGACATAAACACACAGCCCATTTCAAAATCCTTTTCTTCTTCAAAATCTGAGGGTCAAAGTAATAGAACCATGCTTCTTAGTGTTACACCTTGAAATGTCAGTGCTCAGAATAAACATCCAAGTCTTCTTGCCATTTCTTTCTTAGTAACTTATCTTTGGCTCTAATGTTCCAAAGAAAAAGGGATCTTTCCTTGAGGACTACTCTTAAATGGAGTTTTCTGGACCTTTCCAATTTGCATGATGAAATTTCTTTCATGTAACAAATTTGTTGTTTCCTTGTGTCCCTGATGCTAGTATCACAGAAGTGACCTTTCCCCTTTCTTCTAGTGTACCTTGTGTTTATGGATTTCTTCTGTGTGTGGTTTTCATCTCTCTTCATCCCTTGAGTTTCTGGGCTTCTAGGTATGATTTTGCTCTTAACCTCCTATGACCCTCCTTTACTCTTTACTCCACATTTTTGCGGTCCTTCAGTTTTGCAATTTGCTTCATTTTTAGAAATCATTGTTTAGTTCTTTTAAACTTATCAACTCATTCAAGCCCCTTCAGGAGTTGGTGCTGCCTCTCTGGTAGCTTCTTCAGCGGGTGTTGCAATCTCACTAAATTGAATGGGGGTCACTGCACTTACTTAGACTTGTTCATTGTTTCCTAAGCCTACACTGGGAGGTTATTGATCTTCATTTTATCAGATCATGCTATTGCTTTTCTGTTATAGTAAGCAGGAGGATGAATTTGGCCCTGTTTTTAATCCACCATCTTCTAAGAGGTCCCCTATTATCTTCACACCTTTTGTGAACTCTCTGTCAGAACCCTTACGCTGGACACCTCTTCATTTCCTTAAGATTCTTTTCACATGCCAGATGTCTCACTTTCAAGTTTAGTTTTGCATAAAATTTGGATCAATTCTTTGTTCTAAATGTATAATTCAGTGTTGTACCAACAAAAATAACATACTTCTTACAATAGCTAGCATAATATTGACTTGTCTACTTACATGTAATGTCTTAAAACTTTTCTTAAGGTATCACCTTTATTTAAGAAAACTTGGGAAGTAATCTTGTGTACACTTTTCTACTAGAAACATTATAAACACTTCTACATGCTATTACAGATTTGTGCATAAACACACTTCAAAAGTCTATTAAAGATAGCTTTCACCCACACTTAGACATTTAATTTGTAGAGTTGGCATGCATTGTTTTGGCCTCCCAAACATTCTTTCCTGCCTCTTCAGGTAATTGCACCCCTCGTCCACCTTCCCTTTGGAGAAATGTTTTTCCCTTCCCTCACATATAGTTCTGGGGATGTTAATCTCACTACTTTGCCTCCAGTGTCTCTCTGCCTCTAGTCCCAGGGACAAGTGGGTACATACCCCAGTCCTGGTTAGTCCTATATCCTGTATTAGTTCAGTCTTAGTCCTAATAGCAATCTTGCGACTCCATTCCCTCCCAAGTTATATTACTTAGAATGCATTTGCTAATGACATAAAACCTAACTAACCATGGCTTAAACCTCAGGGACATATCATTTCACTTTCTTAGTAAGCATAGCAGTAGAGACTGTTATGGGTTGAGTGATGTCCCCACAAGATATGTTCATGTCCTAATTCCAGTACCTGTGAATGTGACCTTATTTGAAAGCAGTGCCTTGGCAAATGTAAGCAAGTTATGATGAGGCCATTAAGGTGAGCTCTAACCCAATCTGACTGCTGTCCTCATTAGAAGAGGAAAATCCTGTGAAGACAGAGACAGGAAGAATGCTATGTAATAATAGGGGCAGAGACTGGCATGATGCAGCTGCAAGCCAAGGATCAATAGCTACCACCAGAAATAGCAGAGGCAAGGAAGAAATCTGCCCTTCAGATTTCAGAGGGAGCCTGGCCCTGCAGAAACCTTGATTTTTGGCTTTCTGGCCTCCAAAAGTGTGAGAGAATAAATTTCTGTTGTTTTTAAGCCACCACTTTATGGTAATTTGTTATGGCAACTCTAGGAAATTAACACAGCAATACATTAAGATCCCAGGCACTACACCAGAAACAAAAAGAAAACCTATCTTCATAAGTACATCGAGATGAAATGGTCCATAATGTCAGAGGACATGATGTAAGCTAGTTAGTACTCAGTCATTCAATAAACTTTTATTACTATATGCTTATTATGTACCAGGAACTACAAAGTGGCAAAGGGCAATATGACCAAACAATGTAGTGCACAAGATTTGCTATGATCACTATTATAATTATTGTGGCTTTTAGTAAGTGTCCCCATTTACTGAATACTTATTATATCCCCAGCCCTGTGCATGGTGCTTTTAAGACATTATCTCATTTGGTCATCTCAACAATCCTTGAAATATTACTGTTGGCTTCATTTTCTCCATTTCTAACAAAAAGAAAATATAAGCTCTCAACCAGTGATGCATTTTATGGACTAATAAAATGAGAGAGATTAATGTGAGAGAACCTAGTGACAGCCATCTGCACCTCCGTCTTCAGAAAAAGCACAAATACTTCTCCCTGTTGTAAATGCATCAAAGACTCACACCAAGATCACCTAGCTGTTGTGAGCCCAGGACTTTTGACTTCTGCATGACTCCATACCATGGTATCTTCATCTGTGTCAACAGTCAAACCTTCTCATAATAGCTTCCCTTTGTAAGTCAGTCCAAGAACAACCTTCCATTATCTGTTTGTCAATTGGAATTTCTGAGAGATCCACTGAGATTTCTAGTAAGAGCCTAAAAGTTTCCAGTCCTCAGAGACTGTGTAACCCAATGCAAGTTGTGGTCAACATTGTTTTGTATATGAAAGCACCAATTAGAAATACTCTTTGAGATGGAAACTTAGTCAAGGATGTTTATGCTTAAGAGCTGAAGAATGCTTACTGAACTATGGACAAGCACACTATTATAGATGTTGATTGGAGCCTCTCCAAAACGGGTCCCCTGTTTTAACAAGTAAATAAATTAAACACTAGACAATAGACACTCTGTAAAGTACTGCTCCCAAAAAACTCATGTAAACATCACTTTTCATGCTTATTTGACCTTGTATCTATCCCTTTCCTGCTTCTATTAGTGTCCTATAGAACACTGTATATAGGATGTCAGAAAGAAAATCCCGAGTTAAAGTACATTATAAAGTTATTCAGGAAGTGCTCATGTGAAAGTAAAGAGCAGGATAAAGGTGTTTAGCATTTTAAGAAGTTTCTAGCCACACTTTGCAAAGTTTGGGTGAAGGTTCTTTGGCAGAAGACTGGGTCCTCAATGATGCCAAACAGGTATGACCATATTCTTTTTGTTACAGAATTGTAAATAAAAAACATCTTGCATTGAGACATTTTTCTATATTCTGGTCTGGAATTTTAGCAACTCTAAGACTTTTGAAAGGATAGCATTTGTCTCTCAGAAAAGGAACTCCTAAACCAAGCACAGCAGCAGCAGCTGGTGCAGGTGACTCACAGCCATGGGTTTCAAGTGATGAGGCATAAAACAGAGGTTTGAGATAAGCAGCATCTCTTCCCCTTTAAAAGTGAAGATATAAGTCTTAATATATTTTAGTGAAAACCACTCAACGAGACCCTTGGGCAAGCACAGTACTAGGCACCAGAAACAGAGGAAGACAAAAACGTAGCCCTGCTGACTTCCCATTTCCGGGGTTTGACCTTCTGCTTTCAGAGGGGATCAGGACGAATTTGGAACCCAGCATCTATTTGACAGGCCCATTTCTCAAGCCCTAGAACCAGTTGGCCCAGGTTTTTTATCAATCAGAAGTCTGGTCATTCCTCAGAGAAATCCCTCCTATTTCAAATGAAGTGGTAGGCAGGGAGGAGATCCCACATGCATCCCAGAAGGTTGGCATACTCCATCACTGAAAGAAAGTCTGTGCCATTGCCACCAGCAGCTCGATCATATGTACACGTGTGGTCATGACTATCTCAGGGCATGCTCTGCATACCCGGAACAAGGCCCCTCAGGTTCAGCTGAACTTTCAGGGCCATCAGAATTGTGTCCTCACCTATAAGGTGTTCCCCAAAGAGCAGAGCCTGATCAGTGGGGGTCTGTCCTGAACCCTGACTCTTTGGGATCTGGCACCCACACCCCCTATCAGGACATAGCTTATCTCCACAAGCCCCAGATGCCACTCTCTGGATATCTCCTCCAAAGCCTAGATCTGCTTCGCTTGTTTCAAAGGATTCATTGAGATTTGGGGTTTGAAGAACTAAATCTTGATCAGGAAGCATGAAGTTCCTGAATATGGGTCCCGTGTGTGGATGTCATGGGCAATACGTTTAGCTCCAGAGGTAAAGACAACTGCCAGTATTCCTGAGACCTAAAGAGCTACCAGAAGCTGCAGCAACACAGTTGACACCATGAGATCCTCAGCATTACCCACAACCCCAGTGAGGAATGGATGTTAGTGGGCCTACGAATGAGTGATATCATAACCCTGCACATGCACAGGAAGGAGAAGTTTAAGGACATCATACATAGATACGTCCACCACCACCTCAAGTTTGCCTCCTTTGGGAGCTATTTTGTGACCACACTGGATGAGTCAATCCACGCTTAGCTGCACCTTTTCTACAAAGATTGCTTCAAGAAGAGAAGTCTACAGAAATTGATGTGTCCTCCAAGAACCAGAATCAGCCATGGGCTCCAAGAACCGGGCTACTGTGCTCTTGTATTGCAGGTTGCATGCCATGGTCCGCCTGGTGAAGACCCAAAGAAGGCCAGCATGCTGAGAGGGTGACTTTGGGTGCTGGATAACTTCCAACACCTCCTACACCTACACCTTCTCTGCCATGGCAGGTTATCTGTCTGTTCCCCTCCTTCTCCTTCGACCCAAAATACACCCCTAGCTTGTATTCCCAGGTTCTTATTATATAGCTTAGGGTTTTGTGTTTTTCTTTTCCACCACTGCTTGCTGGGGAAACTTGCCCTTACAACTAATAAAATAGAAAACCAAAAACCATAAAACAAAACAAGGCACAGAGGCCTAAAAGGTGATGGCAAGCCCAGAGAGCAATTAGCTCTGGGTCTGAGGCAGGGAGTGGGAGGTGTGCAGGGTGGGGACACAGAGTGAGAACGAGGCTGAAGGGGTAGGTTGAGTTGGCAGGGCGACTTTTGTTAATATGTCATCTGCCCGTCCCAGGCTTCAAGTGTTTGGTTAAAAACAGTTTCTGGAGGCAGAGTATCAGACTTGAGCACTTACTTGTGTGATCTTGGGCAAGTTTTAACTTCTCCTTGCTTTACTTTCTTCAACTATAAAATGTACAGACCTTAAAGGGTTGTTGGGAGGATTAAATATAATGATATATGTGCTTGACATAAAATACATAAATCAGTGTCTGTGCTTATTGTGCTGTTGTTATTCATACTACTGTCATTACCTTTGTCATCTGGAAGGCAATGCTAAGATGATATGCATGAAAGTGCTTGATAGACAGTAAAGCAGAATATAATAGTTATTCTTCCCATGTCAAATAACCTGCTCATTACCTATACACCGGCGTCTCTTCACCTGGGCTGCTGGCTGGGTCACCACAAATGTCTGCCCAGGTGGCGTGGTGGCAGCTTCAGGGACACCATCCATTTGGATCAGGATTGATAAAAACATTCTAAGTGTTGATTGGTGTGTTGAACACAGTTATACACATACATCAAAGCCAATAAAACTGTTCACTTACTGCCGGTCTTTCTGTATTTTATGTTTTAAATGTAGCTATTGTAAACGGCACGTAGAGTTTTCAAACTTAGTCTATTTTTAACACAAGCATTAGGCCGTTTTTATTTAAATATAATTACTTTTTGGGGGGGGAGGGGAGGAAGATCTATGCATAGTAAACAAATAATAATTTTTAAATCACAGCTTAGAGTTAAAGCACTTCCTGGCAGGTCCTAGCATACATGTTACTTCAGGATGGGAAGACATCAAGTGACCTTTTCTCTCCGTTCTGCCAGTTCTCTGTTTCTTCAGGTAAAGAAACCAGGCAGGAAAATCCACTCTTGGCCCCCAGATCAGATGTTTAGCTCAGCCTGTTCCCGAGAACCTTGCTCTTCTCACAGCTGGAGGTGCTTAGCTTGACTGACTTGCCTACAGTGGTCGGCAAACGCATTCGTCAACAAATATCAACGGTACAACCATTGAAATTTCTTTTGAGAGCCAGATTTTTTAAACTTAAACTTCTTCTAATGCCACAAACTTCAAAACAGACTCGCCCAGGCCGTGGTATTTTGTGGAAGAGCCACACTCACGGGGCCGAAGAGCCGCATGTGGCTCGCGAGCCGCAGTTTGCCGACCACGGCCTTAGGACAAGTTTTAAGTTCCCAAACTGCCCCAGGTTTCAGAATACTTCCTTGAAAAGCCAGTTCCTCTTATACAAAAACAACACCTTAGAAAATCCAAGCGATTTATTTTTAACAGATTGTTAAAGCGCTCTCTATCACGGATACCTGCCGCAGGGCGCGATGTAAGACGGGGCCATCACTATCAATCAAGGTAACGGGCTTGCAGTGAGCGGAGCGCTGGACAAAGCGCGAGGCACAAATTAAGGACGTTTCCTGGGCTAAGCCCCTGGTGGGCAAGGGGCCCTGTCTGGCTAAATTGCTTTGTGCCAAACAGAAGAGAAGAAACGAGCGGTGTTTTTTTTTAATATTAGTGATGCTGATGTGCTTGCGGCGAGCCGACCCAAGCAAGCAAAGGCTGGAGCTGTCTGGGGTGTGTGACAGAAGATTTTCTTGGGGGAACACAGGACCTAAATCCTCAAGCAGGTTGAAATCTCCTGGCAAAGGAATCATGGAGAAAAGGCTAGAATTGCCTCTGAGCTTTAAAAGCCTCACATTGATTTGTTTATGATTCTTAACAGATGCCATCAACTACTAATGGCTCCAGGACAACTGGGCACAAGTGTCTGTTTCGGGGTGGGGGTGTGGGGGGGATGTATGAGCAGCTTCCCAAACCCTAAGCTCCAAGAAGACTCACTCCCCCTCTGCTCACCTGCCCAGGCCTCCTTCATCCAAATGGCAGTTTCCTGCCTCTGCTGGCCTGGGTTCGAAGAGAGATCACCAAGCAAAACCCGCTGTGCGGGTCTTCCTTTCTGCTTTTCTTCTCTCCTCTTCCCTTCTCCCTCCCTCTGTCTATTTCTCTCTCTCTCTCTCCCCTCTCCTCTCCTCTCTCTCTAAACCTTTTACACTGCAGTTGAACAAGCCCCTGGATAAAGACTTTATCCAAAAACCCCCTCTTTAAAGTTATTTCAAATTTCTCTGCAAGGCTTTCAGAAATCTGTTTGTTTGAGGGCAGAATTAGATGTGACCGGCGTTTTATTGTGACATAAAACCATATTTCTTCCCTGGAAGATTAAAAAATAAAATCGGTTAATAAGAAAAGCTGTCAGCAACAGAAAATGGCTGACATAATCCGTTTATCCTCCGAGCAATAAAGATATTGGTCCTTGGGAGTCTATCCTCTCTCTCATGTTATTTCGCCCAAAACATTATCTTCCCAGCATTCTGATGGATTAAGAAGTCATATGGGAGATAGCAGGGAAATGACAGATACAAAAAAATATATAATATCCTTTCATTTCCCCTCCTCCCTCCACACTCACTCATATTCCCCCTCTCTTATTCTCCCTCCCCCTGCCCAAAACACACACACACTTTATTTTCTCTCTTCTCCCTCTCCCTGACACCCTCCCATTTTTCTCACCCTTTGGAAAAGAAATAGATCTTCTTTTACCCACAATTCCTATACTTAGATAATCCTAATAGGGGTGATGATGCAAAGTGGCACCAAAGTCAATTCCTGCTGTGTGTGTTGTGTGTGACTTGCATACATCTACATAGACACAGATGGCCAGATGACAAGATGGACCCTCAATAAGGGTGTCAAACACCTGGAGAGAAAGAGAGCTAAATGTATCAAGCCATACTGCTAGGTTTTTAATCTAGGATTTCTGACATAGTATAAATTTCAGAAACAAGGCTGCAGGCAGCACAAGTGAAAGGGATCAAAAGGAGCTTTGGAAAGACAACAATTAAAATACTCTACGGGTGTTAGGGAATTGAGAAAACCATTGAAAATAAACAGCATAGTGTGGCCAAACTATTTTTCCTCTTGTCTCAATTAATGGTACCAATCACCATTTTGTCTCATCTGCATGCAGATTGTTTTGGGGTAAAGATTTTTGAGATCACTCCTGAAAACCCTCAGGATGCTTTTAAACTGCTTTATAAACAATCCCTACAACTCCTTCCTGGGATCTGAAGGAGGGAAGATGGCAATGCAAATAGAAACGAAGCAAGGTCTCTAAATGCATTTTTCCATTGGGAATGTTACCCTCTTTTTCTCACTCTCCTTTCTAACTCACCGTTTCTCTCCAGAAAGAAAAACAACAACAATAACCCAGCACTTTGGTCAGTCATGAATTCCTTTCAAACAGCTAAATGTTTAGAGTCACTAGTTGTGTTTCATGGAAATTTGACCAAATGAGTTTGCAGCTGACATGTGTGCTTTCTGAGGCAAGACGACAGGAAGCTGGAGAAGAAATAAATACCAAAGGGAGACAATGAACCCAATAAATGGTCATAAAGATTTCTGGAAGTGGCTTTCAATGTGTCCCTGAAAGTGGACTATTGCATATGTGTATAAGACTATATACACATATATTTCAACATGCAAATATCACCAAAAATATACCACTCAATTATGAAGTTTACCACTCCATCTTCACCTTCCCTACCAGAAATGAAAAATAATAAAATTTACCATTTTTCTAATAGCTAATCATCAGGTGTGTCTGTGACTATAATATTCTCACGTGGGTTCAGGAATGAAAATGGGGCAGGTTAAGGATAAGAGAGGAAGTGAGATGAGAGAGGACCATGTGGTTTGGGGATTCCACTCCATAAATTACCTTTTTTCCCCCAAAGCATATGACTGTTTGCAAATGATATAATAGAAATACCATTAGGGTTCCAAGGAGAAAAAAATTTAATACCTTTCAATTTATATACTTCTATCTATTCACATCTTTCTACAGCAACTGTCTTTTGGGATCATAATTTTATATACATTTTGAAAACCAGTTACTATAGAAGCCTTTAATTGCATTCTACAAGATACACTCCCATAAAAAATGATGTTATCCACTCAAGACAAATGTACACACTTTATTACAGCAAAACCTACTTATTTAAATAGTTACAAAACCAGATGCTAAATAAATTTCTATAGCAATTAAAATAAATAAATTCATAAACCATATTTACTAAAGTTAAAAGTTTAACTGAAGAAATGGTTGTTCCTCAATTAAAGTTCTTAAGGAAATAAAAGCTGCTTGAATTTTAAGTGATTCAATGCTATAGCATGACTCTGAGCTAAAATATTTCTATGTGATAGTATTATTGATAAAAATCAAAACTATGAATTAAATTAATTTCTAGTTTGACAATTGACCATGCCTAAAATACAATTCATTTATTACTTCATTGAGTATGTTATTGTCATTGTGTTAAACCAGGCATCATAAATCATTCTAATGCAAGGTTTAATATGGCCATAAGCCACTGCTAGAAATTGACTAGGAATTAGCTTAGAGTTGATTACAATCCCTGGATTATACACTTTGCCCATAATATTTGTTCATTCTTCTTTCAACAAACATTTATTGAGTGCTCACTGAAACAGGTGCTATGCCAACAACAGTGGATCTGCAAATAAATAGGACAAGCTCGCTGCCCTCCAGGATGCTAGCCTGGCAGGAGAGGAAGACCCGAGAGAGGCAGTGACACCTCGAGGTGGTGGATGCTCTCATAGAGGAGGCAGAGGACTGGGAGCACACTGCTCACCCCACAGAGGTGGGAGCTCTAATCCAGGCTAAGGGTTGTGCCTTAGAAGTCCCTTCTTCACACACCACTGGCCTGCTCTGGTGTCCAGCACCATCCTGATTCTGGGAGACAGATGCCAATATCTCATTCTCAGAAACCTTCAAGGCCTTTTCTGCGAGGGATCCAAAGGTAGTGATGCTGGTGAACACATATTATGTCTGTGTGTGGACCTGCCCATCACTTATCTAACCCAGTAGCCCTAAAATAATCAGAAATTGTAAAATTGGACAAGTTCAACATAGATACAGATATTTTCTCCAAACACACTTGAAAATTTGAGGTTTGCCAGAATATTTTTATTACAAAAATTTCAAAAGTCAAGACATTTCTAATAGTCCTACTGTCTCCATCAGAGCACTGCTAACACTTGGTGGAGATTCTAAATGACCTTTTTGTCTCCCTCATGGCATAGTGAGGTCTTTGAGAACTAGGGGCTCCTGGTGTGTTCCGTAAATGTCTGCCAAATTCAATCAAAGGGAAGTGTTTTTCTAGTTACTGGAAAGTATAAACCATCAGTGTTGAAAATAATTCTGTTGGTCAATAACCAAGAGTTACTTTTTTTTTCCAATTGTTGTCATAGCATGATTTCTAGGTACTTGGTCTATATAATTCTTGACTTGATTACAAAATAGGTTGTTCTATTTAAGGAAAGTATTCTGTTTTACAGAAGATTACCCAAAATACTTTATTTGGGGTACCAATTTAAAAAAGAAATCTTAGAATATAATTCACTATACACTAAAACTAAATGGACATGACTAAATTGTTGATGATTCAGGAGGCAGGTCACTGTGAAGATCAAATACCACTTACTTAGAGAGTACAAATGTCAGTTTAGAGCATTTTACCAGTCACTGGAGTAAGACTCTATTTTATAATGTAGATTTAGTCAGGTCTGGGAGCTGGTTGGCGATTTCTTTTCTTAGGGAATTTAGTGGTTGTATGAATTTGACCCAGCACACTTAGTAGTTTAGAGTATGTATATGTGTGTGTGATTTATTTAAAAAAAAAAAAACTAAGCACTCATTAGCCCTTGTAACAATGCTCCAAGTGAGGCACTATTATTATGCCAATTTACAAATAAACTGTGACTTACAGTTCACTTGTTCAAGGTATAAAACTAGGGCTTTCCAGAGCCAAAGCTGGGATGCCTAGCTTTCTGACGTCAAGGTTCTTCCTCCTAATTGCTATTCTATATTACCTCCACTGATCTGATTTACAGAAACATTAGGCAAACCATGCAGAATTTAACAGCTCCTTTCTGGTTGAATGAAACTTGAGAGGGAAATTGGGAATGCAATTCTCAGAATGGTCTCTAGGTGATTTGAACTCAGTTCTTCATCACCTGGATCTTTTAGGATCTTTTAGGATCCTGCTTAATCTGCCAGTAAAACCTCACCCCTAAGGTCAGGTGAAAGTCAGTCTTTACCATGTAGTCAGTCAGTATGCTTAGCTCTGCTGCTATGTGGCATCAGGAATAAATATGAGTATTTAGATGAGTTCATATGCCATTATAAAATACTATCTTTTTAAATTGATTATTTTTGTTGTTGTTAGAGAGCGGAAGGGAGAGGGAGAGAGAAGAGAGAGAGAGGAAAAGACACACACACACACACACAGAAAGAGAGAGAGAGAGAGAGAGAGAGAGAGAGAGAGAGAGAGAGAGGTCTGAGAAACACCTATTGGTGGCCTCCCATACACACCCTGACCAGAAATGGAACCCAACACCTTTTGGTGTACAGGGGCAATGCTTCAATCAACTGAGTCTCACTGGCCAGGGCATTTATAATATTCTGGAGCAGGAAGCTTTGCAGAAGGCCTCCCTCCACATCTGGCCAGCTGAGGGAGCACCTTAGTCATGACCAGTCCCTGGTCTACTTTTTGAACATTGTTGCCTGGAGTCCAGAAGGCTGCTGTGTTGTCCTATTAGTGATGCTCTGATTATCATGTTCACATGGCTTGTAAGTTACTTATCAGAAAGCTGCTTAGGGAGCTCTCATTCATTCTTAAATGAAAGTAATTATATTAGTGGATAAGATAACAGAATGTATATTGGGCTGTGAATAGGGTATGGCTTTAAAGTACCAAGAAGGATCTTCTCATGTATACTACGTGTACCAGTTAATAATGCGGGTTTTTTTTCAATAGATGGAGTTACACATATGTTGATATACATGCAATTTGATATGTATGCTATTTTGCTTCAAAACTTCGTATGTCAAATTTGCTGAAGGTGTTCACATCATAAATATTTTTACACTTAAAAATGACGAATTTCCTGCCAAAAAAAGAGCATTTGCGGGAATTTTAATTCATTACTTTATTTTGAAGGAAAAGTTATCGTATATTTTGGGAAGCTTATGGTGAACATGCTCCATCTCAAGATACTTGTGAACGCTGATTTGAGCACTTCAAAAGTGATGGTTTTGATATGAAAGACAAAGAACATCCAAATAAGTTTGAAGACCAACAATTACAAGCATTATTGGATGAAGATGCATGTCAAACTCAAAAACAACTTGCAGAAAGTTTAAACGTTGCTCAGCAAACAATTTCTGATCGTTTACAAGCAATAGGAAACATTTTAAAGGAAGGAAAATGGGCGCCACATCAACTGAATGAAAGACAAATGGAAAAGCGTAAAGTCATCAATAAAATGTTGCTTCAGCAGTACGAAAGTCTTTTTTTGCATCGAATGGTGACTGGCAATAAAAAATGGATTTATTTTGAGAATACCAAATGCACAAAATCATGGGTTGTTCCAGGCCAACCATCAACACCGACTGCAAGGCCAAATCACTTCAGAAAGAAGACAATGCTCTGCATTTGGTGGGATCAGGAAGGTGTGGTGTATTATGAGCTTCTAAAATCAAGAGAAACCATTAATACTCATCTGCTACCAACAAGAAATAATCAATTTGAACCATGCTTTGATCTTGAAATGACCAGAATATGCCAGAAGACATGGCAAAGTAATTTCGCTTCATGATAACACACCATCACACACTTCAAAACCAGTTACAGACACGTTAAAAGATCTTGCCTGGGAAGTATTAATACACCCGTCATATTCACCAGAGCTTGCTCTTTCAGATTACCACTTGTTCCAATTGATGGCACACATACATTTTGAGCAGCACTTCAAAACGTACAAAGAAGCAGAAAATTGGGTCTCTGAATGGTTTGCCTCAAAATAAGAAAAGTTCTATTGGGACGGTATCCACAAATTACCTCAAAGATGGGGGAAATGTGTAGCTAGGATGGACAGTACTTTGAATAAAGCATTTTTGATATTTCTCTTGATATTGTTTTGATTACAAAATCTGCCATTATTAACTGATACACCTAGCAAACCTAGAAATCATTGGCTAGCTCTGGAGGGATCACACACAGAGAAGGAAGATCTGAGGGATGGGCAGGAGGAAAGCCTCAGTGATACTGTTTGAGCCCTGGATCCTACTTACAAGAATCCAAATTCACTGGGTTAGAAAGAAAGTGTCTGTTGCTTTAAACTTAGAGATCAAAGAAATAAGATTCTAGACCCTTTTCTTGTATTTAAATATGTTCATATATAAATATATAAAATTAGCATAGGAGAATATAAATAAGAACAATATTATTATTCAGTGATTTTTTTCATTTAAAAATGTAGCTCAGAAATCTTTTCAAATTGAATTATACAGATCTACCTCCTTAAAAAAAAAAAAAAGACCAAGTAGTATTTCATGTGACTGGGCCATGGAGTGCCCAGACATTTCATCACACATTATTCTGAGTGTGTCTTTGAGTGTATTTCAGGACAAGAATAACATCTGAATCAGTAGACTGCTTAAAGGAGATTGCCTTCCCCAGTGTGGGTGGGCCCCATCTAATCAGTTGAAGGCCTGAATAGAACAAAATGGCAGAGTAAGAGGGAACCGTTGGGTTCCCTTTGAGCTGGGGCATTGATTCCCCCCCCCTACTTTTTCTGAATCTCAAGCCTGCCAGTTTCCAGACTGGAACTACTCCATCAGCTCTCCTGGATCTCCAGTTTGCTGACTGCAGAACTTGGGACTGGTCAGCCTCTTTAATCACCTCAGCCAATTCCTAACAATAATGCTAGAAGTAAAGAGATTCATGTTGGCTCTGTTTTTCTGAAGAAATCTGAGGAGTACACTATGGGTGGGCCATCAGGTCTTTGACCACTCCCCAATTATAGGTCATTTATATTGTTTTCAATTTGCCTATCCCAGTAGTCGGCAAACTGTGGCTCACGAGACACATGCAGCTCTTTGGCCTCTTAAGTGTGGCTCTTCCACAAAATACCATGGCCTGGGTGAGTCTATTTTGAAGAAGGGGCATTAGAAGAAGTTTAAATTTAAAAAATTTGGCTCTCCCCGAGACCGATTTGGCTCAGTGGATAGAGTGTTGGCTTGCGGACTGAAAGGTCCCAGGTTTGATTCCGGTTGGGGGCATGTACCTTGCTTGCGGGCACATCTCCACTGTGGGCGTGCAGGAGGCGGCTGATCAACGTCTCTCTCTTATCGATGTTTCTGACTTTCTATCTCTCTTCCTTCCTCTCTGTAAAAAATCAATAAAATATATATATTTTTAAAAATTTGGCTCTCAAAAGAAATTTTAATCATTGTGCTGTTGATATTTGGCTCTGTTGACTGAGTTTGCTTATCACTGGCCTATCCTATATGAAAAAAGGGAATATGCAAATAGACCAAGCAGAACAACCAATCAAAGTGTAATATGCTAATGATATGTGCTAAGGCTGCTCAATCACTTGATGTGCACTGACCACCAGGGGGCAGTCAACCGGTTGACCAGTCATTATGACTTGCAATGACCAGCAGAAAGCAGATGCTCCAACAGGTAGATTAGCTTGCTGCTGCTGTCCGGCCGATTGGAACTGAGTGAGATGTGCGGTACATACCCTAGAGCCCTCCCATAGTCTCTCCCCAGCCTGATCATGGGGTCCCTCAGCCTGGCCTGTGCCCTCTCACAATTCGGACCCCTCAGGGGATGTTGGAGAGCCAGTTTCAGCCCAATCGTTCAGGCCACTCCCCTTTGGAGGGCGCCATCCGCAGGGCTCATGGCTGCAAATGCTGCTGTGGCAGAGCAAGCCTCTCAATCAGGACTGATTGGGCCCAAGCCTGTGGCAAGCACAGTGGGATCAGGATGAGCAGGAGTGGCAGGTAGGGGCTGCAGGTGGCATTAGACTGCAGGTTTCATACTGATCCCTGCAGGCCACCCAGAGGGACCCCAACTGTGCAGGAATTCGTGCATCAGGCCTCTAGTCCTATCTAATAAAGAGAGAATATGCTAATTGACCTTCACACCATCGCAAAGATGGCAGCATTGAAAGCCAAAAAGGAGGAAATAAGCTAATTGATTGCTCTGCTTTCAAAGATGGTGTGACCCATAGCCAATAAATATGCTAATTGACTGTCACGCCCTCAAAGATGGCAGCACTCACAGCCACAAGATGGCAGCACCCAGTCCCCTCAGCTCCACTGGGGCGCCTGCCTCCAGAGTCCCCCAGTCCCATCAGCCCCCCAGAGCTGGTCCGAGGCACAGATAAGCCTCAGATAGTAACTGCCCAGCCACCCAGGGGCGCCTGAGGCTCAGGTAACCAGGGCCAGCCAAGGCTTGTGCTGTCAGCAGTGGCAGCACCAGAGGTGTGATGAGGGCAGTGCCTTCCCGATTGCCAGGTCACCTCCTGCCCCAAAGGGCTCCCAGACTGTGAGAGGGGGCAGGTTGGGCTGAGATACCCCCCACTGCAGTGCATGAAAATTCATGCACTAGTCTTAAATAATGCTAAATCTATATTGCTGAAATGGGTTTATTTCTGAGGAAGAGAATCCCAGAAACAAAGAAGCTGGGACAAAATATGAACATTTAAAATTTTACCTTTTTATCTTTATACCAGAGGCCTGGTGCATAAAATTTGTGCACAGGGGGTCCCTCAACCAGACCTGCACCCTCTCTAATCCAGGAGTCTTTGGACATCCCTCTCGCTATCTAGGACCTCTAGCTCCTAACTGCTTACCTGCATGCCTGCCCTAACTACTCTGCCTGCCTGCCTGATCTCCTTAACTGCCCTCCCTTGCTGGTCTGATCCCCCAACTGCCCTCCTCTGCTTGCCTAATCTCCCTAACTGCCCTCCTCTGCTGGCCTGGTCGCCCCTATTAACTTTTTTAAAAAATCTTATCCCCTTCACACACAATTGTATTTGACTTCTTTATTGGCTTCTCCTTCTCACACAATTTCTCTCTCTCCTTTATGTAACACTTTTTCCTACCTACTCGTCATTTATAAACGTTTCTTTCTTCCTTATGTCCTACTTCTGTTCTGTCATCCTTCCCATCTTTCTCATATCCCCCCTCCCTTCTAACATTCCTTCTTTCCTTTATCTTTACTCCTCCCGTCCCTCCCCTTTTCCTTCCTTCCCACCTTAATTTTTTTTCTTCACTTCCTCCCCCAGACCTGCTTTTCTCCTCCCCCATTTCTCCTTCTTCCCATTCTCCCTTTAAGCTCTCCTGGCTCCCCTTTAAAACTTTTGTTCCCTTCCTCTTTCCCTCTCATCCTACCTTTCCCATATATTCTTCACTACTTACTTCCACTGTTTTAATATGCCACTATCTATCTACCTGCCTAATTATTCACTATCATTTATCTTTTTTTTCTGATTCCTACTTTTATTTTATTTTATTTTTTAAAATATATTTTATTGATTTTTTTACAGAGAGGAAGGGAGAGGGATAGAGAGTTAGAAACATCAATTAGAGAGAGACATCGATCAGCCACCTCCTGCACGCCCCCTATTGGGGATATGCCTGCAACCAAGGTACATGCTCTTGACCGGAATCGAACCTGGGACCCTTCAGTCCGAAGTCCGACGCTCTATCCACTGAGCCAAACCGGTTTCGGCTGATTCCTACTTTTAAAATCTGTCTCCAGTACACAACTATACTTGATTTTCATTATAGATCCTACAGTTCACTCATACATCCTCTTTCCTTCTTTAACTCTGCTCTCTGACTCCTTTATAAAGTTCATCCCTCCCACCTTCCCTTCTTCACTATCTCCCCCTTTGCCCTCACTATTTTACTCTTTTTACAGGCTAATTAAAAAAAAAATACTTTCTTCTTTCTCTCTTTCTATGCTTTCATTCCTGTCTTAGTACTGACTTCTTTACTTAAAAATCAAACTCAATAAAAATACATTTTTTAAAAAAATCACCCTGTACTTAATTTTCTTACTAACTCCTTCTTTTAAACCCCCCTCACTCTCACATTCTGTTTCTTCTTTTTATTTAACTATTTTCCTGGCCTCACCTCATTTTAGCATCCTTCTCTTTCCTGCTTTCTTTCCCTTTCTCCCTTTGAACCTCCGCAGCCCCTCTCCCTCCCTCCCTCTTCTCTTCTCTCCCTCCATCCCCCTCCTTCCATTCACCTTTCCCTTGTGAGCCTGAACCCTGCCTCCCTCCCTCCTTCCCTATTATTACTCCTCCCCCCACCCCACCATGTTCACTGATTTCTCTTTTAAACCTTCCCCTTTCCTCTCTGGGACCTGAGCGCACTTTGATATTAAAGCTTCCGATCAGGGGGCCTTAACCCCCAGCCCAGGGTCCAGTCCCAAACAGGCCTCTGCCACCCCTCCACCTTCCTGGGCCTCCCCATTGCCATCCTCCTCCCATTCCCTGCCTGGGAAGCCCCAACTTCTAGTAAAAAAACTACACTTAATGCGCCACCTACCTAACTCTGGCCATTGTCTTTGGGATCCCGTCTTCAGGGACAAAAGGGGTCCTCTCCTTAGTGTCCGACTCTGCCCCAGCTAAGCTGTGCCTCCCCTCCCAGCCCAATGAGGATGGCCCAGGCCCAAGCGGCAGGGCACTGCTCCTGCAAGGCAGGAGCGTCTCTGCCCGAAGGCCTTGGACTGTCCATCCCTCTGGCCTGGGACCCATGGGCGCCTCCCTGCCAACAAACCTGCAATGGGAACCACGGCCCTCTTCCCGCGTCTGGGCAGGGCTCCCTGCTCTGCCCCACCTGCACCTCACTCCTCACTGGGTGCACCTGCTCCATGCCCCCACAGTTGCCACACCCTCCCGAGTTTCCTTCCCATTTCCATTCCTGCATCTTTTTCTTGTTCCCTTTCCGTATTTCTGTTCCTCCTCTAGGACAGTCTGCATGCAGGCCTGCCTTCCTCTCCCTCTCCTTTCTTACTTCCTATCTATCCTATTCTAACTATCCCAAGCCTTGCAGCTGCTGAGAAGAAGGGGTGGGGATACAGCCTGTTGATCAGTTGTTATGTGACAGAATCCTGACCAATTTGCATATTATCCTATTATTAGATAGAATGCAAATTTACCTTCCAAAAAGGCATTTCTCACTTTTCTCACCAACATATTATAGGGGCTCCTTATCTGTACAACATGCACATGGGGTGTTAAAAATATTTTTAATTGGATCATCAGAAGAGTAAAAAATGCTGTCATTATTACTTTAAATTGCACTTACTAGCTTAATTTGCATTGACTGAATTACTAATGATATTGATATTACTTATTCTTTAAGTGTTTGGTATAATTCTACACATTTTACAGTGGAAAACTGTGCTATACCATTCAAAGTTTACAAAAATGTCTTTCTATATTTTTGAAACCTTCAATTTTATTTTTGATATGTATTTCTTTAGTTCATCTAGAATTAACCTTGATTATGGTGTGAGGGAATAATCTAACTTAAAAACTTAATAACTGATTGTCACAACACCATTTAATAAACAGTATGTTCTTTCTCCACTCTTTAAGTGACATATTAATCATATATTAACTTCTCTTATGAAAGGGACCTGATAAATTAAGAGAGTATTACAACATTAGAATAAAAAATTAAGGTGGTATGTAGTGAAGTGTGTATGGTTGCATTTGCATGAAAAGTCTCTCAAAAAGGGAAACACATTTTTTGGACAGGGTTGCTTTTAATAACTTTGTGTAGTTATCCTGATATAGTTGACGGACAGGAATAAGATAAAGAGGGAGAAGACCACATGTTGCCAAACACAGGAGACTGGGCCGAAAGCAGAGAAAGTCTAGGGAAAATATCCACTCTTAGTTTCCCTGATTAGAAACACCCTTCTCCGTGTTAATTATAATAAAACCACTGAAAAACTGTGAACATTAATGAAGGAAAATGTCCATATATGTTAGTCCCTTTCACCTTGAGAAAATACTACACACATTGGGTTGGACATTAAACAAAAGAGAATTTATGAGTGGGTGGACTTTGGTGATATTTGAATGCCTGGGATACTGTACATACCTACTATTTCCCCTCTAACTGTGTCAGTATTTCCAAACTGACATGTTACCTCATCTGTTCTATCAGCATTTCTTCAAGTAATACTGGACAGAGATTTTAGCAATTGCATCCAATCCAAGGCTCTTGGGACTACAAAAGGCTATTAATTACAATGTCTCTTAGTTTGTTGCTGTATTCTTTTATTAAGTTGTCTATTTAAATACCAACATCAAAATGTTTAAATAGCTATGACATTATAAAATGTGTTAATATCTGGTAGCCAAAAACTCCTTCATTGTTCTCCTTAATTCATTTCTTGGTTCCTCTGTATGCATTTTCTCTGCTAGGTAAACTTTAGAATCATCCTTTCAAGTTTCAAAAAATATCATTTTGGGCCTTTGATTGACATTTATTTGCATTTACAAATTAAATTTCTGGAGAATTGCCATCCTTACAATGTCAAGTCTTTCCTTTCAAATCATGGTATGTCTCTATTCAGCATTTCCTTTTGCCTATTTTTAATTGGGTTATTCACCTTTTCATTATTGAGTTTTGTTATTGATATATATATATTCTGGATACTCTACTCATCATATATATGATTTGCAATTATTTTCTTTCATTTTGTGGGTTATTTTTAATTTACTTGATAGTAGCCTTTAAAGCACAAGTTTTTAATTTTGATTAAATCTAATTTATCTATTTTTCTTCAGTTGCTTGTGCCCTTGCCATGTCTAAGAAAGCATTGCCTAATTCAGAATCAGATTTACACCTATGACTTCTTTTAAAAGTGTTAGAGTTTTAGTTCTTACATTTAGGTCTTTGATCCACTTTTAATTGATTTTTATATGTGGCATGATTTCATTCTTTTACATGTGAATATGCAGTTGTCTTAGCAACATTTGTTGACTTTTTTTTTTTCCTAATGAGCTGTCTCAGCACTCTTGCTGACCAGAGATTCATGGATTTTCCCTCTGTATTTTCAATTCTGTTTCATTTAGCTATGTGTCTAGCCTTATGCAATACTACCTTATCTTGATTAATAGTTTTGTAGTAAGTTTTGAAATCAGTAAGTATGAGTCCTATAAATTTGTTCTCTTTCAGTATTTGTTGGCTAGTTGTGACCCATTCAATTTCTATGTTAATCTTAGGCTTAGCTTGTGTGTTTATGCAAATAAGTTAGCAAGGATTTTCACAGAGACTGTATTGAAATTTTATATAAATTTGTAGAATATTAGTATCTAAACAATACTAAGTCTCTCAATCCATAAACATAGGATGTCTTAATTATTTAAGTATTTCCTAATTTCTTTTAAAAATGTTTTCTATTTTCAAAGTATAAATTTTATACTTCTTTTGTTAAGTTAATCCTAAGTATTTTATTCTTTTCCATGTTACTGTAAATGGAATTGTTTTCTTAATTTTATTTTTTGTTTTCTCATTATTATTGTATAAAAATAAAGTTGACCTACATAAATTCGTGTATTTTGTAACCTTATGAAACTCATTTATTAGATTTAGCTGTATGGTTGTGTGTGTTCTTTAGGACACTTCAGTGTTTCATATATACAGATCTTGTTATCTGCAATAGAGATAGTTTTGCTTATTTCTTTCCAATCTGGATGCCTTTCCTTCTTTTTCTTGAAATGATTAAAATCTCCAGTGCAGAAAAAAAAATGGCAGTGGAATAGATGGACATGACTCAAGCCTTATCCCTGATCAGACAGAAAGAACAGCTGAGAGTCACACTGGGAGTGTTTGTTGGAGAGTTAAGGATAGCTATACTCCAGGAGAAGGTGAGGGACTGCTGGATGGGGCTCTTCTGGGTTTTCTTCCAGAGCCACCAGCTCAGACGCAGAAACCACGCCATCTTGAAGGGGAAAGTGGATGTTATCAGAAGACTGAAAATCTACAACTAAGCACCCTCCAAACAGCTGCGAACCCCAGAACACTGGTCCCCAATTAGCACAAACACTCGCATTCAGAGGAACTTTACACTCCACACAGAAAGGTCAGAGTTTGTCTGGAATAAGGATAGAGAGAACTACATAACCAGACACATGGAGAAGAGAGACCATGGGGAGACAAAAGTCAGCCCAAATATGAAAGAAAAGCAAGCATCACCAGAAAAGGAAGCAAATAAAATGGAGACAAGCAACCTGCCAGAGAAAGAATTCAGAGAAATGGTCATAGGGTGGCTGAAAAGAATGGAAGACAAATTTAACAATATGAGTAAGAACCAAGAGGAAATGAAGAACCAAGAAGAAATGAAAAATGACATTGCTGCTGTAAAGAACTCAATTGAAAGCATCAAAAGTAGACTAGCAAAAGCAGAGGACCACATCAGTGAGCTAGAAAACAAGGTAAGAAAATAATACCCAAGTAGAGCAGCTTCTAGAAAAAAAATTTAAAAGTAAGAGGAGAGCCTAAGGTAATTTTGGAACAACACAAAACAAAACAACATCCACTTAATAGGAATTACAGAGGAGAGAAAACTGAGAAAGGAATAGAAAAGCTATTTGAAGAAATAATGACAGAAAACTTCCCTGATATAGGGAAGAAAAAACCCACACAAATCCAAGAAGCTCACAGTGTCCCAAGCAAAATGAACCCCAAAAGACCACTAAGGCACATTATAATTAAACTGGCAAACACCCATGACAAAGTAAGAATCTTAAAAGTGGCCAGAGACAGACAGAAAGTTACCTACAAAGGAACCCCCATCAGACTAGCGACTAATTTCTCAACAGAAACTTATCAGGCCAGAAGGGAATGGAATGAAATATACAAAGTCATGCAAAGGAAGGGTCTGAATTCAAGAATACTGTACCTAGCAAGGCTATCAATCAAAATTGAAGGTGAAATCAGGAGCTTCACAGACAAAAAAAGGACTAAGGGAATTTATTACCATCAAACCAGCATTGCAAGGAATGCTAAAGGGTCAGCTGTAAAAAAAAAAAAAACGAAGAAAGGAAGGAAGGAAAGAAGAAAAGAAATAGGAAGCGAAGAAGGAAGACAGGGGCAAAGAATAAAATGGCGACAAATAAGTACCTATCAATAATTACTTTAAATGTAAAAGGATTAAATGCCCCCATCAAAAGATATAGGGTAACGGACTGGATAAGAAAATACGACCCACCTCAGAAAAAAGATGCACACAGACATAAACATAAGATGGGAAACCATAAAAATACTAGAGGAATCCACAGGCAGCACAATCTCAGACATATGCCAAAGGAACTTCATCACTGATACTGCTCTGGGGGCAATGGAAGCTAAAGAGAAAATAAACAAATGGGACTACATCAAAATAAAAGGCTTTAGCATAGTAAAAGAAACCATCAACAAAACAACAAGAAAGCCCAAGGTATGGGAGAACATATTTGCAAATGTTATCACTGATAAAGGTTTTAATCTCCAACATCTACAGGCAACTTATACAACTTAATAAAAGGAAAATAAATGATCCAATTTAAAAATGGGCAATGGACCTAAATAGAATCTTTTTGAAAGAAGACAGAAGGAAGGCCAAGAGACACATGAAAACATGCTCAAAGTCACTAATTATCTGAGATATCCAAATCAAAACGACAGTGAGATACCATCTCACACCTGTCAGAATGGCTATCAACAAATCAACAGACTGCAAGTGTTGGCGAGGATGCGGAGAAAAAGGAACTCTCGTGCACCGCTGCTGGGAATGCAGACTGTTACAGCCACTGTGTAGAACAGTATGGAATTTCCTCAAAAAACTAAAAATAGAACTCCCATTTGATCCAGTAATACCACTCCTAGGAATATATCCTAAGAAACTAGAAACACCAATCAGAAAGGATATATGCATCCCTATGTTCATAGCAGCACAATTTACAATAGCTAAGATTTGGAAGCAGCTTAGGTGCCCGTCAGCAGATGAGTGGATCAGAAAACTGTGGTACATCTACATAATGGAATACTATGCTGCCATTAAAAAGAAGGAATTCTTACCATTTGCCAAAACCTGGATGGAACTGAAGAACATTATGCTAAGTGAAATAAGCCAGTCAATGAAAGAAAAATACTACATGATCTCACTCATTTATGGATAATAAAGAACATTATAAACTGGTAAACAAATAGATACAGAGGCAATGAAGCATTAAACAGTCAAATTACAATGGGAAGGTTAGGGAGAGGTGGGGTACATAAGAGATCAACTGAAGGACTTGTATGTATGCATATAAGATAACCAATGGACACAAGACACTGGGGGTGGGGTGGGGAGGCAATGGGAAGTTATGTACACATGTAATACATTAATAAAAAAATTAAACAAAAAATATTTTTTAAAAATTTAAAGAGACCTCAAAAATATTTGAAATTAAAAAAAAAATCTCCAGTGCAATATTGAATAGAAATAATAATGAATATCCTTATCTTGTTTCTGACCTTAGGCAAAATATTTACCCCTTTTGCCGTTAAGTCTGATACATTTAAATATTCTATTTATTGTAGTGTATTGCATCAATTGATGTTTAGATGTTAAATCAACAATGCGTTCCTGAGATAAATCCTACCTGGTTATGGTGTACAAAGTTTTTTATATTTTTCTGGATTCAATTTGATAGTATTTTGTTGGGGGTAGTTTTCATTCAATCATTCATCGATCAATGAATATTTTTGAGAATCTATCACACTGTTCTAAACTCTAAAGATACATGGTCATTAAGGACAACATGGGTTCCTGTCTCATGAAACTTTCATTCTAGTGAAACATCACAACAAACAAACTTGTAAGCAAATACACAAGATAATTTCAAATATAATGAAGTCAATATGAATAAAATAGTTGACAAAGTAAATTAGGAAATTGAAGGTTCACTTGAGTGAAGTGGTCAGGGTAAACTTTCAGAGGGAGTGACATATGAGCCACAATCTGCATGAGAAGAGTATTTTAGGAATAAGGAAGTGTGAGTACAAAGGCTCACATTTGAATGATGATTGGCATATTTAAGGGACAGAACAACACTGGATTTTGGCTGGAGCCTCATGAATGAAGACGATAGTAGCTGAACATGAGATAGAAAAGTTGGCAGGGATGGAAGTCTGAATATCATTGCCATACTTGAGATAAAAAGTGATGGCAGCAATTTTCACTTCAAACTATAAGTAACTGTGACCAGATTTACCCTTCTGCCATAAACCCCTAGAAAGATGGACAAAATATATGAAACTACTGTTTTCAGACAAGCAGCATAGAACTGTGATCCATGTAAAAAGAATACAAATAAGTGAGTATGATCACCCCAGCTCTTTGTCTGAAAATGCATTCCTCATCATAAAGCAACAAAGGAAATCCAAAGTTGAGCACGTGGTCTCTGTGGGTGGAGAAAATAAATAGGAGCTCAGGGAGGTTGAGGTAGCTGAAGTTATATGGCAGAGCTTCAAAAAGAAGAGAGCTATTTAGCAAAAGAATTCCAGAAATCTCCATAGGGCCTTCTCTTAAAAACTACATTTAAAAAACAATATGTGTGTGTGTGTGTGTGTGTGTGTGTGTGTGTGTGTGTGTATGTGTTTTGATTTTAGAGAGAGTGAGAGAGTGAAACATTGATGTAAGAGAGAAACATCATTGACTGGCTGCCTCCTGAATGCTCCCCACCAGAGATCAAGTCCAAAACACTGGTATATGTCCTTCCAGGGAATCAAACCCAAAATCTTTAGGTGCATGGAACAACGCTCAACCAACTAAGCCACTCCAACCAGGCTAAAAACTACATTTTTAACAATCATTCCCCTCCCCCAATTGATACTAGGTACACACCAACATTTGAGAATCACTATTATAAAGATTTAAGAAACCAGAACATTGAAGAAATAGATGCAATGTCCTTATGAAAATAGACTGCTTTTCTTATTACCACCTGAGGTAGTGATGCATTTACGACTGAAAATATGCACTAACCTCTCTGTTTTAGATGAAGATAAAAGGGGTTTGAAGATTCTATTGACTTGTATTTGAGAGTAAAGATTTCACAAGGTGGACAAAATTATCTGGCAAGGAAGTACTTCTAGACTCTCTTCGGTTCCATTCTCAATGCCTTCACACTGATTTGGGTCTTTAACTCCTAAACCTAGATCACATGCTCATTGGGTAGATTTTTGCAGTCCAAGATATAGGTGCATGTTTGTTTGCTTGTTGGTTGGGTGAGCAATTGAATAAGTGACCTAATTATACCAATGAGAGCAGGACCTCAGAATAAGTCATTTCCATTTCCACTTTGATAAGGTTGGGTGAGGAAGTCAGCCTTATTAACTTCTGGTCTTTGGGAAATCCCCGAGGGTTTCTGATGATTCATCATTCACTCTTTCTAGCCAGCCCTGGTCAAGATAGACGATGACCCTCCATTCTCCGTGACCTGACTAATGCCACATCCTCAGACAGGACACTATAACTGAGAAATTTTGCTTGGACTGTCCCTATGCTAAGGACCCCAGCATCCTGTCAAGTTTGGAATCAAGTTTGGTTTTGAAAAGAGCAAAGAGAACGACATAATTTAAAAATCAAAGAAATTCATTTTAGTAGTAAAAGGTTAACAGCCTTTAGGAGGAACAATTTTTAATCACCCTCGTCTAGACTCTATCACTGGAATCACCAGCCGCCAAGTGAAATATGGCCCAACTGCCGCCACCAAACAGCTCCTAAAGACTGTTGTATTTAATCATGTCTGTGCACCACTTATGGATTTTCATTATGATTCCTGATGCTGTTGCGCTGGGTAAAATATTAATATCCATAGTAATGATGCATGAAGCTTGGAGTGTAATTTCTTCACTCTTCTTGTCTGATATTAAATTGTTACCACTTTATCATTTGTGTAGAACTGCACGTTTCAATTAATCTTTCCATATCAGCAGCCCTGATTAATATAGATCATGATTCATAAGCTTATCGTCACTATAGTTTTAACAGATCATTTATAAAGATCTTAAATTTCAGGGTCTGGGAGGTGCAGCTGCTGTGTCCAATGTGCCTCTTTATTCTCTGTTCCAACAGTGCTGCTATACACTGGCTGTCACCTCCTGTTGAATAATTAATTTCAGGAAACCAAATTTGCCCAAGGAAAAAAAAAATACAGACTGAGGGGACTGGCGATTGGCCGGGCGATGGGCAATGTTTATTCACCTTTCCAAGCCTAGCCTGGATGTCACCTGCTCTTCCACGGCCAGAAGTGCTGCTCTGGGGGATTAACCACAGGTGTGTGGGGGCTCCCACTGCTACAGTGGGCAGTCCCAGCCAGCACAGCCATCCCCGGGCAGTTGTTGAGGTTTGATGGAGCGCTGGATAGCATCCCAGGCAGCTGCTGTTGCTCACATGAATCTACAGACCTCATCAGGCCTGGCATGGTGCCTAGGGCCTTACGCTCATCCTGGAATACACAGTCCGAGCCATAGGATAGGACGGGGTGAGCTGGGGAATTAGTGAGAGGCTTTTAGACACAGTTACAAACATCAGCACCACTCTCAGGGCTTGAATTCTTTTATTAGAAGAGTCTACTGAGCTTTAGAGCGGGTTCCATGACCCATAGACAAGTGGCCCGTTATTGGGATCCTGGGGATCCATTGCAGGGACCCCCCCATTACCATGCCTCTCAATCAACTTGAGACTGGAGCAGCTCCACACAGACCGTTAGAGAACAGCCTCCTTGTTTGGTAAGAACACAGGAGAACAGGAAATAAAATGGAGCTCACTGACTTTCTCCAGTCTGCATCTGAAGCTAATGGCCCAAACTTCTCAAAGGCTGCATGGAGACAGGAAAAAGGCTGGAATGTTTAAGTATTCTTCTAACTGGTCTGGTAACAACTAAAATGGTAACGTTTTGTTGACCAAAAAATCTAAATATTGTTTCTGTGGTCAAGTGTTTTTTTAAAAACTTACTCTACATAAACCTGTCCTCTTTGGTTTGATTAAGTCTGTGCAGCTTCTATTATACATCTCCGTGTAAGGCATTGTCCTGGGCCCTGAGGCTTGGGCCAGTGTCTCAGTTTGGGTATCTCTTAAGGCAGATTCTGAGACAAGAATTCAAGAAAAGGTAGTTTTTCTGGAAGATGATTTTAGGAAACATCATTGAGGGAGTAAGGAAGTGAGGCAGAAAAGGGGAGGCTGCCAGTAGAGGCTGCGTGATCCAGGAAGTTACCACTGTGGGTGCCTGTAGAATATGCCTCAGATATTTCAGCGGCAGGGTGAGGAAGCTGAGTCATTTATTCACCAAGTTTCCATCTGTTCGAGGAAGGGCTAATTTCTGGAGTATTGACTCTCCCACACTCACTCCTGACATTCCCAGAGCCAAAAATAAATGCTCTCGGGTGGAAAGTGCTTGGTATTCACAGTAAGCGTGCTTGAGACGGAGAGAGGAGCGCCAAGAGAAAATGAGCAGAGCCAACAGCATTTTCTGCAACGACCCTCTCATCCCATGCATTTGTTCACTCATTGATTCAAAATGTATTCAGAAATGTCTTATCTAATACTCTCCAGATAGGAGATAGTAGTTACTGGAAAAGTCCACTAAAGCTGTGAAGCTTTTTAAAATAAAAAAGTTGCATAAACATACCTTGCATGTTTAATTTTAAGTAAAACACACAGATGTGCATTTAGTCACCAGTATTCTGATGTAGGGCGAAGGTCTTTTCTTTTAATGTTCATGCACTGATGGAGTTCTGCCTACCCTGTCTTGTACAAACCGCATCTGTAGAAATGCATTACCCCCAATTGCCAGTTTCAGTCTCTATAAAGTACAGCAAGAACTTAAAGTCATTTATGAAGCAATCGGAGTGCACAAACTTTCTAGATGTTTATGATTTTCCCCTCAATCTCTTCCATAGTGGTTTTTCTCACATCTAAATCAACAGCTATTTTTTAGTAACTCATCTTTATTGAGCCCTAAGCATTTAATTTAATGTTCAAAGAAGCAACAATTCTTCTTTCACAATTATCATCGGTTTATGTAACATTTAATTCAATTTCATGGGTACACTATTAAGCCCAACTGTCACACACAGATTTATGAATAAAGACAATTAACAATTGGTAAAGAACAGTTTGACCAGTGGATGCCCAAACTTTTGGGCCCCCTGTTGGTGAGCCCTATTACTGCGTGCCAGGTAATATGTGATTAACTCATTTGATCTTCCTAAGAACCGGAGAGGTTATTGTTATACCTACTTTACAGAAGGTTCCAAGGCACACTTGCTCAGGGTTACATAGCCAGAAAGTGGCAGATCTCAATTTCTAACCCAAGGAGTCTGATCTCAGAGCCCAAGCTTTTAACCACAATAGCACAATGTCATACTGCCCTGTCTAGACAGTGGCCTTCAGTGGGGCAACCATGATTTATTTTCCACCCTGCAATACTTTTGAAAGTGAGAGGGTCCACTACTGATAATGACACCTAAACCACAGATGCAAAGCTGCCCAGTTATGAGCGAACCAGGACACCTGGTTATTAGCTGTGAGTGTTAATTGTGTCATAAGTGCTGGCGAAATAGATGTGAAAATTGGGGATGGGGACTCCAGTGAAGAAAAACTATGGGAGCTGGGGTGGGGGTTGGGAGGAACACAGAGAAGGTCTCGTGCAGCTTATAGGCCAAATGGGAATAAAGCATGTGCACCTTAGTTATAGTGTAAGGTATCGCAAGTGTATATAATTGGTGTTAAAATATATGTGAATTAAAAAGTATTATGAGAGATTAGAGGAGGGAGAGCATTTTTTCAACTCGGGAATCAAGGGAGTCTTTATAGAGCATGTAGCATTTCAGATAGCCATTGAGTATGGGTAGAATTCGGAGTTTGAAGGACATTCTGGGTGAAGGGATGAAAAGCAGAGCAAGAAGCCAAGGGTGTTAATGAATGGTAAAGGATGTGAAGTTTGCCTGCTGGAGTAGAGTGGTCACAAGGACAGTGGGAGCCAGGTTACAAGCAATGTTTGGATTTATGTGGTACTGAGTATGTGTTTGAACTGGAGGAAAACACAAGAGGCAGTAGAGGCTGGCCTGGTCGCTCAGAATGCCGGCTCTGGAGCCAGGCTGCCGGGATTTCATTTTCTCCCCTTTACCCTGGGACCCGAGACAAGTCACACCACTGGGTCTCAGTTGCTACATTTGTAATATGAGGATAATAATAGTACCTACCTCCTAGGGTTGTGCCGATTAAATTAATTTATACAACTATAAAGAGCTTAGAAAGGTACACAGAGTAAGGGCTTTATAAGTATTAGCTATTATTAGTATGATTGAAGTTGAGCTTTAGATAGTTTAAGCTGGTGGCAGAGAGGGGGTGGCTGGCAAAAGGAAGAAAGAGAGAGAAGGGATGAGAGTCTGAACAGGTGAGGAAAACGATAGAGACAGAACCTGTGTTGCTCACAACCACTGGGGGATTTTAAACCTTCTCCTTCCCTCCAACCATTCACTCACTCAGCCTCCCAGGCAGCCTTTGGCAGGTACTCCATCCGAGACTCATACATGATGCTCCTTCGCCCAGCACTGGGCCTCCCTGCTGCCCATTTATGCCCTCACCACTCCTGTAGCTAATGCTGACAAAGCCCTTCTTCCAGTAAGACCCTTCCCACCAGAGTCCCCCATCAGAATTATACACCGCACAGTGTTCAACCTTGTATTGCATTTCACAATTCACAATACCTTTTTCTATTGAATGTCGACTTTGTCCTATTCACTGTATGTCTAAGTGCTTAGTGCAGTGCTTGGAAGGGAGTGGCTGGTCTGAGAATGTTTGTGAATGAAGGAACAAATGAACTAAATGAATGTGTTATCTTCTCCTTCTTCCTCCACGCTTTTCTCTTTGTCCAACAAAATGAACTAGTCAAAAGACTTAGAAAAAGTTTGATACATAGCAACTATTCAATAAATGGTGACTAGCATAGTATTATTTAATTCTCCTATACTACTCCTCACAGTCCACCTTGCTTGAGGTCTGGGGTGTGTGTGTGAAGAAATGGGGAGTAACCTGGGGATATGGTCTGTGTCCTCTTTCCAGGTGACCCTGATCATTCCGGAGAAGGTATCTGATTCATAACCATTCAATGAAATTGACTGAGATTTTAAATTCATCTGATTTGGGTTCAGTTGAAGTGAATATATTTGTTGGTAATTTATGGCCTCTTTCCACCCTGTTTTTCTGCACTGAACCATTTACTTCTCAATCAGATACTCATACCCATAGCTCTGGCCTCACAGTGGGACCAGATGGACCCAGAATTGTGCCATTCCTTCTTTGACCCCTGAGGACCAAATACCTGGACATACTGCTTTGCAATCACATCATAGCCTTCATGGGGTTGGGGAGCTAGGGGAGTAGGTTTGGGTTTGGTGAGAGCTGAGGACTCCAGCCAGCTAACTCCTCCGGGCCTCAGTTCCTTCATTGTGTGAAAAGAATGGACTGGGTCCTCTATATTCTTCTTGCTTGCAAGTGTGTTGAAACCCGAAGTGGTTTTTTTTTTTTTTTAGTCCTGTTTCAATTTTTTCTTAAGTAAATTAAATATTTGTCTGTGATTTAATCACACTATTGTTTGCTTAATACATTATTTTTTCATGGACCTTAACCCAGTCTGACACATCAGATACCATAGAATCCACAGCTCTGTACTATGAAATGCAAATAACTATTGATGTTCAAAGCAGTGGTACAGGATGCTCACCTTATCCTAAATCTGACCTCTCAGTGATCATATCTCTGTCCAACACTGAATATTACCTGACTCCACATTTATATTTGGTTTCTCTCTTACGGATTAGAGGTATAATGTGAGCTATATTGTGGCATTTTGGACAGGGTCCTAGGGTCACTGAAATCCTGCCCTGCCTCCCACCCTTGCCACAGGGACAGAGCAGGAATTATAGTATCTCCTTGTTAATAACTAAGCCAGTACCCATATGGCTAAATGCCTCTCTCCTTTGTGAAGCTTAGCTGAAGAAAGCAGCTTTTTGACTGAAGGAATGGGGACAGATAGAGGCACCAAGCACTAAGATGGACCTTGAATCCCCTATCTTCCTACAGTTTAGATTCAAAGGGCAGTCTGGCTGGCATGGCTCAGTGGTTGAGCATCGACCTATGAACCCAGGGGTCATGTTTCTATTCCAAGTCAGGGCACATGCCCAGGTCGTGAGCTTAATCCCCAGAATGGGGGACATGCAGGAAGCAGTCAATCAGTGATTCTTATCATTGATGTTTCTCCCTCTCTTCCTTCTTCTATGAAACCAATTATATATTTTTATTTTTATTTTTATTTTTTGTTAAAGGGCAGACTCACAAAGATGGCTACCTTGCCCAAGGAAGCCCTGCTTCCATCTGAGCAAAAGCTAGGCATAGGTATTGCCCTCTGAAGCACAGTAATCCCATAGGAAACTGGGCCCAATCCGATAGATACGCCTATCTGACCTATCAAGTCAGAGGTTTCTTCTCTCTTATGGGGAAACTGGTAAAACAGTGAGCCTAGGGGCAGAATTAGAAGGAAATTGAGAGTCTCCTCTGCCCACCTCTCCCTAATGAAGTGTTTGGATTTGAGTGTCTGATTTCTCTGGCTCTTACCTCAGACTCTCAGAGCCTCCTACGAGAGCTTCCTTTCTGGTTCCACTTCCCACTAGCCCCTTGGTTGGTATCTTGGCTGGGTCAACGCTAAGCACTAAGGTTGTTTCAGCTCTTCATTTACCAGTTTCAAGATATGTAACATAAAATTGAATATTCCTTGATGGCTAAGGAAAGAATTGTGAGAGAGATTACATATGACTTTGAAAAAATTTAACCATAAGTAAAATGTGTGTGTGTGTGTGTGTAAAAATAAAAAGAAAATTTATTTTTTTTTAAATTAGAGTATCACCTGACACAAATAAGACCACTACAGCAACCATGAAAGTTTCATGATTGAGAGAAGAATTCTCATTTGTTTTCAATGCTCTAGGATAAATCAGAGCCAATTTATCTACATTCCAAGCAGGTCTGAATTTCTTCACCCTCTCTCCTCTTATTTAAAAGGTACCCAACCTCAAGCCCATCAAACTCCAGACCATTTGGGTCTTTTAGAGTTATTATTTTAGTTCTTTATGTCTTTATTGCTCCTTTGATAGAGAAATTGAAAAAAAAAAGAAAAAGATATGAAGGAGAACAACAAAAAGCTATAATTATGAAGATTCAATTTAATTTTAAAGCTTGTGGACAGAAAAGAAGAAGCCAGAAAAGAAGGAACCAAATTAATTTAGCAGGGAAGCATTGCATGAAATATTGTTGAAGTTTAATAACCATGCAAAGACAGATGATATGTGTGGAAAAATTAGTTGTAGGACCTCATAATAGTCTATTAATATTTCCTACAGGCACAAAATCCTTTCCTGAATAATTGTGACAAAGTAATCTTTTGAAAGAGAGTTGAAAAAATAATCTTCAAAAGGAGACAGTGATGATGAAGGCACTAGAAGGAAAAGGAGACTCTATGTCAGCCAGGGAATCTGAAGGTGTATTTGAGATAACTCACTGTGGCCAGATAAGAGAGAGAAAGCTCCCAGATGATCAGAAGCCATGTGGAGGGCACAGACACACAGCACATCTGCTCTGTAAAAAGCTGTGAAAATATGTAGCATGGTTTTTAAATGTATCTGTCTTGTTTCATAATTCTTTATGAAAATAGCTTAGTATACCTGCCCATGAGGTCAACATTATTCAGTTCTCAAACATGCAGATGAAAAAAACTGAGATGCACAATAGAGTGACTGGTTCCAGGGGTCCCCAGGAAAAGGCAGGGATTGGGGCAAAGGGAAGGCCCTCTCTCAGGCAGCGGGTTGGGCCTGGCTGCCTTCCCTTGGCCTAGGACATAAAATGGCTTCTTCTGGCTTTGTCTGCCATGGAGAGGCCCAATCCTGCATTTGACTTTATAAGTCTGAGCTCCAGAACAGTGTGTTCTGGAAAGGTCTTTGCCCATAAAAGGATTGGTTAGGGATGCTCCCATTCCCTTTCTGCAAAGGTCTCTCCTGCGCTTCACCAACTTGCAGAAATGGCCTCTATTGCTGGGATCTGGGTCCTTGTTGTTAAAATTGTCTCTGTCCCAGGGAATGGCTCAATGTGAAAGACCCTATTCCTGCCTCCCTGAGCCTGGTTCTTGCCTAATCAGGCTTTCTGCCGCATAGGTACTGATGACTTGGGTTATCTTGTGTAGGATATGACAAACTCAGTTCATGAAAAATCTGTAGGATGTCCATGGTCAATTGAGAACTCACTACTTTGGAGTAAGATAACCATGGAGTATCCAGGACATGAACACATTAGAAGAAATAGTTAAAAATCTGGAAGAATTTTGAAAGGCATAATGAATGGGATAAGATTCAATTACATTATTAACTCCAGTATTTTAGATGAGCACCTTCTATATCCTTTTAGGGAGAAAAACTTTTTGTCTAGGTTTCCAACTGAGGGGATAAGTTAATGTTCTATTTTAATTTAGACATACTGAAGTATGCACACATAGCTAAGACAATGGCACACATATCAGCACATTCTCAAGGGGTCACTGTAGTCATTGTTCATAAAATGTTGGACTGTGGAAAATGATTTGCAGAAGATGGATTTGTTTGATGTGAACATAGCCAGAACAAAATAGTTAATCATTGCCTTAGTTTCCTAGAGCTTCCCTGACAAATTACAAAACAAAAGTTTATTTTCTCACAGATCTTGAGGCCTTAAGTCCAACCTCAAGGTGTTGGCAAGGTCATGCTCTCTCTGAAGGATTTAGGGAAAGATCTTTTCTTGCCTCTCCCAGCTTCTGGGGCTCCTACCATTCCTTGGCTTGTAGCAGCATAATTCCGATTGGTGCCTCTGTGTTCACATGGACTCTTCTTCTCTGGGTGCCTCTCTTCTTCTAAAGACACCATCCTTGAATGTAGGGCCCACCATAATCCCACATAAGCTTGCCTTAAATTTCACCATAATTACATTTGCAAAGACCCTTATTCCATAAAGGCCACATTCTGAAGTTCTGGTGAACTTTAAAGTATGGGAGATACTACTCAACCATATGCTCTTTGGCTTTATTGAAAAATCTGTTTGCCTTGTTTTCAAATTAAAATTGCAGACACCAAATCTGCTGGCACCTTGATCTTAGACTTCCTACCCTCAAAATTTGTAAGAAATAAATGCTTATTGTTTATAACCTCAGTATATGGCACTTTTATTATATAGCAGTCTGAGTGGATGAAGCTTCTGATTCATAGTGGATGTTCACATGGTATCCATGGATGTCTCAGCTGTGATAGACAAACTAGACTTAGCTTCTGTGGGGATAATGGATAAAAACTGCATTGTAAACACGGCTGGAAGTATTTCCTTTATATGAGGTGGTTTAATCCTGAATTTTGTCGAACTGTTGCTGAGACATGGCTCCAAATTTGCATTTTTATGTAGCACATGGAATATGTTTTTCAGGAATATTTTTAGAGTTCTAAGGTTTGATGGTAAGTCAATGATAAAATCTTTGTCTTATACATTCATAAATTGGAATTATGGCAGCATAAGTCCCATCCAGATACACATTTCCCTAAGATTCACCTCTGGTAATCACTAGAGGAGATGAAACATATTAGATACTGACCTAAGGAGTCCACTCTCTGGTTGGTGAGAGTAGAGAATGTAGTAGTCCTGTGTTAAGTGTCTAGAAGTGACTGCACATAACCCTCCAGGGTTTTGTCTGCCCAAAACACAGTTTTCCTGCTTCTGGGAAATATTTTTCTACTCTAAATTATGTGGTTCCAAGAAGAGGAGAGTCATTACAGATTCCACCTTTGTGCCAATTAATTCCATTGCATAATAAAAGATATCAAAATATTGTGGCTTAGAGCAACAACCATTTATATAATTAATGAATTTGCAGATTGACACCTTGGTCTGGGTACAGCATTACTTCTGCTGCATGCTGTTGACACCAAAGGCCAGCCCAGATTTGTGGAATGGGGCAACAGAATCCACCTCTTGATGGAAAGAGCCATAAAGTCACAGGGAGGAGTGAAAGATCATGACCATTTCCACAATCAACCACAACCATGTCGGCCAAGTTGTTGGTATATGCCTAGCCTGGACCAATTATACTATCTTCCTCCGCAACTCCCAGTCTTATTTTCTTGGCCCAGGGATAGACATCTGACAACTGCTGGATTAATCCATTGTCTTGTCCAGGACTTTTACTTTTGCAGTCAGAGCCCAAATATCATTTTGTGTCTTATGGTAAAAATATGAGATTAGAGCCATTAAGAATTTCCCCATCCTACAAGTTCACCTTTGGTGTGGAAGAATCCTTTCATCAGGTAGAGGGAAAGAATCAAACATTCCCAAAGAAGCAGAGGCAAATAAAAAAGGAGTTCTAAGGATATACAATCTTTTGGTTGGATTCCTTGAGACCCAGATGTTGCCTGCCTTTTCCATGATCACCAAGCCTTCTTGATATGAACTAGGTTATGTCACTTATAACTAAGAGTATTCTGCCAACATGAGGCACCATGTACACCTGAGGGAGAACAAGGATAGCCACATGGAAAAGGAGAAAGTGAACCAGGGAGATACAGAATTGGGACTAGCTAGAGATTGTAGGCAGAAAATTTCAAGACAAGGAAGAACAATAGCAAATAAGTAGAGAGTAGCAAATAAGACAAGTAAATGATTACCATATCGAGAAGCATGTGAACTACTTTGCTGAAGCCTAAGTTTTAGAGAAGAGAAAAAGGTGAGAATGGAAAACCAATTGGATCACATTTTTGAGGGTCTTATTTCTATATTAAGAAAATGCGAACTTTTTTTAGAGGGTGGGAGATTTTGAGCAGGGGATGTCATAATCAAAGAAGAGTTTGGGGAAGAGCAATCTGGTTAGAGTGCTATGATAGATTTGAAAGGCAGATGGTGAACTGGGAGATAAAGCCTGGGACAAAGAGGCCTTAAACTAGGACTAAAGAAAGGGGAGAGGATGGAACAAGGTCTTTATTGAGGGAAAGGAAAGGCCAGGGCTTGGAAACAAATAGAATATACTGACCGTGGATGAAGAGATGGATGAACAGCAGGAGAAGCTTGCTCAGGGCTAGAAAGTCACATGTTTATTTGGCAACAGCGACATTAATGATGGCAGAAGAATTTACATGAGATGTTCAACCGGAGTGGGGAAAGAGGTTGGAGTAAGAGATAGGTATTTGGAAGTTACTTGTCCAGTCAGTCAGATACCAAACATCAGTGAGGACCTTCTATGTATTTCACCATAGAGGGTGCCAGGAACACCATGATGGACATAAATGTGTCAAGACTTGAATTCTAATGAGGACTGTTGAAGCACTGGGAGCAAAAAAGGTCAGGGACACTGTCCCTTCTATCTCATAAATATGGCATGACATATAGGAAGGAATTTCTACATAAATTATTGAGAAAGGGTACTAGGGCATAAACCCTAGTCCCCTGCCCACAAACCTGGGGCCTTTCCAATAGTAAATGCCCTCTCTCTTGGCCTGCATCTCCCTTCCCTTTTGCTTATACCCTGCAGTTAATTTGTGGCTGCTGTTTTCCATACAATCAGAAGAAATTCAACATGTATACAGGGTGTCCCCATAATGGATACATATCCTTTGAATAATTATAAAGGCAGTGTTTATTAAAGTACATTTCATTTTCAAAATTGAGCTATCAGCTGTTAAAATGTGTATATTTTTGGGGGACACCCTGTACTTTTCAACTCAGGACCCTTATTCAAATCACTATCAGGAGACAGTTACAAAAGTCTTTAATACCTCCAACCAGGACAGTAGTAGTAGCAGTGTAAAGGAAATCCTTTGGCAGGAGTGGAAGAACATAACTCACTAAGATTTAGCACCGAGCACTGCCTCTTAACAAGATTTATGTCAGCACTCCCTACACGGGGACAGAGATTCCTAGACCAACTGGGAGACATCTGCCTAGGAGAGACTGGATGGCAGGCAAAAGCCACAGACAGAAATGGAATTCTTGGCTTTCAGGCCCCTTTTGCCTGCCTATTTTCATCTTTATAGAGCAGCCCCTTCCCTGTCTTCCCAATTTCCCATTTTATTTTCTTTTTTTTCCTTTCTTTAAATGCAGTCTAATCCCAAGTATGAACTGATGTAGCTTGTGTGTTCGGGGGGAAAAATCTCTCTCTTTTTCTGCCTTTTTTTTTCTTCTTCTTCCCCTGGCCCAGTTCATTATTTTTCTTTCTTGTCACTCAGTGTGATAGGTTGAACAGAAGTGCACAGATGAGCACTGAAAACGGTGTCACAAGGCCTTAATCTAGTCTTTAATGCCTGACTTCAGAGATGTCATTTATCTTCTAACTGCAGCAGGCATCCACCAACTTTATCTCTAATAATATATTGATGGATTAAAAGGGTCGGGCAGGAGACCAGGCTGGAAAAATTGCTTATTGACATCAAAATACAGTGCCCTCAACCTGATAAACATGGAGGGCTCGTGTATCTCCCAGAATAGTTGGCGTAGCTATAATTTTTTTTCTAACATGTTTCCCCCAGGTTCATGGGGTGGTCCGGTAACATAAACAAATACTAAACATTATTTCTAGGCTGACATGGCCGGGGAACACACGAGATATTTTAGGAACACATTTTTAATGCCAGATTTATAAATACACCTCCCTTATTTATGACACGTTATAGCATATTCTATGACAACTTGAAACAGGCACCTATAGTCTTGGCAGCATTCAAATATTCTTCACACAGTTTGCTGGAGCAAAAGCTCCCGCTAGCACCTGATTATGCTTTTGGACGGCCGGTAACGCAAGGCTATTTCAGCAGAGAGATGAGGCCAGTAATCTCGGAATGTAAATGAAGAGAGCCTTTGCGAAGGTTTCCTTTGTTTATTGTTCTCTTCATTTCATTGTTTGGTTGGCAGCAGCATGTTTCAAATCACAGCCCCCTTTCCCCACGTAGACCATGTCTCCACAAGTCAGTTTTAGAATTAACCAAAAAATAATTCTAGCCTTCTAATTCCTGCTTAGTGGGTAGTTCCTAAATTGACTCTTTTCAAAATTACCTGTTGTTGGACTGAATCCTGTCTTTGTTGTTGTTGTTGTTGGTCTTAGAGATCAGTTTCCATGGGAAGATACTCTGCTGGGAACCTACTGTCTTTTCATTTTATAAGCAGCAATGTTGTTGACGTTCACCTGATTTCCAAATGGAAGTGACTTCTTTTAGTTCAACTTTCTTTGTTTGGAAAGTAAGCTCTAAAAATGCCTTCTCAGCACTATTAATAGGAGGGAGGTGACCTTATTTTAGTGTTTTCTTCTTATTACTTCATAATTTTTTTTTTCTGAGTATAAAGGTAATGTCATAAAGGTTGCCTGGCAGACTTGCTTTTAAAGAGATTTGCAAAAATGACGTATTGTTCCAGCGTTTTGTAAGTTGTGTAGGAAATGTCCTCACACTGTGCTCTTGCTGGTGATAAGGGGTGCCTTGTTCAGGTCCAGCAGAGCCAGGGTTTGGGACATCACTGTCCAGAGCCCAGAGGTTCCCAGAGAGGAGATTCTCCTGGGTCCGCTCCTGAATGTGCAGGCATCCCCGTGGCCTAACCTGTCCACTAGCTGCAGCTGTACAAGTTACTAACCTCTCTTGCTGCAGTTTTTCATCTGTAAAATGGAGACATAATAATTGCATCAATTTCAGTTGTATTAAATGTATTCATACATATAAAGGGGTTATAATTGTGTCTAACTAATAGTTGGTACATGCTCAGTTAATCTTACCTATTACTATTATCATCATCTCATCCCAAAGGAAGAATGGCTGGAGGTACGGCCAGGAAAGGAGGGTGCCCACTAACAGAAAATGTGTCAGAAGGGGAAGAAAAGGAAACTCCTGAGGCCAAAAAGGATGCCAAAATAAAACAACACAAAAGCTGGTAAAATCCCAAGTGTCTCTAACTAGGGGGGGCAAAACTTTAGTCAACAGAAAAGAAGAGACGCACTAATATGTACATTTTTAAAACCAGGCATCAGTGTCCCTTCACCCCTTATTATAAAATTTCCCAGCCAAACTGGGAGATATGTAGAAAAGAGGGGTGTTATTACATAAAACCCTGCTACTGAAGTGAGGGTCTTTAAATTGACAGATTCTGGAATGGGTTGAGAAGGAAAAGCTAGATTTGGAAAGTAGAAGGGAGCCCATCCCAGAATGACCTGTCAATTCTCTGTGAATGCTCCGGAATAGACCTTGTATCTCAGAAACGCCTTCTGTATTGACAGTGCTGCAATTAGCACGGGTAGGTTGGCTACATGGACAGAATTCAAAATGCAGAATATAAAAGCTAAGAATCTAAAACTAATCACTTCCAGGCTCCTCTGCACAGAAACATTCAAAGGAAGATTAAGGATCAATGTGACTACAGTACAAAAGCTGAATTTGGAGTAAAAATAATAGACACAATTTACGGGGCACTGACCATATACCAGGATCGAGTCCAGGTCTGTCTTCACTCCAAATCCATGCTCTAAATTTCAACATTTCCATTCTAAACCATATTCAAACTCTGACAGCAGGAAGCAAGGGGAAGACAGTAAGAGATCCAAGGTTCTGAGCTGGTAGGTTTTCCCAGCCAGGAAGGGAGGAAACTCAAAGTTTCATGTGCCTATTATTTGCCTCCTCCATTCAGGAAGGCAAATCTGGTCAGGTGGTCCCCAGCCTTAAAAACTCTAATGTAGATATTTAGTCTTTCCTCCTCTGTCTTCCATTGCTCTGGGGATACAAAAATCATCATTGTTAGTGCTGTCATCCTATGGGATGATAAGACAAAAAAGAAAAGGTCCATGACCTAGAAATTGTGTTAAAATATGAAACTCCCATGACTCACTGTTTACACGGAAGACAACCTTCTTGCAACTTCTAAGTTTCTATATTCAGTACTTATAAAGTTCAGCAATCACACCTTGATCCAACAATTTAACTTGCAGACTTTATCTCTAGTCAGTGAGATTTAAAAAAGCCAAAAGAAGAGAAAAATAAATTAAGTTTATTCTAATGTAGATTTTGTTCTCATGGTCCAAAGGGAAGTCAGCTATGTAAGCTTATGGGCCAGGTTCCAAGTGTTTCTGTGCATTAATGTTTACATGAATCTTCACTCCAACTCAGTAAGATAGTGTTACCATTAAACACACACACACACACACACACACACACACACACAGACACACACACACACACACACACAACACCCTAAAGCTAAAAAAGGGTTGAGTGACTTGCCCAAGATCATGCAAGTAAACATCAATGTCAAGATTTAAACCCAAGCCCCTCTGATTGACAAGTCAAACACCCCCAACCACTTGTTGTGCTGCAGTGTGCTTCCGTGGTTGATGATGTGTATCTGTGCTTTAGGATGTAACAGACCATGGGAGAGGAGAGCACATCTGCCTTCCTAACAAGCTTTGTTTATAGAAAGAATCATATAGAATATGGAGGTGATATTAACGTTCAAGGGTACCTTTTGGCTTTATCCATGACCTCCTTTTAAAACTTAGTTCTCATTAGCAGGATTTTTATTGAATATAACGTATTTCTTTTGAATTCACATATGCCGCCCAGGGACCCAGGATGATGCTAGAATTTTACTTTGATATCCAATAGACCTGTCACCATTTTCAGATGCTTCCAAGGACTGAGCTCTCCCTGTAACTAGAGGTGCTGCTTTCTTTTGCGTGTTCAGCAGTGTCACTGATGATAGCTCAATTATCAGAGGGTATAAATCACTCTGGAAAAAATCGATCCCTTCCTACCTGATTGCATGAGTGGCCCCTCCATTGGAGCGCAAAGTGCATGTGAGGGCTGGTGGCGAGGAGCATCGGGGGAGAGAGGCTGCAGTTGCAAAGGAGGGCTCGAGTCAGCGCAGAAGGAGAGAGAGGTGCCTGCACCTGGGAACAGAGGAGGAAGCCAGCAAGAAGTGCTAGATGGGCTAAAGCAGACTGCTGTTAGTGTGAAATATGAAACTTCACATCAAATACCAGGGAGCTGTATGTCAACTATAGCCTAAAGAAGTTAAAAGGCCAGTGTTGAGATTAATAGGACAAACAAAAGGAAGAAAAAGTACTGAAGACCAGCGAACAACAAAATTATTCACCTGCAAAAAGTGGGGGGAGGAGAAACAAAAATAAAAAATAAAACAAGGGATCTAGCCTCATACAGTAACATTAAAGCTACTGATCAAAGAATTAAATGATTCTGGAGAGGAACAGGAAGGCAAAGCACAGCTGGACCCCCTCATGCGTTCCTCAGAACACTCTCTAGGGCCTATATTTTCTGTTGAAGAGCAGCAGCTGATAGTGACTCATCTTAGCTTCCAACACTCATCTTAGCTTCAGTCCTGGGAGGTCCATCCCCCACCTCTTACCACTACAATCTCCTAATCCAGTGGCCTTCCCTCTCAGGTGGCATCTGGCAAAACATTCATTCAAGGCTACTTTCTGCAGGCGAATTTGACCTCCTAGGAGCCCCCATGCCGCTCTGCCCTATAATCTTTCTCAGGTTCTCTTCATTTGCCTCTCAGGCAGAAGGCACATCAAGTCTGCTACATAACTAGGGAGTGAGGGGGGCAATGTTGCTTGTTGCTTCCCCTACCACCTAGTTTTGAGGGGCGGGAGAGTACATTCCACTAGACTTGTGACTCATGGTTCTCATGATTTCCTTCTCTCCTTCACATTCTGATTATACAGTTACGTGCTTGGGTATGACTGGAGAGCCAGTTAGACTGTCTTTAATAAGCCCAAGTTGCTGGGGCTCTTGTTAGAATGTAAGATACTTGATGCCTCATTTTCCTCAGTTTTTATCCTTTTTAAATATATATTATTCTTTTTAAATATATATGTATATATATATTGATTCTTCTCTATAAGAATCAATACACACACACACACACACACACACAATTTGTTCTTATAGAGAAGAAGGGAGAGGAATACAGAGTTAGAAACATCTTTGAGAGAGAAACATCAAACAGCTGCTTCCTGCATGCCCCCTACTGGGGATCGAGTCTGCAACCAATTTTTTAAAAAGAAAGAAATTAAGAGACATAGAATTTAGAATGAGAAAGTACAAATACATGAATAGGAGCATGAGAAGGAAAAGGTGGTGAGGTAAAGGAGGTGGAGTGGAGGAGACTAAAGAAAAGGGGCTAAGATTTTTTTTCAGACTTGATGAAAGATAAGACTTTTCAAATTAAGGTGTCAATGAAAACCAGAGTAAATAAAAATAGAGTCAGACCAGGCACACCTTAGTGAAACTATAGAAAATCTGAACCCCAATGAATATCTTAAAGCTATCAGAAGAAAGGGCAGGTTACCTATAAAGGAATAGCTATACATCTTAACAGCCAACTACTCATTAGCAACAATAGAGGCCAATGGTGTACCATTCTTGACATACCGAGACAAAATAACCATTAACTTAAAAGTCTTTGCCCAACAAAAGTAAAAGCAAAAATATATGTTCAAAAAAATAAAATAAAGATAATTTACCATTCCTAGGTCCACTCTAAAAGAACTATTAAATGATATTTCTAAATAAAGAAACATACGCTATGCCACACTGACAAAAATAGTAAAAAGATGCATGGACAAGGTTCTTAACTGCAACATTATTTGGAAGAGTAAAAGGCCAGAAAAAGCCTGAATATCTACCAATAGAAACTAGTTGAATAAATTATGGTACAACCATGTAATAGAGTACATAAAAGGGAATGGAAAGTATTTACTAAGCTATTATAGAGAAATCTCAAAGATATACTAGTATTGTTAAGTGAAACAAAAACAAGATGAAAGTATTTATAATGACTTCTATTTATCTAAAAGGAAAACTATAAATATATATTTGCTCATATTTAAAAAGCAGAAAAGTCTACATCATAAATTTTAAAAATGATTACCTGTAAAATAAAGGAAATAATTGGGTAGGAAATAAGGATAGAAGCTAGGCTTCTTTGAATATAACTTTTTTATAGATTTAACTTTGGATCTATGTAACTATTTATAAGACAAGAATTATGTGGAACCTAGAAAGAGACTCTGGCACCTCCCCACCCTACACATCCTCCACTCCTGGAACATAGCTGGTTCAGGAAAGGGCAATTTTTTTCTATGGTGAACAATAAAAAGGGGAATAGTGTTAAAAGAAAGATAACAGAAGAAGAAATGGGGAAAAGAGAAGCAAACTTAGCAACATACCAAAGAATACTTGTGAGGGGGAAAAAATGTTCCCCAGAACAGAAGAAAATTCTGAGTATTTGTTATCCATGGCTCTGTACTAAACTACCTGAAGCCCAATTGGTCAAACAATTACCAATTATATCTCATATATTTATGGGTCAGGAATTGAGGAAGTACTCAGCTGGGTGATCTTCTGCTTCACATGGTTTCAATTGGGGTCAGTGGGTAACTTGGCTGGTCTGGAGGTCCAAGAAGGCTTCACTCATATGCCTAGCACCTTGCCAGTGATGTCTGGGCTTAGCTGAGCGATTTCTACCCCATGTGATCTCAAAGCCTCTCCACCTAGCTTCTCCTGCATGGTGGTCTCCGCCCTCTTACATGGTAGCTGAAGGCTCCAAGAGAACGGAAGGAGAACTGTCAGTTTCTTCAGGCCTGGTTACCGAAACTAGCACAGTTTTACTTCTGCCATGTTCTGTTTACCAAAGCAGTCACAAAGGTCACGCAGATCCAAGGCAGAGGGACATAGATCTCACGTCTGATTGACAGGAGAGTCAGAATTTGCAGCCATCTATAATCTACCACTATGATCAAGCATTTCAGCATAAATTATAAACAAATCAATTAATAGCCTCTATGAAGGAATATGACAAGAAGAATATGACAGAAGTAACACCCAATCATCTATCTTACCAATTCATATAACTTAACTTTACTCACTTATTCAAAAAAATTTTTTATATATCCTCAAATTGAATCACAAAACAAAACCTAACTCCAGGCTCTGTACCGGAGGCACTCCTGAAACAAAGTGCTTCAAGAAAGTGGGGAAAAGAAAGGGTAAAGGTGTATTAGACGAATTTGAACAGCATACAACACAGAACTTCATCTTATCGGACAAGGTAGAATTCAGGCTGCAAAGGACACTATAAAAGATTCAGAAATATACTATTAGTTACGAGATTTTAATTTAGGCTTATCAGTTTATGTATATCATTATGATAAAAAGGAAAAACTGACAGACATAATTAAAATAAGGTAGACATCATTAATCTATATCAAACTCTGACTTTGAAAGTGGACTGTATCTTATTTTTAACTATCCATGGAACATACTCACATGTGTGAATATTTTTTCAGCTACAAAGAAAACCTCAAAAATTCCAAAAGTATAGAAAACATCCTCTGATCATCATACAATAAACTAAAAATTACAAAACAGAATTGGAAAACAGAAAGCTACTTCCATTTGAAAATTTTAAAACATTCTGTTAATTAACTCATGGGTCCAAAAAGAAATCTGTATCTAAATGGAGAATTTTAGAAACAATGGTAATGAAAACATTGTATTTCAGAATCTATAGCAAACAAGTCAAACAGGGCTCAGAGGAAAATTAATACATTTCCTTTTAATACATTAAAAAGGGTAAAAAATAATGGATTAAGAGTCTGTCTCAAACTGTGAGAACAAAGAATAACAAAATAAACCAAAGGGGGGAAAAAAGTAAGCAGTAAAAGGTAAAAAGTTAATAAGTTTGAAAATATAAAAAGAAAGTAGTACTAAACTATAAAAGCAGATTTTTAAATAAAAAAATTCTTTTAAAATTAGATAAATTAATAGCTGGCCTGATCAAGCTGAAAACTACAATTGCAGAAATAAGAAATTATGAAATGGAAACAAAAAAATTAAAAGAATCTTAAAGAACATTTAAGCTTTTGAAAATGAATTAGAAAATACGGCTGATGTAAAAACCTCACTTTTAGAAAAATATAATTTATCAAAATGTACCCAAAAAGAGAGAGAAAGTCTAAACTGACCACTGTAGAGGAAAAAAAATAAAACTGTCAAAGTACTACCTACCCAACCAAGGCATTTTAAATCTTAGGAAAAGTTCCAAAGTCTTTTTATAATGTGAGTATAACATTGATGCCAAACCTACCAATGATTTCTCACACACAAAATAAATGGCATATCAATCTCACTTATGAACAACAATGTAAAAAATCTTCAGCACAATCTTAAACAGGACATGAAAAAACTAATACACAGTAAGTTTTATTCAAGGAATGCAAGAATGAATCAATATTAAGAAATCCACTAATATAATCTGCTGTATTAATATAGTGGTACTAGAATTTTAATTCATTCTATTAATAGTTCTATGGAAGAAAATATTCATATTTCTGTAAAATTTTGTATCTAACTGTGCTTCCTTTTCTTGAAAGGAAGTTTCTTTTTGGGGTGATTTTGAACCAACTATAAAGAGAAAGAAGATATGGATAAAAGACAAAAAAATGTAACATGAATATTACTGTGCAATGATTATAAAATAAAAGAACACAAGAGAGCACAGAAATAAATGCATGCCTTTATGGTCAATTAATATTTATAAAGAAGGCAAGAACATACAATGAGGTGAAGACAATCCCTTGGGAAAATAAAACTAGATCATCAAATTACACCATATATAAGAATAAACTGAAAATGAATATAAGACAAATGTAACTTGTGAAACCATAAAAATCCTAGAAGAAAACATAATAAAATATCAGACATCTCTCCTGGCAATGTTCTTGCTGATATATATCCTCCTCAGGCAAGGGAAACAAAGGCAGAAATAAACAAATGGGACTACATCAAACTAAAAAGCTTTGCACATCAAAAGAAACAATCAACAAAATGAAAAGGGAACCCACTGCATGGGAGGACATACTTGCCAATGACACATCTGATAAGGGGTTGATTTCCAAAATATGTAAAGAACTTATACAACTCAACACCAAGAAGACAAAATGGACAAAGGATCTGAATAGACATTTCTCCAAAAAGGATATATAGAAGGCCAACAGACTTATGAAAAAATGCTCAACATCACTAATCATCAGAGAGATGCAAATTAAAACCACAATGAGATATCTCCTCACACCTGTCACAATGGCTATCTACACTAATAAAAGAGAAACATGCAAATTACCATTACTCTGCTATGCTACCAGCCAATCAGAGTGAGTATGCAAATTAACCTGAAAACATGGTGGCAGCCTATCCCCTCTCCGTCCCCCCCACTCCTGCTCCAGGCCTGTGGGAGTAAAAGAAGTCCAGTACCAGCGCCTGAGGCCAGGAGACAAAGAAGACTCCTGCCCCATGATCCCAGGCCACAACCAGCCAGAGAAGTCTCCCACACTGCATCCCAGGGAAGATGGAGAAGCCACCCGCCTGCGGTCCAGGCACCAGCAACTGTGGCTGTCTACAGCCTGGAAGATGGAGAAGCCATCCACCCCGTGGTCCTGGGCCACCAGCACTTGAGGCTGCAGCTCAGGCAAAGCCACCTGTCCACCATCCACTGAGGCTGCACCCGGTCTGGGCGCCTATGGCTGACCAGAGGGAGGGAAGCCAGAATCCTGGGTGCCTGTGGTCAGCTAGAGGAGGGAATTCTGGGTCCCAGATGCAGGGCTAAGGCAAAGGTGGGTTAGGAACAATCAAGCCAGCAAGGGAGCAGTTAGGGACAATCAGGCAGGCAGGCAAGGGGTTAGGAGCCAGCAGTTCTGGACTGCGAAAAGGATGTCGACTGCTGGTTATCTCCTGAGGGGTTCCAGATTGGAGAGGGCGTAGGTTGGACTGAGGAACACCCTTTCCCTCCTGACCCCCATGCATGAATTTTGTGCACCTGGCCACTAGTCATCAATAAACAAACAAATCACAAGTGCTGGCAAGGATGTGGAGAAAAGGTCAACTGTCATACACTGCTAGTGGGAATGTAGACTGGTGCAGCCACTGTGGAAGTTTCTTCAAAAAATTAAAAATAAAACTGCCATTTGACACAATGATCCCACTTCTAGGAATATGACCATAGAAACTTGAAACACTAATCTGAAAAAATGTATGTAGCCCTATGTTCATTGCAGGGTTATTTATAATAGCCAAGATCTGGAAACAGCCCAAGTACCCATCAGTAGATGAGTAAAAAAAAAAAAAGCTGTGGTACATCTACCCAATGGAATACCACTTGGCTGTAAAAAGAAAGGAAATTGTACTGTTTTCAACAGCATGGATGGACTTATGACCTCACTTATATGTGGAATATAATGAACAAAATTATTTAATAAATAATGTAGAGAAACAGACTCAGGGATACATAGAACAGACTGACAGTTGTCAGAGAGGGGTTTTAGGGGTATGCATACACACACACACACACACACACACACACACGCACAGCAACATACACACCCACACACATACACACACAAAAGGTGTCACCCAAAAATGTATATAGCCAATAGCTCAATTTTGAAAATTAAATGTATTTTAATAAACACTGTCTTTATAATTATTCAAAGTGTGTGTATACATATTTTGGAAACACCTTAGATGTCACATACACATAGACAACAATATAGTGATAGCCAGAAGGAAAGGGGGCTGAGGGTAGGTGGAAGTGTGCAAAGGGAGGGATAAATGGGACCAGAAAGAGACTTTATTTTGGGCAATGAGCACAAGATGGAGTATGCAGAGGATGTTTTATTGAGTTGTACACTTGAAACTTGTATGTTTTTATGAACCAGTGTCACCCTAATAAATTCAATTAAAATAAGTAAGTTTTTAAAAGTATATAAATAAAAGAAGGAAATGGGTAGGTGGGTATGTAGCAGTGATGTCGGACTACACCTCATGATTATGAAAAATATGTCGGTATGTGAGGGAGAGATATTGCTGGGCTAAATTGTCAGCAGTGAACCAGAGAAGAAAGTGCTCCTCTGGTCTTAGAAGAGACAGGAAGAGGTAGGAAGCAAGCCCACAAGCCCTGCTGCTGCCAGGAGGGGGCATTGGTAGTCTGGGACAGCTTGGTTGCTGCCTTTATGGAGGAGGGTAGGGGAAGGAGAGGGCAATTAAAATAACTTCAGAGAGCAAGAGGGAGTAGCAGGCAGAATGTTGGGTATTACTGCAGTTCCAAAGTCAGGGTCCAATCCCCAACCGGTATCTCCATTGGTACTAATAATACAAAATTACTTAAAATGTATATTATATTTCTTTAATAATAAACCTTCACATGTGAACAAATATGTATACTACATGAGAGAGAAGAGAGAAAAATCTCACCAGCCAAAACAAATCACAGTTTGATTTTAATTGCATTGCCTCACACAGTGCTGACAGGAGAAAGGCAGAATACTGCTGTCAAATTATGCCAGGAACTGCCTGATTTCTGTCATAAAAGACAGATTATTTTTAAAATGTGCAATTCAATTATTCAAAGTTCAATACACCTGCTATAGTCCTCAATAAATGCTGGTTGACAATCATGATTCTTCTGTGTTTGCCATTTGGAATGTGGAGCTATTTACAATGAAACCTTGTAAAGTGTAGGATTTTTGTTTTGTTGTGATCTTTTGCTTCTGCACTTAATTGTAATTTAAACGTGGTCCCTTTTTTTTCAAGCTGGGGTTATTTTGTAGGTTTTCTTTTACACTCACTCCATTAATGATTTCAGAATATTGCACTTTTATTTATTGCCCTGAATTTGTATTTCTTCTATGTATATTCTCAATTCAAAAGGTTGACAATGTTTCAAAACATATACTCCATATATCATTTCACCAGGATTTTAGGTGAAAATCGAGGTGGGTGTAGCAGCATACAATAATTGCAGATCTTCATTTATCCTATGATATGTTAATGGTAACCAATTAAGTTGCAGGTATCCTAGGAGTCCACAGTATCATTTATATATGAATCTGCATGAGTCACAACATCAGCTATTCCTCACTTGCAGCATAATGTTCCCCTATGCGTGGGTATTACAGAAGTGAGGCACACTCTGCCATTTCATACTATATGTATCTTCTAGATTTATCTCTTGTCGTTCTACAATTAGGTTGCAGCAAAATTGGTTTTATATTTGCAGTGTCTAAATGATGCCACACACTTTAACGCAACCAAAGATATAAATTACTCTGAACCCGCTAAAGACAGAGTCTGGCAGAGGAAAGGGAAAGATAGGATTATCTTTGAAATTCCTCAGATGCTATCTCTGACCTTTCCTATGTCCACATTTTGAAGGTACTTTCTCTGATTCTTTGAAGATAAGTAGCTCCAGGAAGGGCGAGCTGATGATCTGAGGCAGATCAAAGTAATATAGAGAAATATGTCATATTTACTCAAAGGAGATCATAGTTAAGTATTAATAATTTTCTGGGTTATATAATATTAAAATATAGTTTCATGCAGTAGGTACCTATTTGTGATACACACAGTATATGAGCTTTATAAGCATTATCTCCAATCCTTGTAATACTAAGAGGTAGACAATTGGCAGGTAGGGAAACTGAGATTCAGAGTTAAATAATTTCCCCGAGTATCACTACAATGTATTTGGCAAGGGTGGAAATCCAGAAATCTCCTGTTTTAAAGCCTGGGCAGTTGGCATTCAAACCATTTTGTATGAACATGGGGGACAGCTAAAATATATTGAGATTGAGTGCAAAGTTTGGGAAGATGCTTTCATGTCTTCAAAAGAGCTTTGATATCCTTTATCTCCCCCATCAGCTCTCGAGGAACCACCATTAGCCTAATCTAGTTCCCTTTTACCTCACTTATAGAAGGTGGCATTGTGACATAGCCAAGAGCAAAAGAGTCTACATGAAATACAGTCTATTACTTTGGACAAAGTAGTTACCCCCTCAGAGCCGTATATGCAAAGTGTGAATAAAAGCATAGTGATCAGGGAGATTAAATGAAATCACATTTGTAGATTGTGGTGCATCTTCAATAATGACTTCCAGTTCTCCATTTCTGCAATGGGTATCTTGTTGGTTTCTTAGGAAGAAGAAAAGCTAGAGGGAATTTATTGACTCATTAACTAAAAGTCCACCACTCTCATTAGCCAGGTCAGGTCTCTGTTGGCACAGATCAATGTCTGTGAATTACTTTCAATTATATTTGAGTGCAACAAATATTCTATTACCTAATTTTATATATATATATATATATATATGCCTAAACAACTGTTCAACCTTTCAACCAGTAGCTATGATGCACACCGACCACCAGGGGGGCAGACACTCAACACACAGGCATGGAAACATGGTACAAATTGATGAATCTCAGAGGGAAGTGGGAGGGGAATAAGATCTTATACATACTAGAGGCCTGGTGCACAGATTTGCCTGCAGGGATCAGGCTGAACCCAGCAGTCCAATATCCCCAACAGGTCCAGATTGCGAGAGGATGCAGGACAGCTGAGGGACCCCTCTGGTGCATGAATCTGTGCAAGCCTCTAGTTCTAAAATAAAGCAAATTTAATCCAAAAACATCCTTCCTATGATGTTATCCCTGCTCCCTAACGTCCACACCAAAAAAGGCACCCTGAATGTTAGCTAGTGTCTACGTGGAGTTCACTTGAAGAAAAATACATGGAAATGTGGTCTGTTCAAGAGAGTCTTCTGCACAGCTATCTGCAGGGACACTGTAGCAGGCATATCTGTGCAGTCCAGATACTGAAAAATATCAGACAAGAAAGAAGAGTCCTTCCTCACCAAATATTTTGGGTTGGTAGAGCCCCAGGGTAGTGAAAATGAGCCAGCACTAATGGCCTTGCTAATCAAAAACAGTGACCTAGTTAAGATCTTAATTTTCTATTCCCTAGACCTTGCAGTACTCTATCCTATCTTCATGAAGTAATAATTTCATAGAATCATAAAACCATGAAAAGCTAAGGCGAAATGACCTCTCTTTTACCTAATGAAGAAGCAAAGGCCCAGAGAGGACTAGATATTTGACCAAGATCACACAGCAAGCTGAATCACTAAGTAAAAACCAAATAAATAAATAAAATTTATATCATCAATAAGAACACTATATTTATATATCTGCAGGATGCTTTCACAGTCATAATCCCATGTAGCATTACAACTTTAAAATAATTATATATAAATCTAGGAATATTTTAAACTAATCTGGATTTTCTAGACCAGGTAGAAAGTATAAATTTTAACCCAAAGCTATCTCAAAACTTGGTGGCTTAAAATAATAATTATTTGTTTGCTGGTAGTTATGAATGCTTAGAGAGACTTTTTCCCACCTCAGTCAAAATAAACAAGTTTTCTGCTTGTCTTTCTTGCAAATGGAGATTTCTTTCTCCCAGTCTTCCCATTGACCATGCTGGTGGCACTTTCAGGTCCCCCTCATTTTTCAGCTTACTTCTACCCTACATACACCAAGAGTTGCTCCCACATAGTTCCCTATTACTTCTCTGTTCTCTTTCTTAATATTTGACCAATGCAATTTTTCTTTACTTTATATTTTTTACCTTATTTTAATCTCAAGTGGGCATTTGAAATACTTAATTATACTTAATTAAAAACATTTGGATATTTTTTATTGGAATGATTTATCAGAATTTTAAGTGTGTCCACAGACAGTATGTATTTTCACTCTTCCTATTTTAATAGAGTAATTATAACCAGAACCTCTGTGCAGACTTTGTAATTGATTGGGTCTTTCCATTGGAAGGAAAGGTGGACACAAAAAGTCATGACTGAGTTCCCCATGCTCATCTGGATTTAGAAAAGCTTATAACACTGAGGCAGACTTTTGGAGAATTTTGAAGAACCCCTGAGAACTTAGAATTGCCTTATTTTATATGTGGAATCTAATTTATTTTTATTTATTGAGAGTATTATATAAATATCCCCCATTTTCTCCCTCTTGCTCCCCCTCACCCAGCTCTCACCCCACTCTAGGCTTTCACCTCACTATTGTCTGTGTCCATGGGCTATGCATATCTCTATATATAAAAGGCTAATATGCAAAGTGTCCCCTTGGGAGTTTGACCAGAAGACTGGGAGTTCAATCACTTGCTATTATGTGCACTTACACCAGGGGGCGGCACAAAATTAAGGAAGGCTCCAGCCAGCAGCCAGAGAAGGAAGGCCCTAGCTGGCAGCTGGAAGGCCCCTATTGTCCCTGATTACTGGCCAGGCATAGGAACCTGTGCACAAATTTTATGCACCAAGCCTCTAGTATGTATATACATTCTTTGGTTAATCTCTTACTGCCCCTTCTCTCCTGTTCCCTTTGAGATATGTCAATCTGCTACATGTGTCTTTGTCTTTGGATCTATTTTGTTCATTAGATTCCACATGTAAGTGAGATCATGTGATATTTGCCTTTCTTGGGCTTATTTTGCTTAGCATAAGAATCTCCATACTGTCTCAAAGAGTAAGAGATCTTACTTTTTTACAACTGCATAGCATTCCATTGTGTGAATGTACCACAGCTTTTTATTGAAATTGAGCCAACACTAATGGCCTTTCTAATCAGAAACAGTGAACTAGTTAAGATCTTAATTTTCTATTCCCTAGATCTTGAAGTACTCTATCATATCTTCATGAAGTAATAATTTCATAGAATCATAAAACCATGAAAAACTAAGGCGAAATGACCTCTCTTTTTACCTAATGAAGAAGCAAAGGCCTTATCCACTTATCTATTGATGAGCACTTAGACCATTTCCAGATTTTAGCTTTTGTAAATAATGCTATGAACATAGGGGTATGTATGTTCTATCTGATTGAGATTTTGGGATCTTTAGGATATATTCACTGATCACTGGGTCAAATGGCGAGTTCCATTTTTAATTTTTTGAAGAAACTCCATACTGTTTTCCACAGTGGCTGTACCAGTCTGCATTCCCAATAGCAGTGTACTTGGATAAATCTTTTCTCCACATCCTCACCAGCACTTGTTGTTTGTTGATTTATTGTTGGTCACCATTCTGGCAGGTGATACCTCATTATATTTTGTTGTTGTTGTTAATCCTCACTGGAGAATATTTTTTCACTGATTTTTAGAGAGAGTGGAAGGCAAAAAAAGAAGGAGAGAGGGGGAGAGAAAAGAGAAAAAGGGGAGGAGGAGAGAGAAACATTGAGGTAAGAGACACACATTGATGGGTTGCCTCCTGCACATGCCCAGACCAGAATGGGGAATTGAACCTATGACTCTTCCATGCCTGAGCCAAAGCTCTAACCACTGAACTACTAGCCAGAGCTCACTGTGGTTTTAATTTGCACCTCTCTGATGATTAGTGAGGTCAAACATTTTTTTCATATGTCTATTGGCCATCTGTATGTCCTCTTTGGAGAAGTGTCTATTCAAGCCCTCTATCATTTTTTAATTGGATTGTTCATCTTCCTCTTATTGAATTGTATAAGTTCTTTATATATTTTGGAAATTAACTCCTTATCAGATATATCATTGGCAAATATGTCTTCCCATACTGTGGGTTTCCTTTGCATTTTGATGATTGTTTCTTTTGCTTTGCAAAAGCTTTTTAGTTCAATGTACTAGTATTCCTGTTTATTTTTTTCCTTCATTTCTCTTGCCCTGAGAGATGTATTGGCAAAAATTCTGCAACATGAGATGTCTGAGATTTTGCTGCCTATGTTTTCTACATTTTTATGGTTTTGCGACTTACATTTAAGTCTTTTATCCATTTTGAGTTTATTCTTGTGTAAGTTGGTGGTCTAATTTCATTTATTTTGCATGTATCTATCCTATTTTCCCAGCACCATTTATTGAAGAGACTATCTTTACTCCATTGTATGCTCTTGCCTCCTTTGTCAAATATTACTTATCCATGATGACATGGATCAATTTCTGGGTTCTCTGTTCTATTCCATTAACCTTTATGTCTGTTCTTGTGCCAGTACCAGGCTGTTTTGATAATAATGACTTTGTAGTATAATTTGATATCCGGTATTTTGATGCCTCCAACTACTTTGTTCTTCTTTCTCAAGATTGCTGAGGCTATTCAGGGTCTTCTTTGGTTCCATGTAAATTTTTGGAATGTTTATTCTAGATCTGTGAAATATGTTGATAGTATTTGTGAAAGATCACATAATTTTGTCACCTGCCCTACTGATAAGGTAGAGGAAACAAATTTTCCCACTAGAATCAAGATGTCTAATAAAGTTAGTATCTTCTGGTACTTGTGGTGAAAATGCCAGTATCTCAAAGGGAGAGATAGGAGGGCTGTTTAAAGTCAAAGATTACACTAGGAAATCAATTTCTCCTTTCACTCTTTATAATAGTACTCCATATTCTACCATATTACTAGGATTGCTACAGTATTGAGAAGGGGCTAAACCTTGTTTAAGGATAATTCAGACTTACCTTTGCAAAGCTAAACAGGAGAAATCCATGCCTTAGTGCCCAAAATGTCTAACAAAGAAAAAGTATACAAATCTCTCAGATTTCTTAAACCAAAATTTTTACATAGATTTTGTAACTATAGAAAAGGGTGTTTCTGAGTCTTTCTCTACTGGGCTATTTTAGCTGTTTTCTGTTGCACTTTGCCTCCTCCGATCTATCTCCTCTGCCTATCAGAGTGCTCCATCTGATCAAGGTCTGATCAAGGTCTGATCAAGCCTCTACCTTCAGAATTTATAAGGTTATATCCACTGGCTACATGAAAGTACAGCCAATAGTTTGCTATTTTTGTTGAATGAAAAAGAAGTTGGGGCCAGAATATGAAGGACCATTAGCAAATGTCATTCAAAGAATTCTGTCTTCTATCTTCCAATGGGAAGCCACAGGAAGTTTAAAACAAAAGAATAATGCAGAGGATTTGTTGTTATTGTTTCCATGCTATTTCCACTATTACTAGTACATAGAAAGTAGAGTGGAGTAGAAAGATGAGGCAGCAGAAGACCGGAAACCAGGAAACAAGTTTTGATAGTGAAATTAAGAGATGAGGAGGAAGAGCTGAGTAGTATATAATCTTTAAGACATACATTTCTATTTGTTTTTGGTGGTGGTGGTGGTGGTGGTGGTGGTGGTGGTGGTGGTGGTGAAGTTAATTACCCAGGTTAGTAATTTTGAAACTATGCAAATCCCAGCTGGTACTATTGCTGGGATGATGAAGACACATTAGCCTGGGTCTTCTCTGTGCTCTTGACTGAGGTGAGATCACCCAAGGTTGCTATCTATATTAGAATTTCATAAGCTGTTGGGAGAGCTTGCACCATGAGCTGAAGCTGAGTTTCCTAAGTCTCCCAACGTACAGGATTAAATCAAAAGCATTGCAGTGATGAGCATGGCCTTTGGGCTTGTCACACTTAACAGCATTTTCTACTTCTCTGTCCTGAGAATTAGATCTTCCCCATGGAGGCAATCATATGCACTTAACACTAGTATGATAAGTTATTTCTTACTTGGTTTTTTAAAATTGAAAGACCTGAGTAAGGCCACAATTCCAGATTGTGTGAGGAAACATGATAATGACTGGCCTTGTGAGCTCCAGTTCATTTTCTCCCACCCTGACTCCCTACGCCAAGTTCTCTCTACTCCACATGCTACAGGTGAGGTGGTGGGTGTCTCAAATCAGGAGAGCTGAACAGAAGACACTGAAGTAAAAAGTCCTATAAAGCACTTTTTTGTTGTTTTGTTTTCTAGCACTTAAATTCTTTCGACAATTTTATAATTGGTTGCAAATGTTAGCCTTAAAGCAATTGCAGAACACAATAAAATGTAAGACAGAATAAAATATGTCAGCACTACCAGCAGAACCCACTAAGGCCTTGTCTAATGATACATGCCTATTACATATTAGGCCATCTGAGTCAGGCCTAGGGAATTCATAATAATTAATTAGGAACATAACCGCAGTAAATCCCATAGTCCCATATGGTACTTCTCTGTACTTTGTAAACTATTTTAAATTTTACTATGTGTCTCCAAAAAATGTCAAAGGAAGATGTGAAATCCATTTAAAGTAGAAAATTTTAAAGCTTCTTTCTCCAGGCCTACTTCTCTCAGTGTTCTCCACATAGAACATAGCTTGTGCTCAAATGTTCCTCTCTTTCCCACTCAACACCCAATCCTCAAACATGCTTGCTGATAGCATGTCACCAACCTCCAGCTCTCTCTTCTTTCCTCAATTTCCATTTTTTTCAGCTTATTACGCATTCCTTTTAGCTTGTCTGGTTTCTTTAATTTAAAAGGATCTTCTGCTTTATTTTTCACCTGGATTCTCTACACCAAAGGAAAAAAAAAACCTTTCTTCTTAGAGCAAAAGGCAGAAGAAGGAAGATTGCAAGAACAGATAGTGATCATTTTGTCCCTGTTATACATTTATGTTTTTATCTCTGTTAGGAGGAACCAAGAGTAACATGAAATATATTAGTACCTTAAAAATCAGCATTAAGCAGTGGTTAGGGACATGAGCTTCAAAATCAGAAACGCTCGTTTTCGCCAGATTCCGCTTTTGCCATTTAGGTTTCAGTATCCACATTTGCAACATGCAAAAGGGTGTATTGGGATCGAACTGGATAATTCATGTAAAACATTCAGTATAGTTCCTGGAAACTTTTATTACAATTATTCATTCTTATCTTGGGAGAAAATAGTCCACGGGGAACAGAAAGTCATCCCAGAACAATCCTTCCTATTGGCACGAGACATTAAGCACTCCAGAAAACAAGTTACTTCCCATCCTCTCCCCTAGAGAAGCAAATGCCATTTTCTCCATATGTCATAAAGAATCCCTGCCTTTCTCATGGTCACATGCTCATAGAGTTCCTGGCAACTCAATACACATCAATGGATTGATTAATGGACTGTTGAAGCAACGGATATCTCAGGGACACCAGATGCAAACCAAGTAGCAGAGAGCCTGAAGTACGCCTGGTGACGGAATGAAGTATGCACACCTCTTCAGTCACTCTTGGACCAACTCTATCACAGTTGTTGAATGTGAGTAGCTCACATGAGTTGTTCTTCCCCGTCCATTGACAAAGTAGGTGGTTCATTTATTCATTTATTTGTTGGACAGCTTTTGAGTTCCCACTGTGTGCCAAGCATTGTGCTGGGTTCAGGACTCAGAGGAAAGGATCGGGTCCTAACACTGGGGAGGTTTTCTTCAACAGGACAGAGTATTATACACCAGTGCTTCTCAGACTTAAATGCACATACAAATGCAGAGTTTGATTCAGTAGCTCTGGGGTGGGGCCTGGGAGTCTACATTTCTAATGAGCTCTCAGATGATAGCCACACTGTTTGTCTCTAACTTTGCTACTCAAGTGTCATCCTCAGACCAGTAGCATGCATGTGTAGGTTGTCAGTGTAGGCTGCTGTTGCTCATTAATCCAGTTGAAGTAGCTCCCTCCTGCTATTTTGTAAAGATTCCTAAGCACACATAGCTGTGTCCATCGGATTATATAGCTGGATCAGAGGGAGGAAGAGACATGCCTATACCAGAGTGGCGATCACTGTAAGAAGGGAGGAACCCAACGGTAACAAGTTTGTATGATTCTCTGAGAAACTTTCTGAAAGCTCAGAAATATCAAATTCCCAGTTTGAAGTGTTTCTGTGTCACTTCCCAGACTGCCTCGCTGAGGAAGGCTGGGGCAGGGAAGAACAGTAGGAAAAGTGTGGGACCCGTCCAGTAGCCACCTGCATGCAGAACCAAACTTGGCCTCTTCTTCCTTAGGTCACTCAGCACAAATGAGGAAACTTTATGTTTTAATCTCTAAATCTCTAAAATGGGAATGTTTATCACATTTACCTCAGAGGTATAGTGTAGTTTATAAAATTATTTGCAGACACCACCTAGCACAGTGCCTACAGTGACCATTAAATGGTATGTCATTATTATTGTTATTAATAAAACTGGGAGCCATGATAAATATTCCTTATCAGTGTTTTGTCAAGGTTCGCTGGAAAAAGATAAATCTAAATTAGAGCCCATACTCTGGCTCATGTGGTTTTAAATCAGATCCACAATGTTGTGTGAGCACAGGTGTTTTGTAGGTTGGTTTCTTTGCTAACATGAGAAAAAGAGATGATCAAAAAGAGGGGAGAGAAAACAATCACCATTTGAAAGTGAATGAAGGGCGCCCTCCTCCTCCCTGTTCTTTTTTTCCCTTACTTTGACATCTCAGTGTGTGTTTTTTTTCTTTTAGCTGTGAGCTCTGGGATAGGTGATAACTGCCAGTAATAGGATTAGCATTGATTTCTTTAGCAAGAACAGAGATGTGGCAGTTCTAGCCATTTCCTGAACTGCCAGCTTTGAAATATTAAAAGAGAGAGAGAGAAAGAGAGAAGAAGGAAAAATAAAAGAAAGAAAGAGAAAGAAAGAAATCTGTAAGGAGGGAAATATAGCTTTTAGAGGAAAAAGAAGCGTGTGTGAATCCGACCATTCCTGTCTATATGTGGGCATGTGGATACATGTGTGCACATAGAGGAATATAAGAACACAGGGACATGCATAGATCACACTAATGTTTTGTTGTTTCATGATAAAGGATCAAAAGCTCTATTTCTGTTCTGCTTCAGAAAAAAAAAAAGCTTTAACATTCATTTGGCTTTCTTTTTCTTTCACTTGTGAACACATTTACCGGCTGATCTTTTATAGTTATCCTCAAGGCTTGACTTTTGTAACCTTGAAATTCAAACAAAGAAAATAAGTGTCTCAGAGAAAGACTGTACAGGTGGCCCTGACACACTCAAATCCTCTCCTCCCCCACCAGAATTACACTTCTCTGAGACTAATTCTGCAGATCAAACTACAGAATCAAGTTCTCCAAATGCCAACAAGAGTGTCTGTCTCCTTTAAAAATAGCTGGTGGACTTCCTGCAGGAGGGGACCTATGACCCAGACAAGGGGTTGGAGGTATGCTGTCTTTCCTAAATATGCCAAAAACAAAGACAAGCAGGCGATAAGACATTGCCCACCAGCTTCTGGTGGTCAAACCAAAGAGAAAGAAACATGAGGCAAAGGATAAGCTTCATGCACACAGCCTTTGAGCTACTTTGAATGCAAAACTACTATAAAGTAGGGTGTGAGGTCAAGATATCAGGTTAATTACATAAACTTTGAGGTTCAAAAATTTGGAAATGGGGTCTTTTCTGGAGGAAAGAAGTAGGGGTGGGGTGGGGGTGGATGTGAGAGGTGGTTCTTTCTGATGTTTCCTTGGGTTGGTCATACAGTCATCTCTAAGTGCCCAAGGGGGATTGGTTCCAAGAACCATGCAGATACCAGACTCTGTGGATACTCAAGTTCCTTATATACTAGTAAAAATAATGTCATGTTTGTGTATAGTCTATGCACATTCATCTATACACTTTAAATAAACTCTAGATTACTTATGATATATCATGTAATATAAATGCCACACAAATAGTGGTTATTCTGTATTATTTAGAAATTAATGACAAGGGGGGGGGAGTCTGTACATGTTCAGTACAGACACAACCATTGTAGACCTAGCTACATATTACCCATCAGCAATAGTGTAGCTTTTCTCTCAAATATTTTCAATCCAAGGTTGGTTGAATACACAGATGTGAAACACACAGATATGGAGGGCTGACTGTATATCCAAATCAATACAAGTGAACAAAAAAGGGAAACAAATCACTTTAAGAAGGAAATTCATTAACCCAGTTTATTAGGGCTTTTACTTAGCACATTATTTTATCAATTGTGATATCATTTATTGTGATATCATCATTAGCCACTATTAATTGAATAGAAATTATGTACTAGAAACTGTATTAAGCCCTCTATACTCATTCATTCAATCCTTTAGTTTTTATGAAAAAAGATAATGTCTATGTTATATCTTAGAGATCAGGAAACTTAAGATCAGATAATTTAAGTGACTTGCCCAACATCACAAGCAATGGGTGGTAAAGCCCCCATTTAACTCCAAATCTGGATGATTCCAAGATCTCATACTCTTTGATTACACTGTTAACTCTCTAATTGGAGTCACCACCTTTCACTTGTAGACATTGTGTTTTTATTCAGTGTGATACTTATCTAATAAGGACCACTTCCTCATATTTACTTACTCATTCATTAACTTCCAATCAACATTGTTTGGGAACCTACTATATGTTACCAATAGTACTGGGCCACTAAATTCAAGGATGAATCAGTTAGGTCCCTGATACAGAGTACACAGAGTCCCATGGAGTACACATGACCCAAGGATGAGAAAAGCATGGAGGAGAAAAGAACTTGAGGTTCTATCTGAACTTGGAAGTTGACTAAGAATTCATAGTAAATTCTTAGCTGGGTATAACCAACCCCTTCAAACTCCCAAAGAAAAATTCTTATTAAACTTTATACACAACACCTTAAGGAGTTGAAAAGTCAAATATTAACTTTAACAGTTAATATTTTCTGTAATAAAAATTATTATTTCACTTGTTAGTCTCACTGAAATAAGGCTTGACAGTATATATACAGTTTTAAATACTATTTATGCCTTTTTTTTATTGATTTCAGAGAAGAAAGGAAAGGGAGAGAGCAATAGAAACATCAATGATAAGAAAGAATCATTGATTGGCTGCCTCCTGCATGCCCCACATGGGGATCGAGCCTGCAACACAAACATGTGCCCTGACTGGGCATCAAACTGTGACCTCCTGCTTCATAGGGGGGCGCTCAACCACCAGGTCATGCTAGCTGGGCTATGTATGTCTTTCTAATTTGTAATATGGTTCTTTAAAAAACAAATAGAAAACTAATATAGATTAATATAAATTAATGTTTATATATACATATATATGAAAATTAAGTCACAATCCTACTACTCAGTTATCCATGTTTAATAACTTGCAATATATTTCCTTCAAATACATTTCTATAGTTATCTATTTTAGTCACAGAATTAGATTTAGTATATATATACTGCATTTTAATGTTTTTACCCACATTCCTATCTTTACAATGAACCTGCAGCATTTTCCTGTGTGATTAAACATTCTCTGACAGTATGACCTCTCATGGTTCCCTTGCATTCACCCTCTGTGTGTGCCACTGCATCTCTGCTCTATAGAACACTGAGGTGCTTTCCTTTCATTTGTTCTTGTATTGTGAATTACACTGCCAAGACTATGCTTGTATATAGATCCTCTGCGCATCCGTAATATTCCTACAGATAAAGTCCCAGGAGTATTATTATCTCATCAAAAGTTTAAGACCATTTTAAAGTTTTTTTGTGTGTATTTCTAAATATATCTTCAGAAATATAGAATCAATCTGCCTTCCCCAAAAGCAATGTGTGAGGGTGCCTATCTGGTGCATTTTCGCCAATACTGGATATTTTCATTTAAACCACTTTAAAAGTATTTCCCAATTGAGTAGGCAGAGAATTGTATCTTGTTTTTATTTGCTTATCCCTGAATACTGATGAGGTTAGACATTTTTCATACATTTATTATCCACTTGTATTTCTTCTTTTGTCATTTATTCATGTCCTTTGCCCATTTTTCAATTGCTGAGCTTATCTTTTTCTTATTGATTGGTAGGCGTTCCTTATAGATTAAGGATATTAACCCTTTGTCTGTCAGAGGTGCTGACACAACGATAAACACTAGTGTAAATGCATCATGCTCTCTGCTCTTTAAAGTTCGACTCAGACGTCTCAAACCTAAGTAAGCTAGTCACACTCGGTACCCTGGCTCCAAGTACTACACAAAGCCTATTCTTAGAGTTGTCTGAACCTGTTTTTACAGTTCTGGAGCATTTCATTACTTTCATCTTAGTTTGCTAATTGTTCCATTTGTGCTAAGTTTGTACCCAAACTGATTGGAAAGTTTACTAAAGATAACAAACTATCTCAAGTTTTTCAATCTTCTTGCTATCTCCAATATTTACCAAATAGCCAATTCTATCTTTGTTTTTAAACTGTTCCCATTCTAGCCTAGATACCAGAGACCATGTTTAGAAATTCTCTTCTAGGAACTTGGCTCTGATTTTTACCTTATCTACAATTTTAAAGTATGATCTTTTAAGAAATACATCCAAACAAATATGGCCAATTGTCCTGATCCCACCTAATAATTTTTATTTTTATTGATTTTAGAAAAGAAGGGAGAGGGAGAAAGAAAGATAGAAACATCAATTATGAGAGAGAATCTTTGGTAGGCTGCTTCCTGCACACCCCACACTGGGGATCAAGCCTACAACCTGGGCAGGTGCCCTGACTGGAAATCAAACTGTGACCTTCTGGTTCATAGATCAGTGCTCAACCACTGAGCCACACTGGCGGGGCCCTAATAAATTTTAAAAATTCACACAAAGAATTCAACTCTTTCTATGTAACATAACTGAATCCCAGAACCAAATTCAAGTATATATCCAGTACTCAACACGGAAAAATACATGATGACTGTAATTAGACCAAAATTATCATGCATGTAAAAAAGCAACCCAAATGAGAAATGTCAATCAATTTACACCAACTGAGATTGGTTACAGATATTAGAATTAGCAATCAAGTATATTAAAATAGTTATTATCACTATATTCTTCATATTCAAAAATTTAAGTAGAGACATAGAAGAATTCTTTAGAAGCCCAAATTAGACTTCTCAAGATAAAAACTACAGGGTCTGAGATCACACACACACACACATACACACAGGAAGGAATTAACAACAGATTAGACATCGTAGGAGAAATTATTAGTAGACTTTACATCACAATATCAATTATTCCAAATGAAGCACAGGTGGAAAATAATAATAATAAATCAGAGCATTAATGTGCTGAAACACAAACTCAAGAGCCTATTTATACATGTATTTGGAGTTACTCCCTAAATGTGGGAGTGGGAGGTAAAGAAATGTTTAATCATGTAATAGCTGAAAAAATTTCAGATTTTATGAAAACTTATTCAAATGCTCAATGTATCCAAGCACAAGAAACATGAAGAAAACTACACTAAGTCTCCTCAAAATCAAATTGTTGAAAATCAGTAATAAAAAGAGGAAAAAAAGACATGTATAGAAGGATAAAGTTAAGGATGGCAGTAGATATCTTATCAGAAACAATATAAACAAGAAGAGAGTGGATTAATCTTTAAAGAAAACAATCAACCTGGAATTCTATACCCAACAAAAAATCTTTAAAATCCAAAATGGGTTTAGAAAGGGAAAAAAAATAAGTTAAAATGTTATTGTTGTTTTGAGAAAAAACGGTTTAAACAACAGACCTACAATACAAAAAAAGAGAAAGAAAAGTTATAATAGATCCTTTACACAATAAGGAAAACAATACCAAATGTAAATATGAATCTACATAAAGAAATAAAGAACATATGTTTATTTAAATACTTGTATATAAATCTCCATGGTAGCTTTATTGGTAATAGTTAAAAACTATAAACTACCCACATGTTCATTGTCAGGGTCCATGGATAAACATATTCTGATATCCTATATATTAAAAGACTAATATGCAAATCAACCGAATGGTGAAATGACTGGAAACTATGATGCACAATGACCACCAGGGGGCAGAAGCTGCCCCCTGATGGTCAGTGAGCTCCCACAGAAAGAGCACACCTCAGCCAGAAGCTGGGCTCATGGCTGGCAAGCGCAGCAGCAGTGGCAGGACCCTCTCCCTCCTCCACGGCAGTGCTAAGGATGTCCAACTGATGGCAGTCAGTCAGACATCCCCTAAGGGCTCCAGGACTGCAAGAGAATGCAGGCCAGGCTGAGGGACCCTCTGAGTACACGAATTTCATGCACTGGCCCTCTAGTATCTATATGATTAGATACTACTCAGCAATAAAATTAAATGAACTAATAATACATGCAACAACATGGATATATCTCAAAACACTACTAAATAAAAGAAGCAAGACAATAGGGGAATAAATATTTTATTGTTACATTTATATCAAATTCTAGATAATATAACTATTCTATTGGGTTAGAGAGACCCATGGTTTACTGGAAATGACATTAGTTTAAATGAAGGAATTACAAAGAGGCAGAAATAAATTTATGGGGTAATGGACATATTTATTATTTTGATTATGGTGAATGATTTCATGGGTGTGAACATATTCAAACTTAACAAATTATAACCTTAAAATATATGCAGTTTATTTTAAGTTAAACCTCAATAAAGCTTTTTTTAAAAAAACACAACAGATCTGATATTTCCCACTGAGTAGTGGTTTCTTAAGACTTTCCCAATTAACAAAACACTGACACTGAAATGACCAAAACTGACATTAAAGATGTAAACATATTATCACATAAGGTACTTGACAAACAACTGTTCTAAGCAGTCCTGCTTTTTTGAGAGGTAGAGAAAAACAACTTTTTACTTAGTGATTTTTAAGCATGAAATTCTATAAATATAGTACTCTTTTTTTTTTTACCAAACTATTTGTGGAAGTAGATCATCAAATAAATTTTACATAATTAGAAAGCATAACAAAAGTCTATATCTGTACTATGGGACAAATTCATAATCAAGGTATTATTAGACCCATTCTACCTGTGAGACAATAGAGGCTCAAAGAGGTATTGGCAAATTAGCCCAGGATCACCTATGTGCTGATACCTCTCTATGCCAATTGTACTTTTATTTAAGCTTCTGACTTCAGGGATCATGAGTCCCAGCCTTTCTCAGTACGATGGCAAGTGTGCATCCCTTGAGGGCCTTATGGAGATACCAGATGCAGGACACAGTACCACAGCTAAAACTGCTCCTCTTCCCCAAGGCCAGCTAAACTCTGTCATCAAAGCTTCAATCCTTTCTGGAAGTCCCCCAAAACTAGGCAAAATAAAAGACTTCACTTCTGCCCCAAATGCAACTGGTTTCAATGTGTGTTCAAATAGAATTTTAGCGACAGGTCAAAATTAAACATCATTCATTATCATGGGAGTGAACAACAATCACCAATTTCTTGGCATTTATTTTCATTTAAAGGCTAAATAAACAACTGTATGTTTCAGGTAATTAAAGACAATAGCACTATGATAAATGAATACCTCCTAGAGTATGTAGCACATTAGTAGGCACTTGAAATATGTTCAATAATTAACTCATTAAATGCATTAATTAGCTAGCTAATAGATATTTAGAGTTCACAATAAATTGTATTTCACATTAGGCGCTCCAATTTTGCCAACAATGCTATACAAATATAACCTGTTTTCAAAATACAGAATATTATGCAAATACATATGATGGTTCTTTATGAGATTAGCAATACATCATCTCTTGTGATAATATATACCTAAAACAGATTTATTCATTCATTCATTCATTCCCACATAAGAGAGCAATGCCTTACCTCCATCAACTATCTTGTAGCATAGCACTCTATCTCTAGTAATAGTGAGGACACTCATCCCCACAACACAAGCTACACTAATAAATGATGTTATCTCCAGGCAACAAGCTCTGAAGTTAGACTGGATTAGAATCCTGACTACAATATGTTCACCTTTGTAACCTGAGGCAAACATCTTCATCGGTCTGTGCCTTGGTTTCTTCATCTATAAAGTAGGGATGGTGACAATAGTGGTGAGGACTAAGAGAGATTATAATGTGCTGACAGGTAAAAAGGGCCCATAAATGTTATGCATTGTTAGCTGACTCTAGCATTCCTCAATCCATATGACATTGCAGCAGTAATCATTAGTCACCACAATTCACTGACAACTATTTCAGATCCTCTGGTTCTACCATAGAGCCTGGGAGTCAGCCTTGGCAACACAACATGTTGTCACAACCCTCCCAGGGGCCCAGCACATGACTCATCCACACCAAGGTCTGTGCATGTGCACCATACACAACCCGGCTGCCGCAGAACAAGTGCAGGACTTGCAACGAGATGCTCTGGATTGGTCCAGCCCTATATACACTTAGGGGGAAATCACTTTTCCTCACAGAGTCACTTTCTTCGTGTACAGTTGCAAGAATACCTACCTCATCAAAAAAGATTAAATGACATTACCTAAGTAGGAATACATTTCAAGTGTAGTGTTTTGCATGCTGGGTATTCCATTTTACCATGGCAGGCATGATGCTTCCTCTCCTCTGGGTACTCCTGGTGATTGTTTCCATCTACCATTGAACAGGATTGACTGCAATCATGAGTTTACTCCCTATATAGTCCTTCTTTAGACTGTGAGCTTCTTGAGGGTAGACCTATGGCGCATTTTTTTTCTTTGCATCTTCAGTATGTACCTCAGAGTATTGCATAAAGTAGATCTTTAGTAAACTTTTTTTGTGGGGGGAGATAGCTAAGAATGACCAACTCAATGTAGGATATGGAGAAAAAGCAATGTCTCAATTCAGTTAAATCCTTGCAACCAAAAACTTTTGAACTAGCACTTGGGTGGGTACCACCCCTCTCCATGAGCATAAGTATATATGTCTGTCGATGGACTAATGGATCAGCCTTTGCTGGAGATATTACTTTGCAGAATACTCAGTAGCCATTTAGTAAATGACAACTTCTGTTGTCCTAAGCTCCCAGGAAGAGTTAATGTACCTCTAAGAAATAATCAGGGTAACATTCCAACCAGTAAAATCAAATCCCTTGTAGTCTATTTAATTTCCTAGAAGTTTTATATACATACATACATTCAACATACACAGCCCCTCACACATATACCAGTACTATATATATTTTTTACAACATAGGGTTTTCTAGGATTGAGTAGTCTTAAAGAACAGTATTTTATTATTTTAAGCACACCCACTGTGGAAACATTCTCAGGACTCACTGCTTCTGCTATTGGAACATTTGTTTTTTATTCTGAATATTTCAGCACATCTATTTACCTGGCGCTATATTTAGTACCACAGTGCCAAGATGGCATATATAAAGATTCAATTGCAATTCCCATCTGATGTCCCTTCCCTCTCCTTTTTACCCCCTTTTTTATGTCCACACTCTGAATTCAGCACAAAGTTGGTGTGTTTAATTTAAAAAGAAGTAAAACGCTCCAGGAGACGCCTCAGACCACTGCAAATCACCTACTTTATAGAGGCAGTAAAATTGTGTATCGGATTAGAAGTGATGCTGATCTGAAATTTATGATAACTTTTAATGGCATTATAATTTTTTTCCCTGTGCGCTCCATAACTGCATCGTTTCAATGCACAGTGCAGTGAGATGAAATTTGTAAGAGAAGAACATTACCCGGGCAAGCCCAGGGAAGAAAAAAAGCCCATGGAATAATGTAACAGCCCCACAGGGTGGGCGGAAGTTACTCTTTCTGTACATTATGTACAGGCACAAACTCCAAAATGATTCTGAAATTAAAGGCAACCCATAGTACAGAATGTGTGGATAAAACCAGGAAATGTGGTAGAAACAACCTCTTAAGAAATCTGGTGTAGGTGGCTGCTACACACCACACCAGCATTTCGGGGACTTTTAACATCTCTCGGCAAAGAAGAGCACAGTTGGGTGTCCTGAAATAGTTTTCTAGAACAAACAGCTCTCTCCCCTAAGCTATGCCTGTTGCCTTATTTTTCCCTGAGACAGCTCAATACCCCACTGGTTCCAAAAGAGCATTACAAACTAAAAAAAAAGTATAAAGTCCTGAGAAGTTTGCAACTATGGAAATGATGGTGAAAGAGAGAAAGGAAGATTTCAGTGACAGAGGGAGACAAAAAAAAAAAAGATGAAGACATGGAAGAACTTTTTAAAATTCCAACAGTAATATTTACATTAAGGTTTAATTTGAAATATGAAAGAAAAAGTCTCCAGAAAAGTCACCAGAGAAGGCTACCTCTCAATGCCAAATCCACTCTTCAACTCTTTTCATTAGGGTTAATCCAACATCTGCTTGAACACTCTGAAGACAAGAGGCTCATTACCAATGGAGGCAGTTCATGAATTCATTAGGCATAGTGCCAGGCACCAAGTGCTATGCTGTTGTTCATTGTGTACTCACCCTCTTGCCCACACCCTAGGGAGGCTAGGTTATTCCTGAACCGTTTCTGAGAGATTTTAGAATAAAAGAAAATTAGAAAGTGTCATAGCAAAGATACTCAGTGACCATGTCCTCCTACCCTATCATTTTACAAACAGTGAAGTGAAACTGAGGTTTGGAGTGGGTAAGTCAGTTATCCAAGGTCATATAGCTAATGCATTGCAAAACCTGAGTTAAAACCCTACATCTAATTTCCCATCCTACATTCCTTCCACTGAACCATGATGCTTTTTCTTCATGGATCATACATGGGGCCCTTCCAAGTGTCCAGCTTCAGAATTTGACTACCTAACTTTTTTTCATATCAAGAAGTTAATTTCCTTAAATTATAGAGAACTACTATAAATATTTACCAAAAATATGGACAAATGATGTTTTCATATAATTCATAGCAAAAGGCATACGTCTTTTAAACATTTGGAATGATGTTCAAGTTCTCAGTAAGATAAATATAAATAAAAATTTCAATGATAACCTTTAAAAATTATTACAATAGCAAAGACCAGAATGCTTGATTACAAATTGTGTTGGCAATGGTTTGGGAAAACAGACACTTCCTATTGTTTATGGAAAAATAAATTGGTACAATTACTATTGAGAGCAATTGGACATTGTGTCTCACATTAAAAAAGTACAATTTTTTAAATTGTTTTTGGAATTGTTTAATATTTTTACTTAAATTTATTGGGGTGACATTGGTTAATAGGATTGTATAGGTTTCAAGTATACGTTTCTGAGATACATGATCTGTATATTGTATTGTGTGCCTACAACCCAAACTCAAATCATCTTCCATCACCAAATATTTGGTCCCCTGTATCCTTTACTAATGTCCCACCTCCTCCCTCTGGTAACCACAATACAGTTGTCTGTGTTTATGAGTTTCAGTTTTCTTTCCTACATATGAATAAAATCATATGGTCCTTAATTTTTCTGACTTATTTTGCCTAGCATAATATTCTCAAAGTCCATCCATGTTGTTGCAAATGGCAGTGTTTCATTTTTTTTTCTTATGACTGAGTTGTACCCCATAGTATATATGTACCATATCTTCTTTATCCAATCCTCTATCGAAGGACACTTTGGTTGACGCCATGTTTTGGTAACTGTGAATAATTTTGCAATGAGCATAGGAGTTTGTATGTCATTGTTTTCAAATAATTGTTTTCAAAACTTTAAAAAATATTCTTCTTGTCCACTTGGCTGCTATCATCTTCTAAACTCTGAGAGAGTCCTTGCCCAACAAAAGGTGTCCTTCTGAATCTTCCTAAGAGGGACGGCAAGGTGGCACAAGAAAGAGAAAGGGACCCTGCATTGAAAAAGACCATTCAGAAGAGAGTGGTCATGTTGTGATCAAGGATCCTCCCTACGTTCATCCTCTACTTCACCTCTGCAGGCCCTGGGCCTGAGCAGAACTGACCTGGCAGGCTGTTCAGCTTTTCTTCCTAATGATGTTCAACCTCTATGCTTAAAACTTCAGTGCCCAGCCCTGATATTCTCCCCCAGAGACTTAGCTTAATGATGAGCTGGCCCCTTAGGTTTACTCTGAATCAGTCCTCCTAACCTAATTATATGCTGAGGGGGGACATTCAATGTATTTGATCAAGTCTTGCTAGTATTTGCCTTGTCTAATTCCATTAGTCTCATTGATACAAAGGGTTCCAAAAGCAATTAAAGCAAGTGCTATCCCCCTGAGGGATCTGGGATGAATATCAGTTCCTCACTCTTCCCAAAACCTGGCCATCCCACAATGCAGAAGATGCCAGTGCCATCTAAGTGTGATCTGTCTTCACTTCAATTGATAGTGTTCAGAAACTAAAGTATCTCAGCTGAGAAATGTGGAAGGAAGGATGTTGTGTTTTGGTGACGTTGTTCTTCACAACTCTTTCTCCCAGATGTTTATTTCACACATTATATACATCTTACTCAGTCTTCTTACTGTCTTTATCTATCTAGAATTCCAGTGACCCAAAAAATGGCTTCAAAGTCATTGGTCCATTTTGAAAGACTCTGGTAGCCCATTAGAAATGTCAATGCACACTCACCAAGCAGCAAGATCCAAATATGCTGAGGCTTAACCTCATTAAAATGTTTCCACGACACAGGGTCAAACTTATCTTGCCACGGCCTCCCTTCCTCTCAACCAATTGCTGAGAAACCATTTTCTTTCTAATTAATTTCATCTAGATGAAACCTGAACAAATGTCAGTGCAACAAATTAAGACTTATTGATTATCGGCTTTTTAAAAATAGTTAATGGTTCTGTCCAAAGATAGAATATTTTAGGGACATCAGTAAGACATTTTAGCTTAGACTGCTTTGGGGATTTTTTTTAACAATGAAAATAATGTTGTAAGCATCTTCTATAACTTCATCACTTATTTTTCACCTGAAACTTTCTTCTGTTTTTTATAGTCACAAAATATAAATAGCCAAAAAGCTTTATCTTAGGATTTTATAAAAGAACCAGTGCTCCTTAGGCATTTAAGTTTCATATATGGCACCCTGGAAGTTGCCCATCCTTGTTTGCTTTTGTTTCTCCCTCTAAACAATAGAATGTTAAATTTGTTCACCAAGATTTTGAGAGCAAAAAGGGGAAAAATTAAAAATGAAATTAAAACTTAAGTTCCTTATCAGAAACTTGGTTGGTTGGTTGCTTGCTTGCTTGCTTGGTTTTACGGCTGATATTGCAAAAAGGGTGAATGCTTTGACCTTAGCCCATGGGTTCCTAGCATACTGTCAACCACCTACTAAGCCTTACTGAATTCTACTGTGTTCTAGGGCAGCGGTTGACAAACTCATTAGTCAATCGGCCAAATATCAACAGTACAACAATTGAAATTTCTTTTGAGAGCCAAATTTTTTAAACTTAAACTTCTAATGCCACTTCTTCAAAATAGATTCACCCAGGCCATGGTATTTTGTGGAAGAGCCACACTCAAGGGGCCAAAGAGCTGCATGTGGCTCGCAAGCCACAGTTTGCCAACCACTGTTCTAGGGTCCAGGTCAGAAGGGAATGCTAGCACCTTACCTGCCACTCTCAAGAGATTGCAATCTACTTCAGAACATCTACATGCACATAAAAAAACAAACTGATCTACAAAGCTTTCTGTACTATACATGCGGTAGAATTCAAATCCAGTTCCTCATTTGGTTTATAAGTGTTTGTAGTAATAGAGCAAGGGATTCCTGTTTATTGGTGAAAAAACAGGGGCAAAGACGAATGAATTACATCAAGGTAACATTGACAGCAGGAAATAAAATCAAACATCTAGTTCTAAGATAGTTAAACTAGACCTTTTCTTAACATGCTATCCAACTCATCAAGAGCTATTACTTTACCAATGAAACATATCCAAGGCCTACAAATAAGATTTCCTGAAAGAGTAGAAATCAGGCTCATAATCAACACAGGCAAATCGGTTTAGCAACGGGATTTATAACATCTTTTACTTTCTTCCATTCTACTCAAATGTTTCAATTTGTCAGGAAGTATCTGAGTAGAATTGCTTTCTATATTCATTTTGAGATTGTAAGTATATGGTCTTCATCTTTCAGGACAGATATCATTAGGACAGTTATCTATGGAAAGTTCAGATATATCATTTAGTCCAACTCATCACTTTATAGAAAATAATTAAATCCCAGAGAAGTTGTTATTTGTACAAGATTACATCATTTGAAGGAGTGTGCACAAGCGTTTTTGCATTAGCATGTATATGTATGTGTGAAAGGATTTTTACCTTGCTATTCAATACAATTATTGGCTATCATTTTGCCCAGTACTACATATCAACTAGAGAAGCATGGTTTTTTAGCAAAGGTGCCCATCCAGATGAAACCAATGGCCAGAGAATCAGCAAACTCAACATAGAAAGAGAGCTGAGGAGATCTTGTCATATTCAGCCTCACTTGAGAAGATCAAATAGTGTAAGATAGAGAGAGAGACATGCCCCACAGCCTGAAACAGAGAAGTCACATTATCTTTTGGTCTAGATGAAAGAATAAGACCTAGTTAGCCCCTCATGGAGGTCCTTCATCTGAAAGAAGATTTTTAGAAATGAAGACATGACAACAAAAGGTAAAGAATTTGATGGCTACATCACTGCAACAGGGGATTTGACCAGTTGACCTTGAAGTCCCAGGCAGTTCTAAAGGACATTGATTGTATGATTTATTTTTATATTTATATTTATGTTCTGTCGACAACCCCAGAAGCTCTGGGATTGCTTTAATGAATAAATAATAAGTTTAAAAATGATAATGGTGTCATCAGGAACAGAAACCAGTGCTGGTTTATGGCTGGGTCTTAATATATGCCACAGAATTGGACACAAAGAGCAGGTTCTCTCATTCTGATTTGCCGTGGCCTGCAAACGTGGGAGCCTCAGCCTTCACCGCAGGCAAAGCAGGCTGCATTCGTTGTGCTGGGTCAGAGCCGTCAAATCTCTTGTTCACACTCTTATGTGTCTCCTTTTAGAGACTGTCTGTACCATACAAATTGCCTGTCTTTTTTCTGGTGTATAGTACGTGCAGGAATGTAATGGCACAGGGAAGGGAATTGGTGTCAAATATCTTGATGAAACTTTCTCTAGAATTTCTCTAAAAATTTTAAAACCAAACCTATACTCTAACACATCTGCTAGAGGTGAGTAATCACTGACCAAAAAAAGACAATACATTTACCATAAATAAAAATTCACTTAATTTTCAGGGAATATGCTCTGGTGTAATGCTAGGGTCAGTTGTACCAACTTGTTGGCTGGTTACAATAAACCCAATTTTCAGAAAAGGTATTTGCCAGCAATTCCCTTCCCTGAGCCAATAATTTTATTCCTGCAACTACTATACCCTTGCTAAAAAGACATGCCATTTGTATAAAAGACAAAATTACCAAGTTTGTCTTTTGGTAATCTGTTCTTTCATAAAATAATAGTTAGTCAATTAGGCTTTTGATTCAGTAACAAAGGAGCTCAAATTGACTTAAACAAGAAGGAAATTTATTGACTTGATTGAAAAAATCTTAGTTTAAATATGGTCTGGCTCTGTGGCTCAAACAAGCACTAGGATATTTTTCTCTCTCACCTTCTCTTGACTCTGTAATTAGATCCCATTTAAAATGGCTGTGCCTTTGGTAAAAAGATGTTTAGTACAGTTTTAGCCTTACCACCTTTTGGGTTCAAGTTAAGTGGAAAAAACAGCAGGCCCAACAAAAGTCTCCTTGGATCTGATTGGATCATGTGCCATTCCTGAACCAATCACAGTGGCCAGGAAAAGGCAATGCTCTGATTGACTGAGGCTGATCCATAGTCTACCCCAACTTGGAGTGGGATTGGTGCCAACACCATACAAACTGTCTTGGACAGAGAGGACCAGATGGTTTCCCTCAGAAAAATCCAGATACTAAGAAAAGGATAAATGGATATGGAGCTGCAAAAACAATAGATATCCTTATATCAAGTATTTCTACCAGATTCTAGGTTCACTAGGGAAATAGACCATGTCTCATATTTCTCTGGATCACCCAGAATGCCTAGTTTACAAATAACAGGTATTCAATAAGCACATAATGGCTAATTACATTAATCATTGATTGATTTAGTCAAATTAGAAATTATTCTGGCATTTACTCAGATCTTTTTGCTATTTGACAATAGCAACATTTCATTCCAGAAAACTAGAATTTACAATGCTGTCTTCATTTATGCAACTATTTTTTATTTTATAAATGAAATATGCCATGACTGTATCATGAAACATTATTAATAATGACAATCCTCAACTAGGACTTTACATATAATATCTCAAGTAAACTTCATGACAAACCAGTGAGAAAAATGTCATTATTATCCCTGTTTTACAGATATGAAAAATGAGGCTCAGGAAAAGTCAAATGATCTGCTCCACATTGACACAAGTAAAAGTTGGAGAGCTAGGATTTGAACCCAAGTCAGAATTACCACTATTTATGTTTGGTCAAATCAGATCACATTGCAAAGCCCATTTTAGGTGCCATCGTATTCCAGAGCCACTCCAGCTGGAATCATTCAACCTGTTCACCACTTGTATTTCTCTTATAGCCCTTATTTTGTTTTGACTGGGGTAACCGTTTTCATACCTGTCTCTCTTGCTCAACTCTCATATTTTCAATGTCCCTGGGAATAGTGGACAACAGAACGCAGACGCCAGAATGATAGGAAAACTAGCAAAATGGGCTGGATGCAGGAGGGGCATTTTCTGGACCACTTGCTGCCCCAGCCCAGCCTCCCACTTCCTTCCTCTTCCACTGAGGCAGAGACAGGATCTGGTCCCAGATGCACTCTCCACTGCCAGATCAACTTTCCAAAACAGGCCCTTTATCACAACATTCCCCAACTCAAACCCGTCATATAAAATTTATGAGTAGTTGAAAACGGTTTGGCTCAGTGGATAGAGCGTCGGCCTGCAGACTGAAAGGTTCCAGGTTCGATTCCAGTCAGGGGCACGTACCTTGGTTGCGGGCACATCTCCAGCACGAGGCAGCTGATCGATGTCTCTCTCTCATCAATGTTTTTAGCTCTCTATCCTTCTCCCTTCCTCTCTGTAAAAAAATCAATAAAATATATATTTTTTAAATTATGAGTAAATACACTAGCTATAGTTTGTCAATTTGATTTTTTAAAATATTGCATTAAGTATTGTTTGTCTTGATAACTATGTTTTTTGCCACCCCCTTAAATTTTGCACCTGCCGATGCCTCCCTTTCCTCATCCTAGTCCTGACCCTGCCTCAGGAGCTCCCTATTACCTACAGAGCCAATCCTGAAAAACGTAGCATGAAACCCAAGGACTCCAGAATGACTTCCACTTACCTTTCTAAATGGATTTTCATTCTCCAGTTCAACAAAGTAACTGTCTCATTGTTGCTCTTCTCTCCCCTTTCCTGCCTCTGTGCAATGGTTCTCCAATAGAAAAAGCTTTTCCCCACCCCTTCTTTCAAAGGCCACTTCCTATTCTTATTACTGGATCCCTCTCCTTGAGCCAGATCCCACAATGACTCTATGTCCTATAGGCCAGCCTGAACTTACTAACTACACTTTAAACTCCTTAAAGCCATAAACTGTCTTAAAATCACTCTGTTTCTTCCATTCTCTCTGCTGTTCCTCGTCCCCACACCTACTATTGGGCAATCACGTTTCATGCTCAGTAAATCAGTTTCTTTGATGTTACAACAAACTTCCATTTACTCGCACCTGCCAGTCAGCTGTCATGGCCATGGCTCCCTGCCAGGAAAGCCCTCCTCCTGGATTTCACATAGAAACTCCAGAGAAGTCAGGAAGATGATGGGCTTGTGAGCTGGCAAACCCCAGGGGCCATCCCTCACAACATCTGGGGCCTGGTGCTCAGGCCCCACAGGGAGTGACAAGGACTGGAAGTTATTCTAGGTTTGCCTCTTATATAATCTTGAGTCTTAGAGATTCCTGATCCTCAAAAGAACTCAGATGGTTCTAGTTTCAGCTCAAAATAGAGAAAGAACACACTCTTCATGGAAGAAATGGCCTTTTCACACTGAAAAAAAGATTTTTTTCAAATAAATAAATAAATAAATACTTGGGCCTAAAAAGGAATCATCCTTTAAATATAAATGGCTAATAATATATCTCTTAAATATTATTGAAACTGAAAACATATTTTTTCATAAAAATAATGCTCACCAAGGTTAGCCCCACTTATTTATATACTTGATGCATATTTATTTATTATCTACCAGGGCTAAATGTTAGATACAGAATGATAACCAAGACAAACATAGTTCCTGGCCTCTTGGGGCTTCCACCATCAATGTTTTATCAGAATTTTTACAAGTTACTTTGAAGTTCTTTAAATCAACAAGGAATTATTGAGCCCATAATAATTGCCTAATGTAAATGCATGAGATACACTGGTGAATAAAACAGGCAAAGATCCCTTCCCACAGGGAGTTCATCATCTCACTAGATTCAATAGACAATAAACATAATGAAATAAGCACTTTATAAACTATGTTAGAAGAAGTAAATGTTATACAAGAAAGAAAAAGTAAAGCCATATGGGAATATGTCTGGAGCTTTTGAGGAAACTGTGGGAAGTCAGGGCAGCTGGAGTGTAGTAAGTGAGAAGGAGTAGAAGTAAGTGAAAGAAGCCCTAACTGGTTTGGATCAGTGGATAGAGCGTCAGCCTTCGAACTGAAGGGTCCAAAGTTCGATTCCGGTCAAGGGCATGTGCCTTGGTTGCCGGCACATCCCCAGTGGGAGGTTTGCAGGAGGCAGCTGATCAATGTTTCTCTCCCATCGTTGTTTCTAACTCTCTATCCCTCTTCCTTCCTCTCTGTAGCAAATCAAAATATATAAAAGAAATAAGTGAAAGAAATAATTGGCAGGTTGTGTAGCAATGTGGGCCAATGAACCGACTTTGGCCTTTATTCTAAGTGAAAAGGAGTTGCTGGGGATTTTGAGCAGAGAGAAGATATGATGTGACTCTACATTAAAAGAACTACTCTGCTTGCTGCTGTTTTTAATCCCTGGTGGAATAGACTGGACAGATAGGAGAAACAAAAGTTAAAGCAAGGAACCAGTTAGGGAAACACTGCAGGATCCAAATCAGAGAAGACAATGGCTTGGACCAGCAGGCTAGCAATATGCACACTAGAAGGGGTCAGATTCCAGATTATTTTCTCTTATATTGGGGATAGGCATAGTCTTATCTCCTATATTTGTGATGGGGAATCAGATAAGATTAGACATGAAAAGAGTTTATAACAATGCCTAGCACATAGTAATTGCTCAATAAACAACAGTAGTAATTATGATTATTATTATCCATAAGCCATTTGTCAATGGGTGGTGCTCTGAGGCCTGGAAGTGAAAATAATACTCTCATATGCTAATAGAAAATCTTGAAAATGAGATTTGGGATGAGCCCAAATTGGGGAAATCCCTCTTTCCTTCCTTTTGCCTACACTGCCTTCACTTCCAGGGCAAGGATAGCCATGAATACCCAACTCTCAAGGGCCTGTATCAGTATAGATGTGTCCTTGATCTCCCAGCCCTCACCATCTCACTCACTCCACCCTTCCTTACTTCACATAACCAAGGCTCTGGAGTGAGCAAATGCAGTCTCCTCCCATGTATGGGAGCACTTAACACCCACTGGTTGGGTGACAAATACCTTTTCATTTGCCTTCAGCCTGAGGGCAGAGGATATTCTTCATCTGGGGGAGAACCTAGAAGCCTGGTCCCCCATTGCTAAGGGACCCATGTGGCTTGCCATGAAAGTTCTGAGAAGCTCCTACAGAAAGGACCAGGGAAAAGAGCTCCTCTCGCCCTAACTGGGATGCAGCATCCTCATCACTCACAGAAGAGCCTGCACGCGAGAGTGCAGTCAAGTGGAATAGCTGGAGTACACTTTAGAGAAATTTCGCCAAAAGGAAAAGTAGAGATGATGGTCTCTTTTTTAATTCCCTACCAAAAAAAAAAAATTCTCCAGAACTTAAAACTATTTTAATCAGCTGAAAAACATACATGGGCTTTACAGCTCCAAGACAGCTTGCACAGGCCCCGATAAATGCCTATCGCTCATTTGCATACGCTAACAGCTACACTTTAATCAGCCTCCTAATCCCTGATGGTATTAATGAATTTTTTTATGCTTTTTTTTTTAGTATCATGTTTGCTAATTCAAAAATGATCAGCGGCTTCTGTGTGCCTTTTTTTATGCAGGAAATAATGGGTGAGCTGGGTACTCCTGTTATCCCGCTCTCACAAATAATTAAGACTACAAAGGGTACAAATCAGTTTGAATGCAGTGCACAAAGGCATGGGCTCAGCAAAGGCCTTTCTCTGTTTCTGTTTCTCCCTCCCCCATCCCGACTCTCTCCCTTTTTATTTGTTCCTTTCCTTTGACAAGAGGTAGTTCCCAATGACACCTGGGCAGGCAAGGAGCAGACCTACCAATCTAAAATATTAATTCCCTGCCTCCTATACCCCAGCCCCATTACCATCAGCAGCCCCTGCAAAATGATGTGAGTTTTCATCTCAGAGGGTTTGGATGCCTCTCCAGACTGGTTTTCAAAGCACAAACTGCAGTGGAGGGAGAAAGAGAACTTCTTGATTAGTATCTCTCCACATTTTGCACCCTCCTTCGTTGTTCATTTCTCCCAGTCAAACCTGCCAGGCTTTGTGCTGCCCAGGATCAAGGGAATGAGGGAAGGCTCCCCTGCTCTGAGCCTTACTCTCGTTTGGCTCACAGCAGGCCAGCCCAGCCAGAAACACAACAGCCGGGGACAGGATCCCAGTGTTCGTGCAGCTACAGCACCTACAAAATTAGGGTCAAGATTAGATATTGAAGGCCTATTGGGAAATTAAAAACAAAAGAGAGGATCAGCGGTAAGTCCTTCGGAGGACTGGGAAAGGCCAGCACAGACAGTGAAAATTGTCAAAGCCAAACTGTTTTAGCCAGCCTGGCTACCTAGCAGAGCTCCCTGATCGGCATTTCATGGTCTCTGCCTGCCTGTGCATAGTCACTAGTGCTGGACAGGTGAGGGCCCAAACCATCAGTCAGAGGAAGGAGGAGGAGGTACCAGCCCTGGACAACCCGCAGCCTAGAGAGTGAACTCTCTAATAGTGGGTAATTGGACAGAAAATATAGATACAATCAGTGCAAGTCCATCTACATATTTTAACCAAAAAAAATTTTTTTCTTAGTGTAAAAGTAAAGTATTCAAAGCACCTCACGTTGTAGAATTATTTTTGGAAATTTGGGGAGGAATCATGCCCATCACATATTTGGTTACATATGAATATAATTTTTAAAATTTTCTCAAAGTGATGAGACAACCAGATTTGCAAAGTCCTATGCACTGTAACAAGGATAAAGTACTGCACAAATATGTAGTGATCATCAAATCAGTGGCCTCCCATTCTCACGCAGAGGCCATCTCACCACCTGGCAACCTCTCACTAACCTGCAGTCATTGGGAAGAATTGGTTTAGACGTCCAGACAACTGAAAGTAACAGCCACTCTAATTTTGACTTCTTGTCCGTCTTCTTCAAGATAAGTTCTTTTCCACATAGATCCCTAGTAGAACATTCTTGGGTACACGGTAGGCGTATTGAGTTACTTTGGGGTGCCATGACCCACTATTGCCAGGAAGCTATCATTGACATTGATCTTATCTAATGATGTAGTATCTGCTTTGATTCTATGAAAAGGTTTGATCTACAGATACAATTTCACTTTAAATATACCAGACACCTAGTGATATATTTTACTAAGATGTAATTATATTCTACTTTTTTAACTCATGAAGATTCAGATACTGTTTATCCAAGTTCATTTGATTTACCTCATTCTCCTTTAGAATGTTCCATCTTCAGGCCATTTTAACACCCATCAAGCAACCATTCATCATGGTGCCTGCCCACTTTGGCATATCAACCAGCGGAGAAGTAGAGGTTCGGAAACACTAGCAATGCTTCTAGTTGGCCATTCTGGAGGAAAGTTTGATAGTGTTTTGGGAGTATTGTTTAACTTTTGGTCTTTTCCCTCTTTATAGCACTTATATACTACTAGAGGCCCGGTGCATGACATTCGTGTACTTGGGGGGGGGGTGGTAGAAAAAGAGGGGTGGTCCTCAGCCTGGTGCCCTTTTGCAGTCCAGGAGCCCTCAGGAGATCTCTAACTGATGGCTCAGGCCCACTCCTCCCAGGGACTGGGCCTAAGCTGTCAGTAGGACATCCTTAGTGCTGCTGCCAAGGTGGGAGAGGCTCCCACCACCATCACTGCACTCGCCAGCCATGAGCCCGGCTGCTGGCTAGCAGCACTCGCACTGACCACCAGGGGGCAGCTCCTGTGTTGAGCGTCTGCCTCCTGGTGGTCAGTGCGTGGCATAGTGACTGGTCATTCTGCCATTTTGGTCAATTTGTATATTACCCTTTTATTCTGTAGGATGCCATTTTTTCTTCAACAGCATTGCTAGAATCACCTAAAAAGCTTTTACTAGTAAAACCATGGGTCTACAATGCTGAACCCTCAGAATGTCTGGTTTAATCAGTCTAGGGTAGGCCATCTGATGCTGGTATATTTAAAAGCTAACCAGGTAATTCTAACGTGCAGACAACCAGCTTACTACAGCAAGCAAGGCAGGTGGCACTTGCCACTGGTATCATGTTCCAATCGCTAAGCAAACATACAACCATTAAAGGAGCATTGTCCCCAATGGAGAAATAATCAAAATGCCCACCCAATAAATCTCAGTGGATTATATTTAGTTATATATAGTCCCAACGCCATTATTTTCCTATTTCCAAAAATACTAGAGGAGCTTCGAGGAGGCATCTATGATTTCGGTTATTGTGCATGCCTGGAGGTCCCATTCCTCCCAGGAACCCATACCAACAATGCAATTTCTATTTGTGCTTCATATCTAAAAACTAAAACTCTTCAAAGATCTTAGTTTGCCTCTCTACATCAAATCTCGAGGGTCACTAAAGCTGAGCTGCTTAACGCCTCAGTAGAACAGATGCAGCGTCCTGTTTTTCAGTTTCACAGCCAGGAGTTCCTGTTCTCCCCCTCATTGTTGAAGAGTTGTTTCTGGATTTGGCTCCATAACACCAGGGGCCATGGAAGAAGTTTAGGATCACAGAGGAAAATCATTGGTGACATCTTTAACTTCACAAAAGTGATCTGTGCCAAAGAGACAGAGGTATACTAGTACTGTTACACTGCAACGATATGGTTTGGTTCCTGATCTCAGCAACATGAACAAAACTACACCATCAAGATGGAGGAAGTATCTTGGTGCTGGCAAAATGGCTTATTGATCGGTAGTTGTTTACAGAAGTGCATCTCTGGTTTGTTAACTTTTAAGTAGGTGTCTCTCAGGGTAAAATTGAAGATAAATTCAAATAAAAGAAAATTGGACTAACAGCTCTTCTGAACACATGTGGACAGCTGAGGGAATAGAGCAAATGGCAGATCCCAAACACAGCAGTGTGCTGTACCTCATAATGACATGAGCTTCATTGGGTTTCAGTTTAATTCAAAGCCAAGCTCTGGGTTCCCTATGAAATACAGCTTCAAAAGCAGCCATTTTCTCAGAAACTCTCCCATCTTTCTTCAAAAGACAGATGTTTTTCTCACGTTTTCTGTCAAGAAAGAAGTCATCTGTTTGTTTTCATTATAAATGGTGTTTGCAAGCTGTATATATTTACTAGTTCTTTCCTAACATCAAACAATCTAAGACATTATTCCCATAACTACTTAATCATAGAGAAGCCTCTAGCTTTCACTTGTTCATTCACTCATTAATAAACATTAGAGCTTATTATATGCAAGGTTCTGAACCACAGGACTCTGGGTGTTTTCTTTGTCCTTTTTTCTATCCACTTTTACAGAACAAACATGTCTATCCAGTTGGTTTCTCACGGGAATTTAATGGGTCTATCTGTATCTACTTTCCTATTGCCTCAGAGATTTATTCCCAATGTTATGACTTTTGTTCTTCCTTTTGCTTCTTTCTTTCACTGAAGCCCTGATAGCTATTCTTTCTTTTCCATTATCTTTGCCAGGCAAGTGCAAAGTCTTTCCAGATGGGCATTCAGCCATCAAGTGTTTCTGTGTCCCTTTGTTCTCACCCTTAACCTGGGCAGGCACTTTCCAACTTAGAGTGCTCCCTTCTGCACATTCTCCGAGGCATCTCTCCTTTGCCTCTTGGAATTTCTTGTTTTGTTGTCTTGGCTTCATTTTTCTCTCAGTCTCTTGAAGACCGTTGAACAGCTTTGTCTTAAAAATACATCAATGACAAAATCTGGGGGGTAGAGGTTTCCTTTATGGTACCACCTACTCAGTGAAGGTTTTATTGTTTATTGGAACTCCCCATGAGGGAGTTCTTCCTGATGTCTACTGCACATGCTTCTCCTGACTGTCATCTGAACCACAGCATCACCATTGAGAGGAATGGTGACACAGCTCCTGGAAACTAGTTAGCTCACAGTAAGTGTGTTCTGGTTTGGGGCATCTCATGGAACAATGGGCTATTCTGTGAGAAATAGGCTCAGAGGGGGACTGCAGAGTGTTTAACACATTTGTACAAGGCTTAAAATAGAATTTACTTTACTTTTAATGGAAGGTAAATGCTACCAAAGTATTGTTACACCCAGCCTCATGCCCTATATCCTGGCAACTTTCAACAAATTGTCATGTCAGTGGACAGAGGAGAGGAGTGTCGCTATCTCCCAGACTCATGGTCGGCAAACTGCGGCTCTTGAGCCACATGCGACTCTTTGGGCCCTTGAGTGTGGCTCTTCCACAAAATACCACGGCCTGGGCAAGTCTATTTTGAAGAAGTGGCATTAGAAGAAGTTTAAAAAATTTGGCTCTCAAAAGAAATTTCTATTGTTGTACTGTTGATATTTGGCTCTGCTGACTAATAAGTTTGCCGACCACTGTCCCAGACCCTGGAGCATTGATGGTACCAGTGAGGTGGGTAGCTCCCAGGCTCGCCCTCTTCCTTGCCTAGCACCTAGAAAGTTAGGGATGGGCAACTCCAGAAGACGGGGAGGCTTTTATGGACCACATATCACAGCTGCCAATCAGAATTCTAAGTTTGGGGCATCCTCTGGTCCCCAAGCAAGACTAACAAGGTGTTGCTTGTACAAGTGATGTCAACAGGAGTTACATACTCCAGCGACAATAATAATCACAGAAACCATTAGGATTACCATCCCAGGGCTGTCACAAGAGGAGGAGGGGAAGGAGGAAAGGAAGGAAAGATGGATCGAGCCACCTGATCCCCATAGAAAGAATAATAAAGTTTGCAAGCGGAAATTTTGACTGAGGTGTGGATTACAGCTATTAAAACACTTCTCCCCCCTCTTTCTTATTTGAAGAGAGAATTAAAAGCAGGTTTTGAGAGGTGGAAGAAAACACTGTCAGCTCCACACACAGGCTGGCTGATTTACACAATCCATTCGGGCCATTAGTTTTCATTAAAGATCAAATGGAATGGGTACTTACTTACTAAGAGGCCTTTGGGGAACTGAATTGCAGAGAAGAAAGAAGATTAAACTTTACATTCAGCCCAAAATTTAATTCACAAGTAATCAATCGCATAATGGGCCAGCAACTGTAGCTGGGTGATTGAAATGAAATTACCATATTTTTAATCTTAATTTTCCACACTGTTTATCTGACACTGTCAATATAAAATACAAACAGATAATGAAATAGCATTATATTGACACTACAATCATCTCTTGAGCAGCCCTCAGTGATTAAACTGCTGGAATGTTTGATTACATTTTGTTGGCTGACATTACAAATGACACGGATGCTTCAGTGAGACTAGCTGCAGGCTGGAAAATGAGCCCATCCATCAAGAGCGCCTGGCAGCTACCCCTTTCAGTCAATAGCTGCCAGCATCGGGCACTTCTGTCAAAACGTTTAGCAAACAGAAAAGGGGAGAATAAAAGGAGAAAAAGAGAGAGCGAGAGAGAGGGAGAGAGAGAGGGAGAGAGGCAGAGGGGGGAACCGGCAGAGAGAAAGCCCAGACGGTGAGAGAGAAAGCCCAGGCAAGGGAGGAGGGCCAAGCAGCCTGAGCTGGGAGCTCGGAGCTTACTGCGGGAATAAATACTTACATAGGGATTTGAGGGACTAAGAAATGAAATTTGACAGATTCTGTGTCATGTTCTGGCAAGGCGTTGTGATAAGAGGTGCTTGTAGTGGCCTGAATAACACACAGGACAACAATGCGCTTGCTAGCCATTATGGAAACAGATGTTCCTGCAATTAGAATCAAGCCTGCATGAGGAGGATTTGCTGCTATGCGACCACGGGGAGCAGCAGGCTGGGAGGGGGGTGGAAGGTGGGGGCGCACAGGAGCAAGAACTCTGCTCTAGGAGCTCTCTCAGGGAGTTTTTGGCATCATCTGGGCTGCACACTCATCAGGCCCGAAGTTGGCTTGGAGCATGGCCAAGGGCAGGCCCTGATTTGCAAGGGCTGCTGTGCCCAGCATCTGTGGAAAGTGGGCCATGTAGAACATATCTCTGTTATTCTGGCTTCTCCCTTCTCTCTTTCTCTCCTCTGCTGTGGCAGGAGTTCTTGCCCAAGTAGCCAAAGTCCCAGGCTGCTCCCGCCACAATCAGTGGTAGGCCTTCCTTTGTAGAGAAAACCACACAGGCTCTGACCAGTCCTGATCCTATTCTTCTGACCAGACAAGAGCTCCTTTGCTCCCCAAGTTAAAGGCAACAAAGATTGATGCAGACCCAGCCACAAGAGAAAAGAGGGAAGAAGATCCTGAGAAGAGATGTCCAAAAGCCCAAGTTAGTTTGCAGTGAAAGGAGCCACTGACCTCCAACAAGATGGAGAGTGCCTCCTGAGGAAGCCTCTTGGGAGAGACTTCATCATCCCATCTTTTGAAATCTTCAGAAAGAAACTGGGCAGATAATGCAGTCACCTTTCTGAGACCACAAGCTGAGGTCTGGTACCTTACAAGTGTCTGCTGAATCTGGATGGGTTTCAGCTGACCTGGTTGCTCCCCGAAGGACAAGGGCAGCATGAAACATTAGCATGTGGCAATGGATCATTGGTGTTGGACAGATCATGGAAGGTTGGCTCAGTTCTCTGCTGGCCTTGTCCAAAGAATGGCTGGCACTTATATATCCTTAATTATCCCTTTATTCAGCAAGTATCTCATAATAGCCTGCTATGGGCCAGGCTGTGTCTCAGGGGTTCAGAAATGCAGAAGATACTGTTTTTACCCTTAAGAAACTCACCTTCAGAAAACATCAAGGGCTGAAAAAGAAGCCTGGGGTCCTTAGGAGTGAAGGATGGCAGAAGAAGGACACTTTCCTAAGATGTTAAAATCTGAACTAAGTTTTGAAGGAGTTAACTAGATTAATAAAAAGAAACAGGAGGGTGTTATGCAAAGGAAATTATCACATATAAAGGCCCAGAGGTGTAAAACATTTGAAGGAATAGAAGGAAGCATGGCACATTTGAAGGAATAGAAGGAATCCTATTTTTCCTGGGGTTGGCAGAAGAAGAGACCAAAGAAGTTGGTGGAAACCAGATGGGAGGTTGGAGAGAGCCAATATGCTAACATAAGGAGTTTGAAAGTAATGCTCAAAGCCATGGGGAGTCACTAGGACTGTGCTTGCAATGTGACAGGGTGGTCAGATTTCTCTACAAATTAATTTTATTAATCTAGGATTATTAATAAAAAAAAAAACTTAGACCTTTTGCTGGAACATTCATGAGATAGGTGTAAACTTGAACAAAGAGTCCTCAAAAGCAAATGTCTTACTCTTCCCTTCCTGAATTTAAGGAACCATTATTTGTCCTGGGATGAGACACCTCTAGGCAAGGTCTTACTCGTGTTTGCTCCTGATCAGAGTTGTAAAGCTTGTAAGGCCTTTTAACATGTTGGTGTGACATATATGTGGTTGTGTGGGCCAGAGAGAACAGACATGAAGTTTCTCCTTAAGTCTAACACTAAACAGAATACACACACCCATAGATAATTCTAAAAGACACAAGAGATGTACAGCATCACCCAGACATGAACCCAGGCCAGCTGACATGGCTCAGTGGTTGAGTGTCTACCTATGAACCAGGAGGTCGTAGTTCCATTCCCAGTCAGGCACACCCTAGGTTGCAGGCTTGATCCCCAGTGTGGGACATGCAAGAGGCAGTCAATCAATTATTCTCTCTCATCATTGATGTTTCTATCTTTTTCTCCCTCTTCCTTTCCTCTCTGAGAAATCAATAAAAATATTTTAAAAAAACTGAATCCAAGTGAAATAAGTCAGCCAGAGAAAGACAAATACTATATAGTCCCACTTTATATAGAATCTACAAAAACAAAACAAACCAACACCACCAATAAACCCAAACTCATAGATACAGAGAAGAGATTGGTGATTGCCAGACGTTGGGGGAAGGTAGAGGAATGGGTGAAAGTGGTCAAAAGGTACAAACATCCAGTTACAAAACAAAGAAAACATAGAGATATAATGTACAGTATGGTGAACAGAATTAATATTTGTGTTGTATATTTGGAAGTTACTAAGAGATTAAATATTAAAAGCTCTCATCACACACACGAAAAAAATTGTAACTATGTGCTCTGGGAGGGGGGGAATCCCTCCGCCCAGCCTGTCCTCTCTCATAGACTGGGAGGCCCATGGGGAGCAGGCCTCAGCCACAGTCTGGCCTCCTACTGTGGGAGGTAACCAGGCTGATCTGAAGGCACCAGCCCCATCATCCTTCTGCTGCAGCCACTGCCAGCCATGGCAGCCGCCAAGGTGTTTTCATCAACATGGACTTCAGTCCCTTTACCATGAAAAAATGACAACTTTCTTTAGGCATTTTCAAGATGTGTCTTTCATAGGATATGACATTTTTTTTCTTTTTTTTTTCTTTTTTTTTTATCCTCACCTAAGAATATGTTTTAATTGATTTTTAGAGAGAGTGGAAGACAGAGAGAGGGAGAGACAGAGAGAAACATCAGTGTGAGAGAGACACTTTGATTGGTTGCCTCCTGCATGAGCCCTGACGTGGGCCCCAACCAGAGAGGAGCCTGTAACCTAAGCACACACCCTTGATCAGAATCAAACCTGGACCCTGCAGTCGGCAGGCCAAAGCTCCATCCACTGAGCCAAACCGGCTAGGGCAGGATATGACATTTCTTAGCCCTCCAGCACTGGACCTTCGTTTTTTTCTCCAGGAGTGTGGTGGAAAAACCCTAGATCACCTTCTTGGGTTCTTATTACCCAAGTTAACAAGAACACTGCAAGTGGTGGCATACAGGGAGTTTAGCCAATGAGCGGTCAGAAACGGTGTTTACCCTCGAACTTGTTTGGCTCAGTGTATAGAATGTCAGCTTGCAGACTGAAGGGTCCCAGTTTGATTCCTGTTAAGGGCATGTACCTTGGTTGGGGGCACATCCCCAGTGAAGAATGTGCAGAAGGCAGCTGATTGATGTTTCTCTCATCAATGTTTCTGGCAGTCTATCCCTCTTCCCTCTTCTCCTAAAAGATAAATAAAATATATATTTTTTTAAAAAGTTATTTTCTCTGCAGTCCATGCACAGAGGATCCTCGGTGTTGTGTCCACTGGGCAAGGGGCATGTCCCCAGCCCCCAAGCCTAGCAGCCCTGTATTAGCTGTCTCTGCAGGGCTGGGGGACATGGACCCTGTTCACTGTGTCCACCGGGCTCGAGGGGGGCATAAACTCAGGCCCCTTGGCATGGGCACATGTGCAAGCGGCCACCCCTCCCCCCCACAGCCGCTTGTGCTTGGCACCCCTGGCCACCTGTCCTGGGACCCACGTTGCTTGGTGCCAGTGTCCATTGACCACTCCTGGCCGGGGGTGTTCTGGGACCTCGGCTGCTCAGGGCCTACACACGAGCCTACAGGTTTGGAGCAGCCTGGGTTCTGAGGTTGTTCCCAGGACCCAAGTGTTTGGTGTCCACATATACAAATTAACCCTCCATCTTTCTCAGATTAATTTGCATACTCACTCCTGATTGGCTGGTGGGTGTCATGGAGGTACAGTCAATTTGCATCTTTCTCTTTTGTTAGTGTAGATATATACAAATTTATCATTATGTTGTACAGCTGAAACTAATGTAATGTTATATGTCTATTATATCTTGATTAAAAATAACAACATGTTAAAAGGCCAATCTCAGAGATGGGCTTTCCAAAGATGAAGACCACCCCATGTTACATAAACTTTAACTCTACAAATTGGAAAACAATAGTTTAAACACAAAAGTGATATTTTTTCATTGTAGAAAATATTTTAAGAAGTGAAAATTTAAAAAAAAAACATAATTTTACATTTCAGAGATGACCACAGATGATGAGTATTTCCTTCTAATCTTTTTTCCCATGAACATTAAATACTTAAAGCTGTAGAAATTTAGAACTGGCAATTGTAGAGTTTTATATCTTAATAAAATGTTTCCTATTTTTTTGCAGTTATAGAATGAATGCAACTATGACTTACATTACACAATTTGCTAAGCTGATCTCATGCACTTTTGAAAATTTTATCATATGTTTTAAGAATCAAAAAGTGTTTCACTGGAAAGTTGGGAGGAAGTTACAGGCACCTACTCTCACCTAATGTTACACTTACTATTAAATAGTGTATCCTAAATTTTTAGCACACATTATGCCATTAGCATTTCCCCATGTCACTAAATAGTCTTTCAAATATGATTTTAATGCATGCTAAAATATTTCAATGTATGGATCATTTGTTTAATATTTCATTAAAATAGTTCCCTATTTCTCAACATTTAGGGTATTTTCAGATTTTTTAAACTAATATAACACTATAATGAATACTCTTTTATATAAATCTTTGACTACATCTCTGATTATTTCTCTGGGGCCAACTCTTAGAAATAAAAGTTGTAAATTTTTACGATTTTCTCTTAAATTCAAAGGGGACCCTGTGTCTTTCAGAGAGGACCACTCCTTTAAAGACAAGAGCCTCAGTCTTCCAGGTTTTGCCCTTTGGTTGAAACCTGAGATTCTGTGAATTCATAACGCATAGTTTTCAATAAAACAGGCTTGATAGCCATTTCACTTTCACCCCTTAGGCAACAGCTTTTTTGGTTTCCTCTTTATCTGTTCCTTACCTGTGCCCAGCTCAGACCATATTTCAAAAAAAAAAATATATATATATATATATATATATATATATATATATATATATATGCCTATCTTCCTTTTTGTTTTCTCTTCCCAGCTCCACATTAATGCCTTCTCTGCAGAGGCCCCAGTGCCCAGCGACATACTACAGCTGAGGTGTTAGCTTCTTAAGCGCTGCTTCCCAGAGTACTTAAGAACTTAATCAGTTAGGACTTTCATAATTACTTGCAATTTAAAAAAGGGTCCTAGAGAAAGGATAATATTTAACTCAAAAGAATGAATCACTATGAATAAATACTTAGAGTTGTAGGAGTTTAGAATTGGCAATAATAGAGGTTTATATCTTAATAAATGTAAAATGTTTCATATCTTCTACAAAGCACAAAACAAAATTATCAAACCAGAGAAAGAGAGATTTGTGTTAAATCAATAGGAAGGGAAATCTACTGGTTCTGTCATGGGCTTGGCTGAACTTGACCATCAGGAGTGAGAAGCAAAGGAAGATAAGTGAGACCCAATATGAAGCCCTGGGAATTCGATACTCCCTTATGAGTCAGTGGTGTGGGTTCTCAGGAGAGAGCCTGGGCAAAGGGGAGGAACTGGCAGTGATTTTGGATTTGGGGGACTGACCGGAGTAAGATGGTAGGACAGGAGCACAGAGGGAGCCTTTGTCTGCCAGTTGAGAAGCCTGGCATTTCCTGAAAAGATAAGTGGGCCATCGCTCTAGAACTCAGGAGAGAAAATATTGTGGAAGAGCTGGTGTTTGCAGATTATTCCAGTAGCTGTGGGCTCGATCAACTGCGGGGAGACACTAGGAGCAGGAAAATCAGCCAGTAAATTGTAGCAACAATAATAGCTAATATTTGCTAGGTATTTTGTGTGTGTCAGGCACCATGCTAAGTGTCTCACGTATGTTAACTCATTTAAAAGGTAGGCCAGATCTATGTTGTTGGTGTTATTAATATTCCATTTTATAGATAAGGAAACTGGAAACAGAGAAGGAGAATAACTTGCCTAAAGCTACACAGCTACTAAGTAGCAGGGCAAGGATTCAAACCCAGATGCTTAACCTCTACACTGTAAACTTCCAGGAGGATGATCACCTTGACCGTAGAGGAGGTTGTGGCCATGGGGAGCAAGAGCGTTTGTTTTCACCTCAAGCTGTGCATACAGTGTATGCTCTGGGGTGTGAGGAGGTAGAGAGAAATAATAAAGACTGCTTCTCAGAAAATGTTCAGAGCTGGCAAAGGCAGGAGCCAGGAGGTATGAAATGTGAGGTGTCACAGGACCACAGTCATCACGCGTCAGGCGCACAGCTACTCTTCTACAACTCATCGGATTCGTGTATGATTCTAAGTAGGGTCTCCACTGGACTCAGTTCAGCTGACATATGAAGAGTAGTTTCCTCTCACTGGGCATCAATTATATGCCAGGCACTGGGCTAGCGGCTTGACAGGTATTATCTCGTTCATTTCTCATAGCAAAACTATTTTAACTTCCATTTTATAGATGGAAAACCAAGGCTCCAAGAAATTATGTGACTCGCCCAAGGCATGCAGCCATGAGAGCACCAAGATTTGAACTCAGGAAAGTCTAACCCCAAAGGCTATCAGCTTCCTGTACACTGCTAACTAAAGGTAACATGTTAGGTTGGAGCCTGTGGTTCCATCCTTCTCTCACTCCCCAGAAGAGGTCCCTTTCCCTTACTTATCTTAGTCATCAACACCCCTCCCCACACTCCTTCCTCATGCCTCCATCAGAAATATTCTATCTGTCTCTGCATCTGAGGATGAGTGGCTTTCCTCAATCCATGACGTTGTTTCGATATGTGCTTCCCGTTTATGAATGGCCAGGGAGCAAGGTCACTCAGGAACAAGCACAAGGTGTGGAAATAGGAAGCCTAGGCCAGAGGCATGGCTCCTCAGCTCAGGGATGTAAGGTTATGAGCAAGCCTCCATTCTCTCTTTGAGTTGTTGGGAGAACCAAGTGAAATGATGCATGTGAAACGCTTTGTGAACTGGAAAGCCTACCCCATAATCCCTCATCGGTCAGGATTGAGTCCAGAATAACTGTCCCCCACGTTGCTTCCTCCACATTAGGGGAGATGGAACTGTGGACAGGGAAGTCTGGGCATCCATCAAAGGTCTGCTGCGAGCAGAACCACCTGTCTGCCGAGTCAGGGCTGCAGGCAGGCCAGGCAAGATGGCTCACGTTTGTATGGGGCTTCACAGCTTACAAAGCACATCGACATCTGTTATCAGGTTGCTTTGCAACCACCCTCTAAGGCAAGCAGGTGAACGGCCTTTATCCCTGCTGGTCAAAAGAGGACACCGAGTCTTCAGAGAGGTTAGGAAGTTGCCCAAAGTCACGTAGTTACTGAGTGGACAACTGATCTCATACCCTGGTCTTGGACCTCCTGACCCACTGCTGCTTTTGGCTGTTGAGTGGTAGGCTTCATCAGTTTCATCCAGCACTCCACTCAGCACCCACAATACATAGACTGGGTAACATAGTGATGCATTGTATGACTGTATCGTTTCCTATAAATTGTATGTAAATATATACTTAGGTATCAAATGTATAAATTAAGCATATATGAACTTTGACTATACAGTCTCTTGTTTTAATCCACAAACTGGGGACATTGCAAATATTTAGGAAGACCCTTAAAAATACCATCAGCCCTTAACAGAGTGTTGATAGAGCCTAATGTTTAAAACTCCTTGCTCCCTAACCCAGGCCTCCTCTCCCCGTTCCAGCTCAAGATGTTCTGCTATGTTCAATTCACCTCACCTAAACTCAGATATGGGATCCACTCCCCACTGGTGGGCCAGAAAAATCAGGGGTCCCCTTTAAGTTGACAAAAGGCCAGAGAGCTGTCATGGGGGAATGCTCCCAATTGCTACTTGTTCTTCAAGTCTTAGTCTGACAGTCACCTCTCTGAAAGCCTTTCCAGACTCAGCCCAGGTGTCCCTTTTCTGTGTTCCCAGTGTCAATCATTCTGTGAAGAATGTATGTTGTTTGCATGACTTCCCTTCTAGACAGTGAATAACTGGGTCCAGGGACTGTGTCTGAGTCATCTCCATCTCTCCCATCATAAGACCTGTCAACAAATGCTTTCAAAGGAGTGAATGAGTGAAACAATGAATGAATAAATTGAAGATTATTTACATCCCTTCTAGTTCTTAAAAATTCCTCTACTCTGTAATCTATGTCAGAGAAAGGGTGGAGGGTAGGGGTTGTATGGCAGTAAGGCCAGAGAAGTATACTTTTAAAAAAATATCATTGATATGCCCTGGCCAGTGTGCTCAGTGGTTGGAGCATCGGCTCATGCACCAAAGGGTAAAGGGCACTTACCAGGGTTGCAGGTTTAATCCCCAGCCCCCGGCCCAGGGTGCCTGCAGGAGACAACAAATCGATGTCTCACATCAATGTTTCTCTCTCCCTCCTTCCCTTCCACTCTCTTTTTAAAAATTGATGAAAAAAATATATCCTCAGGTGAGGATTAAGAACAAAAAAAATAGTATTGATAGAAAATTCTGTTTTTAAGGGCGCAGCTCTTATAGGCTCCCAAATAATTGGCCCATGGCACAAAGCATGGCCAGAAAAGTGAGGTATGCCAGTGTCCTCTCTCATATTCACGATCCTGTCAACGTTTTTGAGACTGAATGACCTTCTCTTCATTCCTTACCAGGTCTCAAATAGTCAAGCTGCAGTGGCCGAGTGTTTGCTAGGTAGCAGTTTAAATTTATCCACTTCCTTTGATAATTGCAATTTCTTTTTACATGTAATGTATAGCTTTCTCCTTGACCTACAAAACAGCGCTGTTCACTATGTGTTATTTGGGGGAGAAGTCCTCCCAAACCTTTATTTGGAGAAACGAGTGTGTGCCCAAGCCCATTGTTCTCAGTGGGAAGTTTGATTCATCTCACCAGGGAATGGTTGGGGGCAATTCCAGCCTGGGCTTCTTTCTTTAATAAAGTGGCTCCTACTTGGATGATAAGGAGCCACTGAAAATTGGAAACATCTTACAAATGCAAAATATCCTTTTATATAGAAATGTGTATCTTACTTTAGAATGTGTTCTGTAATATTATTCTACTATAATAAGGATTCCTATAAGAAGTTTATAATAACTTGGGGAAATGTTTATGAAATAATGTTAACTTTAGAAACGTGTCTTCAATTCTGTTTTTGAAAAGTGTAAAAAACCAAAAAGAAAGTTTTCTCATTTAATCTTCCCAACAACCCTATGATATCATTATGTAGAATTATCAAATAACTTACCCAAAGTTATAAAGCTGCCCAAGGTCACAGTGCATGTATAGAGGTTTGGTTGTACATGTATATTTCATCCAGAAAGCAACTGAAGGAAGGGGAGAGAGATACAGTAGTCCCCCTTAATCCCAGGGATACATTTCAAGACCCCCAATGGATGACTGAAACCATTGATAGTAATGAACCCTATATATACTATGTTTTTACCTATACATACATACATTTTATTGCTTCTCTTTGGCATATTCAAATTGCCAGCCTTACTACTCTTGTACTTTGGGGTCATTATTGGGTAAAATAAAGATGACTTGAACACAAGCACTGCAATACCATGACAGTTGACATGATAACCAAGATGGCTACTAAGTGACTACAGGCGGGTAAGTATGTATGGACAAAGGGATGATTCGAGAGACAAAGCAGAATGACACAAGATTTCACCACATTACTCAGAACAGCATGCAATTAATATTGTAATAACTATGTATGGTATTAAATGGGTACTAGACTTATGGGAGCAATCATTTCATAAATTATATAAATGCCTAATCACTATGTTTTACACCTGATTAATATAATACTGCATGTCACCTGTAATTGAAAATATTTTAAGTAAAGTAAAACTTATGAACTGTTTATTTCTGAAATTTTCCACTTAATATTTTTGGACTACAGTTGACCACAGGTAACTGAAACCATGCAAGTGAGCCCATGGAAAAGGAGAGACTACTGTATTTGGGGCGCTGGCAGAATTGCCCTTCCCTAGCACCAAAGAGCCTGATGTGGCCAAATGATTAGATTTGACCAATAGCATGTGACTGAGGTGATGTATCATTTCCAGCTGGAAATTTTAAGAGCCAGTGTGCATTCCCATGTTCTCAATTGCCTTCTGCCCAAAGATTGGCAGTCCTCCAGAGAAAGGCCCTGTCAGCTTGATCCCCCCCCACCCCCGCCCAAAAAAAGACTGTTTGAGGCAGAATTGATGTATAGCATGAGCAAGAAAGGATGCTTAGTTGTTTTAAGTGATTGAGATTTGGAGGATGACTGACCACAATGGATGACTGGCCTATTCTGACTGATTCAAGGGCCTTAAACACTGAGAGCAGCTGACATTAACACTCCCACCTCACTTCTTATAGTTTAACCGGAGGTCCTGTGATACTATGGAGGAGGTTTGGATCTTAGAACCAGACCTGAATTCCAACATAAACTTACTTCAATACTTTAAAACAAATATTATGTTGCATCTTCTAAAAATTCTTGTATTAAATAAGATCATGCCACTTAGAAAAAAATAATTATTACAAAAAAATTTTTACAAGATTAATTTTTTTCAAAGATGCCCCCCAATTGTAATCTATTTGTTAACTAAGGCATGGTTGTACCTTTTTTATTTTGAATTTGTTCTTTCTACCAATGAACAAAATATTGTGATACTTTAGTTTTCCCTTTATCAAACATAATAAATACACAACATGTAACATTAATATATTCATATATTTCTAGGAGGAAAAATCAGTGGTTATTATTATTTATAAGCTTAACATTAATAAAATTAATCCTATACAATAAAAGACTAATTTTTAAAATTTTTTAAATCGACCAAATGGCAGAATGACCAGTCACTATGATGCTCACTGACCACCAGGGAGAAGACGCTCAATGCAGAAGCTGTCCCCTGGTGGTCAGTGCACTCCCACAGAGGGAGCACCACTCAGTTAGAAGCTGGGCTTACAGCTGGTGAGTGCAATGGCAGTGTCAAGAGCCTCTCCCACCTCCGCTGTAGCACTAAGGATGTTGGACTGACAGTGTAGGCCTGCTAGTCAGACATCCCCTGAGAGCTCCCGGGCTGCCAGAGGGTGCAGGCCAGGCAGGGGTATCCCCTCCTCCAGTACATGAATTATACACACCGGGCCTCTAGTATTAAGATAAAATCAACAAAATGAAGGTAACATTATTGACAAACCCACTTAACAAATATAATAGTTGAAGTTCAATTGGGCACAATATCAATCTAAGGAGATAATGGAATAACTTTAGGAAATAGTGGAATCTAACTTTATCTTTAAATATAAATTCCTATTCTGCCAAATACACATTTCTTGACTTCAATAAACTTTAAATATGAAAATATTAAAAAGCTCCAATTGCAACTGAAAATCTCATATGGATGTATGTCAAAATTATTCAACTTATAGCTTTATTGCTGTAAGAAATTTAAATTATATAACTTTTCTACTACTTCCTAGACTTTACAACATGTTTACTCTTTTTTTTTTAATTACATTACTCTACCCATACACAAAAAAAAGAGGAACATTAGTGGATATGTTAGATGTGGCTTTTTCTTCCTAACATAATGCATCTGAATATAAGTCAGATCATTATGTTGTACATATTTCTGTAGAAAGAAAAACTTTTATCCCTTTTCTCAACGTTAAATTATATATTTGTACCTCTTATAAGAGAATGGAGTTGGTAATCTATTGGTCATAGCTTAGGACATTCCTCATACATTTTAGTATTTTTACAGGTTGCCATGCCTTAAGATACAGAAATATATGTTGTAATGTCTTCTGTAAATTTACCTTCAACCCCAGGTCAACTCATATATGCAGAGTCAAATTAAAGCTACTATGAGAGATCCTGCTGGCTCCCTTAATAAGTCTACCCTCAATTATTCAAGATTGATAATAGGGTAGAATCTCAGGCTATGCCACCCAGTCTACTGAAGTGGACCCTTCCTTCCGCTTGGGGAGGTCACTAACCACCTCTATAGTCACTATGCTTGCCCAGAAGTGCTGCTCCCTCAATGCTGTGGTTCAATACATAACTTAGAGGTCTTCACTTGGGTCCCTGCAGCACCCCCTAAGGAAGCTGTCTTCTCATTCACTCTCAGTGGGGACAGTGTGAGCCGAATCACTGGGAAGCATATGAGGATAATTTCTCACCCTTGTTGCCACTGCTGCTTCTCAGGACTCCCCAAATGAAAGGCTCCTCAAGGAACCAACTTTCTTGCCCAACTCCACTAGGAACACCAACAGGAAAGTCACTTCTAGGCCCAATAGCCTCCTGCCAACCCCACCCTCCAGGTATAGTCTAGCTGTGACCATGGGGCCAAGCTTAGACTCACGCCAGGCCAGGCACATGGGACTGCTTGTGGGAAATGAAATTGTAAGTACTAAGGAGAGGGGCGGGGCTGAAGGTGTGTCTTCCCAGAGGTAGACAGGACAGACACTGTCACACTTATCAGCAGTAAGCAGCACTTCTCATTTCACAATTCACTTCATTACAGGCTCTTCCAAAACCCAAACCATTTCTCCAACTTGGGAATTCTTTCCAAAAAGACTTATACCCTGTCAACATCTGCCCATTGTTGTTTCATGTTATTGTCTCTTTAAAGTGCTCCTACTTTCTGTACTAACTTGAGCTAAACTTTATAAAAACACAGCTTTTACAATTCTCTTCAGTTCTTCCCTTTCATTATGTTGAGCTGCAAAGTTCTTCCACTCAACACTCTTCCCTTCCATTTCTCCCCACCTTACATGAGGAATTTCCTTTCAGAACTTATTTCTATAAAAAGTTCGGTTTTCCCGCTAAGGAACTAGTATTTGTAATGCTTATATATATTGAAAATTATAAACCAGGTGATTTTCTCATTTCCCTTTTATCTTCTAGAAAGCTAAGAGCCAAATTTATGGCCTAATTTTAGGAACTCAGTTGGGTCTTTCAGCCTACACATTTAATTTATATATCCCCTATCCAAAAATTATTATTTATGTCTCATTATTTTATTTTATGGGTTTCTATCTGCATCCTCAACTCTTGCAAAATCAGAACAGAATATAAATGACCTATAGAAAGCTAACTAGATAGATAGATAGATAGATAGATAGATAGATAGATATTAATAGATCAGAAGAAATGTCCAATTCATTCAGCCAAATTTCTTCACTAAAGTGCTCAGTTTTCTGAGCAGTAAACTCTTCTCTTCTTCAGTTCTCATCCTCTTTCTGGACTAAGTTTTCTCCTTCAAGAACTCATAATCAGAGGGAAGAAATATTGTCCATCAAGGCAAAGAGGTTAAGCAGCCTGTTCAGGGTCTCATATTGTGACAGTGGTCCATGCAGGTTTCCTGGTTTCCAACCCAATGATCTTTTCACAACATTTTGTTTTTCAGTTTATCACATGGAAAGCCCACCATTAAAGACAAAGAACAAACTACACATTTTTTGAGTCTTAGTCTAACCCTATCTCCATCCATTCCTGGGTCAGAGATTTTCCCTTCTCTTATCTTTTCTCTGAACATTTTTACCTTTTGCAGCATATTTCTTTCTTGTTCATTTTCAATCCTCTACTTTGAGTAGTTTCTGTTTAAAAGAAAAGCAACAAACAATACTCATAACTGCCTAGCTGGCTTGCTGCCATACATACTCAATAAATGTTAGTTCTCTCCCCTACACATTTTGACACATATTAAATGCTCTTCTCCTTCCTTCTCTACCCCTCATTCCTGTACTTACACCTTTCTACTAGTATATACATTGACTGTGAACTCTGCCTAATGAACCAGCAGAGGTGATAGGTATATGTATATCAATGTCATTCTGCTAAGAAAATAGAAATAAAAAAGGTATTAGTCTGTTGAATTAGGACAGTGGTCAGCAAACTCATTAATCAACAGAGCCAAATATCAACAGTACAACAATTGAAATTTCTTTTGAGAGCCAAATTTTTAAAACTTAAACTTCTTCTAATGCCACTTCTTCAAAATAGGCTCGCCCAGGCCGTGGTATTTTGTGGAAGAGCCAAACTCAAGGGGCCAAAGAGCCTCATGTGGTTCACGAGCTGCAGTTTGCTAACCACAGAATTAGGATTTCAGAAAGCCCTCCCTGTTTCCAATAAGTCGTTATATATCTTCAGCATATTTGATGTTTGTTTTTGCTTGGGAAAATGATGTCTGTCTGCTCTTCATAATTTGATTTTCATTGTAGAATTTGACTTCAGTGAAGTCACAGGAAGGAAATTGACTATTTGTAGTGGACATTTGTGTTAACTTCTTCAATATCCATTCTTCCTTTCTGTTCATCTGGGTATCCATATGAGGATGCATGTGGTCCCAAGGAGGTCAACTCTACTCTCTCACTCAGGGGTAAAGCACATGAATTAGGCTAAGCAAATTGGCACATTCCATCTACCTGGCCATAGTGATTTATTATCTTGTGGATCATATGACCTCACAGAGCCCAATAAAAATAAATTTTACAACTTTTGCTAGAATTGATGGATGAAGGACTCTCCCTCCACTCTGGAAATAGAAAGTCTAAAACTCAGCCATTTTGCTATCACAAAGCAAACCAGCTTGACATTGAAACCAAAATATAGAGAATTACAAAGAAACAAAACCAAAGCATTGATAACATCAGGAACTTTATCTAAAGCTAAGCTTTTTAGTTACATGAATTAATAAATGTTCTTTATAACATAAGCTCATGTGTTACTTTCTAATAAAAGCTTCCTGAAATACTGATGTTACCTTGAAATTCATATAAATTATGCTTGTTTTTTGGTAGATAAAAGTTATGATTTATTTTTGCTACCTACTCCCAGTCCAATAGCAAAAGCAGATGGAGGCTATGGTGGTATGTGTGTCTCTGTGTGTTTTCTCAGATGATCAACATCAACAATCGTCATTATCCTCATCATCACAGTGGATGGGATCATTATATGTAAATCCAACTTAAATGACCCAAGTTTCCAGCAACACTGGAAATTTAGTGTCACAGAGCATATCATTTCAGTCCCATAAAAGTTATGGTATGCTGATTAAATACTGACTGAAGGCTGAAAGAGTGCCTACTTGAGGTTTATAAGGATGGAAAAGAGATATTCTCTTGCTACCTAATTTCTTAAAAATATTGCTCCCCATGAATAGTGAAATGCTTGTAATTCATATGTTTTAGAGAAGGAGGTGTTAGTACTTTGTATTTTTTATAATGGCATTTTCTGCCAATAATGCAGAAATCTTTTTCATGTGAGTATCTCTCAACTTTTCCTTTTGCAACTCCAGTCCAGACCTTTGTTTGTTTATTAATCCCCACCCGAAGATATTTCCCAATGATTTTTAGAAAGACTGGAAGGGAGAGGGAGAGATAGAGAGAAACATCAATGTGAGAGAGATACATTGATTGGTTGCCTTCTGCATGCACCCCGACCAGTGCTGGGAACTTGCAACCAAGGTACGTGTCCTTAACCAGAATCGAATCTGGGACCTTTCACTCTACCAGCCAACCCTCTATCCACTGAGCCAAATTGGCTAGGGCTCAGTCCAGAACTTTGAATGGTTTATACTTAGTTTCTTCCCCCTCCTTGATTCTTAAAGGCCAAGAGCTATCTGAATAGAGTTTAAAAAAAAAAAGCAAATAACCAAGAAGCTGTCTCAGTAGGAAAATAGGGTATACCCATAAAATCTCCTCATGAAGCTGTTCCTTACACAGAAGGCAGGAATGAGGGACCAAGCTGATGGGACAATGATAGAGAACATAATTTAGAGATAGGGAGCTGAGGTTGCCGGGAATTTTCAGTGCTAAGGAATAGACATGCAGAGGGGATTCGTAAAAGAATTGTAGTGGACCAAGTAGTTGATTAACATGTAAGGGCCTGAACTGCCTTCCAATGAAATATTGCTTTAGCACTAAACCTTGGGTATTTTCACTGTATAAGTAATAATACTTCCTTTGATGATTTCTTTATTTTCAACATTTTATAATGAATACTCTCAAACACAGAGAAAATCTGAAAGAATTGTGAAGCATATATTCCATATACCCACTGCCTAGAGTCTACACTAACAGTTTGCTATTAGTATATTTGCAATCTATTCGTATGTACACTTCTATCCATTAATCCATCTTAATTTTTGGTGCATTTAAAAATAAGTTGCAGACATCAGTATGCTACACTCCTAAACATTTAATCACACTTACCATTAACTAGAGCTCAGGGTTTATTTACAATACTTTTTTTCTAGGTGAAACTTTCATGGAGTAGTTGCCTGGATTTTAAGTGAACCATTCCATGAAGTGTGACTAGTGTACATTGCCTGTAAAAAGAAAACCCCTGTCATGACACAGAACATTGTCATGGTGATTTCTTTCTAACATAAACAATCAATAGTGCTATTTCTCCACTCCATACACTTAAACCAGTGGTCGGCAAACACATTAGTCAATAGAGCCATATATCAACAGTACAATGATTGAAATTTCTTTTGAGAGCCAAAAACCGACTTCTGCGCTTGGGCCACAAAGTTTCAATCACACTGTACATGCACGCCTGCAAGTGGTATTTTTGTGGAAAAGCCTACACTCAAGTGGCCAAAGAGCCGCATGTGTCTCACAAGCCGCAGTTTGCCAACTACTCACTTAGACAACGAGTATTTTCTGAGCTCTTGTATAGCTCAGATATAATGCTAGGTGTTTGAGATAGAGAGGTAAATGAGACATAGCCCTCCATAGGAGCTGACAGTTTAGAGAAAGAGATGCTTATAATTGAATTAATTAGGTAGTTAATTTAATAGTCACAGTTAATGTAGAAATCTGTTCACACAGAAGAGGCAGTCAATGGCCATGAGGTGGGGTCAAGAAGGGTTTCACATGAGCGTTTTGAAACATGACAAAGAAGTCCCCAGCTGTCTGGGAATGAGAGTACAATACAGCAGTCGTCCATGACCCTGCATGGAGTCTGGCATGACTGAGCTGCAGGTGAGGGGAATGAGGTGAGGTTGGAGATGCTGCCAGGACCAGGACCAGGATCAGGAGAGCCTTGAATGTCCTGCTAAAGGGTTGAGCTGTTATCTAGAAAAGGATGGAAGGTGAAAAGGAGCCTGCTGAATCCCCAACCCAAGGTGATCTGGGTCAAGTTCACTCCATTTTGATCTTGCAAGAGATGAAGAAAGGGACTAACATGAAGATTCTGAGGACAGAAAAACATTTTGGGATTAAGTGTGAAGAGATGGGAAATTCTAATCCATAATCCAGGCTGCTGGACTCCAAGGGCCATGGAGGCCTCAGGGGGCTACCAGACAGAACATGGCTGGTACATCCCTGTCCTGTCAAATCTAGGAAAGGGGCCCTGGAGACACCTGGCATCAAGAGCCTCGTGGACTGAGACATGCAGGGTCGACATGGGAAAACCTGAATTCTACATATTATTTTTCAAAGCAGCCATTTGCACTACAATCACCTAATAATGATAATGGAACAACTTGTTTAAAGTATGGTGAAGGGTCCTGCCAGGCTCTGATCAAGGGATAAATCTTGCAGCTGAAACAGCTCACTTACTTTTGTTAACACTGAGAGAACATTAAGGGGTCACAGAAACACAGGTGTGTATGTGCCTGTGCACATATATATATACAACCTGTTGCAATCAAGGCTAAGCTTTCTTGTGTGCTAACGACCTCCCACTCAGCCCCTCTCCGCCAAGAAGTGTAAAATGGCTATTTCAGTAGAATGAGAAATAATTGTGCTATTGTATGAGAAGTAGTAAAATACACAGTGGACTATTAAATCCATTGTTGTAAAATGTAGAACATTACTTATTTAAATCCAACAAAACAGCTAAAGTCTCTTCATTGACAGGAAATATTTCAATGGCCAGGAGAGGGTTATAGGAATTCAACTGAGACTCTCTCCTACTGCACAGAAGTTTTAGTATTGCTTCTCTTTTTCCTGAGTCTAAATTTCTCAGTTATTTCATTCACAACTTTTTCTTACCCCGACCTCCACGCCCCGCCCCCCAACACACACACACACACACCACTCCCACACCAATCTCTCCAACAACACAGAGCAAATGTCAGCAAGCCCATCAGCCAGTATGTGTGAAATGTTTGGAAATAACTTTTAATATCAGCTTTGACAAACAGCAATAATAATAACTGGGAAGGAACGCTTACTACAAAATTGAATTCTACACAGTAAAACTTGGATAATTTGATTAATTAGTCATACAGCCATGCAGACTCTGCAGAAAAGCCTGGATTCTAGTATTCATTTAAAGAAGTTTAATTGTAGTGCTTCTAAGTTCCAGTACCCATTAAAAACTTAGCTCTAAGGAGATACCAGTTATAAGTCATGCTCGGTCTCAATCACTTAGTATTGTTAAAGAAACTTCGAAAGAAAATTCAATTTCTTGAGTTCCTGGTTGAAAATAGTTACTAATTACAGAAAGTTTCCTTAACTCATAAGTAAAAATGTGCAATTTTCAGGGAAGGGAATTTTATGGTTTTTATCCAGCTAGTATCCCATACCTGTGCCATCCTAAACCCAGTTGGAATGAGGAGGAAGCTTTTGGTGACCTCTAAGGCCCTGCAGACAGTTCTCAATGTGCTCCTAGTGGCCTTACAGAAAAGGGTCCCTTTGGCACTTGTTTGTATAATAGTCAGCAACAGTCAATTGTCCTAAAAGGAAAGAAATGTGGGATTCTGTTCCTCCTGCAAACCTATGCTTCCTGCAACCTGTTCCTTTGCTCTTTCTCTCTTTTCTCAGTCCTATGGGAACTTAAACCAGACCTAGTCTCCAGCTTGCTGAAACCTGGAGAGTGGAAACCCTAGGCTTCTCCATGCGGTGGGCAGTCTACCTTCAATCAGGTGTTGGCTGGGGTTACAGTGAGCTCGATGCTCAACTCGGGGAAGATCCGCTTCAGTGCTCGCTCATGTGGCTATTGACAGGCCTCAGGTCCTTGCTGCCTGATGGCTGGGTACATCAGCTCCTCACTACAGAAGCCTCCCTATAGGGCTACTCACAAAATGGTAACTTGCTGTTCCCACAGTGAGGGCAGAGAGAGAGGCAAAGAGAGAGAGAGAGTATGCACGCTCACTAGTCAGCTAGAAGGTAGTCTTTTCATGAAATCCTGTCACTTCTACTAAACACATTGGTTAGAAGCGAGTCAGTAGGTCACATTCAAATAGAGAAGATTATAGAAGGGCAAAAATACCAGAATATGAGGTCATTGGGGGACATTTCAGTAGCCATCTTCCATAGTCTGGCCCTGTCCCACAGGGATTCGTGACCTGCCCCACATGCAAAATGCTCATGATTTTTCTTACTCATAGAAGCTCTCGGTGTTTCTCAGTCACAATTTTTATAAATGGTCACTAATTCCATTGGATGTTTGGCAAGGATATCATCCACTTGCATCTTGAGGTACTTCCACTGTGGGCAGGGCTATTTTTTGAAGGCTTTGAACTCCAAATTCATGGATTTCCCCTTGGGAAACTGGTATAAGGCATAATCCATCAGTGTAATATATGCGAGTGAGATGAGGTCATGAAACAAACAACTTGGCAGGGCCTGGTCAGATGAGGTGGAGTTCTGTGAATTCCCTCCCTGAGTGGGGTCAGAAGGGGCACTTTGAGTGCCAGGCCCTCTGGGGTCAATATATAGATGAGCTGAATCAAGGACTTAATGACATATATGGTTTGTTTCTGTACAGTGCTCAATAGGAATATATGCCATATTGCCCATTTTCCATTTTAGAGACAGAAATGATACAATAGAGGGATACACAGCTTGGGTTTGGGAGTCAAAGACTTGACTTTGCATTCCAGCACTGAGTCTACAGTGTGATCTTGAGCAAGAAGCTTACCTTCCCAGGGTTACTAAAGGAATCATTGGGGCTAAAGGAATAATGGCTGTAAAGTGCTTAGCATTGCCCGGCAGGATAAGGGATAAACCATGCTAGCTATTGTCACATTCACAAATTCTCTTTGAGGCATTAGGTGGGGCCCCAACTTCTCTCTCCATTCATATGCTACAATCATTTGTTAGGGAAGCTGAGGGACAAACTTTCTAGCCTCCTGGAGGACCCGTCATGCCTGGAGGATCACCAGAGACACTCCTGTTTGCCCAAGATGATCTGCACATCTGCTGCCAGGCAGCTGGAGCCAAACTCTGATTGGAGTGTCATAATTACACAGCCACCGTCCTGGGAAATGAGAGAGGAAGAGGCAGATTCTGTGACTAATCCAAGCCACAGTCCACAGAGATCTCCTGCAGGCAGCCAGCCTCCTACAGCGGGGCCCAGACCTGAAGTTACTCTGTAATCCAGCACCAAGTAGAACACTTGGCGCACAAAAGGTGCAATGAGCATTGGACCGAGGTAAGTCTCATCTTCTCTCCTATTGTTGGCACTACCCCTGCCTTTTACTGAGTGCCATGCACTGTGCCCAATGCTTTCAAAACCAGTTACACTCTCTCAGTTCCCCAGCGAGTCCTTCATTATATGGATATGGAAAATAGGTGGCAGCTTACAGTCTACCTGACAACAAAGACCATGCATATGTCCTATACCAAACCGCCTCAAGCACATTTGTAAAAGGAAGATGGAAGAAAGACTCTTTCCTCTCCTTCCTTCACTCTGGCTCCAGCTGTGCTCAGGATGAAGGGGGCATTCGTCCACACACAACAGATGCCTTGCAGAAACAAGTGAAAAACCCATTTTAGGCTCTGAGCGCCACCAACCTCCTTGTACCACCTTGTACCATGGTCAAGGAAGCAGCTCATGGGATAATGGGAGCCAGTTGTGTTCAGCAATTCCATCTCCTCATTAGGCTAAATTTAAAATTAGCCATTGTGAGACTACTTATACCATGAATATTGGTAAACACCATAAACCAGGACTCTTTGTTTCTTTTTTTGTTTGCTTTTTTGTGTGTTTGTTTTGTTTTGTTTTGTTTTTTGCTAGAGAGCTGGTTCTTAAACATTTACCAGCACAACACTGTTGTAGAGTAATGAGATATAAAATCTCACCATCCTGAGACAACATTATCATCAGTATGCAAACATTTTATGCTGCTATGAAAACTAGGAACATGTCAGATGGAGTCATATGCTGCTTTTGGGAGCTCAAACCTTTCAATTGCCTTGCTTTAAGTATTACAGCTGTCATCTTGGAATTTTTCATTTACCAATAGAACCGTTAATCCACCTATAAAATATGATTCACATAATGAATCCAGGTATTTCACCCAGTGCTAAAATCCAAAAGCAATTAGCCTTTTTGTTTATTTCATGTGGGAGTTAGACTAAAAGCAAAATGAATACACAAAAAAAGAGCCAGGCATTGGTCCAAATGTCTGAATGATGTACTAATTAAATTGTATAACAACACTGCTATCTTTATACATACACTTTATTACAGGTTGGGGAATCAGCCTGGGCCTTCCAAGTCAGCTCTGGGAGAGCACTTCTTTAAAACTAGAGTAATAATATTTGGTAAGGCTTTGTAAGGAAGACTTAGCTACACATTCATAATGAACAGATAAGACTTTGGATGAGATTTGAAAGGGCTTGGTTAATTTTCTCTTCTCTCTGCTATAATATGACCTTAATCAGGTACAAGAGTTTAAAAGTCGCTTATTCGTGTATTCACTAAATAAATATGATGTAACTTGAGATAGATTCTGGGGATAATGTAAATTTAATAAGACCTGTCTCAGGCCCTATAAAAGTCCTCAGATATCCCCAATTGGTCAGAGAAGTGAATGTTTCTGAGAGCATGTCCCTAAATCTGACATAGGACCTCAGAGATTTCTTGTGGGTCCAAGGAGGGTTTGTTAATATTTCCAGTGGAGTGGATTTGAATGGCTTTCTCTCTCATTTCTTTCATTCTACCCCATAGGCTTCCACAATGAGTTAATGAAATATGTATTGTTGAAGTAGCTTGTTTCCAAAACTCCTACTGGTTGTCACAAGGAAGAAGAGTGATAGCAATGATGGCTAATACGCATTGAGGTTTTCTAGGGAACAAGCACTGCTCCAACGATATTTCATTTCATCTTCACAATGACACTAGGATGAGTGCAGATGAGCAAAGCTTAGTGACTGATGGAGTTGGCATTTGAGTCTAGGGGTCTGGTGTTCCCCTTCATACATTGTCTCTTTGGGATTACATGGTCAAGTACAAGTATGCCATCACAGAACCCACTCTACTTATCATAACTTCATCTCCTTATGTCTACTTTCTTTAAACAGATTGTCTAGTACAGCAATAGATAAATTATGACATGAGCCTTGGAGTCCATCTTGAGTCCTCCTCCTGGCCACATCACTAACTTGGCTGTCACATCAAGACAAGTTGCCTCTTCAGTCTCAGCTGCCACTACTACTCATCTCATGCCATTAAATCCAAGTCCCCCTAAACCACTCCCTGTCTCCTTAATCATCAGGCCCTGACAGATCTCCAAATCTGTGCAGGTTGCTCCTATTCCCAACAGAGTCCCTTTCCATCTCTATCATCACCCTATCCTGACCCAACCCTGACTCCTCTCCCTAGATTGGCCCCCTCCCTCCATGAAGCCCTCTCTGACCACTCAACACAGGGTCAACTCCCGGCTTGAGTACCTGGAGGGACCTTGCACTCATCCCTAGTGTATCATTTATTATGTAACCGCCTGTTCATCTCACCCGCTGGATCTATAGTTCCTAACCAGAGGAACCTCAGAATTAGCTAGGGAATTTTTTTTAAATATTGTTTCCCCCTGAGTCTCTGGTCTTAACTATGGCCTAGAACACTGGATCTTTAAAAGCTCCCAAGGGATTCTGATGGGCACCCTTGACTATAAAGTACATCACAGATTATAAAGGGCCCTGGATTATATGTTCTTAAAAGCTGGGCTTGTGCGTTGGCTCACAGAGCCGAGCATGTGCATGGCTAAGAAAGAATAAGAGATGATTGAGTTTTTGTTAGTTGACTTACTGAATGAATGAGTAAAGTTAATTAACCTCACTTATCCTCAGTTTTTCTCATCTATAAAATGGTATTAAAATACCATCTGGGGTGATTGTCATGATTTACCTACATGAATGGAAATAGTAGGGAAAATGTTGCAATAAAGGAACACCTCCTCATCCCGGCATGAAAGAACCTCTCCATTGTCTGCTATAGCAAAAATTCTGCAATGAAACACATGTACGAAAGGTGTTCCAGGAAGAAGAGACAATACTTTTTTGAGGTAATCAATATGGTCACTGAACACTATGCTATGTTTCAGGGTAAAAAATGAAGTTGTTTTATTATGTTCCTTGAATGACCCAACATCTCTTCAAATGGTTTATACCTGGAAGCTTTTATTTCAAGTGCTGTCTTTGTCCTTCCCTCTTGACCACCATTTGCCATGACTCACCCACCACTCACTGAAGGACAGACCTACTCTCTGCTCACAGATCTTTCCCTCTTTCAGTAGAACTGCTCTGAATTCACCCAATGTTACACATTGAGAGCCAAAATATCACCTTCAGGGTTCACAGCACTTCAAATGTTCCCCAGAGAAGAAAGAGCCAGCACACTTTCAGGTTCTTGTTAGGAATCCTTGTCAGGAATCAGGCCCAGCCTCAGAAACAGAGGTCTCATTCTTCCAGGAAAGACCCAGCCAACCCTTTCCAGTGTTCCATAAGTTTCCTTCCCACTGTGCTGGCCCGTGAGTGGCCAAATCAACCAAAGTGTGGTTCACGTACATTATTTTATGGGAGCCCAGGAAGGAAGTCTGGAAGATACAATTAAAGTAAGACTTGGAAAGGGCAAGTTCAACGAAAAAAAGAAAGAAAGAAAGAAAGAAAGAAAGAAAGAAAGAAAGAAAGAAA
>JAAGEH010000125.1:11762853-11789640 GCA_011751065.1 Lasiurus cinereus
AAAGAAAGAAAGAAAGAAAGAAAGAAAGAAAGAAAGAAAGAAAGAAAGAAAGAAAGAAAGAAAGAAAGAAAGAAAATAAAACCATGCACTGCCCTAGGCTACCTCCTACTCCTTGGGAACTCAGAGTTGAGCTGGAAGTCTGGGGCAGATGTAGGGGTCACTGATATGTCCTCAGGCATCACCAGCATGTGATACCAAAGTATGGCTACTGTTGTTATCTTCTCCTTATAATTACTCTGAATACCCATCCTGCAGGTTCTGGGCTATTATAATTTAATTAGGCTGCCCCAACCCCAAGGAGGACTCACACGGCCCCTAGATCTGTCTCCATGCTTATCTGTGTCCTCTAACAGATGACATTGCTCTAAAACACTGGTATTCTTCAACTCTGCAGGTTCCTCACAATACCTACTTGGTGGTTCTTCAGACATCTCAACTCCTTTAGCTCCAATTCCATCTAAACAAGGACATAGGCTCCTCCACTGCTATCATAGAAGGTAACTCTAGGGCTTGCTATGACAACTCTGTCACAGGGTCCTGACCAGTTCTCACACATGGTAAAAAGTCCTTATAAATCACTATATTTAACATTTGGTAAATTCAGTGAATTGGTTATTTGATGAAACTTGTAAAACAACCTACAAATATTAAAATGCTGTCAACAGGGAAAAATTACCTATATATGAAATATATGTAATTTACATATATGTATATATAAATAAGTATTAACTAGGAAATTTTTATATGAGGTGCATACATTTTAGTTATATTCAATACACACACACACACACACACACACACACACACACACATTTATTCAACAATATAATAAGGTACCATTTATGAGCCAGGACCTATTTTGGGAACTTGGGGAACACCAGTAAACAAAACATTATTGCCTTAATGGAATAATAAAATAAATACTGTGGTATATTAGAAGATGATGAGTTGCAATGCCAAAACAACAAGAAGTATAGAAGGATAAAGGAATCTGAAATGTATAAGAGGAGATGGCAATTCGGCAAACAATTCAGAGAACTATATTAATTAAACATATTCAATAAAAACATTGAAAACGTTTATTAACTCCATTCAAGAAAACATTTCACATTCATTAAATATACTTAAAAATAATTATCAAAATAAGTTTGAAAGACAAGTCAGTAAATTTAATGAACTCAGCAAGATGGCCTGCTTCTTTGCATTTGTGTAATAAAAAGATACATTCCAGAAATTTTTCTAAAATGAACAGTCTACTCCAAGAATAAACTGATTCTTGAAGAAAATTGTTAACAACTTCTAGAGATATTTCTCTTACTAGGGACAAAAAAAAAAAGGTAAGAATCTCTCTGTTCCACCAGCACTCAACTGTATGAAAGAGCATTGAGCACTCCTAGAAAACAAAATGGCCACCACAGTTCTAAGGAGAATGGTATGGAAGGTTGGGGTGATCCTCAATGTGGATCCTGAAGAACAATCAGGTAAACATAGGCAGAGAGGGGAGAGAGCCAGTATTTCTTTATACAGGACCCAGCACACAGCAGTTGCTCAATATGCGTTTGTTGAATAAATGATGGTAACATTCTGCCTTGTGTCAAGTAGGTGCTAGGGAATATTTGCTTGTGGTGGCCAAGAGGAAGAGAAAGCAGAAGTAGCCTTTGCTGAGTATCCAGCACATGGTTTCATATACCCTCACATTCACACTTACACATTCAAGTAAGAATGGGAATCATCATGTAATTGATTTCATCTTTCCAATTAGGACACAAATCACATGGCTCACAGGGAACAGAACCAAGATTCCAGTCCAGCTCTGTCTGCTCCCAAACCCATGCTCTCTCTCTGCCACTGTAAGCTGCCTGTGTGAGGCTGAGCTAAACAGTTAAATCAGGGGAATATAGAAAACCAGTCAGGCTCAATTCTGTTGTTCCAGGACATTGTCTTTAAGACAAATATTTTGGTGTCATGTAAACACAAGCACCATCTGTCTGTGTGCATGCTATCTGTCTGATCCACTTACTCTACCCGATGCAAAAATAACCACCATCAGCTATTCGATAGACAAAACAACCAAAGCAGCACTTTTCTAGTGGTTGTTAGGAGAACAGTCATAGCTTTAGCTCTTCCACAATAATCCCCAACTCTGAATTTGCAACACCCCAGGATATTTCCAGTGACTGTAAGGGATTTTGAGAGATTCTTAAAAATTCTCAAAACCCAATTAATGTCAATGTACTTTAAGAAGAAAGAGGCTCTGCAGTAGACTTTGCAGAGGTCAAGGAGAAGGATGGATGGTGAAGGCCAATAATGGTGAGGACTGCTATAATGAGCAAAGGAGGACCTGGGTGTGTTTCCCATTTTTTCACTTAGATAGCCTTTCCCCCAAGAAAAGATGAGTATGTCATCCTGGCTGGTGATAGGCATGTTGATATTATATGAGAATATATGAAAAAAAATGCTACAAAGATTTCTGGGTGAAAAACATAAAAGGACATGGAGCTAATTTTGTTTGGAAAAAAAGGAAAACTGAAGAGCAAAGCTGTTGGTTGTATGTGGGAGTGACACACAGTAGCATTTAAGCCCTCCCCACCTCTGTTTCCCACACCTGTGGCAGGCATCACTCACTAATAACAGAACTCTAGCACGGAGCCAGAATTGACCTGCAGAATCCTTCTCAACACAACTCTATAAGGAAACACATGAAATCTACTGGCATATTGATACACACTGTTATATCATAAAGGGCAAACTGGATGGCAAAGTCAGTACCCAGATCCAATCTCTCTTTCCCTCTTTTCACTTTGTCTTTAATCTTCTAATTTCTCTCTATCATTTCTAGAGAAACCTATTCTTTTCAAATTGCTCTAAATTTGCATTCATTTTTACCACCAAGAATCCATCTACCACCTCTCACATAAGCATGTGACATGGTTAAGAAATGGCCTCAGCCTGGAAGTCTGAGGACCTTACTATGAATTCATCACACTCCAGCTCTTGACTCAGGGTGAATCCATTTCCTTGTTTATAAAAGGAGGATACTTGCAGTAACTTCTTCATGTGGTTATTATGAATATCAAATGAAATGACAAAGAACTTGCACAGTGCCTAGAAAGAACAGACATTCAATAAATGCTAGCTCGGTCTGAGGAAACATAGATATTTAGATAGATATTTCAAGACAAATTAGCCACTACAGTTGAAATAGCACCCTGATCTATCATGTTACTGATATTGAACACTTTCTCTTAAAACCCAGAATCAGTTGGTACCCCATGTCCCCCTGAGATTTTGGTAAAATTAACCTGAGTTCCACCCTACAAAGGCAGAGCCTTTGGAAGTTCAAAGCCCTGCCCATGGCCACAGAAGATACCAGGGGCTCACGTTCTCAGGCCCATCATTCCCTTCTGGTCCCCTATAACCTTACACATAGACTATTCAGATCCTTTCGGCCGAGACACAAAGCTTACCTCCTTTCTCGTCTGCCAAGAAAAGGCATGGGTGTGTGTATGTGTGTTTGTGAGTTCCACAAAAAGCTCTTGAGAACAGAGGAGCCCTGCTTTCTCAGTTTGCCAACGAGCCTGGCTGTACCCCCTCAGGAATGTGGTTGTCCATCTCCAGTGTCTGCCTGCTGCAGGCCATCATCCCGCCATCTTAGAGCACAGCATAATGCAACTTCCTGCCAGTGTCTCTCAGCTGCCATCTACATCAGGCCCACCATGCATACTCACACTTTTTCAGCCCCAACAACCCAATGTGGCACTTCAGCAGGCCTGAGCATTTTAGATTTCCTTTAGATTTCTCAGGTGTAGACCAAAAAGTTGGAGCTTAGGCCACTGTCTTGCTCCACCCACATACAACCTGCACAGAGCTTGTGACTACTTGAAAGCCACTCTTTCTTGAGATAAAATAGATGTATCCTCCTCCTCCACCCCAAGAAAAAAGACCTCTTCAATATTATTGGTTCCACATGCTTTTCTTGAACCATACCACTCCCTCATTGAGAAATGAAAAGTTCTCCTCACCTTGAAATTAGTAAGTCATCATGACTGCCTCAACAAATAGCATATCTGATAAAAGACACTGCATGACTTCCAAGACCAGGGAGAAGCAAATATGGCTTTTTTACTGGCTCTTTCTATCCATGATTCTTAGTCTTGGAATCCAGCCACCACGTTGTAAGAAAGTCCAGGCTATATGGAGAAGTTGTGTGTATAGGAGTTCTAGCTAATCAACCCAGCTAAGATCCCAGTCAAGAGCCAGACACATGAGTGAGTGAGCCTTCAGAGGGTCCTAACTCATTTCTTCCAACTGCCTCAACTGATACCAAGTGGAGAAGAAGATGCCAAGCCCTGCCCCAGATGCAGATTTATGAGCAAAATAAATGTTATACCTGTTGAAGCTACTTGGTTTTATAGTGGTTTGCTTTGCAGCATTAGATAACCAGACGAAGTATGCCTATCAATTAATTGCTGGAGATGATATAAATGTTGACACTCTGCAGTTCAACATAAGGTGGTTAGTCACTGATCAGTCCTGAGAGGAGAGTCAGCACTGAGGCACCAGAACACATCCCTGCCCCAGAAATACAAGGGCCAGACCCTCAATTCATTCACTTTTTTTTTTTTTACCCATGTTAATTGGGATTAACCCAACGCTTAAAGACCAGGTAAGAGTGGCTCCAATGTCCTCCTTCAGGTTTCTGTGAAGTTCCACATAGCCTACTTCTTAGGGTTGTATGAACATTAATAGAGATACTGCATGAAAAGTACTAACCAGTTTCTGGACATGTAAAAATGCTCCACACATATTAGTTATTTCTCATTTGTTCCACACACATTGACCAAGCCCCTGCAGTCTTTCAGGCACTGTACTGGGCACTGGGATTAAACACAGTAGGAAAAGGAAGGGACAGTGAACTAACACAGCATGTGAGGTTGACGCCAGAGATAAGTTCTGGAGGACCTCTGATAATTCAAAACTAATTCCTCTTAGAAATGAATGTAAAATAGGGGATGCATTCTAGGGGTACATAAATCCACAAACTTTGCAGAATAATGTGCTCTAATGCTTATTTTTGTCTCCTTAGCATTATCTCTAATACTTTGCTGAGGGTTTGTTCTTATATTATGGCAGTTGCTAGAGCTTCCTCCAAGTATTTCATCACTTCTAACTTCTAGTCCAAAGTACTGATCTTTGTGACGTAGTTTTCATCACTGGTGTATGCAAACATCCCCTAAGGAATGCTTGGATGACTTTGCTAAATTATAACAACTGAATATTAAAATAATAGGACAATAGCCACCAAAATTCTCTCAGACATAAACAACAGAAGGGGCCAAGAAATGCGAACTCTGGAGATCAGCTAAGATGGCGCCGCCATGTGGCAGTAGCAAAAACATTTTGCAATTCCCTGGGTCTTCCAATCCCCCTGGTGAGAGCTTTGGTTTGGGGTTAAATTGCATTTGAGGGGATTTGCATTGCTTACATTTTGTGCAGAATGTGAAAATGAGTGTTTCTGGGTCGCACTGTTTCAAATCCAGCACCCAGATTCCTGTGAAATGTGTGTGCCCATCGTCACAATGACCTGACGTAGAAGTGGGAGGTGCTAAGATCACACTCTGGTGTGATCTGCTCCCAGCTCACGCAGTTCTGTCTTCTGCCCCTGCAGTTGCTCTTTCCTTTCCAGGTGAGCTCACCTTTGCCATCTGTGTGTGCTCTCAGCAGGCAAGCAGGCTTCCTGCCAAAATGAAAGCAATAGTCCCAGGAGATACATTTTGTCATGAGCTGCATGCCATCTTGGGCCAACACCCCTAGCTTCTGATAGTCAAGACAGTCCATCGCACAGGAATTCATAGACATTGGCGAATATATCCTTTCAAATACTTCACTGTAATAAAAGTATTCAAAGTAGTTAACCCTTTTCTGGTTTAAATATAGACAGCTTGACTTACTTTTTACAAAAGGGAATCTCTGATTATATTTTGAATGGGAATTTAGGATTATAATGTCAACTTTTTAGTAACTAAAATTAGAATAAACCAGGCAGGACTTTAGAAGTTATATTTTAAAGAAGTCAGCATCTTTCCATTGGAAGATATCTTACATTTTTCTTTAGTAGTAGTATTTCAAATAGAAGGGAAATGCTTTCAAACATTATGTAATCCAAGCATACTGAAGCAATGGGCGAGGGAGGTCTTACTAAGAGTCCTAACCATGAGGATGTACAGTATAGATCTGACCTTGAGTGATTACTGAGATCCTAGACTTTGGGGTATGTCTGATATCCAATTAAGGATGTTCAACAACAGTGTGTAACATGAAAAGTATTGAACCATCCATCTGCGGCTTATTCTCATTGTATCTTTCATTCCTCATTCCACAAAGAAGGCTGTTTTGTGTTTTCTTGTCTCAAGGATGTTTGTGCTACAGGCAGAAAGCTGCAGTCCACTGAAAAGGCCCTCTTCTTAGCTTATGTTCTCAAAGCCAAAACTCTTTGAAGAGATTATGTTGTCTCCCCAGGGAGCAAGGACAAAGCAGCTGCTGCCCTGGGGATGGCAAGAGGGAGCAGCCAGAGCACCCACTAGCAGGGAAGGCAGGGACTGGGTGTTCCCTGAGCACATTCTCCAAAAGTCCTCTTTTCAAGTTTTTTTAAGAATAATATGTTTCTTTAGGGTAATATGATTCCTGTTAATAAAGTGATGGAAAGATATTGTAATAAGCTTGTGAAATACATATGCAATGAAAACATTAATGGTCCAACCCAGGGAGTAAGTGTCTCAAGGGAAGAGCCTTTCCAGTTTGTAGGATCATTCTCTCTGCCACCTCAGCATAGAGGCCTACACTGGGCATAGGAGAGCTTCAGCCAGGTGCCTGCCTCTGGGGTTAGATCCTGGCCTTGCCTTTGGACACAGGTGAAAGAAGTTGGCCAGGACTGAAGCATAACTATGGAGAGTACTCTCATTTGATATAGCAGGGGATCCGCTGAGATACCTGCCTTCAAAAAGCAACACAGACTTGGGCAATGAACATTTGGTAGCAATGAGGGCTCTAGTCATAAACACTCTTTTATATTCTAAACTGGACAGATCGCTTTCTACTTTGAGTCTTGACAGTTGGGTAGAAATGTCTATGCCTTTAACCACTACTTCCTTTTGAGGCATCACCTATGACAAACCCTGGCCATCTTAAAAGGGCTTGGGACCCTTAATACAGAATCTTAATATAGCAAAAGTGGTAAACAAAAGGCCAAATGCAAGCACAGTTGATAACTGTCTGATGCAGCAAATACTGATGATAAACTTTATCCCCAGGAGGATCTAAACAATATTATTACATGATTAATGTGAGAATATTTGATGGCTACTTACTCCTCAAGCATTTACTATGTGCTCACTATGTGCTATGTACCATGCAAAATGTTGATCCTAAAAGTATGGACAATATTTTTTGTTCCTGCCCTCAAGGAGCTCCCAATCTAGTCTGGAAGTTGGCTGAAAATTCAACAGAACCCATAAGATGTTTTATGGAGGTATGCACATATTTCTATGAGGTATGAGAAAAATGGCCAAAGATGGACCAATTCACTGACTTTGGGGTATTCTAAGTGAATTCCTGGATCTTATTAATAGAAGCAATGAGATCCCTCTTGTTTTAGTTTTAGCCTTTCAGAATTTGAATTTCTATAGAATAAGAGTTCATGGATCTTTGAATGAATTTTAAAAAATCAGTGAAGTGGATGGGAGATATGTCCTATTTAAGCTCCTTTCAAATAGGTTTAAAATTATGTCTGTGGAAAAAATGAAATTTTGTCAAATGTTTTTAAGTAATTGTTTCATAATGCACAAATGTACAGTGGCTTGGAATATTAGTTCTTTCCTCCTGATATATATTTTTAGATGTAACTTTCATTATGATTATGAGCATTAATCCTTATTACATGGCCTGGTTTAGGTAGAAAACAAAATTAAAGAAAATGTATTCCCTTGGGGTCATCTCAAATGTGATGGACATCAAAAGCATGGTCCCTCTTGTATAGCCAGTTTCTTGCTCAGTGGAAGCATAAAGCCAGCAAAAGCAGAGGAACAACGGGCAACTGTCTATTGTGGAATTACCTGGTTCAGAATGGATTGTTTTCATGAGATAGGTCAACTTGAAAAAAGTAGAAAAATTCACACCAACTCAAGAGCCTGGACCCAGCTTATCACTTGGCCAAGCAAAATTAGCCTGTGCCTGGGCAGAACTTGGAGTTGTTTGCATTAAAGCAATACAGGGATCTGTAGTCTGAGAAGAGAAAAAACACTGAAGTAGCACCTCTGTCAAGAAGCGTTACCCTTTCTAGAGTCACCAGTGTTTCTTCTGTTTGGAGGTCTAAAGGGAATCTGAGCCAGACGAGTTCCCTTCAGCATACAATTGGATAAATGCATTAATGGTCCTTAGTATGTCCAGTTCCTAGTTCTTCTGTTACATACATGCAGATGCCCATTTGATGAGCCCACTTTGAAAGCATCAGATGGTTAGGACAGTTTTGAAATAATGAAAGAATTCTCTGCCAAGAAAAACATAGGAAGAAAAATGTTGGTGCCTTGGGTACAGATGGAGCACATTGCTGTTCCACAAAGCTTTACAGTTGTTGCTAAAAAGGAAGCTCCACACATCCAGTTTTCTACAGTCACATGATGTAGACAGTAACTCTGTCCACTTTAACTGAACAGAGTCAGGACCTTGAATCATCCCTTATCAATAGGATTTGTCAAGAAATAAATGCTGGCTTTCTAAAGTACAAGTTTTGAAGCAATTGATTACCTTCAGGAAGAAAACTACTTTTCTTAAGTGACTAGTAAAGCCTGTTCTTGGACAAATTTGACAAAGAGTTCATTCATGACTTGAGTGACTTGATTGACATCTTTGGCCATGTGAATAAACCATAACTCTTGACTCAAGCTCCAACAGATCCCATTGTGGATACTGCTGAGAAAAGAAGAAAAAAAGTAAAATTTCCTGACCAGGATACCATTGTGGAAAAAGTATTTGAAGAAAGATGGCTATGTGCTCTTTGTATTGTTGGAGAAAGGGCCTCTGGAGGCCAGAGCCATGAGTGAAAAGGCTTGGCTGGTTCTTGTGCAGGTACAAATGCGCAGACAAAGAAATTTTTGAAGAATACTTCTGTGGTGACCTTAAAATTAAAACGTACGGTACTGATTCTTCCTTTAATGACAAAGACAATGTTTATAATTTAGACATCGACAAAGTTGACCTCACTAAATTGAAGACAAAATAATAATTTTACATGAATTCAACTCAAAATGTTTTAGAGAATTCTATGTTCCTTAAGTCAAACTACTCTCATCTATTGAATAATCTGTGAAAACTCTAATGCTCTTGCTAGCAAATACCATTATCAAAATTTTCTATTTTTGGTACCACCAAAATAAAAAGCCTAAACTCTAAACTAAATGCACGTAAAAATACTTGCATTATCATGTAAAAGAAAAAAAAAACACTGTATAATTTCAAACCCTTGTTCTAACCAAACAATAGCAATCTTTTTATAAAAGTTATTTTTGAACTAAATTTTGTTTTAACACTATCTGCATAGTTTGATTTACTAAGGTTTTTTAGGAAGTAGCTATCAATCTTTATACACAGAAAAAAAAACACGTATAATCTTCTTAATTTCCTAAGTATTTGTTTTAATAATATATGTGAAAGATATGTTTCACATATCATTTGTATCAAAGATATTTGGTACATATCAGATATGTACCAAAAAAGTATATGCAGAATATGTGTATAATGTGTTCATATGCATCTTCTTAGAGAAGGTATCTGTAGCTTTCATTAGATTCTTACCCAACCATTCACACATACCCCTTAAAAGAATTAAAAATCATTGACCTCCTTAAATGTGTATTTTCTGATGAGTCCTAAATTAGTAGAAGGAACATGCCCAAATTCATGTTTAGGGGATTGTCATAATAAAGTGAACATTTTTAATCCGCAGTCCATGGAGCTATGCTAAAATAAAGTAGTTTAAATAAAAATTTTTTTAAGTTTAATAAAGTTTTTGTTCTTTTCCCTCAGTATCCTCAAAGTCCAGGTCTGTGTCTTTGAGGTGCAGGGTAATCCTAGCAGCCCTAACCCCTAACATCCATGATATACTTATTAGGGATCTTATTATAGCAAAGGTACTTAAAATAATTAGCCATGGGACCAAGCATTACAGCAACATAATATATTGCCTTTCAATTCTCCAGAAGACTTCTGAATGAGAAAGAGAGTTCAAAAACAAAGACAGATGGAGTCCAACATAGAGAAGACCATTCAGGACAACTTTCCCAACACACAGACTGAGAGAGAGGGGGCGGGGGGGGGGGGATAGAGAGAGAGAGAGAGAGAGAGAGAGAGAGAGAGAGAGAGAGGAGAAAATTTGTATGAGCAATCAGCAGTAATTTCTTCTAGCCAAACACACATCTTTGAAAGTGGAGAGTCAGCCCTGGTGATGCTAATGGAGTGGAACATAAATATTGGCAAGCTGGTTGTCAAATAGAGGCTTTTAAAGATAGGAATTTTTCAAGGAAAATGTTAACTGCAGTTAAAGGACCAAAATGGTCTTAACCTGATCTCAGAATCTAGAATTTCACTTGAAGTTCTAAATACCCAAGACTCTTATGCTAAATTTAGCCTTCCCAGCTCTGCAACTAGCATTTTGGAACATTTGGTCCATAACGATAAATCATTATACTTGCTAAATACAAGGTTAGAGAAGGGAACTAGCGACATAACCAATTAATGAATCAGCCTCCTGAGCAGCCCAGGAGCAGAGGTGCGAGTGCGGGCCAATAATGAACTGTTTCGCCACATATCAACTAGCAAGTGCACTCACCCCTAGCCAGATCTCTCACCCTCCCGCCACCCTGCACACCCACCCCAGCTTTGCTTCTCACCACTTTTCCAGATTATTCCATCCCCAAAAACCAACTTAATTTCTACTTTTCTGAGGCTTTCTTCCCCATAACTACATCAATCTCTATCTTCTCTAAATTCCTCCAAATCCTTCACTCTCAATCCCACTCGCTAACTTGGGTTGCTATTTTTCCTATAAAAACAGCTAACACTTACTTGAATTTTTACTGTGTACCAGGCACCCTGCTAAATGCTTTACAAGAATGACCTCATTTAATCCTCACAGCAGCTCTATGATGTAGTTTTTATTATCGATCACAGAAGACAAATGTTCATCTGAAGAAACTAAGGCTTAGAGATGAAACGTAACCTTCCCAGGGATGACTAGTAAATGGTGGGCTCACCAGTCAGCTGGATTAGCTCAAACACTCACCCTCTTAATTGCAAAATGCACAGTTGCTAATACCATGTGTGCATGTAATGTCTATCCAGCTAGATTTTATGCTCTTCAAGGCACCTGTATAACATTTCCTTCATGTCACCCTCAGAGCTGGCATTATGCTATGCCCACAATCAATTAGTACTTATTGAGGGAGTAAATGAATTAATAAGTGAATAAAAATCAATGCTCCATCTGCAAAGTCCAAGAAAAATTAATTGATTTGGACTTTCAAATCACTTGCAGAATCAGGAAAAAACGTTCCTGTTGCTGCATTTGGCAATAGAAAGCAGATAAATTGCTGACTTGCTGCCCATGTGCTCAGTCTAGAGTGAGAGCTGGGGAGTAGGTCCATGTGAACAACCATGACATCCCTGTTTTGTCCCTGGCAGCTCTCCAAATAACCAAGTCTATCCAGAGCCTCAGAATCCACAAGGTTCATTGGGGAGAGGTGAACGCCACAGGAGTTTACCAGTGCCAAGACCAATTCTTCCCAAGACCCTATGCTGCTCATCTGGGCACACATGCACATGCGCACACACATACACACAACGATGATTCCTGTTAGTTCACTTTCATAAATGTTTATTGAGTATCTAGCCCAGAGATTCACTAACTTGGCTGCACATCACAATTATCTGAGATATTTGAAAAATTGCCAAGATCTGCCCCCATCCCCAAAACCAATTGACTCAGCGCCCAGGTATTCAGATGCATTAACAATCACTCATGTGAACTTAATGTGTATTTGGAAACACTAAAATCCATGCCAGGCACTATGTGCCAGGAGTTGGGTGTGAAAAGGGAAGTATGAAGACTAGTAGGAGAATCACAAAAGCAATGGTAATGAAAAAAAAACATGAAATAGTACTGGTAATAAATATACCATACAGCTCTAAGACAACAATAACCACAGGGCAACATGGGATCTCAAAAGAGGGCTCCCTACCCTCACTGAAAATGGTTGGATTGCATGAGTAGAAGATGCAGATGAATGAGGAAGATGTGTTTTATATAATGAGGTGCTAGATTAGGCAAAGGGGACATGTTGAAACTTCATCCTTTCTTGGAGCAGGTTAGACCTCTCTAACTTCTGATGACCTCCCTCTGCACATTCCCAAATGTGATTGCCTCTCAGAGGTCCTGAATCCTTCAGAACCCCCTTCAAATCTCATAAACAGAATGGAAACAGTAATTATTAAATACTAGATGCCCGGTGCACAAAATCGTGCCAGTAGGGTCCCTAGGCCTTGCCTGCAATCAGGGCCATCTTCTGCCCGTTTGCCAGTCCCCAGGCCAAATGCCGCCTCCGCTGCCAGAGTGGATAGATCACAGGTGCACCCCGCAGCTTCCATCAGCGCCACAAGCCCCAGTGGTGACAGCAGTGGCACCCACGTGAGCAGCCCCGAGCAGGCAGTGCATTCCATCAGCGGCCTGTCCGGCACACCTGCATGGAGGTAAAGTCACCAGCACCTGCTTTCCCACTGGCCTGAGCCCCCAAGGAGCCAGGGATGAGTTGGGAATCCCAACAGCCTGACAGCCAGCCTGGTCCTCCTGCCAACCACTCCAGTTCCCCTGTTCACCATTGCTAATTTATTGGAGCCGGTGTGGGGAGGGGAGGGACCAAGAGGTCAGCCGTTTCACCTGCTTGCCAGTCCCTAATCCCAACCTGCTGCCACCCAACCGCTTCCCCATGGTTCCTCATTCGCCTGCAGGCGGTGTCAGGGGGTGGGGGAGATGGGGGGAGAGAAGGGACCAAGAGGTGGTTAATGAACTTCATGGCAGCTGGTCAAATGGTCATTCTGGTCATTATACTTATGGTCCCTGGCCTTTTATTATATAGGATTAATTCTCAGATTTTAACATCATATTTTAAAAAATTTGGAATTTTTTATCAGCAGTCAATGGAGATTGATATATTTTTCCCTAAACTTATTCATCTCTAAAATAATAATCCATAGTTTGCTGATGATTGTGAAGATTTGTGTATTTATTCAGTAAACACTTACTGAGCCCCTACTGTAGTGTTGGCATGGTGTTAGGCACAGAGATACAATGATGAGCAATCACATACTCAGACCCTGCTTTTGTGAACCTCACAGTCTGGGAAGATAAATGGACTTTGAAGAAATAATCACACAGATCTATGTGCAATTACTTATAGAGATGAGCCCTGAGAAGGAAACATGTATCCTTAAATGCCATGAGAGCATCTAAGTGGAGAACCTGGCCTAGTATAAAGGGTCAGGAAAGACATCCCTGAAAAAGTAACTCAAGCTTAGATCTGAGAGATATCCAAGAGCAAACTAGACAATTCAAGAGAAACCAGGCAGGGAGAAGCCTGGGCACAGACCCTGTGGCAGAAGGAACCCAGTGCAAGATTAACCAAAAACAGGACAGTGTGGCTGAAGCACAAAGCACAAGAGAGTTGGGGCCCTGCCATCACACCCTTATCCCAAGGGCAGGAGGAGGTTCCTGGGAAGCCCTCAGCCTGTTACACGATCAGACATGAATTTTAAGAAGCCTTCTGGCCACTATGTGGAGAATGGATGGGAGGGATAAGTCCAACTAAATTGTTATGGAAGTCGTAAAGACCAGATGTGACCAATTTTGGCTTTGAACTTACAGAATTTGAGGTGCCAAGTATAAAAGAATTGAATTTGAGATAGCACATGCCACATAAATGATTATTATTAATTACTGCAACAGATAGTCAGGAGCATAGAAACAAGACTACTATTGACAAAGTGAAAACTAACTGAATGTATTTTGAGACCAACAGTGCCAATGCCACTTTCCTAGGACCATCATCTTAGGCAAGGCCATTCATCGATGTGAGAAGGTTGAGCCAAGATTCCCAGAGGCCCCTTCAGAGTGTCCTTGGTAAACAGCAGATTGATGCCTGGGAAGAAGCCAAGGAACCAAGCCATATTTCTCAACCTGGGACAGCAGCAAAAATGCTGCTCTCCAGCCTGAAATGAGGAAATTTGTCTCTACGTAGCTGGACTTACAATTCTAAACCTACTAAGGAAAAACAAATTCCACACTCAGAAAGCTTTAACTTGTCATGGCTAAAAGAGATGAGGAAGTTAGAGACCACCATTCCTACTCTAGAGGACTTTGGTTGAAGAGCTAATTAATGAGGCTTCCTAAAATCATAATCTCGGCAAGCTGCATGCAAACAGTAAGTCATGTCCCAGAATCAGTAACCAAGAACCCATTTCCCTGACAAACTGGCTCATCTTTTCATAACAAATTTTACCTTAATGGGAAGGTGATTCCATGAGGTTGTGGACGGAGGAACCTGCACCCCACAGGGGGTTCATTGCACAGGAGCTGTCAGCAGAGGAAGATAGAGAGCCCAGAGGCTCCTGATACAGTCGCCATGGCAACCAACCCAAATCTGGTCCATTTTATTCACAGACCAAAAAACCCAGTTCAGTGAACACTGTAGGAAAGTCAGAGCTTAGATTAACCAGGCTATCTTCTGGCCCCAAGCAATCTGCAGGATGAGACCTTGCATTAGGCAAAGGTCTCCACTGTGACAAAGCAAAGGATTTGTTAAGCTCTTTGGATCTCACTGGGCCCATTTAACTTCTAGTGTGGGATAAAAAATTACTCTTCTTCAGGCAGGAGGCCTGAAGTTTCACATGAATTCAGTTTGAAGTGGTAATGGTCATGCCACAATAAACAATCATCCAGAGCGATTTTATTTCTCATCACCTGGGAGGTCAGGAGACTCTACAATCAGCACCTTTTGCTCTTTGACTTGCCAGGTAAGAAAATAGATCATGTTTTATGAATGGAAATATGTTTTGGAATTGGCTTGAGTGTTAACATGCAATTCATATGCTAGATCCTCCTTTTTCCTAATAATAAGAACAATGTCTCTGGAATTGAACGCATTCATTCATTTAATTATGTTTATCCCAAACCACTCTGTGCCATAGAGAAAGAAAGAAAGAAAGAAAGAAAGAAAGAAAGAAAGAAAGAGAGAGAGAGAGAGAGAGAGAGAGAGAAAGGAGGGAGGGAGGACAAGAGGAAGGAAGGGAGGGAGGGAGGAAGAGAGGAAGGGAAACTGTAAGTGTGTGAGAACTGTGTAAAGTAAAATTGCAATGGCTTAAACAAAATAGTAACTAAATCTTGCTCGTGCTGCCCTAATTGGTTTGGCTCAGTGGATAGAGCGTCGGTAGTGGACTGAGGTGTTCCAGGTTCTATTCCAGTCAAGAACATGTGCCTTGGTTGCAGGCACATCCCCAGTGGGAGGTGTGTAGGAGGCAGGTGATCAATGTTTCTCTGTCATTGATGTTTCTGGCTCTCTATCCCTCTCCCTTCCTCTCCATAAAAAAAAAATCAATAAAATATATGTGTGGGTTTTTTTTAAATAAATCTTGCTCATGCAACTGTGCAGGACTTGGGGTCCTCCACTACAATGACAAGAGAGCCCACTGTCTTCAATGTGTAGCTCCCATGACACTCTGGGATAGTCTCATGGCACAGACCTGCCAGTGACACTCATCACCTCCACTCACATCCACTGAAGACACTTTAGCCACGTGCCCATGCTTACCTCATAGGGAATCTGGAAATGTAGTGCACCTGGGCACCCATAAGCTGTGCTACAGTCCTATTGCCAAGGAAGAGAGAGCAGAATTGGCTAAAACATTGTCCATCTGTAACAATAACAAAGGCATATACAAAGTTTTCAAGAAACAGAGAAGAGGAATTAAGAAATACCTATAGTACCCAAAAATACCTTAAATAGCTATGAAAGAAATATTCAACTTACAATAATACAAAAGTATCATTTTCCTCTATTAAATTGCCTAAAATAAAGAAAAAGGAATAGTAATTATTGGTGGCAAGGGTTTAAAAGGAAGAGGTACTTACAACTGCAGAAAGCACCAATTAGCACAACATTTCTGAAGGGTGGTTTGAAAGTATGCATGTAGCAGTCACAACAAGGAAATCTGTATTTTAATCTAGGGTCTGAGCCCTCACTTCCACTCAGTGGGGGGAAATTACACCTGTCAATTCTAGATCTTGGTGACTTCCAATGTAAAACTAAAATCTCTGAGGGAAGATATTTTATCAAATTCAGGATTCCCTCTCTAGGTGGCCACTGTAAACTGAAAATAAACTCTACCCTGAAGCCTCCAAAATGAGCACAGCCCTGCCAATACTTTGATTGTAAACGCCCAACCTCCGGAACCCAAAAATAAAAATGTGTTGTTGTGTTACACCACTACCTTTGTGATGACTTGTTACAGTAGCATTAGGAAGCTAATGATCCTTTCCTGTGCCCTACAGAGCCCTTTCACCCAGCACCCTGCTTTGATGGCGCAGAATGATCTGCTAGAGATCAACCTGTGGGTCACCACCCCTTTGGGGGTTGAACGACCCTTTCACAGGGGTCGCCTAAGACCATCAGAAAACACCTATTTCCCATGGTCTTAGAAACCAACAGACGGCTCCTTGGTGTAGCAAAGTGTAGCAATGTAGTTTACTGTTGTCATATGAAGACTGTTACCCATGCTACACCATGATTCAAGACAAAAATTTCATTTATTTATAATTAGGAATAAATATTTCACAATATATAATTACATATTGTTTTTGTGATTAATCACTATGCTTTAATTATGTTCAATTTGTAACAACGAAAATACATCCTGCATATCAGAGATTTACATTACAGTTCATAACAGTAGCAAGATTATAGCTATGAAGTAGCAACGTAAATAATTTTATGGTTGGGGGTCACCACAACGTGAGCAACTGTATTAAAGGGTCGCGGCATTAGAAAGGTTGAGAACCACTGTGCTAGAGGAATCTGGAGCCTGGAATAAGCAGAGTGGCCTAAGCCAGTCAGAGACACTCTGAGGCAAAGCCTGGCCAAGACCTGTGAGATCTGAATCTGCTGAGTTGGGGACAGACCCTCAGACCCAAAGGATAATGGCATAACCAATGCAGGGAGGCAGGAGTGGTGGGTTTTATGGGTCATGGTACCTAAAAACAACTGGCTAGCCCAGCGGTGGCTCAAAGGAGTTCCACCGGTGTGACAAAGAAAATCTGATGTGGAAAGCTGGCACCTCAGGCTTCCCTAATGCTCTGAGCTCTGTGTCAAGACAAACGGGACTCCAGCCACCTGCTGACAGAATCCCAAGCACTGACAGTAGGAAACCTCAGCCAGCAGAGTGGCTATGAACGTGGGATATGTGAGCACAGAACTCCCTTTGGAGAGAAACTGGTCCTCCCACACTTTGCATAATCAAACAAATCATTCAAACTCCTACATTTTGTTTAATTCTGTTAAAAAAAAAAAGGCTTGGAGCCCACAAATGCCTAAGGACAGACAGCATGACCCCTTGACATCCTGAGGTTCCTGTGGGTGGAGTGTCCATACCGGAAATGGAGTAATTGGTTTGGACACACAGCAAGGCCTGGCTGCAGCCTGAGGAGCTCACACCGTCTCCTGCATCAGCTGGTGTTGATGAGAGGTCCTAGGGGTGTGGGGGAGAAGTGGAATTTTAGAAAGGGTGAGCAAACAAGAGGGAGAGGGAAGACCTGGAGAACAGGGAGGAAAGCACTGGATGGAGGGCATATGTGGACAGGAGGCAGAAGTGATATCAACTGTATCTCCAAATATCAGTTGGGTAAGAAATTATTCAAAAGGTTGATCTTTTGCCTCTGAACATTTCTAGGTAGGGCCCCTTGATCACAAAGCTTACTGAGATTGAGAACTGGGCTACAAATTTTCTATTCTTCTCTTTTGTAAACATATTAAAAGCCAAATCTGGCACATACAAATGGCATAATCACTGATTAATATATTTAAGATATTAATTCCAATGTCTTTCCATGCATTTATAGATCTACCCACTGACTACAGCAGGGCCTGACCCATGGCACTTAGGTGAAAAAGATTGAAAGTCGGAGCAGAGATTGATGAGCAAGCACAACCCAGAAAACAGAGCAGGCAGCAAGTCAGAAGCATGGGTAGTCAGACAGAAGAAGCAGTATAAAGCACAAGCCAACAAGATCATAAAGAGAACTTCTGATCTAACCTGAGGATTCTTACATACTTCCTATTGGAGGTGGACCAAGCCCAGGGTATGAGCAGCACAGGGTCCTTGGGTAAAACCAGACAAGCAGGTGCACCTGAGGAAGGGGTGGGATGGTCATGACTGCTGAAGATATATTACCACAGCCCCTTTCTATTTCACCCTCTATTTTACCATGAAATCAAGTCCCATCCAGGCCTGGGAAACATCCCTGAGGGTTTATAACCAAAAGCATCTCTGAGCCAACTCCTACAGTTGCTGGAGACCCCTCTGTATTCAGGTTCTTTCTCAGCCCTGAGAAGAAACCATCAGAAGAATGGAGAAGTAGCTCCTCTCTAGTTCCCTGTCATTCTTCTATTTTTTTTTCCATTTGACAGAAGCAGAGAAAGAAGAAAAATCATGCCACTTAAGTGTGAAAATCTCATGACTCATACTATTCTTCAGTGAAAGTAGCTTTCTTCTCAACTCCTAGAGACATCTTCCCTCCAGTTAGGTGTTTCCAGCAGTAGCTGCTGGCTAAGTAGTATTGGAAATTTACATCCTTTGCCACCCATGCAACCTGCACATTTTAAGCTGTTCCTGACATAAACTGTTCCCAAAAAAGTCTTTTATAAAGCATCTGTATCTCTTGCCGGGGAATATTTTATGCCAACATTAAAATACGGATTTTGCAGTATAAATGTAAAATGATCCCCTCACAGGGATGCATCCTTGGGTGTGCAAGAAAGAGCTGGGGGGGGCCCTAACCAGTCTGGCTCAGTGGATAGAGCATCGGCCTGCAGACTCAAGGGTCCCAGGTTCGATTCCGGTCAAGGGCATGTACCTTGGTTGCGGGCATATCCCCAATAGGGGGTGTGTGCAAGAGGCAGCTGATCAATGTTTCTCTCTCATCAATGTTCCTAACTCTCTATCCCTCTTATTTCCTCTCTATAAAATATAAAATACATTAAAAAAAAAAGAAAGAAAGAGCTGGGGATCACTCTAAGCATCAGAAGGCACAGATCTGAGAGTATGTACCAGCTGGGCTCCACTTCACGCTGCAGATAGAGACAGGCCTTTAACACCTCTGTGCATGGCTTGAGAAGGGAGCCCTTGGATGAAGTGAATGGTGCTGATGGGGCAGCTGCTTTTCTCGGACTCACCCAGGAAAGCCACCAATGACAAGGCTTCTGGGATCTGAAAAACAGGCAAAGCATGGGACCCTGGGTAGTGACTGCAGCATGTGCTCTCCACCACACTAGATGTTCACAGCTGCAGGACTCACCTGGGCTGAGCAAAGGAAGCCAGGGGCTCAGACAAGGTAGGCTCGCGGGGCTGAGAAAGGGCTCTCCTGCGCTATAAAAGACAGGGCAGCCTTAAAGAAAAATACTCAGACTCCTCTGAGAAGCCCAGGTAGTCAGAGTGAGGGTAATAACTTGGGTAAAGGCCAGGGTAGGAGGCAGGGGGGGGGGAGGCCAAAAGCTTAGAAGAAAGACAAATCTGAGTTAAAGACCATCACTATCACTAAACAGTTCATTTAGCCTCTCTGAGCCAGCTTCCACATCTGTAAAACAGTGTAAAGAATAATGGAGGTGATTCATATAAAGCACAGTACCTGGAAGGTAAATGCTCACTAAATGGTTGCTCATTTTGTCCTCATTGTCATTATCATCACTATATTTATTGTTATTATTATTGGAGAGCAGGACCATGTCTCATTTCTACTTAATCTCCAGTGCTGAGCCCAGAGCCTGGCATATAGAATTCTTTCAGTAAATGTGTGAAATGATAGAGGACAGGGCTCTGGCTTCATAACCAAGCAACCCAGGGAATTGCACTGGGCCCTGTGCTTAGAGGGCACTGTGTTTTGTTTAATTTTCTGCTATGGATGTCTTGAGATTCGTAATAATTTTTAATATATTTTTATTAATTTCAGAGAGGAAGGGAGAGGGAGAGAGAGATGCTCACATCAACGATGAGAGAGAATCATTGATTGGCTGCCTCCTGCACACCCCCTTACTGGGGATCGAGTCCACAACCTGGGCATGTGCCTTGACTGGGAATCAAACCATAACCTCCTGGTTCACAGGTTGACACTCAACCACTGAGCCATACTGGCCAGGCAAGATTCTTAGTAAATTTTTAACAAAGTTTGTACATTTTCACTCCTACAGAGCCCCATCAATTATGTGTCTCATCCTGAGTGAGAATAAGGATTTAAGGAAGGCTTAAGAAGGAAACTAAATCATGACTAATTTGGGGAGACAAGAAATGTGCAGAGAGGCTATTAAGAAGTATGTGTATGAAGAATTTCCTCTCCAGAATATGAAGATCATCAGAGGAACCAGCCATTGTTCACTCTGAGTTGTCATCGGTTCCTGCAAGAAAAGTCAATTTGGTCCCAACATTTTCTGGATGCTGACTCTTCTTTCTGCTTTCTAATATATGGATGAAAATTGACAAGCATAATATATATTATTTCACAATCACAAGTCAATAATGTCTTAAGACCATTTTTCCTGTCAAAATTTATGACCCAAACATTCACAGCTCCTGCACTGATGGACAGCATTTTATGGCGTCACTGAGGCAGGTGCTTCAGTCCACACCATCCAGTCCTTAATGGGGTCAGTAGTTGCAACATCACAACCCAGTACTTCCAGCTTCACAGTTCTGCCTGTCACACTGTTTCACAAGATGCCACTGAACCACACTTACTTTTTACATTGACATGGGTCATTTTTAATGTGACCATTTAAGTCCCTTTAAAACAACTCCTTTGTTTAATAGGGTCTAGGGTTAGACTCTCCAGATGAGCTCTGATCTACTATCTGGGTCTCCATATCATTCATCCACTCAACCCGTGGACTGTCCTATGCCAGGCACAGGGGCCCCGGAGATGAGAGCAACATTATTTCTGTGTTCACATAATTCATGAGTGAGCTAGAATAGCCCACAATCACACAGGTTCAAAACATGAGTATATGCCCCTAACCCAGCTAGAGGGTAAGAGAAGACATCTGAGTGATGGACAACTGAATGGAGCTTTCTGGGGAAACACTGGCAGCGTGTAAGGTATCAAGTGGGAAAGCTTGGCTGGTTCCTATAGATTTAAGTGCTTCACTCGGTACTTCTGGGTGTAGGGAGCAAGAGTAAAACGCAGTTAGACAGGAACTCATGAGCCAGGCAGGTTACCTCTGGAGAGCAGAAGAAACCCATCAAAGCATTTTTAAAAACCTGATGAGATTTGTGATGCACAGAAACCTGCTCCCTCTGCATCAGGTGTTGGGGGACTGAGGAGGTAGAGAAGGAGCTGTTCTTGAACTATGATTTCTAAATCAGCCCCCTTCTTTTTTTTTTCTTTTTTTTAGCTAACAGCTGGGAGGAGATTTGAGGTCGCCTAAAAGAGGCAGCTACAGGTGTGAAGAGGGATGTAGGGACATTTTGGGGAAGATCTGCTCAACTAGGTGCAATGTAAACACCTCCTCCCCTCCCCCTGAACCCTCCTGTAGAAGTTGTATTATTCACCAAAGCTTTCAGAGCGAGATTGTATTTGGGGAGTCACAGGCGAGTTTCGTTGCACAGGTAGAGCTTGGTCAAGAATAATTCAGAGTCCAGTTACTTCCAGATAATATAAAGATCTCTCATCTGGCCCCCCGTAGGGGTCTGATCTCCAGCTCAGGCCTGAGGCTTGCCACACAGGGACTCTCCTACTGCATCTCCCACTTCTCAAAGCCCTCCCAGATGTAGCGACGATGGAATCTTGCACGTTTGCTCCCCAGCACCGAAATGTGTTTATGCTCCCGAAGTTAAGGTTTGTAATGGGTTTTGCTCACGGGGATGATGATTTTAGTGCTGACTCTTTAAAAGGCAATTGATAACAAGTTTACCCAGCCAAAAGAGCTCTAGCAATTATCTGCAAATTCAGACTCTGTGAACAGCCAAACCACATCATTTAAGACCCCCTGAATCCATTCGGGGGCCAAGATTATCCAAACTGACAAGCTAAAAGGGAGATAATGTATGCTAAAATGGGGCTTATGAAATCAAGATGCTACTACTCTGGACGGCTGCTGCTGGGAGCCGCTGCACTCCCATCTTCCCTTATTTTTTTCCTTCATGGGCTCCCTCCCTCCCCTCCTCACTGTCCCAGTGAAGGTGGAAAGGAAGAGGGAGGGGGTGTTTAAAATGGTGAGACCTGAACATTCCCTGGGATACTTTCTAAGTTCTTCATGTGAAACTTGAACAATTTGCAGAGAATACAAAGGGTTCCAACACCAGGGCTTGTAATTGTTTTGTCTTTCATCCTAGCTCTGCGCAGGGCCTGGGTTATGGAGAAAACCCACCAATGAGAAGGAAGACAAGTCCTGAAATAACTTATCTGCCAAGTTTCTAAGCACCACCTGCACACCGTCTGCCAGGTGGTCTTGGCCTTACACCTGGGCACCCAGGCTTCACAGGTGGGAGAAGTATCTGGCTCATGAGGGAGCCTGGCTCGCTCTGAGGGTTCCCTGCTGGGTCCTCTGGGGGCTCAGAACACTGGGACAGGCCCTGAAAGAAGCCCACCTAATCCCAGCCAGCAGGCTCCTCGCCCACCAGCCTGGTCAGAAACAAACTGTAGCGTAGGTCTAGCAGAGAATGAGCTGGTGCTGCTCCTCTCCCCTAACTATTCACATGCAAGTAAAGGCATAAAAAAGTACCAACCAACCAAGACCAGAAGAATGAGAAGGTAGAGGATAGTGGAGGGTCAGTTTAAACAGGTTTTGGAGACCAGAGAGCAGGTGAATGGCTCCCTAGAGGAGTTACGCACAGGGGAAGGGAACCATTCCACCCCGCGGTTAGATAAAGAGAGGCAGGGCTCAGAAACACCAAATCCGTTGAAAGCTGGAGAGAGATGTGGGGCTGAAAAAGCATGGAAGTTGTTGAAAATCTCTATAAAGAGCATTTGGATCTTCTAAGCCCCCACAGCCATCCCAGGTCACCAGGCATCATCGGACTCCCCTCGCCTTTGCAGAAGACAGGAGGTTTATTCTCCAGGAAAGATAAAGCAGAGGTCAGAGGTAAGGAATTAGGTGAAAATAGAGGATTAGGTGGAAGCCTATAAACTAAATAAACTCTGGGGCCCCCAGACTCTTCCCCTACCTCACTCTCAAGAGCAGGCATCCAGGAATACACATGTCCTGGCAAGGAATAGAAAGATTATTCTCTAAGAGGAAATTAACCACTCCCAAAAAGAGCTCCAGGTATTGATGTTTGGGGGCTCCCCCATAAGGTGGCTGTCTCGCCCTCTGATTACACCACAGTAAGGTTAACAATAGAAAAGCCTTGAGCAACCCCACCTCACCCCCACACACACACACACACATACCATCACCACCACCGGAACAGGGCTTCTAATTGGCCTTAGTTCTTTGTTTCAATCCAAAACAGATACCAAAACAAGGGATTGGGGGGATGGAAAGAAGGGAGAGAGGGAAAGAGGGAAGGAAGGATGGAGAGAGATGGGAAAAAAAAGAATTTAAAAAGGGAGAAGAAAAAAAACACACCTCCAGAACCAAAACAACAGCATTGGCACAAAAGAAAACTAAAAAAGTAATCTCAGAGATATAAGGGCTTTAAAGGGACAAAGAATTAGCAAAGTTGGGGAGGGGGAGGCATGGAGAAAAAAATATACGACAACCAAAATGTTTAAAATCAACAAAAGCAATAGATATAAAATCAAGACACTCTCCCAGAAATAAAGCAAAAAATAAAGAACTTAAAATAAGAGAGAATTAAAGGGGAAAAGAAACACTAGAGAATTAACTCAGGATATCCAGATAGGACAAAATAAAAAGAAGAGAAGGTATTCTTGAAGAAAGAATATAAGAACTGGACTTGGGTTTCCAGATTTGAAAAGTCCATTGAGTACCAAGAAATGAGGGAATACAAATTATATTTCACTACATTTTTGAAGACTGGGTTAAATAGAACATCCTTTAAAATAAATAAATAAATAAATAAACACACACACACACACACACACACATGAAATGCATAACAATCAAAAAATTAAAATCCAAAAAACATTCTACTTCCCAACAACAAAACTGGCTGCTAGAGAGCAGGACAATGCTTTCAAAAGTCTGAGAGCGAAAAGAAGGTTTTCAACCTAGAATTCTATAAATAACTATCAATGAATCATAGTGGGTGTGAAATAAAGATATTAGATGCAGAGCTCAAAATTTTTTCCTTTACATGCTTTCTCTTAGGAAGCTATTAGGGGACATGTTTTGGCTAACTGCAGGAGAAAAGTGAAAAATAAAACCGAAAAGGAAGACCTAGGGATCCAGAAAAGAGGGCACCCAAACCAAACATAAAGGGAAGGGAAATACAGAACAATCTCCTTCCACAGCTTTGTGAGCAGTGAAGCCTGATAGAGAGCTCAGTGGAGGTCTGAGGAACAGATAACAATGGCACCCTGCTTTTCCCAGCTGTGAGGGACATCTGCACATTTACCACAATCCAAACACTGACTGTTGTAACTAGTTTGGAAGAGTGAGGGGTGGTGATATAGGAGCAAGTAAAAACAGCCAAGTCTTCCGCTATGTACTGTAAAAGGGAGTAAGCAATACTGTGCAAAATGGGTCAATGAAGGAAGAGGAGAACAATCACAGCGTTCAAATAGATGGAAGAAAATAGCAGAAGCAGCCTCTTCAAGAGTGGAGGAGGGTTTGGGAGACGTGTAGGAGACATTTGTTCTTCAATGTTTAGTCATATGTGACTATGCTTCATGATAAAAATGAAATTTAAATTAATTTTAAAGTAAATTCAAACAGCAGCCCACTTTCCATATGCATAAGAATCATTCAAGTCTCTATTTAATTCCATTATGACCCCTGGACATCTTTCTTTTCCACAATTTTCTCATGGGTTTCTCCATAGGAATTTTTCATCAGTTTCTAGGATTTATTTTATTTTATTATTATTATTATTACTACTACTATTGGCTTTCCTTCGGTGGCAAGCCGAAAAGGAACATTCATTGAAAATATGTGAAGTCTAAAGCAAAAGTGAGCTGCCAGGCCCCTGTCCCACCTTTCTAACTGAACAGAACAAACTCAACATGAAGCGAGTCTCCAACCTCATGTTAAGAGTAGACTAGTCTGCTGGCTCGCATCTGAGAGTGATCTGGGCGCTGGGAGCACAGGAAGAAATAAGCCACTGAATCAAACTTGACTTTGTCCCTCTTATCTTTCCCCTTGTCCGGGATGCCAATAGGAAAAGTGGCCTCGAAGACCCATCCCAGTCCTCTCAGTGCCAAATGTTACTGAACCCTGGCATCCATAAAAAAATACGTACATTGGTTCCAGAAGACCCGAGAGACATGCTGTCAACCAGGAAAACTAGAGAGGAGAGCACACAAAGACCTCAGCAATGAATTTTGGCAATAAATCCACATGGGGCCAAAACGACTGCAAATTATGGCTGAGGGTAGGACGGGCGGAACGTTCTGCAGAGCCAGCAGACAATGCACCCACCGATCTTATCCTGAATGGATGTAGACGATTGGGCTAGACAGAATGAACCACCTTCAGAACAAGCAATGAGTAAAGGTGGACAACACTGCGCAGTAAGCAGGCCAGGCAAGGGCTCTGCGCAATCCCGATGGTGACAGAGTCAGGGAAGAAGCTCCAGCTCTCTCAACAACATTCCCTAGGAACGAGGCCTAAGATTCTGTTCCCTTTCTCTCTTTTCATCGACCATGGGCAACCTGCACTCTGGTCTTTGTCCTCTACTTTTGGGAGGATAGGGAGCAGGGGTGGTAAGTTGTTCAACAGAGCGAAAGAAACAAACGTAAAAGAATAAAAACTAAATGAAATAAATTAGAAGAAACACCCATAAAAGGCCCTTCCAAAGGATAAAACGATTTCAATTTTACTCTGTCTCACTCACTTCTCTCCACTTCCTCCCCAGATATACCTGCATATCTATACATTTATACAGGGTGTGTGTGTGTGTTTTTTTTATTATTTAGTTAATATGAATTACAGGCCTCATACTTCCTCCCTTCTAAATCCAAACGAGGAAGCCTTCCTTTTCTCTCGTTCCCTTTTTTTCTCTGCTCCCCCTCACCAACACGATTTACATTCTCAATGTAATGTATTAAAAAGTTGACAGGGACGAAAGGATTCACACGATGTCTGCTAAGAAACCCAATTTCCATGATGAATTGCCCGAAGCCCCTGAATCACAAACCATTTTTTCCGCTGCTCAGAAGTTGAGGTTTTTTTTTTTTTTTAAATCTTCTTAAAGCCTCTTTCCTAATCTTCAGCTAGAAGAGATGGGTGAAAGGATTTTTTTTTCCTAAACTAAGGAAAGTATTAGCATCTTGGTTGTTGTGCATCAAATTTGAAAATGCAA
>JAAGEH010000125.1:11789740-11826836 GCA_011751065.1 Lasiurus cinereus
TGTGTGTGTGTGTGTGTGTGTGTGTGTGTGTGTGTATCCACTTACCCCATAGAGTTGGCTGAATCACCATATCTAGGTGAAGACTTGAGCAGCAAAACCCTAACACAACCAGCAGGAGATACATCTGTCAGCTCCGGAGCAGAGGCTGTGATTAGAGCTGCATTTGCATCATATTGAACATGTTATCTTAAGACACTAGATTGCATTCGCCCAGAAAGAGTTCGCCCTGGGCTGTCTGGGAGCAGTGAGGTGAAGAGATCAGCATCCCTCTGAGCTCTTGCTGAGATTTTTGCACGTTGAGGGGAAAAAAGAAAACTACTCTTTTCCAAACATTCGGGAAATTTGAGACTTTCCTGACCACCTACAATTTCAAAGTCACTTTTTTTTTCTGCGTGCTGGAAAAAGATCCATCAGGCACCATTGCACTCTGGGCAGAATTGGACTTTCCCTAGAACACACTGCCCCAGAACAGTGGTTGGCAAACTCATTAGTCAACACAAAGATGTACCCAAAATAACAACACACTAATAAAACTTTAGAATTAAAGAAATTTTTCTTTAAGGAACATATTCAACATTATACAGGAGAAGAGGAGGGCTCTTATTGTCTATAAAGAGCCAATCATTTGTTGATGTATTGGGAGAATGAAGAAGTCATAGTCTAAACCAGTGGTCGGCAAACCGCGGCTCGCGAGCCTCATGTGGCTCTTTGGCCCCTTAAATGGCTCTTCCACAAAATACCACGGCCTGGGCAAGTCTATTTTGAAGAAGTGGCGTTAGAAGAAGTTTAAGTTTAAAAAATTTGGCTCTCGCCGAAACCGGTTTGGCTCCGTGGATAGAGCATCGGCCTTTGGACTGAACGGTCCCAGGTTCGATTCTGGTCAAGGGCATGTACCTTGGTGGCGGACACATCTCCAGTGGGGGGCGTGCAGGAGGCAGCTGATTGATGTTTCTCTCTCATCGATCTTTCTATCCCTCTCCCTTTCTCTCTGTAAAAAAAAATCAATAAAATATATATATTTTTAAAAATTTGGCTCTCAAAAGAAATTTCAATCGTTGTGCTGTTGATACTTGGCTCTGTTGACTAATGAGTTTGCCGACCACTGTTCTAGACTTTGTCTGAACTCACAAACGCCAAATTTGAGAATTACATGAGAACTATGAAGACTTTCTCAAGAAAAATTTATAGTGCAAATACTGGAAAAAATTTTACAATATAAGAGAGGTCAGAAACCTGGACACACAATGGCAAGAAACCTCATTTTGCAGGTGAAGAAACTGAGAGCATTAGAGAGAAAGGAACTGGCTGCTGCTGCACAGCTAGGGGGTGACAGCACCAGGGCTGGGCAAGATTTAGCTACTAGTTCATATCATATTTGAATATCTGAACTAGTAAGTAGTAGCTGCCCAACAGTATGTAGATACTGCATTTGGGTGACAGCGGGGGCTTTATAACCACAGTTTCCCCCAAAGATCATTTCTCTTGAACATTGTCTGTGTTCTCCTAATGAAGGAAAAGTAACACAGTGGCGCACAGTTAGCAGGGGGTGCTTGTTACCTTTCCAGATCAGCATCAGGAAGGGGACTTAATAGGCCACCTCATTGAAGACTTCAAGTTGGCTTGATTTGGGGATAACAGGATGTCATCAGGATTGTGTCTCCCCAGTGCTCAAGGAGAGAGGAGGGTGAGCAATTAGGGAACCCCCTACAAATTATGTTTGTAAGTCAATGACCAGCAAGTAATCACAAATTGCCAGGCATATAAAAATACAATAATATAATATAAATATATATACAAAAAAGAGAAATCACAGAAAGCAGAAACAGATTCACACAGACTTCAAATATTGCAACTATCAAATTTTAAAATAAACCATAGTTATTTATAATGTTTAAAATATAAATGATAAACTAGAAGCTATCTGCAGGAAATAGAAGAATATAAAAATATCATAGCATATTTAGAAAGGAAGTTAATATAATTTACAAAAATGAAAAATATAACCAATATTAAAACTCAGAAAAGACAGAGGTAATTTGTGAAGAGAAAGTGGCCTAGAATTTTCAAAACTGATTGAAGATTTTAATCCATAGATTCAAGAGTCCCAGAGAATCCCAAACAGCATTAAATAAAAATAAATTCATCCCTTAAACAAATTGTCAAAAATGTGAAGCAAACAAAAGATAAATCAAAAATCTTAAATGCAGATTCATAGAAATTGCACTTAGTGTGACAACTGACTCTGAATAACAATAATAGAAACTAAAAGACAATTGAATGTCTTTTCAAAGTCCTAAAGGAAAAAGAAACTGCAACCTAGAATTCTATATCTAACAAAATATATGTTAAGAGAAGATAAAGATATTCAGAAAAATATTGAAAATTTTCTTCAGCAGAAGACCCTCACTGAAAAAAAAATTCTAAAGGATATGCTGTGAACAATAATCCCAGATTGAGGTCTGAGATGCAAGGGGTAGGTAGTGAAAACATGGAAATATAAGAGAAAATGTAAATAACTGTGATGGTATAAGTCAGTAATGATAATACCTATAGGGTTAAAAATGATAAAGACATTATTACCAAATAGTAATAATTTATACATCAAAGGTTAATAAATGGAACTGTAGTGTTATATTGTAAGGTGTTACTAGGAAGATGGAAAAATTAACTTTTTTCTATTATAATTTAAATATGCATTTTGTAATTTCCAGAGTAACTTACAAAAGAATATAAACAGAGCATGTAATAACCACTCCCCCCAAAAAGAACAAAAATTGGAAGAGGAGGAATAAAAAACAGTAAAGACTAAAAAGAAAATGGAGGAATAAAAACATAAAAACTGACAAATAAAATCTATAGCATTAAAAATTTCAAACATATTAGTAATTATGATGAATATAAACCAACAATGTTTCAATTAAAGAAAAAAATGAGATTGGAAAAATATAAAATACAACTAACCATATACTATTTTCAAAAGAAGATATAAGAATATAGAAAAAATGAAAATAAAAGGTAACAAAAATAATAAAGAGAAAGATTATGCAGCTATATTGGTATTAAACATTCTAGAATTTGAGGCAAAAATTATTCCTAGAAATAAGGACTGTCACTTCATAATAATAAAAGGTTAAACTCATGAGGAAAAATAACAATTTTATGTGCATTTATAATATGGCCTAAAATATATAATGCAAAAATTAGCATAACAGATCTAAAAGTAAATACCCACAAATTATGAAGATTTTAGCAGAATATGCAGATAAAAATCAGTAAGGATATAGATTTAAAAAACAATATTAACGAACTTGACCAAATGGATACATGAGACGAGTACACCCAACAACTACAGAATATACTATTTGTTGTAAACTTACCCATGCATTTATAAAAATAGATACTATAATGGACCATAAAACAAGTCTCAAATTTCTGAGACTGAAATCAGAGTATATTCTCTGACCACAATGCAATTAAACCAGATAAAATATTAAAACAATAATTTTTAATTCTCAAATATTAGGAAAGGAAAGTATATTGACAAACATAAGTCACCAAATAAATAATGGGAATTTAAAACACTTGGAACTAAATAACAATGAAATTACACTAAAACCTATAGGAAATATTAGCCTTAAAATGCATCTACTAGTTATGAAAAAATTGGAGAGATAAGCATCCATCTCAAATATTTAAGAAAAGAAGCCTGCCGATGATGGGGGTGAGGGGGAGGATGGGTGAATCCTAGAAAAGAGGGAAAAGCAGAAATCAATGGAATGGAAAGGAAACATAAAAAAGAAAAGAGAAAACAAAGCCAATATTGATTCTCTGGAATAAGAGATGACCCAGATAACTAAGAGCAGGAATGTACAGGAAATCAGTCCAGGGGCTGAAGACCTCAAACAGGTAAGAGAAAATCATGACCAACTTAAGGGCTATAAATGTGAAAATATAATTGGACACAATGGCATAACCAGAGCAAATATGTTTTTTTATTTTAGTTTTGAATTAAAGAGGCAACAGAGCAGATCATTTTTAATTCCACCAACTTCTATTCAACTAAATTATCTTCAGGTATTATCATATACTAATAATTAAACAACAGCGAGAAAGAAATACAAAGAAAATTTCTTTTATTGAACTTTGCATGCTAGTAAACATACACAAACACATACCAAAAAAAACCTTTTTTTGCCTTGCAATGCCTTTTATTTGATATATCAGGCGCATTTTTCCATAAAAAATATTTCAATCAATTAAATATTACAGGAAAAAAAGAACAAAAAAGGCAATTTTAAATTGCTTAAATATTTTTAAAAGAGAAAATAATACTTATATTAAAATAGTGATCTTGAAGTATCCATCTTATATAAAAACTGCTGTTTGAAATTTTAACCTTGCTATTGGCTTCTGTAAATGTTTGCTTGCTTAAATAATAAGGAAAATGAGACTATTCTCACTTCAGAGAGGCCATTAAACCTTTCCTGGACAAAATTATCAGTGCTAGCCCTTTAAGAACTTGCAAAGGGGTGGGAAACATTCCATATTTGGGAGACAAAGAAGGTAAAAACATAAATATGGAAAACTTCTGCATGTTGGGGCCCAGAATTTGAGAAACACTTTCCTCTGGACCTGCTCATAATAAATGTAACTCCAAACTCTCTGAGCATGATTTGATTATTCCGGTTTTCTGTAACAATCCCTCACAGTAATTAATACAAATGTTTTCATTTCTGTTTTTGAACCTAAACTTCTGCAAATTTGTCAATGATTTCATCAAAATTGATCTTCACATATTCATGTCCCTAGACAGTCTGGCCAGATTTGTCTACCTATCTTCATTCAGAGTTGAGCAAAGAGTACTTTTTATTAATTTTAATTGTGAAAATTATCTTTCCTGTGAAGGGACATATATACAAGCAGTTAAGAAAAGTCTTCAACGCAATGTTAAGCTTGGCCACGATTAATAAAAATATTGCTTCATAGTACATTCTAGAAATTGCCAATACTGTCTATGCCTTTGTTCTTGGGGTCCCATCCTAGTTCCTTTCAAGTATCCCTACAGATGTGTGTCAACTCCAAGTGCTCACACAGAATAACAGAATTTATGTAACTCAAGTTGTTTCTTTGTTTTTCCCATCTCTATGCTATCATTGTTCATTTCTATGTAAACCCAGGAACATGTCATATACCACAGGGGCTGAAGACATAACCTGCACTCAAATCAGGCAAACTCAGATAATTATAAACTGTTACAAACTCACTCTCAAACAAAGGTATGCAGCTGAGTCCAAGTATGTCAAGAGCCAACTCTATGACTGAGAATTCTTAAAATTAACTCACACCTAGACTACAGCACTTTATAAAGAATAAGTTTTTTTTTAATGCCAGATTGAATCTTACAGATGCATTTTTAAAATGCCACAGAAACCTCATCCATTTTTTTATAATGACCAACAATAGATTGGGAAGAGGTTGGAATTTCTGACATACTCATTGATTTTATTATTGTTTTTAAGTTCTCTATAGACTAGGCATTCCCTATTGCCTACATCTAGGATGTACTTCTCCCACCACCCTGATCTTGGTACTCAATGGACAAATCCTTAGAAAATGACAACTGAATAAAACTCTGTCACCAGAACACACATAGACTAGTCATAGCAGCATTGTTCATAATCACCAATGGAATGCCATAATCAGACAAGGGAATTCTATACGCCCCACGTCCCTTCCAACAGTACCCCTTTTTTTTTTCTTTGTAACACCTAACACAATGTATTACAATATATGTGTTCATCTGCTTACTCTTACTTAGTTCCCATGTGTCCCCCTGGTTGGTAATCTCCAGGAAAGAACAATCTAGTCCTAATTTAGTTAGTGCCTGAGACACGGTAGGTACCTGAGACGTGGTAGGTACCTGAGACGTGGTAGGTACCTAAATCATTTCATGCAAGTATGAACAAATGAATAAAGGAATGAATGATGAGAGGTTACAGTTGAGTCCTGCTTGCCTGGCAACCATTCTGTCACTTTGAAGTGGCTTTCTTGTGATCTATAATATATTTATCTTTTTGTTTCATCCTCAGAGGAAAATCTTATTTTTCTCATTTCCAAAATCCTGGAAGACCCCTGTGCCCAAATACTGATAACATAAGCAATGGTTGGTACAGAATTGATTTACTCTGAGGATATTGGACATCCAACACCAGTCATAAATGCAACAGTAAAAATTACTAGCATTTATCAAGGACTTTCTACTTGCAGGTGCAACACTAAGAGTCTCAATATTCACAGCTATCATCTGAAGTAGGTGCTGGTGTTATTACCATTTTGCAGATAGGAAAACTGAGGAACTTTTAAAACTCATACAGATGGCCGAAACTGATTTGTCTCAGTGAATAGAGCGTTGGCCTGCAAACTGAAAGGCCTCAGGTTCGATTCCGGTCAAGGGCATGTATCTTGCTTGCGGGCACATCCCCTATAGGAGGCGTGCAGGAGGCGGCTGATCGATGTCTCTCTCTCATTGATGTTTCTAACTCTCTATCCCTCTCCCTTCCTCTCTATATTAAAAAAAAACTCATACAGATGGATTAAGTGGTGGTGCTGAATTCAAACCCAACAGGCCATACTATGCTCTGCTGCATCAAATATTCAAGATTGAAACTAAGGGTATTATTAATGGCAGCTAATGCCACAGATTGGTTGGCAGATTGAACAGCATGGCCTGGCTTATGTGGTGAAGAAAAGGCTGATCTGATGGGCACTATGTGGGGCCTGTGAAGCCAGGCTTGAGAAAGCCAGTGCTCATGTGGACTTCCAATAAAGAACCCTTCAGATTCCACCTTTTTCCTACACAGAATAATCACAGGATTTACCTGGAGGAGCCAGGATTGTGTCTCTTGTGATCCTGGCTGGGGGCTCAGGGCGCCTGTTGATACGGGAGTCATCTATAATTAGGGGATTAAACCATCTCACATTTGGGCTGACTGCAGGCATCCTTGAACTGGCATCAGTCTTACTGATGGGTACGGATGACTCTGTGGTTTGTAGTTCAATGTAAAGATGAGGAGAAGGAAAATAAACTGCAGAAACTTTTCAAGTGTTTATTTCTGCCTGCTCAGATTTCATTCCCTTTTTTGAACATTTCATGCACCGGAGGTACATGGCCATCCTTCCTTCCTCTACTAGCACCCTGCAGACTGGCTGCAGTATGGCATCCACGTAGCTCTTACTGCACTGCACAGTCGAGAGACACTGCCATTCACACTATCACGTTTGTTGTCACAGGCAAAATCATAGGGGATCTCTCCCAAAGCTGTTCTTCCTTTACTGTCTCCTCTCTGTACACTAGCTTCTGAGCTGAGGCTGATGGTCTGCATTCTGCCATCAGGCTGCAGACATCCATTAGTTCCCTAGAAGTACAAGTCCTCACCTTGGCCAGTGTGTCTCAGTTGGTCAGGCACCTAGCATCCTTAGGCACCAAAACGTTGCTGATTAAATTCCCCATCAGGGCACATGCCTGTGTTTGGGGCTCAATCCCAGCAGGCAGCATGCAGGAGGCATGTTTTCTCTCACATCAATGTTTCTCTCTCTACCTTTCCCTTTCTCTCTCTCTAAAAACCAATTAAAATATATGTATTTTTAAAAGTACTTATCCTAACCCTCAGTTTTCGGACTTCCCTGTGATCAGCTACTGGAATATTATTAAATTATAATATATTTATAGAAACATCAAATGATATAAAAGTATATTAAGGAGAAAATAAAAATCCCTGGTCATTTCACCCACTCCTGAGAGATGACCACTGTTATTAGTTTGGTGCCTATATTCACAGACCCCTTCAAAGTATCTATAAATTGATATATAGGTAGGTAGATACATAGATAGGTTGATAGATTACATAGATAGATAATTAGAAATTAACAAATTATAAGATATTTCTACTATTTCATAATCTAATTTTCTTCATCAATCATATGTTGTCTAGATCTGGAAAACTTGAAAGACTGGGCCACCTTTTCCTTATTAATGGCTGCATAGTATTTCACAGTCCAAAAGCATACCTACCTCAGTGAAGAAAATCACCATCTATCCAGGTGAAAATTCTCTTCCTTAATACAACTTCCCTCTTTGATGTCTCCCCAAATCCAATCATTTGCCAAATCCTAGTGAATTTGCTTTTAAATTCATTCAAATGCACCCCTCCTCTCATCTTCATCACCACTTGACTCCAAACTACCATCTTTTCTCACCTAAACTTCTGCAATCATCTCTCAACAGGTACCTTTTCAAATTCAAAAATTGATCATATCATCAACCCCAACACCCAGGCCCTCTTACTTTAAAGGCATTGTAACTGCTTCTCTTTGCTCTTGGGATATGGACAAGATGCCCTAATATGGCCCACAAGGCCCTCATGAGGAGCCCCCTGTTAAAGCAAAAGGTGATGCATATTTAAAATTGTGATAATCATTGTCAATTTGTGTGTCTAAAAGGTGAGCTAGTTTACATTCCCACCAATGGTATTTGAAAGTGAAAGTAATAAAGATGTTTTTGTTTTGTTTTCATTCCCCTACCTCTAACCTACCACCACCGCCATCTTGCACACAAAAATAAACTCTCGGGGATTAAATGTTGATTTAGTTAACTACACATTAACCAGTATTATATACATAAAATGACTTGAAGCCATTTCAAATTAATACAGAAATACAGAAAATGCTGCAGTAACTGTAGCTATGTTACCACACAAAGGCTCAGTTGAGAGGTAATGACAAACCATAGAATCCCTGGCCTCCTACTGACCTGAAAGAGGGCAGGTCTGTTTGGCTATGAGCACTTCCAATTTTAGGATCTATAGGGCAGCCAGCTGGAGGCTGCCATCTGGTTTGTGAAGAGCAGTCCCTGAATGGTTCTTCCTTCAACCTAGAAAAGTGTTTGCTGTCCATTTCCTTTTTTTCAGTGTTCTCTGAATCAATTTTAGCCTATACTTCCCTCCTCACATTTTCTCCAGGGTTAATTCTTGATTATTGCACAGCAAATTATGAGGTCTCTGACCTAAGAGGGGGGCTCACATTCTGAATCCATGTTTATACTGAAATCTAGTCCAGCCCTAATCTGCTACTGCCCAATTATTCAGATTTTATGCAAACCACTGGGGGGGGGGGTTGCATAAAATCTGAATAATTGGGTAGTAGCAGATTAGGGCTAATCTTGCCCCTAAATTTAGTTCCCATATTCCATTCATTCATTCATTCAATAGAGAACTATGGGCAACTAGCATGTACCAAGCACTGAGTAAAGTGACAGGAAAATAACAAAGAAAAGCCCTGATCACCTGAGGATTGCAGCATAGAAAAAAAAAATGCATGAGATGAAGAGGACCCCCACACAATGGGTCATTTCGGACTTTTATTCAAGGCCGTATTTCTGTTCTCATTTGATTTCAGGTCTCATCTAGAGGGATTCCTGAGTTACCCTCAGAGCATGTACTATACTTTCCCAGAGATAACCTCCCCAAACAAGATGGCATCTTCTCTATTTAATGCCTCTTATTTTCATGGATTTTACACTGTTTTTATTGTCTGCTTTTAAAAAGAAATATTCCTAGTCCCTATGGTAGATTGAATTATTGACCCTCAATTCATCATTTCTCCTTTATTTATCTCATTTGCCATGTGACTTTGTGGTTCTTCCCAATGGAGGACCTTGACCTTAAACTCACTCATGTAATTTGCTGTGGTCAAGGGATGTTAGCAAATATGACAAAAGCACAAATATAGTATTTGGACATATTCTCTTACACTTCTACCATTACTATGGCAACAACATGCTCCTGTAAGTCCACTTGTACAAGAAAGGTCAAAGACACCTGGAGGAAACCTGGACCCAGCCTATAACTTGGAGTCAGGCCCAGAAGAATTTAGCCGAGATTAGCCCAGTTCCAACTTACTCACAGGTGCATGAGTGAGAATAAATGGTTGTTGTTTGAAGCACTGAATTTTGGGTGGTTTCTTACATAGCAGGAAGTTATTGATACAGTTTCCTACAACTAGTACAAACGTCCCTAATTCCCTTTCCCCTGTAACTCTTATAAGCCTCACTCTGGAAACTCAAACTGAAAGATGGCTGTGCTATGAACTTATGAGGGGAATCTGTCCCTTCAGGAATTATCACAAATGAGATGTTTTTACTAATACAATGGTACCTCGAGATATGAGTGCCCTAACATACGAGATTTTTGAGATACAAGCCGTCGAGCGAGCGATTTTTGCTTTGAAATACGAGCAACATTTGAGATAGGAGTAATCGCGTGGATTGGCTGGCTGCACACGACCCACCAGTTTACTGAGACTCGAGCGGCTCATAGTTTCCCATGCTTCAAGGTTACGGAACAAATTAAACTCGTATCTCGAGGTACCACTGTAAATGGAGCGGTTCCTCTGTCCTCTCTTTGTCCTCTGTTGTCTCAGCTCCTTTCTGCACTCCCTCCAACCAGATAGCACAGGATTTTTCTAGGCTCCTTCTTGAGTAAGTATTAGAAGGAAACGTTGGTCTCTGAATCACATTTACTCTACTGAAAAATGAGACTATCACTCATCTCAAACTAAATAATATCATTCATGAAAAATCTTGATTTGAGGTTCAGTTGTGGGATTCAATAAAGATTGTAGAATGTTTTTTGCTCTGTTTAATATTGTTTAATAGCTATTGTTGGAGAGAAACCAAAATGGCAGCATAGGTGAACACCTACACTGCTGCCTCGCACAATAATTTCAAAACTACAACTAAAAGACAGAACGGATATCATCCAGAACAGGAAAGCTGGCTGAGTGGAAATTCTACAACTATAAAGACAGAGAGAGGCTCACAGAGACTCAGAGGAACTGCAAAAAGCTGAGGTATGAAGACACAAGCGTGGAAAGGACAGGTAGTGGAGTCCCTGTCTGGCTTCCTCTAGTGGGAGGGAGATGGAAAATCCTGACTGCACTGAGCCCAGTTCTCACTGCATTGAATCCAGTTCTGTGCAAGACTCACAGGGGGGAGTTTGGACTGTCAGGAAAAGGGAGGAGTGCACGGAAACTTAGGGGAGGCGTGAAAGGCAGAGGTCTGCAGGCATGCACAAGTACGCCCAAAGAAGACTAACTGCTGATTGTGCCGCTGGCTTTCTCTAGCAGGAGGAAGATCGAACCTTCCAACTACGCTGAACTACACTTTCAACTGCACTGAACCCCAGTTTTAGGCAAGACCCTGGGGATCCAGATTCATACGGCTCACCAGAGCACATGGAAATTCAGGGGAGCCAGAAAGGCAGAGGTCTGGAGGCACATGCAGAGAGGTCTGCAGTGATTACCAAAGGAAACTGAGATGCAGGAGCCACGTAGGGCAGGGTTGACAGGAAGCCAAAGCTATCTGCTCAGCCCTGAGACTCCACCCCATCCAAGCTAAACACAGAGGCTTTTGCAGTTTTGCAAGACTTGTATCATAAGGTTGACTCCAGCATAGAAGTTCTCCCAGCACAGACACAGCTGATTCTCATAATCAATTGGATTGGAGATCAATTCCCCCCAGGGATACTAACAACAATCAAAACTTAACTACAATAAGGCTGTACACACAGCCCACAAAGGGGTGCACCAAGAGAGTCCACTTCAGGTAACTGGGGAGGCGAAGCTACTGGGCCATATAGGACACCTAGCACACAAAGCTACTCTACTAACTCAGTGTAACAGCGAAAAATGAGGAGACAAAGAAATAGATCACAAACAAAAGAAATGGAGGAAAACAAATGACTGGATATACAGTTCAAAACCACAGTTATAAGGTTTTTCAAGAATTTCCTAGAAAAGATGGATAAATTTAACAAGACCCAATAGAAGATGAAAAAAGACCAACTACAAATTAAACTTACACTGACTGAAATAAAAAATATTATACAGAGACATAACAGCAGACTAAAGGAACACAAGAATTAAGTCAAAGATTTGAAATACAAAGAAGCAGAAAACATTACACTGGAAAAGAAAAAAGAAAAAGGAATCCAAAAATTGGAAAATAGTGTAAGGAGCCTCTGGGATAACTTCAAGTATACCAACATCAGAATTATGGAGGTGCCAGAAGAAGAGAGAGAGAGCAAGATACTGAAAACTTATTTGAAGAAATAATGACTGAAAACTTCCCCCATCTGGTGCAAGAAATAGACTTACAAGTCCTGGAAGTGCACAGAACCCCAAACAAAAGGAATCCAAAGAGGACCACACATCATATTTAAAATGCCAAGAGCAAAAGACAAAGAGAGAATATTAAAAGCAGCAAGAGAAAAACAGTTAATTACCTACAAGGGAGCACTCAAATGATTATCAGCTGATTTCTCAACAGAAACTATGCAGGCCAGAAGGGAGTGGCAAGAAATAGTCAAAGTGTTGAATAGCAAGAATCTACAACCAAGATTACTCTACCCAGCAAAGCTATCATTCAGAATTGAAGGGCAGATAAAAAGCTTCACAAGTAAGAAAAAGCTAAATGAGTTCATCAGCACCAAACCAGTATATATGAAATACTGAAAGGTACTCTTTTAGAAGAGGAAGAAGAAGAAAAAGGAAAAGATAAAAATTATGAACAAATAAATATGTATCAACAAGTGAATTTAAAAATCAAGTGAATTAAAAATGCGATGAACAGAATAAACTGATGAATATAATAGAATCAGGGACATAGAAAGGGAGTGGACTGACAATTCTCAGGGGGAAAGGTGTGAGGAGAGACTGGACAAAAATCATACACCTATGGATGAGGACAATCAGTGAGAGGTAAGGACAAAGGGAGGGGTGGGAGCCATGTGGATGGGAGCTATGGGGAGGGGGAAAAGAGGAACAATGTAATAATCTGAACAATAAAGATTTATTAAATCAAAAAATAAAATAAAATAAATAGCTATTGTTAATTTATAGTTTTTGTTTTCTATTCTTAGCTTATCACCATTCTTTACTATATCTAGGGAACTGTCGGAATTAAAGAAGTAAAAGGAATTCTTTCTGCACTTCATAGAATAAAAAAGTATATTTGGAAAAAATGTCTTATCCTACTACTTCAAACTCTCAGAGTAAGAAATCAACATGTATGACCATAAAAAATATTAAATATGTCAGGGCTTCAAGATAAAAGGAGGGAAAGAAATCAAATTTAGTCTCCTCTAATAAATAACTCAAATGTAATAAATAATAATAATAATACCAGCAATAAAAATCATCAACAATAATTCAAGCATTGACAATCTTCAAAAATTGGGGGCCATGAAGTGAAGCAATTTTATGGCCTGGCTCTGTAAGGTCCTAACATTAGCCTCAGCTCTCAGAAACCAAACAAGAGTCAGGGGAAGGTGAATCAACAGAATCTTGAGACTTCCTCCAACAGCCTTCAGTCTGGAGAGAAGACAAGGAGTGAGCCAAGTAAATACATGGTTCAAACACTCATGATAAACATTCTCTATCACTTGCAATGGAATATTGAGGCCTCTGTAAAAGCAGTAAAATGGCCTTCCAAGATCACACTGAAGCCTGGAGGTATCTTCCCTAGAAAACAGATACACCCTGACCTGGAGGTATAAACTCAGAATGGAGCATTTAAAAAAATCCCAGAAGAGAGTCCAGAACCCAGGTCCTGCAGCAAAGCCAGCTTCTAGATCCAGAAGACTTTTCTCCAACCGTGTGCCCTTGAAGAAAATGAAAAGTGAAAAAAAAACATAATAGCCCAGCCTTTAAACTGTAGCTGAAGAGAAAAACACATCTCAGTTACACAGGGAAAGAAGCCAAAAAGATTTATCCACACTCAAACAGAGAAATAGAAGGGTGAACAGAAATGTCCTCCTTAACATGAACAAGATAAAAAGAAAAGATCTGACAATTATGCAAATAAATTACACCTCAAGGAATATAGCATTCTAATAACAAAATATTCATTTTAAAGGGGGGAAAAATCTGCAACTGATTTGGGCTATAGAGAAACTTAATAAAAACATAACTCAATAGTCAAGAGTTTATAGGTAAAATTACAAAATAGCAAAATGAGACCAATAGAGAGATTACATAGCTAATAAGATAACATAAAGATCAAAATTACATCATTAAAGAATAATCAAGTTAGAATTAACAGTGGTACCTCAAAATACTAGTTTAATTTCGTTCTGTAACCTTGAGGCATGGGAAACTATGAGACGCTCGAGTCGCGGTAAACTGGTGGGTTGTGTGCAGCCAGCCGATCCGCGCGATTACTCCTATCTCAAATGTTGCTCGTATTTCAAAGCAAAAAATCGCTCGCTCGACCACTCGGATCTCAAAAATCTCGTATGTTAGGGCACTCGTATCTCGAGGTACCACTGTATCAATGAAAAAATTCAGTCTCACTGATTGAGAAATGAGGTAAGATAATAAAAAATGAGTCTTGGAGCTCTAGCCAGTTTGTCTCAGTGGATAGAACTGAGGGGTCCCGGTTTGGTTCCGGCTAAGGGCACACACCTTGGTTGCAGGCTCAACCTCTGGCCCTGGTCAAGTTGTCTATGGGGGGCAACCAACTAATGTATCTCTCTCTCACCTTGATGTTTCCATCTCTCTGTCTTCTGACCCTTCCCTTCCAATGTTCTCTTGAAAAAAAAAAATCAATGGAAAAATATCCTTGGGTGAGGATTAACAACAACAACAAAAGTCTTGGAAAAGAAAGGTGTTTTTAAAAGCACTTAGAAAGGCAAAAGCCATCCAACATAGAAATTGTTCTTAAAGAAGAGCCCAAAACAGAATAAAAGAGCAGGTAAGGAAAACACACACACACACACACACACACACACACACACACACACACAAATTCCCTGCTGGAAATGAAGAACTAATACCACCTGCCAAAAAATTCCAGAATGAAGTTATCAACAAAGCATCACCTATTGCATTATTGAAAGAATTATTCAGGTATCCAGCACCCATCAAAATATACAGAATCACCTATAAAGAAGCAAACACCACACATTAAAAGGTAACAGATGAGTACTCTCAACATGAAAGCATTGAAAAAATAAAGCAATCAAGAATCCTTCTTGAAAAATCTAATAATGAATTTAGCCAATCAAGAACAAGTGGAGCTGACACCGGTTTGGCTCAGCAGATAGAGTGCTGACCGGCAGACTGAAGGGTCCCAGGTTCGATTCCGGTCAAGGGCATGTATCTTGGTTGCAGGCACATCCCCAGTGAGGGGGGTGGGAAGTGGGAGGAGGCAGCTGATCAATGTCTTTCTCTCTCATTGATGTTTCTAACTTTCTATCCCTCTCTCTTCCTACCTGTAAAAAATCAATAAAATATATTTTTTAAAAAAGTGGAAGAGCTATAATAAAGGGAATGGTGAAAATGCAGTACCCAAATATGATGGAACAATGCCCATAGTCTCATGGGAAAGAAACTGGGATCTCAATTTTTGATACCCAGTCATGTCAATGAAGGCTTCAAACAGAAATTTTCCTAAGTATGAAAGAACTCAGAGAGCAAGTACTAAGTTCATCTTGAAAAAACTTAAGGAAATCCAGAAAGCCAAAAATGAATCAGAATTTTTAAAAATAAATAATTCAAAAGAACAACAACTGGTTTAAGGACAGATGGGTGCCAAAAAAATCATTTAATTATATATGTAAGACTAAACTATACTAGTTATAGAATTATAGAATTATAAATATAGAACATTTTTTAATTATATTACTAAAAGTTCATAGATGAGGTGAGTGGGAAATGAGGGAAAAGAAAAATAAAAGTTTTAATTTCCTTATCTTTCATAGCAGAGAGTCAAACAATATATGTAAAATTAAACATGGATCTATAAAAATAACTCTATCTTTCTTAATTTTTAAAAATAATCTCTCTTTGTAACCTGAGGGAGAACTTTTAGGATCTAATATCTATGATAAAAAATACATTATGTAAAGTGCTATAATTCCTTCTGTTTCTCTTTGGGTTTTTTTTTCTTCTATTAAATTTAAAAAAATCCATTTAATACTTTTTTATTTTTCTTAAAATATATAGTAAGACCCAATATTTTACAAAATTATTCTGCATTTTTTCATTCCATTTACATATTTAAAGAGCAACCTTGGGATGGTGTTCAACTGAGGTTATTAGCTTACTTCTTGACAAAATTTGAGGCAGTATTTTGTCCTCTTTTTTCTTATATATTTTATATTATATGTATTTATGTGTTATATATATATTAATTTATATAAGAAAAAATGGCAGCGGAATAGATGTACATGTCCCGAGCCTTGTCCCAGAGCAAAAATAAAGAACAGTATAGGGTCACACAAGGAGTGTTTTCTGGCAAGTTAAAGGACAGCAACACTCCATGAGGAGGTGAAGGAGTGCTGGAATAGGCTCTCCTGACTGGGCAGCCACCACTCCTGCTAGGTTCCCTCCCAAAGCCAACAGCTTGGATGTGGAGATTGCCCCACCTTGAATGGGAAAATGGATGTTATTGGAAGCATGAAAATCTACAACTATGGCACCCACTAAACAGCTGCAAACCTCAGAACACCGATCCCCAATTGGCAGAAGCACTCATATTCAAAGGAGCTCTATACCCTACCATAGAAAGGTCAGATTTCACCTGGCATAAGGACAAGAGAGACCATGGAGAGACAGAGAAAACAGCCCACATATGAAAGAAAAGCAGGCATCACAGAAAAAAGAAGTAAATGAAATGGAGACAAGAAACCTGCCAGAGAAAGAATTCAGAGAAATGGTCATAAGGTGGCAGAAAAGAATGGAAGACAAATTCAAAAATATGAGTATGAACCAAGAGAAAATGAAGAACTAAGGAGAAATGAAAAATGACATTGCTGCTATAAAGAACTCAATAGAAAGCATCAAAAGTAGACTAGAAGAAGCAGAGGACTGCATCAGTGAGCTAGAAGACAAGGTAGAAAAAAATATCCAAGTAGAGCAGCTTCTAGAAAAAAATTAAAAAGCAGGAGGAGAGCCTAAGGGAACTTTGGGACAACACGAAATAAAACAATATCCACTTAATAGGGATACCAGAAGGAGAAGAAACTGAGCAAGGAATAGAAAACCTGTTAGAAGAAATAATGGCAGAAAACTTTCCTGATATAGGGAAGAAAAAGCCCACACAAATCCAAGAAGCTCACAGAGTCCCAAGCAAAATGAACCCCAATACACTGACACTAAAAAACATTATAATTAAATTGGCAAACACCAACAACAAAGTAAGAATCTTAAAAGCAGCCAGAGAGAGACAGAAAGTTACCTGCAAAGGAACCCCCATCAGACAAGCAACTGATTTCTCAACAGAAACTCATCAGGCCAGAAGGGAATGGAATGAAATATACAAAGTCATACAAAGGAAGGGTCTGAATCCAAGAATACTGTACCTAGCAAGGCTATCAATCAAAATTGAAGGTGAAATCAGGAGCTTCACAGACAAAAAAGGACTAAGGAAATTTATTACCACCAAACCAGTAATGCAAGAAATGTTAACGCGTCTGCTGTATAAAAAAAAAAATTGGAAGCAAGGAGGAGCACAGGGGTAAAGAATAAAAATGGAGACAAATAAGTACCCATCAATGTTACTTTAAATGTAAATGGATTAAATGCTCCCATCAAAAGACAGAGTAAGGGATTGGATAAGAAAACATGACCCATATATCTGCTTTCTACAAGAAACCCATCTTAGAAAAAAAGACGCACACAGACTGAAGGTGAAGGGATAGAAAAAGATTTTTCAGGCAAATGGAAATGAAAAAAAAAAAGCTGGGGTAGCAATACTTATATCTGACAAATTAGATCTCAAAGTGAAGAACTTAACAAAATATAAAGAAGACCACTTTATAATACTAAAGGAAACAATCCAATAAGAAGAAATAACTCTGATAAACATATTCATAGCCAATACAGGAGCATCCATATACATAAAAAACTCCTAGGATAACAAGGGAGAGATTGACAGCAATACAATCATAACAGGAGACTTTAATACCCCACTATCACCATTGCACAAATCCTCTAAACAAAAAATCAGCAAAGAAACAACAATCCTAAATGACTCACTAGACCAGATGGAATTACTTGACATCTTCAGAACATTTCACCCCAAAGCCACAGAATATACATTCTTCTCAAGTGCACATCAGTAATTTTCAAAGATAGACCATATGTTGGATCATAGGCAAAGTCTCTTCAAATTCAAGAAGACAGAAATCATATCAAGCATCTTCTCAGATCACAGTGGCATAAAACTGGAAATCAACTACAATAAATACAATCCAAAGAAATCAAACACATGGAGACTAAACAGCATGCTCTTAAACAATGACCGGGTAACCAGAGATCAAGAAAGAAATAAAAAACATCATGGCAACAAATGACATTGAAAACACAACAATCCAATATCTATGGGACACAGCAAAAGCAGTCTTGAGAAGAAAGTTCATAGGTCTACAACCCTACTGCAAGAAAAAAAAAAAACAATGGTAATAAATTACCTAACCTACAACTCAAAGAGTTAAAAAGAGAGCAACAAGAAAAGCCCAGTTTAAGCAGAAGGAAGGAAATAGTAAAGATCAGAGTGGAGATAAACCACACAGAGACCAAAAAACAATACAAATGATCAACAAAACCAAGAGCTTGTTCTTTGAAAGGATAAACAGGATTGATGAACCTCTATCTAAGCTCACCAAGAAGCAAAGAGAGAGGATCCAAATAAACAAAATAAGAAATAAAATAGGTGAAATTACAACAGACCCCACTGAAACACAAAGGATTGTTTAAAAAAATACTATGAACAACTCTATTGCAAGAAACTGGAAAACCTGGAGGAAATAGACATATTCCTAGAAAAATATAACCTTCAAAAACTCAATCAGAAAGAATCTAAACATCTCAATAGACCAATCACTATGGAAGAAATTAAAGCAGTCATCAAAAAGCTTCCAGCAAACAAAAGCTCGGGGCCAGATGGCTTCACATGGGGAGTTTTACCAAACATTCAAGGAAGAACAAAAACCTATCCTCCTCAGACTATTCCGAAAAATTCAAGAGAAAGGAACATTTCCAAGCTCCTTCTATGAAGCCAGCATCACCTTAATACCAAAAACAGATAAAGACAACAAAATGAAAGAGAATTACAGGCTAATATCCCTCATGAATATAGATGCCAAAATCCTCAACAAAATTCTAGCAAATCAGATCCAGCAATATATCAAAAAGATCATACACCATGACAGGTTGGACTTATCCCAAGAATGCAAGGATGGTACAATATCTGCAAATCAATAAACATGATACATCACATAAACAAACTGAGAGATAAAAATCACATAGTCATATCAATTGATGCAGAAAAAGCATTTGACAAAATCCAACACCATTTCTTGATAATTTTCAACAAGGTGGGAATAGAAGGATCATACCTCAACATAATAAAAGCTATATATGATAAACTCATAGCTAACATCATATTCAATGGGCAAAAACTAAAATCATTTCCCCTAAGAACAGGAACAAGACAGGGATGCCACTCTCACCACTCCTGTTCGACATAGTACTGGATGTATTAGCCATTGCAATTAGACAAGAAGAAGAAATAAAAGGCATCCAAATTGGAAAAGAAGTAAAGCTGTCCTTATTTGCAGATGACATGATATTGTACATAAAAAAACAGAAAGACTCCATCAAAAAACTAATAGACTTAATAAATGAATTCAGCAATGTAGCAGGATACAAAATTAATGCCAAGAAATCTATGGAATTTCTATACACCAATAATGAACTTACAGAAAGAGAGAGTAAAAATGGAATCCCATTTACCATCGCACCAAAAAAATTAAAATACCTAGGAATAAACTTAACTAAGGAGGTAAAAGACCTATATGCAGAAAACTACAGGACACTGAAAAAAGAGAGGAAGACGTAAACAGATGGAAGAGCATACCATGCTCATGGATTGAGAGAATCGACATCATTAAAATGTCCATACTACCCAAAGCAATCCATAGATTCAATGCACTCCCCATTAAAACACCAATGGCATATATCACAGACCTAGAAAGAACATTCCAAAGATTCATCTGGAACAAAAAAAAGACACCAAATAGCCACAGCAATCCTGAGAAAGAAGAATAAAGTAGGTAAAATCTCAATACCAGATTTCAAGCTATATTACAAAGCCACTGTTCTCAAAACAGCCTGGTACTGGCACAAGAACAGACATATAGAACAATGGAATAGAATAGAGAATCCAGATATTGACCCAAACCACTATGCTCAATTAATATTTGACAAAGGAGGCATGAACATAGAATGGAGTAAAGACAGTCTCTTCAATAAATGGTACTGGGAAAACTGGACAGATGCATGCAAAAAAAAAAATGAAACTGGACCACCAACTTACACCATACACAAAAATAAACTCAAAATGGATAAAGGACTTAAACATAAAACAGGAAACCATAAAAATTCTAGAGGAATCCACAGGCAGCAAAATCTCAGACATCTGCTGAAGGAACTTCTTCACTGATACAGCTCTTAGGGCAATGGAAACTAAAGAGAAAATAAACAAATGGGATCACATCAAAATAAAAAGCTTTTGCACAGCAAAAGAAACCATCAACAAAACAATAAGAAAGACCACTGTATGGGAGAACATATTTGCAAAGTTTATCAGTGATAAAGTTTTAATCTCCAACATCTTCAGACAACTTATACAACTTAATAAAAGGAAAATAAATGATCCAATAAAATAAATGGGCAATGGACCTAAATAGAATCTTTTTGATAGAAGACAAAAAGAAGGCTTAGAGACATATAAAACCATGCTCAAAGTCACTAATTATCTGAGAGATGCAAATCAAAACAACAATGCGATGCCATCTCACACCTGTCAGAATGGCAAACATCAACAAACGACAAGTGTTGGCGAGGATGCGGAGCAAAAGGAACCTTTATGCATTGCTGGTGGGAATACAGGCTGGTGCAGCCACTGTGGAGAACAGTATGGCATTTCCTCAAAAAACTAAAAATAGAACTCCCATTTGACCCAATAATCCCACTCCTAGGAATATATCCTAAAAAACTAGAAACACCCCTATGTTCATAGCAGCACAAGTTTCAATAGTTAAGATTTGGAAACAGCCCAGGTGCCCATCAGCAGATGACTGGATCAGAAAACTATGGTATATCTACACAATGGAATACTACACTGTGGTTAAAAAAAAAAAAGGAACTCCTATCATTTACAGCAACCTGGATGGAACTGTAGAGCATTATGCTAAGTGAAATAAGCCAGTCAATGAAATAAAAATACATGATCTTACTCATTTATGGATAATGAAGAACATTATAAACTGATGAACAACATGATAGATACAGAGGCAGTAAAGCATCAAACAGACTGGCAAATTACAGCAGGAACATTAGGGAGAGGTGGGGTAGATAAGAGATCAACTGAAGGATTTGTATGCATGCATATAAGCCTAACCAATGGACCCAAGACACTGGGGGCCGTGGGCATGTATGGGAGTGGGGTGATGGGGGCAATGGGAAGATATGTACACATGTAATACATTAATAAAAAAATAAAAATAAATAATTTATATAAGAACAGTAAAGTCATTTAGTCATAAATATTCAAATACCAATTGCAAAAACTGGCCACAGAGTCCTCCCTTCTCTATGTGCATGCCCCTTTGCACCATGACTTTGCAGCTCCACCATCAACCGGTAGAATCTATATCCCCATCCATTGAATCTGATCTGACCTATGATTTGACTTCTATCCAATAGAATGTGGCAGAAATAACAAATGGCTTCTGAACATAAGGTTTATTAGAACACTTCCTTGAAACTGCCATGTGATGAAGTCCTGGCTGATTACTGGAAGAGGAGGCCACATGGAGCAGAACTGAGTAGTTAAACCCCATAGTCTAGCCAGTTTCAACCAACACCAATCCTTACATATGTGAATGAGGACATCTTAGACCTTCCAGTCCTAGTAAAGCTTCCAGATGATTACAGCCACTGAATAACCGAAGGTGAGGCAAAGAGCTATCCAGCTGATGCCAACTCAAATTACTGTCCTACCAAATTGTGATCAAATGACACAGCTAGGAGAATCCAAGATGGCGGCATAGGTAAACACCTACACTGCTGCCTCGCACAACAATTTCAAAACTACAACTAAAAGACAGAACGGACATCATCCAGAACCACACGAAAGCTGGCTGAGTGGAAGTTCTACAACTAGAGGGAAAGAGAGGGGCTCACGAAGACCCAGAGGAGCTGCAAAAAGCTGAGGTATGGAGAGGCGCGCGCTGAGAGAGCGGGTGCCGGAGAACCTGGCTGGCTTTCTCTGGCGGGAGGGAAACAGACACTCCCAACGGCATTGAACCCCTTATCCTACGACACTAAACCCCAGATCCAGCCGAAACTCATACGGGGGGAGTTTGGACTGTGAAAAGGGAGAAGTGCACGGAAATTTAGGGGAGTCGCAAAGGATCGGAGGTCTGGTCTCGCACGGCACCACGCGGAGGACAGATTGCTGATTGTGCCGCTGGCTTTCGCGAGTGGGCGGGAGACAGACCCTCCCAAATGCGCCACTTCTGACTCCACTATGCCCCTGTTTCAGGCGAAACCCTGGAGACCTAGACTCCTGTGGTCCTGGTGCTCAGGGGAGCCGGAAAGGCAGCGGTTGGAGGCACTGCAGGCACGCACACAAGGACCGCTCCAGCCATTACCCAGTCACGTGAGACTCAGAGGCCGTGGAGGGCGGGGCCGACTGGAAGGCAAGGCGGTCCCTTAAGCCCTGAGACTCCACCCTCCCAAGCTCAACAGAGGCTTCTGCGGCTGAATCCAGCACAGAAGTTTCCCCGGCATAGTGAAAATGTCAAGACAAGGGAAGGGATTACAAGCAAAAGAAATGGAGGGGAAAAAACGACTGGATATAGTTCAAAACCACGCTTATAAGGTTTTGCAAGAATATGCTAGAAAAGATGGATAAATTTAGTGAGACCCAAGAGGAGATGAAAAAGGACCAACTAGAAATTAAACATACACTGACTGAAATAAAAACTATTATACAGAGTCCTAACAGCAGACTAGAGAAAGGCAAGGATCAAGTCAAAAATTTGAAATATAAAGAAGCAGAAAACATTCAACTGGAAAAGCAAGAAGAGAAAAGAATCCAAAAATGTGAAGATAATGTAAGGAGCCTCTGGGACAGCTTCAAGCGTACCAACATCAGAATTGTGGGGGTGCCAGAAGAAGAGAGAGAGCAAGATACTGAAAACCTATTTAAGGAAATAATGACTGAAAACTTCCCACATCTGGTAAAAGAAATAGACTTACAAGTCCAGGAAGCACACAGAACCCCAAAGAAAAGGAACCCAAAGAGGACTACACCAAGACACATCATAATTAAAATGCCAAGAGCAAAAGAGAAAGAGAGAATATTAAAAGCAGCAAGAGAAAAACAGTTTATTACCTACAAGGGAGCACACTTACGACTGTCAGCTGATTTCTCAACAGAAACGATGCAGGCCAGACGGGAGTGGCAAGAAATATTCAACGTGATGAACAGCAAGAACCTACAACCAAGAATAATCTATCCAGCAAAGCTATCATTCAGAATTGAAGGGCAGATAAAGACCTTCACAGAGAAGAAAAAGCTAAAGGAGTTCATCAACTCCAAACCAGTATTATATGAAATGCTGAAAGGTACCCTTTTAGAAGAGGAAGAAGAAAAAGGTAAAAGACAAAAAATTATGAACAACAAATACATATCTATCAACAAGTGAATCTAAAAATTAAGGGAATTAAAAATTTGATCAACAGAATAAACTGGTGAATATAATAGAATCAGGAGCACAGAAAGGGAGTAGACTGATAATTCTCAGGAGGACAAAAATCATAAAGCATCAAACAGACTTTGAAATTACAGCAGAAAGATTAAAGTTAGGTGAGGTAGATAAGTTATCAATCAAAGGACTTGTATGCATGCATATAAGCATAACCAATGATCACAGACGCTGGGGGGTCGGGGTATACCTGGGAGGGAGGGGGGGCAATGGGGAGATATGTATAAAAAATTAATAAAAATTAATTTTAAAAAAATGACACAGCTATTGTTTTAAGCTGCTAATTTGGGGGTGGGTTCTTACATCGTGATAGATAACATATATACTAACATAAGTCTAGTGTATTAAAACTATCAACTTAAATGGAAGACTGAACACATATATATTTTTCTACCTTTCCTCTCAAGTCCATTGAACTGGCATTGGAGAAAGACAAAAAGTTACAACAAATTCCAATTGCCAAGGCTGAGTCATGTACTCATGTCCAAACCAATCCCTGACAAAGAGGATGAGAATACAGTGGCTGACTCCCACATCATGATTTAGCCCCCATGTCTGAGAGGGGATCACCTTTGCTGAGAGATGCTAAGTATCCAAAACATGAGAGGTCTTCCAGAAAGGAAAAATGAGAGTCACTCACATCTACAAACCAATATTATGAAAAATATATTCCAGAAAGACCTTTTCTAAGCAATAGCTGAACTCTGAGACATGAGATAAATACTTCACATAAAATCTTATAGGGGTAAGTAGAGGGAATGGAGCCAAGAAGAGAGTCAGAATAATCCTAAAAATGGGAGACACTAGCAGTGTATTTGTTCAGCCACGAATATTTATTGAGTGTCTACAATGTGTGTGTGACCCTATATATGCACCAGAAACCAGAGGAAAGAAGAGTGAAAAGCATTGGGAACAGTGTCTTTTAGCTGATTTGGAAATCCTTTACATAAAGTGAGATTGGTCCCCTTTTTCTTTCCTTCTTCTACAGTGCTATAAATTGTTTAATGAGGGCATTTCAGCAGAAATCAGCATATAAAAATTGATTACTCCTCTCTTTTTCTCTCTCAATATCATTGAAGGCCTTTTTTGTCTCTCTCTTGATTGTTGTCAGACATGGTATTTTAGAGTACATCCAGTATATTGTTGAGCATTGTAATCTCAAGAAACATAGTTTATTTTTGGTTATGATATGTAGCATGGTATTATTCCTGAAGGCAGAACTTTAAAAGGAACTTTCAGCCCTAGCTGGTTTGGCTCAGTGGATAGAACACTGGCCTGTGGACAGAAGGGTCCCAGATTCGATTCCGGTCAAGGGCACTTACCTTGGTTGCAGGCTCCTTGCCAGGTCCTGGTCAGGAGGCAACCAATCAATGTGTTTCTCTCATATTGATATTTCTCTCTGTCTTTCCCTCTCTCTTTCACTATCTCTAAAAATTAATGGAAAAATATCCTCAGGTGAGGATTAAAATAAGTAATAAGAGGAAATTTTATGCAAGGATCTGTAACAATTGTATATTTTATAATATTTTTCTTTGCATTGTAATGCTTAAATACTTAACATTTTATAGTTCTTGGGTGAAGTTAAGATAGATTTTAGAATTATCTGAGCCTTCTAGGAAATGATGCCTCATTTGCCTGAGTTGTATTAATGACTGAGTATTGAGAAGTCTATTTTATATGACTGAAATTTGTTAATTTCCAGCTCTGTAACATCTTGGAGCATAACTAAATGAACAATCTTCCCATTAAAAAAAGACTGTACTTTTCATGTCTTTATTCCTAGTTCCAGTATATATTGTGTCATGCCTACAAATATTTGATGTATGGATAGGTGAACGAATGAATGAATTGAGGTAGGAGAGTTGAATGAACAAAGGATTCTTAGCCTACAATAGTGGTTCTCAAATTTGAGCATTAATCATAATCATCTGGATTATGAACTACAGGTTACTAGGACTCACCTCCTAGGTGGGAGTAGGGTGGCTAAGAATTTGCATTTCTTACAAGTTCTCAGATGATACTGATGTTGTAGATTGGGGACCGCCCTTTAAAAACCCCTGGCCCAAATAAGAGAAGGTCAAAGGAAAACATGCTATCATTCAAATATCTAAAGAGCTGAAGCAACCCAGAAAAAGCTGAGTTGTTCTGTGTGGCTCAAGAGTACAGGATTTTGGAAAGATACCTAGAGACAGATTTTTGACTCAGCATTGAAATACATTCACTCCTACCTTGTGCTCCTCTTCCAATAACAGGTTTATAGCCCTGGCTGAGAGGATAGATCTTGAGTTTCCACAGTCAGAAATGCCCCTCTCCCAGGAACCCAATGTCAGCAATTTTCTGAATACAATACAATTTTCTGAGCGAGGAGAAAAAAAAAATCTGGCTCAAAAATGTCCATTTGTCTCATTTACTGCTGTAATATTATGATGAGTTTTGGCTCCAGTAAGCAAAGCAATCTACACCTGGCCATTTCTGTATATTTATCCCATACTGCTAATTTCTAATAAAAAACCAAATCCCATCTTAACATGACACCATTTTGTTTCTCTGTGGAATTACACAAACATCCGAAACCATTTTGCTTTTGAACCTGGTGCCATACAGGAAATGCTGATAACACAATTTCTTCACACACACCCAATACACAGGTTACACAAAAGCAGACTCTCTTTCAGCTTTTTTGAGAGGCTGTTTAAAAAGTTAAGTTCCCCTTAATGAAACAGCAAGAAAAAAGGCTTTGCTTTTCTTCTCTCAGCATCCCAGCTTTCCCCTCTTTGTGGGCTTATGATGTTTCCCTTCTTCCTCCTGTTATCTGCATTTCCTGCTCATCTCAACTTGATGACATGTTGCTGAGACAACTAAGTCGCTAACCTTCTTAACTTGGCTTTTGTTGTGTGCTTGCGTGCGTTTCGGGGGGATTTTTTTCATTGCTCTTAGAACGTTCAGTGTTTGCTCTGGGGAGAGCTATTAGACCTGAAGGTGGAGAACAAGGGAGCCTTTTTAAGTGCTTGCTATTCAAATCGCCTTTTTTTCTTCCTTTAAGCCCATCATTTGTAGTGGAAGGGCTCTGCTGGCAACTTCCCTGGCCGCCTATGGTCAGGATTAATTCACTCGGTGATGTCACGTGTGTGCCAGCCCAGACTCCTCTAGGGGAAGGGAAGGTCCAAGGACAAGAAGCGCACAAAGCACCCATCACCTGGCTCCTTTTATTTTCTCTTTCATCCCTTTGCCCAGAGTGGAGAGGCAGCTTAACTGCAAAATAATTACTCTGTGCAGACCCTTCATCTATTAGGTTTCAGGTAAAATAAGATTCAGATATAAACAAAACCCTCGTTGGCCTGGCTGTTGTATGTACTTTCCCCAACCTTTGCTTATCTGTCTGTGCTCCCCCTCCTCCACAGCCCCCTGCTGTGCTCCCCTTGAGACCCCCACATCTGTCTTTCCTACCTTTGCCCACCTGAGTTTACCTTGTCCCCTCACACCACAATTGCACCGCAGAGAGCTGTCCTGCTGTGGAAGTAAGTACTGGGATACCAACAGCAGACCTTGGAAAGTCATTTCTTAGGACACCATTAATCAAAGGTACTTCTCAAAGCTGAAGTTTAACTTGGTCAATACAAACTCACCTGACTAAATCTGCATTGAGATGGAGAAAGAATTGTGAACTCAGAAACAATTTTTAGCCCATCTTTGAAATAACTTGTCTACATTTGTCACTGTTCAAGAAAATTTTACTTTGGTGATTCATTTGTTTACTTTACAATTGTAATCCAGGTGTCATTGCCATAGAAGTCCCAGATTCCCAAACTTCCAGGATTTCCTTTCTGACATGAGGAGGATGTCTCGTAGTGTCTTCCAGATTCCCATGAACACCTAAGGTTGATGTTCTCCTGGCCATGGTTAACTCTAGTTTCCTCCCCACACCAAACTCTCTCACTCTCGCTCACTGTCCCTCTCCCAAATATATACATTTATAGAATATATAAATGTATATATTCTAAGCTTCTAGTCCATTTAAAGGTGAAACACAGATCCTTTGCCTTTAATTCTCAAAGTCAAGCACTAACCAACACCGGCATTTACAGCAGACTTAGAAAAGTTTGGCCTTGGGGTCTGTGAGGTCATAGCATGTACAAATACTTTTCACTCCTTGGCTTCCCGGGACCAAGTACCTGCCCCAGCACTGAGCACCGAGGTAGCTCTGGCCCGCAGCTTGCACTCATGAAGGGCTGAAGAGAGAGAGACGGACTGTCATTTGAGCAACTAAAGACCATCTTGAACTTCCTAGAAAGAGCTGAACTTTCTGGAAAGGAAAAGGAATTGTGATTTTCAAATACGAAGCTTAGAGCACTTAAACACTTTGTGAAATAAATACAAGAATGAGATAGAATGCAGTAATGACATAAGAGCCATTTTCCTGTCTGAGAGTGAGATATTTTTTAAAAAATAAAAATAAACCTTCCTGGTCCTAAAGAAAATAGTCTGGAGAGAAAAAAAAGAAACCCAGAAAGAAAGAGAGACCAATGTCTCACTTTCCAGAGCAGGGCCTGGGAGAAAACACCAGCCTCAGAGAAATCCTGTATCCAGAAGGCCTTAGCATGACCAGGGCAGTCAAGTTAGTGGGTGGGAAATGGCCATAGGGCCCCTCCTTAGAAGAAAGTGAAATTCTCAGTGAAATAAGAACTGAACTATTTAGGCACTCCAAAATGTGCCCATTCCAGTAACAAAAAGTATAAATCTATTAACCTTTTATAACTGAGGTAAAGTTCATATAACATAAAGTTCATCATTTTAACTATTTTATTCAGACATTGATGGCTACCTCTCTCCAGATTCTTCTGTGGTTCTAGTGAAATTGAGATTCTTAGAGACTGAGCATGAAAACAGTAAGGGTAATTTTCATTATCAATTTTCATTTATCCCTGCCCTCTAGCACTTTCTTTGGTGAGAACTAGTGTATTTTCAAGTACTCCTCTCAAATATCCAGAATAATAAAGCTTTAGCTTATTCTATGACAACATCACACCAGAACACACATTTCTGGCCTGACTCAGCCATCCTCACTTCTGTTCACCATGTTAGTAAGCTTTGCTCACACTATGGTAACAAACAGCTCCTAACCTCGGCAGCTCCCATGGCAAAGGATTCTCAACATGTGAGAAGTTTCAGTTGATGGTGGTGATAGTTGGAACCTAATTAGAAAATATGTGGAAAATGTACTCCAATATCTATCTTGTCCCTTAAATCTTCCACAAAGGTGAGTCTTATTTTAATATTAGATTTGAAGTTCTTTGAAGGCAGGAATTCAAAGTGCCTAATACTCATGTTTCTCTCACTTTGGTGTGTGCTTAATTAAATATTTGTTGAATGAACCAATAAATAAATGAATCTATTGAAGAACTGGGAACAGGTATGTGATTTAATAGGCATGCGACTTTACATTAAGCTTTCTTGTTAAATGGCAATTAAATGCATTGACATTCATTATAGCCTGAATATATTGAAAATCTAATTGCTCACATGTTGCTCATACAATCTCCAGTTATTTCAATGACAATTTGATGCCTTTCTGACATACTTATTGTACCTGGATCAATGGCTATTTCACTACTAATTGATCTTTTATTAACATATAATAACTCTTATTAAATCTAAATTAAAGTCTTAATTGAGACACTTTATCTGCAGTGTTTCAACATACAATCCTCATAACATAATGGATAATCGACAGGAAAGCTAGTAACAAATTATCAGTCACCTTTTTCATTGACCTGGAGACAGATTTTTTAGCTCAAACACTTTTTTTACTTCATTAAGAAACCTGAGTGGTAACTATATCCAGGAATGCATCAACACCATCAAATTTCTCAGTTTTTACACAAAGAACTAGTACTCCAGCCTCTACTTTCTTTCTCACCTGAAAACTGAGGCTACTACTATTACTTTAAACACAAATATGGTGAGCACACAGCCAAAGAGGTTGCAGTAAGTAGTAACAACACTGTCTCCTGCTCCTCAGTAGCTCTGTCTTGGTTCCCTGCCCTCTAGCACTTAACTACCCTTTCCTTCACCCCAACCACCTCTCCCTACCTGGGCTGCTCTTCTATGTAACTTTGCCCCAAACAAGGGGATGGTCCTGCCCTTTGGTCTGCCATTTGGGCAGTCTCTATATTGCCCTCTCTCCCCAGGGCCTCAGATAGCTAGCAAGTATAAGATACATTATCTAAGCCCAATCTTTACCTAGGCCATTAGTTCACACTTATGTTGATTGGGACCCAACCTTGAGTCCTGGTACTTCTATGTAGGTTTCCAGCTGATCACCCTGTCCATAGACCATGGTTTTAGTATCTTACCTAGTTCCTGTTTTCTCAATAATGCCAGCTCACTTCTGGTACCCAAGACCTTACTAGCTGCTCTCATACTTCCCTGGTGTTCACAACATACCTAAATTCCCCTTTCTAGTGGATACCAGGTGCCTACCCGGCATACATTATCCAATTCATCCCCAACAAAACACCCTTCTCCCACATAGCCTGTATGCCTCAGGGGAAGAAGACAGCTCTCCCAAATCCAGTAATAATAGGCTTGAAAACCCAAAGGAAATGTTATCCTCCTTGCTAGTGATTGGCTTGAGAATAGTCCAATGGTATTGACTGGCTACAAGCTTCTGGGAAAGTGCTTTCTTGCTTTTCTGGAAGACCATCCTGAGGGACACTCTAATGCTTTCTCATATCTAAACACAACGCCTCTGAGTAGTGAGTCAACTCAGCACCCATCTCAGGATGATGCTGGCATGTACAAGCAACAGAACGAAGAAAGAAAAAAACAGAAATACAGCCAAAACCATTGGATAAACTCAACCCTGAAGCCAGTCCCACATGTAGTTCCAGTTATATGACTGAATATATTGTATTTCAGTTTGTGTCTGTTGTGTTGGAGTGTTCAGCTGAAAGCATCTGGCTAATGAACTGTTTTCCATTTGCCTCTCAGACTGATTCCTTTACGACTAGACACAACCTATACCCACCTCACCCCAAGTCCCTAATATTGACCTAATCAGGCCAATATCCCACTGTAGCCTGATGTCATCTGTTGGACAGGCCTTTCTTAGCCACTGCAGATGGGTCTTCACTCATCACCTGTTCTCCCTCAGTAGTCAAGCAGGTCTCACTCTAAGTTCTAGCTCTTCCCAATTGTTTAAGCTTCGCGAATAGAACATTCACATTTCAAGATAAAAGAAAATGAAAAGTACTCATGTCAAAATGAGCCCAACTCTTACATCATATCATACATAAAAATTGAAGATGGACAACAGCTCTAAAAATTAAAGTCAAACTGTAAAAGTTTAAAAGTTTAAAGGAAAAAAATATTCACAATCTTGGACAAGATACAAAATAATGATCACAAAAAATTTAGTAAATTGTACCTCATGAAAATTTTTTAATTTACCTATCAAAGACACTATTTAAGAAATCAAAAGAATAAATTATTTTTAAAACTTCATAAAAACAGAGTTCTTTCCTAGAGTACTTTTTCTCAGTATGTTGCAACTGTCTTCTCAGACAAAATAACCATTCATTTTTTTCCTTATTATTTTTTTCCCCTCCAGCTCCTCCTCTGCCTCACCACTCCCCTGCCCCAGGCCTTGACCACCCTATTGTGTGTTCATTGGTTATGTATATATGCATACAAGGCTAACTATGTCTTCCAGTCTCTCACAAGATCCTGTGGTTAAGGGCAGCCATTTTTTTCCTTCCTTAGACTTTGGATATTAGAAGATGAAAGTAAAATAAAAAAGGTTAGTCATTCTTTCTGACTTCTTAAAACCCATTATTTGTCTCTTTCAATCAAGTAAAAGGTAACAATTAGCAGCTATATTTTTACATACTACATTCTCTAATTCATTTGACCACTGCAACTCCTTTGAAGATGTCTATATGAAAACAAAATGACTTATACATCCAGCTCAAAATCATTCTTAACTATGTTCCAAAATCTCTGTCTTTAAAGGATATGCATACTGCACTTCCTTTTGAATATTTGAGTTAAAAAAAAATATATGAGCATGAAAGAATTGTTTTTATGGCCAGAATTTTCTAACACATATCTTTAATATGGATAAGATTGAGTATTTTTATTTTAAAAGTTGTAAAGATATCACATGAGAAAATGCATTATAAACTGCAATGTATGAGAAAGATATATGACTCAATTTCCAGAAATATGGAAGACTAGGAGCCCAGTGTGCTAAATTCATGCACGGGGGGGTGGGAGGGCCAAGGGGGTGTCCTTCAGCCCAGCCTGCTCCTTCTCCAATCTGGGACCCCTTGAGGGATGTCTGATTGCCCATTTAGGCCTGATCCAGGACTACTGGCTCCCAACTGCTCACCTACCTGCCTTCCTGATTGCCCCTAACCACTTCTGCCTGCCAGCCTGATCAACCCCTACTACTCCCCTGCCAGCCTGATTGATGCCTAACTACTCACTTGCCAGCCTGTTTGCCCCTAACTTTCCTCCCCTGTGTGCCTGGTCACCCCCAACTTCCCTCCCCTGTAGGCCTCATCACCCCTAACTGCCCTCCTCTGCTGGCCATCTTGTGGTGGCCATCTTGTGTCCACATGGGGGCAGTCATCTTGTGTATTGGAGTGGTCAATCTGCATATTACTTTTATTAGCTATAATAGAGTCCTGGTGCATGGGTGGGGGCCAGCTGGTTTGCCCTGTAGGGTGTCCGAGATCACAGTGGGGGTTCCCTTGGGGTGTGGGGCAGCCTGGGCGAGGGGACTGTGGTGGTTTGCAGGCCAGCTATACCCCCTACTCCCCCTGTGACCCAAGTGGAGGCCCTGGTATCTGGGATTTATTTTTTATTTATCTTCTACAATTGAAACTTTGTAGCCTGGAGTGGAGCTAAGCCTTCTGCTCACACAGCCATTGAAATTTTGTTGCCTTAAGTGGAGGCCTGGGCTGACCAGAGAGTTCGGAAAGCTTGGCTTCCTCCATGGCCAGGGCAACGCAAGCCTCCCTCATGCTCCCTCTGTGGCCCTAGGCATCCTGGTTGGGTTAATTTGCATCCTCACTCTGATTGGCTGGTGGGTGTAGCAGAGATATGGTCAATTTGCATATTACTCTTTTATTAGATAGGAATAGATACTCCAAAGGACTCACATTCTAAAGAACAATTAGATCCTGTATAAACTATAGCAAATAAAATTTTTAGTTAATGGTCTCTGTACCAATTGGAAAAATTTCAAAGAGAAGAAAAAAGACAGAAAGTTGAACTCAGTCTTGAAAATTCAGATAAATAAAAAAATACAAATGGGCTTCCCTGATTGAAAATGTTAACATTACAAACCTCAGATCTGCTATTATAAACTAAGTCCTGGCCCTCATTAAAGTACTAAATTAGTATTCCAGCATTATTCCAGGACACTCAAAGGGGGTTAAAATATTTCCATTTCAATGATTCTCCCTGGTTCAAGATGATACAATCAAAAAAACAATCTATAGAAAACACTTCCCATATATAGGGCCTTCAAAAGACAGCAAATTATGAGCTCACAATAAAAAAAAATTACAAAATTCACACAAGGAAACAAGTATGAGTAAAAATCAGAAGAAACGGAGAATCCAAGATGGCGGCATAGGTAAACACCTATACTGCTGCCTCGCACAACAATTTCAAAACTACAACTAAAAGACAGAACGGACATCATCCAGAACCACACGAAAGCTGGCTGAGTGGAAGTTCTACAACTAGAGGGAAAGAGAGGGGCTCGCGGAGACCCAGAGGAGCTGCAAAAAGCTGAGGTACGGAGACCGTCCTGAGACAGCGGGCGCCAGAGGACCTGGTTGGCTTTCTCTGGCGGGAGGGAAACGGAGACTCCCAACGGCATTGAACCCCTTATCTTACAACACTAAACCCCAGATCCAGCCGAGACTCATACGGGGGAGCTTGGACTGTGAAAAGGGAGAAGTGCACGGAAATTTAGGGGAGTCGCAAAGGATCGGAGGTCTGGTTGCGCACGGCACCACACGGAGGACGGATTGCTGATTGTGCTCCTGGCTTTCGCGAGTGGGCGGGAGACAGACCCTCCCAACTGCGCCACTTCTGAGTCCACTGGGCCCCTGTTTTGGGCGAAACCCTGGGGACCTAGACTCGTGTGGTCCTGGTTGGCAGGGGAGCCGGAAAGGCAGCGGTCAGAGGCGCTGCGGGTGCGCACGCGCACAAGGACCGCTCCAGCCATTACCCAGTCACGTGAGACTCAGAGGCCGTGGAGGGCGGGGCCGACTGGAAGGCAAGGCGGTCCCTTAAGCCCTGAGACTCCACCCTCCCAAGCTCAGCAGAGGCTTCTTCAGCTGAATCCAGCACAGAAGTTTCCCCGGCACAGTGAAAATGCCGAGACAAGGGAAGGGATTACAAGCAAAAGAAATGGAGGGAAAAAAACGACTGGATATAGAGTTCAAAACCACGCTTATAAGGTTTTGCAAGAATATGCTAGAAAAGATGGATAAATTTAGTGAGACCCAAGAGAAGATGATAAAGACACTGACTGAAATGAAAACTATTATGCAGAGTACTAACAGCAGACTAGAGAAAGGCAAGGATCAAGTCAAAAATTTGAAATATAAAGAAGCAGAAAACATTCAACTGGAAAAGCAAGAAGAGAAAAGAATCCAAAAATGTGAAGATAATGTAAGGAGCCTCTGGGACAGCTTCAAGCGTACCAACATCAGAATTGTGGGGGTGCCAGAAGAAGAGAGAGAGCAAGATACTGAAAACCTGTTTAAAGAAATAATGACTGAAAACTTCCCACATCTGGTAAAAGAAATAGACTTACAAGTCGAGGAAGCACACAGAACCCCAAAGAAAAGGAACCCAAAGAGGACTACACCAAGACACATCATAATTAAAATGCCAAGAGCAAAAGAGAAAGAGAGAATATTAAAAGCAGCAAGAGAAAAACAGTTTATTACCTACAAGGGAGCACCCTTACGACTGTCAGCTGATTTCTCAACAGAAACGATGCAGGCCAGACGGGAGTGGCAAGAAATATTCAACGTGATGAACAGCAAGAACCTACAACCAAGAATAATCTATCCAGCAAAGCTATCATTCAGAATTGAAGGGCAGATAAAGACCTTCACAGAGAAGAAAAAGCTAAAGGAGTTCATCAACTCCAAACCAGTATTATATGAAATGCTGAAAGGTACCCTTTTAGAAGAGGAAGAAGAAAAAGGTAAAAGACAAAAAATTATGAACAACAAATACACATCTGTCAACAAGTGAATCTAAAAATTAAGTGAATTAAAAATCTGATCAACAGAATAAACTGGTGAATATAATAGAATCAGGAGCACAGAAAGGGAGTAGACTGATAATTCTCAGGAGGACAAAAATCATAAAGCATCAAACAGACTGTGAAATTATAGCAGAAAGATTAAAGTTAGGTGAGGTAAATAAGTGATCAATCAAAGGAATTGTATGCATGCTTATAAACATAACCAATGATCACAGACACTGGGGGGTCGGGGTACGCCTGGGAGGGAGGGGGGGCAATGGGGAGATATGTATAAAAAATTAATAAAAATTAATAAAAAAATCAGAAGAAACACAAAAGCACAGTTGACATTCAAATACTTTATTCTCAAAAGCAAAATTTAAAGTAACTACTATGAAATCTTTAAAGAAATAAAAGATAGAATTTTAGAAATGAACAAGTAACTTGAAAGTATCAAAAATGACCCAATAGCTTGTTAAAGGGCCAAAAGAAATTTTAGAAATGAAAAATAATTCTTGAAATTAAAATATTATGATAGGGTTAAATAGCAATGTTAGTCACAGCTGGGAGTAAGGAGGAAAAAAAAAGACTATGAACGGGTACATGGAGCTGAAGAAATTATCTCATTTACAGCATAGAAAATATAAAATGTTAAGAGATATGGGCAAGAGAGTAACATGGATCCCGAATACCAGAAGAATAGAGAGAATGGAGGAAAAGAAATATTTTTTAAAAATGGCTATGAATTTTTAGAACTGAGGAAAAACAAAACTCATCAGCATTAGGAAGCACAGCATATACTAAGAAGGATAAATCTGGGAACATTAGCACGTAGCCTGGACCAAGGGCCTCGTTGGCCTCTTTCAAAGCAAAAAGGACAAGAACAACATAGTGTCTCTGATGTGATAGAAAAATACAGCATTCTATTTTTCCACAATTTATCTCTGCCCTCCAAAAACAAATGTATCAAGGAATGGTCCCAGCAACCAAGGTTGTCATTTTGATTGGTGTCAAAAATTGGGATCTGGCCATGGTCTTATGATTGATTCTGAGGCACAGAAAAGGAAAACATTAATATTGATTTATCTGCTCATTCTCTTTATTCACTGTTCATCCATTTACCCAGACTAGCCATAGCAACTAGACACTAGAAAATTAAATTTAAAACAACTCCTCCATTCTAGGTAGACTCGTTCTCCTTTTCCTGCTTCTAGGGCTATGGCTCCAACAAGGTAAAGTATCCATTAATTTTATTTTTCAAATATTGTGCAATCCACTGAGGGGGAAACAGGAGAACTCACAAAAATGATGTTGGAATAATGTAAACCAAAAACTGCAAGATTGACAGAATTTGTTCCTTTATGGATGGCTATTTTGGCACCACTGTGGAGCATCTCAAAAAATCAGAGAAAGGGGCAATAGGAGCGTATTTAGCAGGTAGACACATCTTACAGCATCAGAATAATAAGCATCCTTTCGTCCTCATGCCACATCTTTTGTTACAGTCCACATACGAAACTCCACATACAGAAACATTGGCCAGGGCCTCTCCCTGTGACCTGTACTAAGATGTAGAACCCTAGAGTTTTTACATTTCTTTGGGGGCATCGTTAATACAGAGCCAATCAACTAATACACAAATATGTACTGATCCTATAATGAGTACAAGTCCTATAATCATACTATTGAAAAAAGAAAATTAAGGCTTGCTCTCCAAAGGCACAACGCTAAGCTCAATTTTGCAGAAAGTGCTCTGGTTTCCAGCTCCCAGGATGGACAAGTCATAGAATGGTCTTCAGTAATTACTGTCTTATTTACATCAGTGCCCCAGACACTCAACTCTAAAGCTCCAAACATTTATCTAATGTTATGAACCCCTCTCTCTCTCTCTCTCTCTCTCTCTCTCTCTCTCTCTCTCTCTCTC
>JAAGEH010000125.1:11826846-11864809 GCA_011751065.1 Lasiurus cinereus
GAGAGAGAGAGAGAGAGAGAGAGAGAGAGAGAGAGAGAGAGAGATGGTTGACCCCCCTAGAATCCCGACAGGGGATCGAAGTTGCAATCTAGATTTATGCCCTGACGGGGATTGAACTCGCAACCTTTTGGTATATGGGACAAGGCTCCAGCAAACTGAGCCACCATTCAGGGGTCCAAAACAATTGTAAGCTGCTTTTACCAGTACCACTGGACATGGAAGTAAAAGGCAGCTATCACAAGAATATTGGTTAAAGACTGTTCAAGGAGAATTTAGATTCCCCCCAAATCACTATCCTCACTTTGCCCATTAGGGAAACTTTCTCTTTTTGACCCAATAGTTTATTCTCTGGAAAAGATAAAGTAGAAGTTTTATGAATTGGGGGATGGGATCCTAGTTAAGGGCAAAGGTACCTTAGAGGGTGATTAAAGTGGAGGTTTTAATTCTGAAGGTTGAGACTCCCATTGTTTTTTTCTCCATTTACTCCCCAGAATTCTGACAGCCAGGTTTACATATTTTCAAATCAAGAGCACAGAAAGTTTTTTTAGGGAAAGGGCCTAAGAAAACTATCTAAAAATATTATTGGCGTTTCTAAACACAATTGTCCAACCAGATCTTCCTTCATTGAAGCCTATGGTCAGCAAGTCCCAATCAGGTTGAGTGCCTTACTCAAGTTTGAGAGGCCGACCAAGAGTCCCAGACATTTGAAGAAGTCCTCTGAGTGAAAGACAAACTGAAAAGGCAATTTGAAAGAGATGCCAAAGAAGGATAAAAAACTTCAAAAACTATTATTAGTATCATTATAGCCACAAAAATAATATCGTATATCCATGAACTAATAACAATTCGTATATCATTTTTAAGAGCAGGAAAAGGGAGAAGATTTTCTAAAGACCATTGGAAATTTACAAGACAAAAACATCTCATTTGGGGGTTTAAAAGATAAAGTTGAAGGGCTATCCCTTAAGTAGAGCAAAGAGCTAAAGAGAAGGAAAATAACAGAGAAACTATAAAAACTTGGAAACTATTAGAGGCATAGTTCAAGAAATTTTCCAGAACTGAAGAACATTTATGTTCAGATTTCCCAGTAACATTTTCAGGTAGTCCAGTAACTTCCCAGCACAATGGATGACCTACATCAGGACATATAATCATGAAATTTCAGAACACTGGAAGAACCTTCAAGCTTCCAAAGGCGAAAAAACAATAGCAATAGGTTTCAAACAAAGACTAATTATCAGAATAGCTTTGCAGCCCTAAATAACAATCTGGAGGTAGAAGACAGTAGAGCAATGCCTTTAAATTTCTTCTAAAGGAAAATTATTTTCAACCTAAAATTATACATCCAAAAGCTATTATAAGTGTGAGGATGAAATAAGGCATTTTTAGACATGCAAGTTCTCAAAAGTTTCTCTCCCACGTATTACTTCTCAGGAAGCTATTATAATGTGGTCTTTGCCAAAACAAAGGAGTTAACTAAGAAAGAGGAAGATAGGGAGTATAGGAAAGAGAAAATCCAATACAGGAAAGGCAAAAGGAAAATTCTTAGGATAACGGATGTGCTGCCTGGGAAAGAAGGCAATCAGTTCTGATGGGGGAGGTTAGAGGGCCCCCGGGGCACACTTCTTCAAGAAAGTGACTTTAACCAAATACCCCATATGTTTGAACTTATCAAGAGGAGAGTTTTATGTACTCATACAATGAAATACTATACAGAAATTTAAATGAATCAACACACACATCTTATCATGGAATGATTTGGAAGACAAATGTTGAGTGAAAAATCAATGAGAATACTGGGAACATTATGATACCATTTTTGTTTTGTTTTCTTGTTGTTGTTATTGTTGTTGTTTTGGGGGAGGGGAGTGTTAAATCTTTCCCAAGGATATTTTTCCATTGATTTTTAGAAAGAGTGGAAGAAAAAGAGAAAGACAGAGAGAAACATCAATGTGTTCATATCTACTAATTGCCTCCTGCATGCACCTTGACCAGGCCCTGGGCCCAGGAGAAGCCTGCAATCAAGGTATGCACCTTTGATCGGAATTGAACCCGGGACTCTGTCCGCAGGCCAAGGCTCTTTCCACTGAGCCAAACTGGCCAGGGCACCATTTGTTTATTTGTTTGTTTAAATTAATGGTACTAGCAATATCATCTGTAGGCTTCAGGGGGAGAGGGCATCGAAGGAGAACCAAGGTCATAAAGTTTCCTTTTCTGTGGAAAGAGGAACATGAATGGCATCTTTAATTTTATCTGTAAGGTCTATTGCTTTTAAATGATTTTATAACCCTAAAGTAAACATGACTAAGTATTAATATTAGTTAATTCTGGGTAGTGAGTATACAAGTATTGATCTTATATTGATCTTTCTATTTTTCTGTATTTTCTTTTTCAGGAAGGAAGGGAGGGAGGGAGAAAAAAGAAAGACAAATGCTGCAATCACAGACTTTCCAAGGGCCTGGGCTGAAAGTCCAGGAAAGCAAGAGCCAGTGGGAGATGAGCCCACTCCAGGTACCCCCTCCTAACCTAAGCCTTCTCTTCATCTTGCTTAGTCCATTGCTTCCAATAGAACATAACCATTCTGCAAAGTACATGTCCTATTTTTCTATAAAATCTCTTTTTAAAGACAGCATTTTTGCTTTCTCAACACAAGTCCATTGAATTTGCACTTCATTTACAGCTCACGAGTAGGAAGGGTGTACTAACTCCCTTAAGAACATAAAACTGAGACTGAAATGATGGTTTGGGAGATGTCTTAGTAATTAAAACATAGCTAACCGACCATTCGGATTATTACTTAATACAGCTATTACTTTAATAGAAAAAAAATGTAACATTTAACTCTTGCTCAAACACATCGACATCTGGAAAAGTACCGCCATGCCTGAAAACCCTACCTTCGCCTAGTAAGTACCTGGGAGGAAATCAACATGACTTAGGTTATTCTGTCAATATCACCTAAAAAGTTATCATAAACATCATCATGATCAAGGGGCTTGAGAGTGGGTGATGCTGACAGGGCATTTGTTCTCTTTGTCGTAGAGATTTGCCCTTGGCCATGCTGCAAGTGAGTGTTCACAGCTTCTGCAGAGAGCCAAAAAGCTGAGCCTACAGATACCAATGCGCATGGTCTCAGATAGACTCGAAATAGTTCATCATCATACTCTTTCATTTGATTTGGAACTGGAAGAATTGCAAAGAAGACAAAATGAAAGGTGCTGGACAGTTATCCTTTCTCTATTTTAAAAAAAAATAACTCAGAAGTTTGGTGAGAATGCTGTGTGCTTGGGTGCAGGTCAGTGCTTACATTCACTGACGCTTGATGGATTTCTGGCTTCAAATGTTTTATCAAGACAATCCACCTTGTAGCAATCTCCAAAGAAGACTGTCTGGCTCTATTAAGTCCGCAATTTGCTTTTTAAAAGTGACTAAATATGCTTTTTCACAACAACGACAAGTCATCTCCCTCCTGGAGCCAACAGAGTTTGTCACCCAGCTTCCCCTGCTTTTCAAAGCCAGCCATCAAAAAGCAAAGGAAATGTCATGACTTTGGAGCGGTCAGAAAGCTCTTAAGTCGCAGTGCAGGCTATTTCTCCTTTTGTGGCACAGAAAAGAGTGGACAGACACAATGAATAAATAATCCCATTGTACTTTCAAACGTGTAACAATCCTCCAAAATGAGGTGAGGAACAAAGATAGGAGATAGCAAAGCGGTCCTGGTCTTAACAGAACCACTTGCAATTCCAGGGCCTAAACTGCTTTTGCAAACACAAACACACACACACAGTAACCATGAGAAAATAAAAATTAAAAATGGCATCCAATTCAGAATACCAAGAGGCTCAGCCTAAATGGCCTTCTGCATAATTCACTTTGGACACCTTCAGCCTCGGTGGCTAAAGGCAGCTGGGTTTGGACCAAGGTTAACACCTTAAACTGTTCAGAATAACTGACTTTGAAATAGTCATCAGGGTCACCAATTGTCACTAAAAACACCTCTTCATCATTTTTACTTTGCCACGGCCTTTCCTTTCCCTTTAAAGAAGTCTTATTGTTTTATGCTCTAGCGTTTTTTTCCAAGGCCCCTGTTTTGCATCTCTGGTGTCCAAAGCCACCCCCTCCCCACCTTGAAAGGCAGAATCCAGGGGCAAAACAACAGGATGCATGACCACTGGAAGGCCCAGCAGAGAAGGTCTGACGACACGGATGGGCAAAGCTCAAGCCCAGATAGTCAAGGGTTACAGAAACACAGAACACCAGGAACTCAGAACTTCAAATGGCCTTACAGAATTCACAACTGCAAACTGCTAATTATATTTTTAAAGGAAATGGGTGGAGTGATACAGCTGGGCATATCAAAACAACTCTGAAGTAAAAGAGAAAAGTAGATTTTTTTTGTACGTATAGAGAGTCTTTTATGCTCTATTCCTAAAACCAAATAAGTGTTTTCTTCCTATGTAGGCAAAGGAAAAATAGAAATCAAAATCTAGAATTGTTAGGTATGGTGACCGGATCGCTCATCATTCATCTCCATGGCAGAAGGGCATGTGGACTGGCCTCATTCCCCCCGCACACCACTTAGTGCTCTTCTTAAACTATATCTGGGTACCAAATTTGATTCCTCCACTGGTGTAGAAGACTCTCTGTCCTGTGAAAGCATAATACTATCTCTAACTACTTTTCTTCAACAAAAGATCAAAGAATTATATTTAGATTATATTTTTCTTTCTTTCATCAATTTATTTTTAGGTCAGTATGTATTTAGTACCTAGCACCTTCTCAAGTCCAGGCACTGTGTTAAACATAGCATAACATTATATATAATTTTAGGTGTCACATATAATTGTGAAGAAGATATAGTCTTTGCTCTCTTGCAGCTCATGACCTTACAGATTGCATTAGAAGTGAGAAAGCATATTGCAGTGACAAGTAGTCAGGATCGGAGGCCTCTCAAAACTGGATATACAAATGGCTATATCCAGGAAAAGGCTCTCACTGAGCTCAGGTTTCCTCCTTGAACCATTTTCGGCCTCTCTTTTGACCAGCTTCATGAAGCTTTTATCCTGAGCTGCTGCCAGAGTCTTAACCCCCTCAGGGAAAACAGAGATCCTGAATCTCATTAAGGCTGCAGAGAAGATCATAAATACATCTTCCACTTGTAGTTCCCAAATTGTGTGCGGAAGCACCCTAGGGTGCTACCATAAACACGATGGATATTTCAAATTTTCAAGGAAAGCATGGAGCATGTGTCAGACACTGTGCAAACTACCATTACTGAATTGTGTGTATATGCTGAGGGAGAGAAATACTTTTATTTCTTAGACCTTTACATTTCCATTAACATTTTTCTCCTAAACTACATTATCACGACAGTTATAACACAATTGATTGAAGCAACATAGTGTATTATACATTTTTATATCTGACTATTAAACATACAATACTGTATTTTACTGAAGCTCAATGTATCACTGAATGTAAGACTTATTCTTTTATGTACCTCTAGGAAGAAAAGGTCCTGCCAATTAAACTATTATACAATATTTTCTTTTAAACTTATTAGAAGAGTTCTTTTAGGCTTTAGACATGAGCTTTAATTATTTGTCATTCTTGTACATTCATAAAGAGGTAATATAAGTGAAACTAATTGGTTATGGTACGCCAACAACCTCATCACATTCTGAGTCCAGCTCTTCTGAATTACTTTTTAACTGAAACATTAATGACCAGAATTTTCTACCCAATATCATGCATTCTCGGTGCCCTCCAGACACTGATGCAGTGACATTTGTTATAGCAGTGTTCCTCTATTGTCTCTGGAATTTTCTTCCAAGGCATGGACACTAGTCTGCTAGTTTGGATGCTGGAGCTTTCTATTGACTACTTCATGGCTAAGACAACCCCCAAGGAATTGTGAGATGCCATTGACTATGAGACACATTCTGATTTCAGACATAACAATTATGTCTATAGTGCCACCCTGGGTAAAAAGAGGTGCAGATCAGGAACAAGGGACACATCACTTTTAATGAAAGCAGAGAGTCAGAAACCAACTGAGGAGTGAGAGGATTTGTCACCTAGTCATCAGAGCCAGTCACTCTCTCAACCTAACACCTTTTGTCAACTGCCCCCAAAGGTTTATCCATTTTGAGGCAAAAGACCATGGTCAGGAGAGAGGCATACCTATGTCTTCTAAACTGAGAGTACAAGGAGATATTAAAAAGGAGACTCTTCAGACCTCAGGCATGTTCCCAGGCTGATAAAAATTAGAAATGTGGAGTCTGGGCATCCAAACTATGAGTATGCCTTCATGCCACCTGGAGAGTTGTTAGGTGTCCCCAGGGGTATGCATGCACTGGCCTGAAGACTATAACAGCAGAGTGACTTGGAGTCCACAGTGCAGGGAAGTGACATATTTCAGAGGTCTGGTCCAGAATGAAAGACTGCCTCTCTGCTCCACCATGCCTAGGACTCCCTCACAGAAGACACAATGACTTAAGAGAGGCATCCATTCCCACTCCACCATGATCCAGCAAGCTGGAATACTGCCAGACTCTCCTTACATCCCATGGGCAAACAACCCAAAATAGGACAAGAGTAGAATCCCTTCTGGTACATTAGCAAGACAAATATTGATATTTTCCCCCCACATAGAGCTCCCTTGCTTCTGTCAGTTTTTGTTTCAAAGACCCATCACATAAACATCTAGAGAGGGAGCGTGATGAAAATGCATGATGTTTTAAAAATCTTCTGTGCTTTAATCCCCTTAAAAATTAATGTTCCTAGTTCCTGGGACTGCCACGATAGGATCTCAGCCATCTGCCCCTGCTGGTTCCTATGGCATCCACTGATTAAACAACAGGAGCCAGCTGAAGGCACAGGAGTTTTATTTCATCGGGGAACTATACATTTTCTACAGACCCCATATAAGAATGTGACTTCTTTTTAAACTAAATTAACAAATTTATTTCCTTGGGAAAGAGACTCCCAAGACTTGTGCTAGTTTTCCATGCTGACAATTTCAGACATGACTTCTCCTCAGCAGCTCCCTGCTTCTAGCAAAATATTTCCGTGTTTGCACAATCCTCTGTCCACTTCCTTGTCATCTTTCTGATGCATTCTATATATGCAATGATGCCCCTGACCTTTCTACTTCTCTGGAAATGGAAACAATAGCATGGAAAAGTATGAAATAAAATAAATAAAAGCATCCTGTAGAATTTAGAAAGTGAATACTACTCTATTCCATGAACACATCAGATTTAATTAGCAGATTGGAGTTTTCACAGGCCACAAAATCAGGTTTACCAAACAAATTGTAATTCATTTTTCATAACTCCACTCAGTTTGAGACCTCATTTCCATTTCACTGGAACAAACAATTTAGCCACATCCAGATAAATTCAATTTGTCATCATTCCAACACTTTAAGTTTTTACTCAGGCATATTGTGTGTGATCCCTGTCCTCCACCCCATCACATCACCCTGTTCTGTTGCCCCCTTTTATTCAGGGTAGCAGCTAAATTTCAGAAATAACACCAGTTCAGGATATGGGAATGGGCATGGAAGGGGCCTCTGGGCTATGGTTACCATTGGCTACATCTACTACTAAGGTATTGAACCTTTATCAATCATTTATGAACTTCTCCTAGGAATGTAGGGACTTTCTGTTCTCCCAGTGGAAATCTATTCCCATATCACTGTGGCCTTGGGAATATTAGCAAGGCTTCCACTTCCAGAGGATAAGTAGGTTACGAGTTTTTACTTGGTAACCCAGATTTGAAGAAGTTTCTAAGTACCCCTGTTAGAATCATCCAAAGACACTGCATAGAGGAGGAATCTCACTCTCATCTCTAACTCTCTGGCTTCTTCCCCAATTCAACCTCCTTTCTGTCACATGGGGCACCAGTTCTCCAAGGGAGTGGTACTGCCCCCATAGCAATTTTAAAATGTGTTAAGGGCATTTCCCCAGAAAACTATTTTATTTTTGAAGTTTTAAATCTACGGAAGAGATGCAAAAAAATAGGACAATCATTACTCAAATGAACAAGAAATTTACTATTAATAATATCATTATCTATTATATAATTTGTTATTCAAATGTCCTATTTACCCCAATAATGTTTTTTTTATGCCAGGTTTTTTTTTAGTTCCAACCAGGACTTGGTTAAGCATTATACATTGAATTGAGCTGTCAAGTCTCCTTAATCTCTTTCATCTAAAATAGTTCTGATACTTAGTGGGCAAGAGGCAAGAATGATAGTCACCTCACTATGTGTGGGATGGTCTTACCAATAAAGAATTGTTCTTATCCCATATGTTTTGTTTTGTTTTTTTTTATATTCCACCAGACATTCATATTAGTTTAAAACTTTTGGAGGCAATGATATGTTTATGACATATATTGTGATGGTGGTTGTAGAGGTGTATACTATTCCCAAATGCATAGTTGTATATATTAAATATATACAGCTTTTTGTATAGCAATGATACCTCCATAGAGTAGTTTTTTTAAAGTTAATAATAATAAACAAAATATAAGTAAAAATGTTAAATAAAATAAAAATAGTTTATAATTATCTGCATGTAGATAACCCCATTTTATATCTAAACACTGTAATTTTTGCACTTTGAATATACACTGAATTTTTGGCAACAGCAATAGTGCTGTAAATTAAAAGAAGGTTATATCCTTTGTTGTTAGAAATTTTTTTCAAGAGTTTATTTCAAAAAATTATGCCCCTGATGGCAATGCCATTCTTAATAATTAAGTTACCACATGACACCCTACAGTCTGTGTTCAAAGGTATCACTTTCACATGGTTCTATGTTCAAGTTAAAGCATAAATACATTAAATCCTCTAGTATCCTAGCACCCCAGCACTTCAATGTTGAAATATATGTCTTGTTTTAATTTACTTTCATTTTAATTCTTCTTTATATTGGGGGGAGGTTATATGTGAATAAATTGTATTTATCATTCTTATTTTATGACAATAAAGAGAACTTTGTAAAGTACTAGTTACAGAAAGATTTCACACAAATTGTTTAAAAGGCATAAGTTAATCAATGAAATGTAAACACAGTAATTAGGGAATTATCATTAATTATCTTTAGATACAACTATTGTATTGTGGTTCTGTTTTCCAATGCCCTTTTACTTTAAAAGATTAAATACAGAAGTATCTATAATCTATAATAATAAAAGAGGAATATGTTACTTAGACCAGACATCCTTCCAGACCAGCTTTCCGGATAAAGCCGGGGCTGTAAGGGAAGCTGGGTCCCAGGTGCCTGCCGGCAGCCGGAGGAAAGCCCAGATCCCAAGTGCCAGAAGGAAGCCAGTGCTGGCAGCCAGGGGAAGAAAGGCCTACTCTTACACAAATTAATTTTGTGCATTGGGCCTCTAGTTTTCAGATAAAATGCTATGGTTTGTGTTGAAATAACCAAGTTTGGGACCGAAAAATGGCGGCGGAATAGATGGATGTGTTTCGAACCTTGTCCCCGAGCAGACAGAGAGAACAGTGAAGGGTTGCACTGGGAGTGTTTGTTGGCAAGTTATGGGACAGTTATAATCCAGGATAAGGTGGGGGACTGCTGGACAGGAGTCCCCTGACCAGGCAGCCCCCACTGCTGCCGGGTTCCCAGCCTGAGCCACCAGCATGGACTCGGAGATCGAGCCATCTTGAAGGGAAAAGTAGAGGTTTACAGAAGCCTGAAAACCTACAGCTGCAGCACCCACCAGACAGGTATGAACCCCAGCACACCAGTCTCCAATTGGTACAAACACTCAGATTCAGAGGAGCTTTACATGCCATACGGAAAGGTCAGATTTCACCTGGAATAAGGTGAGGTCTCTGGTCCCACAGGACAGAAAGGCATGCGCACTGGGAACTGGAGGTCCGGGGGAAATCTGCACCTAGAGAAATCCATGGCTGCTGGGCCTGGCATGATCCATGAATGTAGAAGGGGGTCTCAGAGTGGCTAAAAGAAGGGACCTCTAGAAAGCAACCCATTTTGATCTGACACAGAAGGACAGTCTAGGAGTTGTTAAAGTGTGCTGGCTGCTTAGACAAGAGCTGGGAAGAGGGACTGCACAGACTTGCATTCTTTCCTCTTCAGATCCTTGCTTCTGATTACTAAGCCCTATACATAGGATCAGTTGGGGACACCCTGGGAGACTGCAGGGGAAAGTTGTTTTTCTGGAACCTGGGGATTGGAATGGGAAGTGACCTTTGGAGAACCAGTTCTGGGGCAGCCCACTCCCACAAACCAGTAATGAGTGCCACAGGGAAAGCAAGATCTAATCACAGGCTAGAGAGGAACTATAGTCTCTGAGATCAATCCCAAAACAATGTCACCAATTTTCTGACTCACAAATTAACTCTTGTGTAATCACAAAAGAATAAAGAGATTAAGACACACCGCCTGCTTAAAAACCAGGTCTAGCTTACAATACTGAGCACCAGTGGAACACAGGGAACTGCAATACTGTCCCCACTGGGAAACAGGTGTGCCAAACAGATCAATAGAGGAAGTAAATGACCTTCACTACTGCACATTCTTTTTTTTTTTCATCTTTTACTTAAGAAACTATTTTTTCTTTTTTCCTCACTTGATTTTACCTTTTTAATTATTACATTTTTATTTTCAATCAGTATTATTACTACTATTTAACCTTTTTGGAAAAAAGTGTCATTTTATTTTCCCTTTATTTTACCTTGGGATTAGAGTTCTACATTCTAATTTCATCTTTCCTTTAGCATCATTTTATCCTATCTCAACTCTACCTTTATGCCATCACTCTCTTCTTAACATTTCCCTTTTTGTTTTCCTGTTTCTCTTACCCTTTTCCTACTTCAGATTTTCTCTATTCTTTCTTTTTAACCCCTGTTAAAATTTCACCCCCACTTATATATCTAACTTCCAATCCTCTGTTCCAAGTCCATACACACCTCTCTCTTCTCTGTATTCACTATCCAAAAAGTTGTTTTTCTCTCTGTTCTTTTCTTGATCTTTGCTTGAATGATGATTATATCAAATTATTATACTTCATTGTGAGGTTATTTGGCTTATTCTTCTTATTTTGTTTTGCTTTGTTTTTGTTTTTTTACTTCTGTTTTCCCATGACTCCCTTGATATCAGTTGTTGTTTCTAGTTTGCATTAATCTCCAAGTACTTGTTGCTGGCATTTTTGGGGAATAGTGGCTGTTCTATTGTAGTTTTCTCCATATATATATATATATATATATATATATATATATATATATACACACACACACACATACACTTTGTTCACCTTCTCTTTCTTATTCTCTTTCTTTTCTCTCTTATTTTTTTCTTTTTTCCTTTTTTCATTTCTCTCCCTTCTCCCAATTTCATTTTGGCACTCCTTTCTTTTCTTTCTTTTTTTCTCCTTTTCTCTCTTCTTTTTGATCTCCTAACCCCTAACTTGTCTCTGGTGATCACCTTTCTTTGTGGCTATTAATAATGTGAATACATTTCTGATCAGTGCCTTGTGTGTTGTACCTGGTTGTGTTGTATTTTATGCCTTTAAGTCAACACAGGAGAGAGAGAACTACATACACAGACAACCAGAGAAGAGAGACCATGAGCAGACAAAGAAACATCCTGCATATGAAAGAAAAGCAGGCATCATCAGAAAAGGAAGTAAACGAAATAGAGGCAAGTAAACCGGCCAGAGAAAGAATTCAGAGAAATGGTCATAAGGTAGCTGAAAAGAATGGAAGACAAATTAAAAAATATGAGTATGAACCAAGAGAAAATGAAGAACTAAGGAGAAATGAAAAATGACATTGCTGCTATAAAGAACTCAATAGAAAGCATCAAAAGTAAACTAGAAGAAGCAAAGGACCGCATCAATGATCTAGAAGACAAGATAGGAAAAAATATCCAAGTAGAACAGCTTCTAGGGAAAAAAAAATTAAAAAGCAGGAGGAGAGCCTAAGGGAACTTTGGGACAACATGAAACAAAACAACATCCACATAATAGAGGTTCCAGAAAGAGAGGAAACTGAGTAAGGAAGAGAAAACCTGTTTGAAGAAATAATGAAAGAAAACTTCCCTGATATAGGGAAGAAAAAGCCCACACAAAGAAACTCACAGAGTCCCAAGCAAAATGAACCCCAAAAGGCACATTATAATTAAATTGGCAAACACTAACAACAAAGTAAGAATCTTAAAAGCAGCCAGAGAGAGACAGAAAGTTACCTACAAAGAAACCTACATTACACTGTGACTGATTTCTCAACAGAAACTCATCAGGCCAGAAGGGAATGGAAGGAAATATACAAGGTCATGCAAAGGAAGGGTCTGAATCCAAGAATACTATACCCAGCAAGGCAATAAATCAAAATTGAAGGTAAAATCAGGAGCTTCACAGACAAAAAAAGGAATAAGGGAATTTATTATCACCAAACCAGCAATGCAAGAAATGCTAAAGGGTCTGCTGTAAAAAAAAAGAAAAGAAAAGAAATAGGAAGCAAAGAAGAAACACAGGGGTAAAGAATAAAAATGGTGACAAAGTGCCATATTTTCTGGTGTATAAGACAACTGGGTGTATAAGACGACCCCCAACTTTTGAGATTTTCCTGGGTTAAAAGGTCGTCTTATACACTGGAAAACACAGTACCTATTCATAATAACTTTAAATATAAGTGGATTAAATGCTCCCATCAAAAGACATAAGGTAATGGCTTGCATAAGAAAACATGACCCATATATCTGCTGTCTACAAGAAACTCACCCCAGAAAAAAAGATGCACAAAGACAGAGGGTGAAGGGATGGAAGATGGTTTTTCAGGCAAATGGAAATGAAAAAAAAAGCTGGGGTTGCAATACTTATATCTGCCAAATTAGATCGCAAAGTGAAGGACATAACAAGAGATAAGGAAGACCACTTCATAATACTAAAGGGAGCAATTCAACAACAAGAAATAACTCTGGTAAACATATATGCACCCAATACAGGAGCACCCAAATACATAAAAAAAACTCCTGGAAAATATCAAGGGAGAGATTGACAGCAATACAATCATAGCAGGAGACTTTAATACCCCACTATCACCTTTTACACATCCTCTAAACAAAAAATCAGCAAAGAAACATCAATCGTAAAGGACTCACCAGACCAGATGGAATTACTTGACATCTTCAGAACATTTTTACTCAAAGCCACAGAACATACATTCTTCTCAAGTGTACATAGGTCATTTTCAAAGATAGATCAGATCTTGGGTCATAGGCAAAGTCTCTTCAAATTCAAAAAGATATAAATCATATCAAGCATCTTCTCAGATCACAGTGGCATAAAACTGGAAATCAACTACAATAAAAACAATCCAAAGAAATTAAACACATGGAGACTAGACAGCATGCTCTTAAATAATTACTGGGTTACCAGAGAGATCAAGGAAGAAATAAAATAACATCATGGCAAAAAAATGACAATGAAAACACAACAATCCAAAATCTTTGGGACACAGTGAAAGCAGTCTTGAGAGGGAAGTTCATAGCTCTACAAGCCTACTGCAAAAAACAAGAAACAATGGTAATAAATTCCTAACCCTACAATGCAAAGACTAGAAAGAAAGCAACAAGAAAAGCCCAGTGTAAGCAGAAGGAAGGAAATAGGAAAGATCAGAGTGGAGATAAATGCCTTAGAGACCAAAGAAACAATACAAAAGATCAACAAAACCAAGAGCTGGTTCTTTGAAAGGATAAACAAGATTGATGAACCCCTAGCTAGGCTCACCAAGAAACAAAGAGAGAGAATCCAAATAAACAAAATCAGAAATGAAAGGGTGAAATAACAACAGACGCCACCAAAATACAAAGAATTGTTTAAAAATACTATGAACAACTCTATTCCAAGAAACTGCACAACCTGGAGGAAATGGACATATTCCTAGAAAAATACAACCTTCCAAAACTCAATCAGGAAGAATGTAAACATCTCAATAGGCCAATCACTATGGAAGAAATTGAAGCAGTCATCAAAAAGCTTCCAGCAAACAAATGCCCAGGGAATTTATTACCATTGTTTCTTATTTTCTGTGTAGATGGCTACACAGGGGAGTTTTACCAAACATTCAAGAAAGAATTAAAACCTATCCTCCTCAGACTATTCCAAAAAATTCAAGAGGAAGAAACACTTCCAAGCACGTTTTATGAAGCCAGCCATCACCCTAATACCAAAATCAGATAAAGATAACACAATGAAAAATAATTACAGGCCAATATCCCTCATGAACATAGATGCTAAAATCTTCAACAAAATTCTAGCAAATCGGATACAGCAGTACATCAGAAAAATCATACACCATGACCAAGTAGGATTCATCCCATAAATGCAAGGATGGTATAATATCTGCAAATCTATAAACATGATACATCACATAAACAAACTGAGAGATAAAAATCACAGTCATATCAATTGATGCAGAAAAAACATTTGACAAAATCCAACACCCTTTCTTGATTAAAACTCTCAACAAGGTGGGAATAGAAGAATCATACCTCAACATAATAAAAGTCAAATATGATAAACTCACAGCTAACATCATACTCAATGGGCAAAAACTAAAACCATTTCCTCTAAGAACAGGAACAAGACAGGGATACCTACTCTCACCACTCCTGTTCAACATAGTACTGGAAGTATTAGCCATTGCAATTAGACAAGAAGAAGAAATAAAAGGCATCCAAATTGGAAAAGAAGAAGTAAAGCTGTCCTTATTTGCAGATGACATAATACTGTACATAAAAAATCCAAAAGACTCCATCAAAAAACTAATGAACTTAATAAATAAATTTGGCAATGTAGCAGAATACAAAATTAATGCCAAGAAATCTGTGGCATTTCTATACACTAATAGTGAAATTACAGAAAGAGAGACTAAAAAAGCAATCCCATTTACCATTGCACAAAAAAAATTAAGATACCTAGGAATAAATTTAACTAAGGAGGTAAAAGACCTATATGCAGAAAACTACAGGACACTGAAAAAAGAGATAGAGGAAGACATAAACAGAAAAGCATACCACGTTCATGGATTGGGAGAATCAACATCATTAAAATGTCCATACTATCCAAAGCAATTTATAGATTCAATGCACTACCCATTAAAATACCAACTTCATATTTCACAGACCTAGAAAGAACTCTCCAAAGATTCATCTGGAACAAAAAGAAAACAACCCGAATAGCAATCCTGAAAAAGAAGAATAAAGTAGGTGGGATCTCAATACCAGATTTCCAGCTGTATTATAAAGCCACTTGGTACTGGCACAAGAACAGACATATAGACCAATGGAATAGAATAGAGAATCCAGATATCGTCCCAAACTACTATGCTAAATTAATATTTAACAAAGGAGGCATGAACATATAATGGAATCAAGAAAGTCTCTCCAATAAATGGTATTAGGAAAATTGGACAGATATATGCAACAAAATGAAACTAGACCACCAACTTACACTATACACAAAAAATAAACTCCAAATGGATACAGGACTTAAACATAAGACACGAAACCATAAAAATACTAAAGGAATACACAGGCAGCAAAATCTCAGACATATGCTGAAGGAATTTCTTCACTGATACTGCTCCTAGTGCAATGGAAACTAAAGAGAAAATAAACAAATGGGACTACATCAAAATAAAAAGCTTTTGCACAGCAAAAGAAACCATCAACAAAACAATAAGAAAGCCCACTGTATGGGTGAATATATTTGCAAATGTTATCACTGATAAAGGTTTAATCTCCAACATCTACAGCCAACTTATACAATTTAATAAAAGGAAGATAAATGATCCAATAAAAAAAAATGGGAAATGGACCTAAATAGAATCTTTTCAAAAGAAGACAGAAGGAAGGTCAAGAGACACATGAGATCATGCTCAAAGTCATGAATTATCTGAGAGATGCAAATCAAAATGACAATGCGGTACCATATCACACCAGTCAGAGTGGCAATCACAAACAAATCAACAAATGACAAGTGTTGGTGATGATATGGAGAAAAAGAAACCCTTGTGCACTGCTGGTGGGAATGCAGACTGGTGCAGCCACTGTGGAGAACAGTATGGAGTTTCCTCAAAACACTAAATATGGAACTCCCATTTGACCCAGCAATCCCACTCCAAAAAATATATCCTAAGAAACTAAAAACACCAGAAAGGATATATGCACCCCAATGTTCATAGCAGCACAATTTACAATAGTTAAGATTTGAAAATAGCCTAGGTGCCCATCAGCAGATGAGTGGATCAGAAAATTATGGTACATCTACACCAATGGTTCTCAACATTCCCAATGCCATGTCCCTTTAATGCAGTTCCTCATGCTGTGGTGACCCCCAACCATAAAATTATTTTCATTGCTACAGTTACAACAAAATTTTATGGTTGGGGGTCACCACAACATGAAGAACTACATTAAAGGGACATGGCATTAGGAAGGTTAAGAACTACTGATCTACACAATGGAATATTACACTGTGGTAAAAAAGAAGGAATTCTTACCTTTTGCAGCAACCTGGATGGAACTGTAGAACATTATGTTAAGTAAAATAAGCCAGTCAATGAAAGAAAGATACCACATCATCTCACTCATTTATGGATAATAAAGGACATTATAAACTGATGAACAAAAAGATAGATATGGAGGCAATAAAGCATCAAACAGACTGTCAAATTACAATGATAAGGTTAGAGAGAGGTGGGGTAGATAAGTGATCAACCAAAGGACTTGTATGCATGCATATAAGCATAACCAATGGACACAAGATACTGGGTGGTTAGGGCATGCATGGGAATGGGAGGGGGACAATGGGAAGATATGTATACATGTAGTAATACATTAATAAAAAATATGGAAAAATAAGAAATAACCAGGTTTGTCGAGTGGGTCTGGTAGAGATTCAAAATGATACATCAGTGTATCAACAATTGTTGAAGCTAGGTGATGGGTATATCAGGCTCATATTACTATTCTCTCAGGTGGTGTAAATTTTTGAGATGTTCTGTAATAGAAAGGTTGAAAAGGAAGGGGAGGCTGCGAGGTCCAATGAGGTTGAAAACCAGTGATTTATGGTAAATTGTATGTCTAGCTTCCTTTAGGGCTTAGTCTTTTCAAGTTAAGAAATGAATTAACTCATTGTTTATGTTCTTTTGTGTCTTCCCTTCAATGAACATGTGCAGGGTGGAGGAGAAAGGTTGTTTGGAGAAGAGTGGGGACAGGGTGGACTAGGAACAACATGGCAGGTATGGTTGGAAACATAGTAAATACCAATGGTCCCACGACACTACCTCTGGGTATCTCAGATGAACTCTCCGGCAGACAGCAGCAAGTTCACTGACCTGCAAAGTATTTCATACTAGCAGCACTATGGGCAGGTCGCAGAATCAGCCTCTACCACTCCTCCCAGCCTGACCTCCGTCTAACCCCAGACCTCTCTTCCTCTCACTTGTTTTTAAATCAGTTTCTCAAAGATGGAACCTACTATGACTGTGGCATTCATCTATGAGTATCTTCTAGGTGCCAAGTTGCATTATGAAGGGGACAGAGAAGAAGCCAGATGACACTTGCCTCAAGGGAACAAACGATCAACCTGTGATTGGGACAGAAACAGAGACAGTCTCCTCAGGTGCTGAGACTTCTGGAGAACAATCCTTGCCAGGAGCTTCTCCAATGCTCTGCAACCTGCCCCTACCACATCCAGGAGCCAAAACTGAATTCAATTTAATTCAATGGCTATTTTCTGAATACGTACTTACCCAGACAAGGCACTGCCTTTCCTGAAATATTCTTCCCAAGAGCCACCTGTCTTAACTTCCTCCCTGGTCTCATCTCAGTTTTATTATTTGTGTTTGAACATCTCCTACCCCAGACAGATAAACATTTTAAGCTGTTTCTAGCCTAACACAGCTGCCTTCCGGGCAATCTGGTTCATTTCAAAGTCCCTGTCTGTACTTGGGTGACACCACAAACAGCTTGAGTCCCCACCTCCACATAAATACTTTCGAGGGGTTTATTTGTAGGCAAGGGAGGTCGAGGCAAGCGCACTTACTAGTAGACCATATATATAAAAGAGCATAAAAGACACATCAATTCCCTCTACTTGTCCTGACCTTTGCAGTTGAGAGTGAAAATCAAGTGTTTTATTTTCCTTAACCACATATGCCTACTCAAAATCCTGAGTTTTCAGGGAATAAAATCATATATATCTTCTGATTAGTGATTAATGAGAGACAATTCACAATTTTTTCCTGCATTAAAATTGTACTTTAAAATGCAAAATTAGTCAACTCTCTCACATGGGGAGCAGAGGGGCTTTCTGGAATCCAACCAAGTCTGCCTTTCTCGGTACATTTTCCTGCTAGCGATGCTCCTAGGAATCAAATGTGGTTTATTTCATTTTAAGTCGCTTTTTTTTTTCCAATTCAGGAAAATGAATGTTGGAGCCAGATAAGAAACTATAGTCTGCTTTCAAGAAGGTTACAAGAAAACTGCATCTTGCATTACTAATCCTTTATCTTCATGTTAACAAAAAGATTACTGACACATTTTTGAATGAAAGAAAATAAAATAGCAAATGCATCTTAGGAAATGTGTAACTTTCATGCAACACACAAATCAGTTGTTAAATATTTTTTAAATGAAGGGAAATGTATAATAAATTTTTCCTTTGGAAGTAGAGAAACCAACTTTTGAAGATAGGAGAGAAAAAATAGAAAGCTAGGAATGGGAATCATTCTTTCACAGAATGTAGGATAGAAATTAAATGACTGTTCCTATAACTTCTCAAAAGATAACATGTTTCCTAAAAATGATTTCATTGGCCCAAGTAAGTGTCGTTTTGTGGGGGATACAAATCTGTGCTTCTCTGCCGCAAAGTCAGATGGTGTTTCCCAGTCACCTGAGAAAGGTTCTAGAAGACCAAAGGTAGCCACGCACATTGACCCAAGTCAAGAACAATGCCAAGGACAGAGGTGTGACTCAAGCCCCCATCAACAGTTTTGACCAAACTCACCCTACAGCATGGGTCAAGAGAGGACTATCATCTTGGCAGCAGACAGACCTGGACTGGGTCTCAGCCATGCCCTTCACAAACTGGGTGCCTCAGCAAGCTTCCTAATCTCTCCATGCTTCAGTCTCCTCCTTCATTTATAAAATGGAGAGAACAACAGACCTGCCTAAGAGAATTAAATGTGCTAACAATTGTGCTTTGAACAGTGCCCAGCACCCAGTAAGCACTAAATTTAAATATGTGATAGATTGAATAGATCGATATTGAGAAAACATAACTGCACACTATAAAAGGTAGTTGTTATTTGGGGGGCAAGAAAAAGAGAAGCTGAAAGCTGCAGATGATAGGATAGAGGGAGGATGAAGGAAATGAGATTAGCGCCCCCAATAGATGACACCTGCCACTGATAGAACTCTGAAGATCCAGAGGGACATCTGGTTGAGGGTTTTGTTTTGCTTTGGACATGGTGACAGGTGCTTAATTCCACTTCAAATGTTTGCTTTTTAGTGATGGTATAAGAAGAAGAAACATTCATTTATAGCAGAGTTGTTCTAATTACTTTGTATATCATCTTATTTTTATCCTTAACAGTTCTACAAGGTGGATATTAATATTTTCTCCATTTTACAGATGAGGAAACTGAGGCACGGAGCATGTAAGTAACTTTCCCAAAGCTGGTAAACAAGCTTTAAGATATCACTACCAAATATCTGCATGGCAATTTGTAATTTACTTAAGCTTTCACATGCATTATTTCATGTAACAAATCTGAAGCAAGTGTTCTTACTCTTAGTTTATAGATGAAATTCAAAATAACTATGAAATATGTGTTAGCATGTGTCTTGGAAAAATACTGTTGTATGTTCCTCTAAAACTCATGTTTCTGTAATGCAAATGAGTTCATACAAGACTGGAAAATAAAGAAACCATGTTAATTTAACACAAAATTCCTGTTAATTCATGTACCATTTTTGCTAACATTTATTGTTTCACACTGAATGTAGGAAACTGGGAAGAAATGTGGTACCCTACACCATGTTCATCATCCATCCAAACTTCTCTCTAGGTCAGTAAGACCATCTGCTCTCAGATATGCTATTGTATACTTTAATCCAGCCTTTATTTTTCCTTTGTCTCTGCAACTCATGTGCCTCAATACCTCCTTTACATTAAGCATTTTTTAAGGTAAGTCCAGATTTACTGCACTATTTTTTCATCTGTCAGGGATATCGATATATAGATCGAGATAGAGATTGATTGATTGATTGATTGATTATAAGGTATTGGTTTGTGTAATTATGAAGCTGAGAAGTCCCACAGTCTGCCATTTACAAGGTGGAGAACCAGAAAAGCTGGTGATGTAATTCAGTTTGAGTCCAAATGCCTGAGACTCTGGAGAGCTAATGGGTTTAAATCCCAGTCTGAGGGCTGAAAAAGAAAAATGAAATGATGTGTCCCAACTAAAACAGTGAGACAGGAAGCAAAAAAGAGTGATTTCTTCCTCCCTCCACATTTTTGTTCTATGCAAGTCCTTAATGGGATGGATGATTCGCATCCATATTGAAGAATGACATGCTTTACTGAATCCATTGATTCATATGTTAATCTTATCCAGAAACCCCCTTACATACACACCCAGAAATAATGTTTAATTTGGGTACCTCGTGCCTAGTCAAGTGACACACAAAATTAATCAGCAGAAGGGATGATCAGCAGGGTAGGATTTGGGCACATCTGGATCTCTAGTCATAATATCAACATATATCAAAAAATCTGATCCATAACAGCAAATATAAGACTGGAGTCTCAACCAGGCTTATATTATAGAATAGCATATATACTGTATATTTTATCCTCCCTCTAGGTTACCAAAGTACAATATCATGTTTTTAAACTCATAGCCTCTGCCACAAGCTCCCAGAAGCAGCAATGCTTGTCTCCCTTACCACCTGTGCGAAGGCTGAAGCTCTCCCCAGCATACTTTTTTCAACTATGGAGAAATGCTTAGGAAATGAGCAACTAATCATCCTAACAGTTCAGGTGATGTTATCATATTCATTATTTCCTTACAGAGACATTCCCAAGGAATCCATTGAGTGTTTACCATTTGAACTTACATACAAGAGAAGGGTTAAGGGGAACTCCTAGTTCTAATTAAACACTGAGCAGAAAACAACAGTGGAATAAACTGCATTACATGTGAGGAAGACACTTAATGAAAGGAGCCCTCTAGAGAAAAATAATAATAATAAAGGGCAAGGACTGCAGAAACCAAGAGGTTCTGCATAATAAATCACCACACTTACTTGCCTGGCCAGCCTCTTTCTCTGGAGACACCCTTTCCCTAGTTTACATGGACCTGAAAGGCAGTAAGAAACTTCCTCCACCACCCACACAGGCATGGGCTTGAAACCCAGTCTGGTCAGTCAGAATTCCAACCCACAACACACAACACAGATTGGTTCAAGAATGAGCAGGTGACACAGATCAGACCAATTTGATTCTTCACCAGGACTTGTCTGGCTGAGCCAATAAGAAAGAATGTTTCTTGCCTTGAAAGTCTTAGTGCTGAAAAAGTAAAATTGGGATGTCCAGCACCCATCTTTCTTACCTAAGAGGTATAAGGGGGAAAACAATTCTGAGAAAGAAAGGAATGAAGTCAAGAGAGAAAAGAAGCAAAGCTAAGAAATTACATCAGAGAAAGTTCTGTTGACATGCTATTGGTCACCTAGATTCAACTAAGCCTGAATCAAGGGCTACCCCTGGACTTCCCAGTACAATAGGCCAATAAATTCCCCTGTCTACATAAGTCAATTTGATTATAGCTTCCTCCTCTATATATAACAGAACAGATGCTGACAAATACAAGAGCCTTTCTGTTGCTATGGAAAGATAAACTTATCAGGACAAGAAAGACCCCCACACCCATGTAATTTTCTGTTTGAAATGTCTTATTAAAATAGCAATAATTTTTACAGATGTCCAATGCAATCCACCTCAATGTTTTATTGTCATGCATTACTCCTCACTAATGGGCTCAGGTGTGAGGTTTAGCGCAACTGAAATTTGAAAAAAAAACATTAAAAAGGGTTCTATAGGATCTAAGTGTTCTAGAGCCACGGTTCTCAACCTGGGGGTCGCCTAAGACTATTGGAAAACACCTATTTCCCATGGTCTTAGGAACCAACACACCGCTCCTCAGTGTACCAAAATGTAGCAATGTAGTTTACTGTTGTCATATTAAGACTGTTACCCAGCTACACCACGATTCAAGACAAAATTTCATTTGTAATTAGAAATAAACATTTCATAATATATAATTACATGTTGTTTTTGTGATTAATCACTATGCTTTAATTATGTTCAATTTGTAACAACAAAAATACATCCTGCATATCAGATATTTACATTACAGTTCATAACAGTAGCAAAATTACAGCTATGAAGTAGCAATGAAAATAATTTTATGGTTGGGGGCCACCACATGAGGAGCTGGCTTAAAGGGTCGCAGCATTAGGAAGGTTGAGAACCACTGTTCCAGAGGGAAACAAGTATTCTAAAATGTCTCCTATACCACTTGTCAGGCACTGACCACTCAGCTTCCAAAACTGCTTTCCCAAGTGGACTAAATGAAGAAGGAAAGGAGTAAGCACTCACTGGCACCTGCATCCTGCCAGCAGATGGTATTACTTCCTACCACCCTTTTGCAAAGGCTCCCCTTCCTGCCCTGTTTCAAAGAGCATCTGACCTTTGGAGGATCTTTGTGCCATGTCCTGAGTGCTGACCTTTCTGACAAACAGGAACTGAAGCTGTATTGCCTCAGAAGTACAGAGCATAGAAGAGGAAGAAGGGGAAGAAGGGGGAAAAAGAAGAAGAGGAAGAAGAAGAGGAAGAAGAAGAAGAAGAGGAATCTTTTAACCTTTGAAACACATGGAGGGACCTAGAGACTCTTATAAGTGAAATAAGTCATTCAGAGAAAGACAAGTATCACATGACCTCATTTATATGTGGAATCTAATGAAGGAAATAAACTGATGAATAAAACAGATCTAGAGACATTGAAACATGCAACAGACTGACATATTTCAGAAGGGGGTGGCGGGAAGAGGGAAGGAAATTAAACAAAGAACATGCATAGCCATGGACAAACATTAGTGTGGGAAAGGCCTGGGGAAGGGGCAGGAGTGGAGTGAAGAGGGCCAAAGGTGATTGAAAAGAGGGACATTTTTAATACTTTCAACAATAAAGTTAAAAAAAATAACTTGTAAAGGCCTGGCCAGGGTGAGCATCGACCCATGTACCAAGAGGTCACCAGTTCCATCCCTGGTCAGGGCACATGCCCACGTTTCAGGCTCGATCCCCAGTAGGGGGTATGCAGGAGGCAGTGGATGGATGGTCCTTTCTCATTGATGTTTCTATCTCTCTCTCTTTCTCCCTTCCGCTCTAAAATCAATAAAAACATACTTCTAAAAAAATAACTTGTAAAGAAAGTAGAAAGCATCAGGGAAAAGTAAAATCATCATATGACACAGTGTGTTCCCAAATTAAAAAATGTATACATTCTTTCATTTACTTTGTCATTATTATATTACACTATTATTTTTATTTCTTTGGTAACTGCACATTTTCTAAACTTCAGCAAAATTTTACTAGTTAAAAAACTGTGTGAAGTAATGATGGAAATAGAAATGTTTGAGCCTAAGAAATAAAGATTTGGGGCTATGTGTGGTTTCTGGACTCACTTACATAGAGTAAGGTAAGAACAAAACATTAGAATCTAAATAAAATTCTGACGTGGAAGGACTGTAGGATCAGTTCTGCCTGGCTGAGGTGAGGGAAGGAACAGCCAGCACCACCCTCAGCTGGCCAAAATATAAGCCATGCCAGCGCCCTGTCCTCCTATGTGGCTATGAGGTGTTGGTTGTATGAATGGAGTGGGGCGGAGGCGGTAGGGGAGGAGACAGCCTACAGTGTGGATTAACACAGTAACTCACCTACCTCACTAATTATATCTTGTCTGAAAGTTAAGGGTCTTGGGGTCAGGGGCAAACTGAGATTCACCACCAGTGGGACTTTTTCTCTCACTCTTATTAATTTAGTTTTCTCTCTTGATTAAGGTATTATATATGTGTGCTTATCCCCCAATTGCTCCCCCACTCCCCACCACTCATGCCCTCACCCCCTTGGTATCTGTGTCTATTGGTTAGGCTTATAAGCATGCAGAGTCCTTTGATCTCTCCCTCTTCCCCCAAACCTCTTCTACTTTCCCTCTGCATTGTCTTCTTTCTAAAGCAATTTGACCTTGCAGTCGATGTTGATGGTTGACCTGGATCAACCAAGTTGACAGCCTGATACTTCTGTCTCTCAATCCGTTTTTGTTCATCAGTTTATGTTGTTTATTATATTCCACAAATGAGTGAGATCATGTGATATTTATCTTTCTCTGACTGGCTTATTTTGCTTATGCCCTCCAGTTCCATCCATGCTGTTGCAAATGGTAAGAATCCCTTCTTTACCACAGTGTAGTATTCCATTGTGAAGATGTACCACTCATCTTTTTTTTAGCCCACTCATCTGCTGATGGGTACTTAGGCTGTCTCCAAGTCTTAGCTATGGTAAATTGTGCTACTATGAACATAGGGGTACATATATCCTTTCTGATTGGTGTTTCTAGTTTCTTGGGATATATTCCTGGAAGTGGGATCCCTGGGTCAAATGGGAGTTCCATTTTTAGTTTTTTGAGGAAACTCCCTACTGTTCTCCACAGTGGCTGCACCAGTCTGCATTCCCGCCAGCAGTGAACAAGGGTTCCTTTCTCTCTGCATCCTCACCAACACTTGTCGTTTGTTGATTTGTTGATGATAGACATTCTGACAGGTGTGAGATGGCACCGCATTGTCATTTTGATTTTCATCTCTAGGATGATTAGTGACTTCAAGCATGTTTTCATATGTCTCTTGGCCTTCCTTATGTCTTCTTTCAAAAAGTATCTACATATTTAGGTCCGTTGCCCACCAATAGTGAACTTACAGAAAGATTTTAAAAAATAACACCATTTACAATTGCACCAAAAAAATTAAATACCCAGGAACAAACTTAACTAAGGAGGTAAAAGACCTGTATTCAGAAAACTATAGGATACTGAAAAAAAGAGGTAGAGGAAGATATAAACAGATGGAAGAACATACCATGTTCATGGATTGGCAGAATCAACATCATTAAAATGTCCATACTACCCAAAACAATCTATGGATTCAATGCACTCCCCCATTAAAATACCAATGGCATATTTCACAGACCTAGAACAACTCTCCAAAAATTCTTCTGAAATTTTAAAAAAAGACCCTGAATAGCCACAGCATTCCTGAGAAAGAAGAACAAAGTAGGAGGGATCTCAATACCAGATATCAAGCTGTATTATACAGTCACTGTTCTCAAAACTGCCTGGTACTCACACAAGAACAGACATATATATCAATGGAATAGAATAGAGAACCCAGAAGTCGGCCCAAACCACTATGTTCAATACCAGGTGTACTGGTTAAAATGGATTTTATAATAAAAGAAAACACGGTAATTTCAAGAGAAACATCAAAAGTGCTTTATTCAAAGTAATGTCCATAGCTAGCTATGCATTCCCCCATCTTTCAGGTAATTTGTGGATACCATCCCAATAGAACTTTTCTTGTTTTGAGGCAAACCATTCAGAGATTCAATTGGCCACTTCTTTGTATGTTTTGAAGTGTTGCTCAGAACATGCATATCCCATCCATCAGAACAAGTGGTAGGTAATCTGAAAGAGCAAAGTCTGGTGAGTACAGCAGGTAGATTAATACTTCCCAGGCAAGATCTTCTAATGTGTCTTTAACTGATTTTTAAGTGTGTGATGGTGCATTATCATGAAGCAAAATTACTTTGCCGCATCTTCTGGCCCATTCTGGTTGTTTCACAATCAAAGCATGGTTCAAATTGATTATTTGTTGTCGGTAGCAATCAGTATTAATGGTTTCACCTGGTTTTAGAAGCTCATAATACACTACACTTTCCGGATCCCACCAAACGCAGAGCATTGTCTTCTTTCTAAAGCAATTTGACCTTGCAGTCGATGTTGATGGTTGACCTGGATCAACCAATGATTTTGTGCATTTGAGATTCTCAAAATAAATCCACTTTTCATCACCAATCACCATTTGATGTAAAAAAGACTTACTTTGGTGCCTTTGAAGCAACATTTTACTGATGACTTTTCCATTTTTCCGTTTGTCTTTCATTCAGTTGATATGGCACCCATTTTCCTTCCTTTAAAATCTTTTCCATTGTGTAGATGCACCACAGTTTTTTGATCCACTCATCTGCTGATGGGCACTTAGATTGTTTCCAAATCTTAGCTATTGTAAATTGTGCTGCTATGAACATAGGGTGCCTATATCCTTTCTGATTGGTGTTCCTTGGGATATAGTCCTACAAGTGAATTAAAAAACTGTGGTGCATCTACACAATGGAATACTATGCTGCTATAAAAAAGAAGGAACCTTTACCATTTACAACAGCATGAATGGAACTGGAGAGCATTATGCTAAGCGAAATAAGCCATTAGGAGAAAGATAAATAACACATAATCTCACTCATATGTGTGATATAATGATCAACATAATTTGATGAACAAGAATAGATCCAGGGGGAGAACCAAGATGGTGGCATAAGATATACACCTATATGTGCTGCCTCTCACAACCACACCAAAACTACAACTAAAAGACAAAACAACTATCCCCCAGAAGCTGGCAGAGTGGAAGTTCTACAACTAGAAAAAAAGAAAAAAGTGCATTGAGACCTGGTAGGACATGCAGAGGCTCAGAAAGGCAGAGGTACGGAGATGCGAATACGGCTAGCGTGTGCTGTTTTTTTTTGTTTTTGTTTTTTCAATTGGGAGTGAGTTACAAGTTCCCCACTGCTCTGAACTCCAGTTTCTGGTGAGATTATAGGGACCCAGACTCATACAGGGAGAAACTGGACTGTTGGCCATCAGGTCGGAAAGAGAAGGTGACTTTCTCCGAGAGGTGCACACAGGAATCATTGTTTACTGTGCAGGGGCACAGACGCAGGACAAGGATCTGAACAAGGAAACGTGGATATGCAGAGAGGGCTGACTGGCAGCCATCACTGTTTACCACGCCCTTGTCATTCCCTGAGACCCCACCACACCCAATTTACAAACCCACCCAGCTGTGTGCAGCAACTTTTGCATATGAATGGCCTGCCCTCTCACAACTTAACCTAACAAATTGCAACTGGGTCAGACAATTCCAAAACTTCCAAACTCCAAGCAAAGAAGAGAAATCTCCAGATCTCCCACAGTTATAAGGTTTTTCAAGAATTTCCTAGAAACCACCGATAAATTTAGTGAGCTCCTCGAGGATATGAAAAAGAACTAACTAAAAATTAAGCATACAGTGATGGAAATAAAGAATAATATACAGAGATCTAACAAGATCTCTGTATAACACCCATACGATTGTCAGCTGATTTCTCAACAGAAACTATGCAAGCAGACAGGAGTGGCAAGAAATATTCAAAGTGATGAACAACCAAGATTACTCTACCTAGCTTCAATTCAGAATTGAAGGTCAGATCAAGAGCTTCACAGATAAGAAAAAACGGAAGGAGTTCATCATCGCCAAACCAGTATTATATGAAATGCTGAAAGGTATTCTTGAAGACGAAAGAAGAAGAAAGCAGAAGAAGAAAGAAGAAGAAATAAGAAAGAAGAGGAGGAGGAAGAGGAAGAGGAAGAAGAGAAAGGTAAAGATAAAAATTATAAACAACAAATACATATCTATCAACAAGTGAATCTAAAAATCAGGTGAATTAAAAATCTGATGAACAGAATAAACTGGTGAATATAATAAAATCAGAGGCATAGAAAGGGAGTAGACTGACAATTCTCAGAGGGAAAGGGGTGTGGAAGAGACTGGACAAAAATCGTATACCAATGAATGAGGACAGTGGTAAGGGCAGAGGGTGGTGTGGAAACCAGGTGGAGGGGAGCTATGTGTATGTGGGGGGGGAGAACAACTGTAATAATCTGAATAAAGATTTTAAAAAACAAAACAAAAATTTTTTTAAAAGAACATACAATGGAGTCAAGACCGTCTCTTCAATAAGTGGTGTTGAGAAAATTGGACAGATACATGCAAAAAAATAAAATTATACCACCAACTTACACCATACACAAAAATAATCTCAAAATGATTAACGTAAGACAGAAAACCATAAAAGTATTAGAGGAATCCACAGGCAGCAAAATCTCAGACATATGCTAAAGCAATTTCTTCACTGACACAGTTCCTAGGGCAATGGAAACTGAAGAGAAAATAAACAAATGGGACTACATCTCTTACTCTTATTTTAGAAGTAAATTGCAACAGCAGGAGAAATACAAAAAGGATAGGTTTTGAAGGCCAAGTTGAAGAGCAGGACGAAAATAAGGCAAAGGTTCTATTGTAAGCAAGCTCATTAGGATAGTGTGTTCATAGGAGTATAAAAGCTGCCGAAATTTTCACTCCACACCTCTCTATGCAGAAGGCCAGGAGCGGGGATTGAGCACATTCTGGGGCCTCTGCACAATAAGGAAAGCTGAGAGTGACCACTTGAGCTTCATGAGTCCATCACTTCACCAAAAACCAGAATTAGCCCAGATGAACCACATGAAGCAAGGCAGTGCTTCTTGGCCTTTTTCCATGACCCTAAGGAGCCATTCTAGGTATTTTTCCCTAATTGCACCCCTATCAGATTTTAATACTACAGACATGCTGTATATATCTGTTTATGTAATGCATGTATATCTGTGCTGCCTCCATAGAAAGAGTTAGTTTTGTTGTTTTTCTTGTTGTTTTTGTGGTTTTGCCTCCCAAGAACCTATTTTCACCCCCTTGGGAGTGATATCACGATCTTCGAAATTGTGTGGTCTCACCCCATTACCTCATCTCTTTTCCTCCATCTCCTCGAATGGCATTCCCTATAACCACAATCAATAGATTATATTAAATTGTGTTTTTTACAAAACACAAACAATAAGCAAATTAGCCAGACATAGATTTATTATCCTGATCCAATGGTTGTAATTCTTAATGGCACTCATACACATCTAGTGGCAGGTAACAGGATTGCAAGCTGGCAGGTAACAGGATTGCAGGCGTGCAGGGGAAACAAAGAAGCAGCTCTAAAGTGGTTTTTTATTTATCACAGAAATCTCACACGTACATCTCTCTCCTCACCTTGAAGATCACTCTTAAAATCTATATTCTGCATAGTCCTACCAGCCAAGATTTTGTCATACTTACAGTTGTGTGGAATAAAAAGAAATTTTATTTTTACAAAATATTTCCAAATTCAAACCATAATATAAAATTTTGATTTTCTTCAGGCCATTGTATCAAAATGCTGATACACCCCTAGCTGGTTTGGCTCAGTGGATAGAGAATTGGCCTGCGGACTGAAGGTTTCCAGGTTCTATTCTGGCCAAGGGCACATACCCAGATTGCAGGCTTGATCTCCAGTGGGGGACATACAGAAGGTAGCCAATCAATGATTTTCATCATTGATATTCCCCCCCCTCTCTCTCCCTTCCACTCTGAAATCTATAAAAATATTTTTTCATTTTTTATTCATGTATTACATGTGTACATATCTTCTCATTGCCCCCCCACCCCACTCCTATACATGCCCTCGCCCCCCAGTGTCTTGCATCCATTTGTTATGCTTATATGCATGCACACAAGTCCTTCGGTTGATCTTTTATCTACCCCATCTCTCCCTAAAAAATATTTTTTTATTGCTGATACAGCATCCTAGAGGTAGGGGCAGGATATCCATCTGAAAGTACTTTTCTGGAAAACTTGATTTAACAATCATAAGGCAAACATCTCAGAGTTAGCTTGAAAACAACTAGTTAAAATCATGTACACAACCAATGGGCTCCAAAAGCACCCACTTGCTTGATTCAACTGAATATTTCCAGATTGTTTTATATTGTAATAATAGTTGTAATAACAGTTACCATTCTTTTCAGGACCCCAGAGGTAAGTGCTACTGTTGTCCCCATTTTCCAGATGTGGAAAAGGAGACCTGGTGGTTGTCATACCTTGTCCAAGCCCACGAGGCTAATGAGATGCGTGGAGTTGCGATTCAAAACAAGCTCTGCCTAATAACAAAGCCCACAGTGTTACCACAGGACAGTCCTGCCTTTGGTGCAGACAAAACCTTGGTCCATAGGAGTGTTAAATGCCAAGTACAAATATTTCTGCTAAAATGTAAGCCAGGTCTCTCAACTTTGTGGGTTTTGAAAAATTGGGACAACAGCCCCATCCTTCTTAAATCAAGCAGGTTAGGAAAGCCACTAGGGAGATTTGTTTTCGGATTTGAGACCCACTCCAAGAGGATGGGCTCAGAGCCCAGCAGACAATGAAAAATCATCTCTCTCGCTCTACCCACTAACGATTGGTGCGCAGAACTCCTGCTCTCTATCAACCTCCCGGCTCCAGCCTGCTAAGAGGGCCCTCTATTTTGCATGCGACTGCACAGAAGCAATTTACTTTCTCATTGGAAATGGTGATGCCGAGAGCGCGGAGCCGTGTCACACATGGAGGAGCCACCACTGTAGGGAACAGAAGCTCCATCCAGCTTGGCTTAGCTGCCATCTTTCAGGCTGCCGTGATAGCAGCAAGAGTGGTGCGTACCCAATCCCTGTCTCAAGCAGGATTGAGAGGGTCTCAAATCCCTGCCTTCTTAGAGAGAATAATGGCCAGGGTTCATGGGGGAGAAAAGGAGGGGGACCTTTCTCTTGAAACTGCGACTTTGGGGCTCCTTAAAGATGGATTAGCATTTCAGAGATTTATTCCATTTCTTGGGTAGAGAAGCTGACTCACAGATACTATAAGTTTGGGTGTGATAGTTTAGAGCTGAATCTGTGTCCTTAAGCAGAATCTCAAACCAGTAATTTAGAGAAGGCATAATGAGTACTGTGATAACCCCCAAAACTCAGTAAATAATGAAGTCACACCCCCTCGTATCTGAGAGTCAAGCATCTAACACCCTCAGCCATCCAGAGCATCTGAAAACACGCAAGTGTCCTTAGGAGTTACCCTGCCCAGGCAGGAATTTAAAAGCCAGAAAGAGCCTTAAAGGGCAGGTTACAGAAAGCAGGACATGGTTGGTGAGTTTGCAATGAAAGGAGCTCCTTCATAGGTAAGCACTGGCTCTAAAAATCAAATACCATTAAGAGCAAAAAGAAGGTGGGAGGGGATGAGACACACAAAAACCAAATCCTAGAGAATCACGCTAACTGTAGCAGTTTGTCTGATACCTATATGGGAGCCACATGTGCAAGCCACATGTGTAATTTTAAAATTCCTAGTAGCCACACTAAAAATGGGAACTAAACATTTTTAAATTATTGATATTTTGATATTTTTTATATTAGGTCTCCAAAATTCAGAACGTATTTTACATTTAGAGCCCACTTTGGGCTAGCCACACTTCAAATGCTCGATAGCCAAATGTGGCTAGTGGCTAAATGTATTGGTAGGCAATTCTTAGTCATGTGCTGAAGGGAATTACAAAGAGTGACATAAGGACGTTCATTGTAACATTGCTTGCAAGCAGTGAAAATTTTTAAACAATCTAAATGTTCAACAAAATGGGACTAAATTATTTAACTTTATTACATTAAGTAATGAAACACAAAGCAGCAATTAAAATGAATAAATTGAGTCTAAATTGATCATCATGATATTACTCCAAAACATAATGCTGAATGACAAAAGCAATCTGCAGAATCATGCATGCAGTGTGCCATTTAGGTAAAGTTTTAGAAGTTGCTTTTTGAAACAAAAATATTTAATGCAGTAAAAATATAATTTCAGACAGAAGGAATATGTACTAACTTTGAAAATGTTCTGGGGGGAAAGGAAGGAAGGAAGGAAGGAAGGAAGGAAGGAAGGAAGGAAGGAAGGAAGGAAGGAAGGAAGGAGAAAGAAAAAGGGTATTGAGAAAGCTACAAGGATTTCTCCATGGAATATGTATTTTAAAAATAATCTGGCACACTCATAACAAAATGTTGATTTTGTTAACTCTCAGTGGTAGGTGCAAAAATTGTTCCTTAAATTATTCTTGGTTCTTTTCTGCACGCTTGATATATTTCATGAGAGAAGGAAATAGGGAGGGAAGAAAAAAGCAGACACATAATCACAACAGAAAGAAAACAGAAGGACATACATAGTCTGAACAAGCTAGCACAGGATTAGGAGTTATATTCATTCTATCTGCCTCCTACAGACAGGGCAACCCATTTGACATTGACTAGTGGTGTGTTTGTTGCACCCCTTCCAAATGAATGTGCTGCAAGACATTCAGAGATGCTCATAGTTGTGAATCTAGTGAAAAAGAACATTCTCTTGTTTTCCACACACTCCATCAAGGCAGAAGAACATTTGTTTTTACTTAAAAGAATTACTCTAAAATGTTTACACAGAACTTTTAGTACATAAAAGGGTTAACCTTCACCCTTCTGAAACCCAGGCTAAGCTGATCCTCTATTTGACAATAATGGATAACTAATGAGTTAGCTTTTCTTACAGCCCACACAGCCAAGCCTCCTTTTATCACATCCTTTACCTCCTTGTCCATAACTTTGAATTTGGTACATCTCCTGGTCCACATGCACCCGGCTCTGCCATATATGGCAGATCTGTTTGTTCTCTCTCTCTCTCTCCCTCTCCCATCTCCCCTCTCCCCTCTCCCCTTGATTCTGCCTCTTTTTCTCCCTTCTAAGGATGTGTATTTGGTGTCCTCCACAAACGAGAAGAATTTACTGCCCTTCATTTCTTTCCAGTCATTTATTACAGTTATATCAAAACACTAAACTCACAAGGTCCCTACTTTTAGCACTTCTCTAACCAGGAGGTACCCATTTAAGCCTAAATTCATTTATTGTCTCTGTGCCCAGTTCTTTACTTAGATAAAAACAGCTTCCTAAGTTCTAAGGAAACAGCTTCCAATGTTAAAAAATGATCAGAGATTTATTGTTGAGTGGGGTTTTTTTAAGCTTAAGCAATTACCTGTATCACATGCACACAACTTTTAACACCCTCTCCGAAAAGGAGGGAGGAGAAAAATATATGTAGATATGATTGTGAGGCACAAGCTCTCATTCTAGAAACTCATATCCCAATCTAATCATTTATTTTACACTCTCTGGTGAATCTAGGTGTTCTAGGTGTTCAAGAAAGACCGGCCAGCCTAAGTTTCCCAGGGCCTCTCAGACTTTCTAATGGGTGGTTATTTCTAGCCTGAATTCCCCTGCTTTCAATGGGAGGTTTGGCACCACAGAGAAAGAGCTCCGTTTCCTTAAAAAACAAAACAAAAAAACAAACAAACAAAAACAAAAACAATTCTTACGCTCCTGGGTTAAAAATTTTTTTAGATAAATTCCTGTTATTTAATAAAAATTTCAAATAATTGGCATAGATCACAAAGAAGTGTTTATTTTCATGAAGATTAGCATTTTAGCTATTCACAAACAAACGATTGGAAAGGAAGGGGCAAAAATATTTAATTTTTCACCAGCCAACCATGCATTTTTAAACAATGTTCTAACATCTTAAAAATCATGTGATTCTATGAAAGCTCGTTCAACTCATGGGTATCATTTATACACATGTTAGTACTACAGAAATAAAAGCTGAGATGCTCCAGACACCCTGCATTGATTTGAAAAACAAAAAGCAGATATCGCCATTTAAGTGGCTCTTAAGACAATTCAAGTATAGATGCAACAGAATTTCATCTTTCCCCTAGAAGCAAGTCAGGCTGAGACAGCAGAAAGAGAAATGTCCTGCCTGACTATTTCAGTCCTTTCTGACTCTGAGCGAAAACTGATTATCTTTACTTAGCGCCTGCAGAAAGAAAGACCTTGTCTTCAAAGACAAGGGGCTTATTCACCTACAAACACTTTTGGGGGTCCGCAGGCAAAACACAAACTGTACTTTAGAATAAAAATGCTAAGTCCCTTCCTAAAAATCTTCTAAAGCAAACTCTAGTTGAATAGCGGGTAGATTTGTTTGCTACCATTACTATAAATGAATCTGTGAGTTCATCCTTTCTTCTCTCCTCCCTTGCCCTCTTCAGATCTCTTCTCTTTCATGCCCTATTTTCAGATAGTATTCCGTTGAAGTCATGCCTCCAGTACATAGCAACATACTTTTGTCTTTGGCGCCCTCTTATGGTCACTTTGTTATTGTAACAGCATGTTGCAGCACTTTCCTGAGGAGTAAATTCCCAGTAAGGAATTCTGCCATTTTAAGATTGAAAGCCATGAACAAACTCAGGTGGCTTTGTTTCAAAGAATGCCAATAAACTGCTGATACAACTAGTCAAGTACAAAAGCCCAAACCCAACCAGGCCCAAGGGATCTTCCACTATCTTAGGTTTCTTCAGAGGCCTCCATCCTTGGCTTGCAGATGGCCACCTTCTCACTGTCTTTACATGGTCTTCCCTTTATATGTCTCTGTCCTAATTTCATTTTAAAGGGACACCAGTCATATTGGGTTGGGGATTCATCTTAATGGTCTCCTTTTAACTTTAAAGGCCCTATAGCCACACACAGTCACATTCTGAGGTACTAAGGGTTAAGATTCAACATGCAAATTTGAGGGGGAAGGGGAAAATAATTCAGCCCATAACAGTTATTTAGTAAACTAAACAAATGAAAAAAAAATAAAGTATGATTCACTCAAGAAAAAAATAAAAGTTGTAGCAGAAATAATCATAGTAGACTCTGGTCAGCAGCAAACAATATTTACATGTGTTATAATATAAACACTTACTAAATTTTAAACAAAGTTTATACTAGTAAGAGAATGAAGGGCAGTGATAATGTAGGAGATGGAGAGAGTGAAGACCAAGAGGGTAAAATACTCAGCCACCATAAAGGAAAGTTAATAGATAATATGCAAAACATGTTACTCAAGAAAAAGTAGAACAAGATGGTTTACAAATATGGAGGCAAACACTCAAACAGCTCACGTGGTTGAAAATCGTTGGATTTGGTGAGAAGGAACCAGAGGTTGGTGGGCTGGAAAAAAGAACTATTAAATTTTATAAGCTTTTTGCACTACTTAATGTTTTAATTGTGAAGATATCACAATGTTTAAAATAATTTTTAGAAGTATACCTTATAAATGACTCAAATTTTAACAATTAGGGGAGTTTACCGACACGGGCTCATGCTACTGTGCTATTTTGTGTGCAAAATTCTAAAGAATCTTCTCTCACCTCCATTTAATTGAAAAACATTCTATGTTGCAAAAACAGCAATTTAAAATCGTTTGCCACTTGAAACTACTTATTTGTATAGATTGGAATTTTTTCAATATTTGCAGCCAAAACAAAATTTAGAAATGAACCAGTTCTGAGATTATAAAGACACAGTAAGCATCCAGAACCTGATTTCAAATGTATAAGCTTGTAAAAATTGACTCATTATTTTCATTAACTTTATAAGTGATGTTTTGTATTTTTTCTAATAAAAATGTATTCTGATAAAATGCTGTTTCTGCTCTTTGGTTAAAAAATAATTTTTTTCAGAGAAGGGGAGGAAAGACATTTAGGAAGGCTGATTCTATCTGTGAGCCCCTTTTCCCTTTGTCTACTTCAGATTCTCTATATGAATTGGAACTTCCAAGCCTTTCATCACTGCAACAGGGATGCTAGTTAGTGGGGATTGTGGGAGGGGATAGTCCTGGGAGTCCACTATCTAAGCCAAAGACACCCTGTAATTGTCCATCTTTCCTCCTAGTTTTGGTAAGTCATACAGCTTTTAAATTCCAAGCTTTTGGTGCCCATTTTTACATAAGTGATACAATGAATGATCTTTTCAGCTCCTTTATAATACTCACATGCAAATATAAAGGCAAGACACTAACTCAAGATCAGCTGGATACAAATTTTTGTTCTTCATAGAATTATGCTCAGACAGTTCTTAAAATCTTAGTAGCAAAACCAGGTAATAACTTTATGCTGATGTGAAGGGAAAGCATCTTTGAAGATTTTCTAATCAAAGCTGCTGTTCAGCTCCAAGTTGATTTTTGAAGTTTTTGGAGCTCAGAATGATCAAGCTATTTCCTATGTGTTTCTATCGTTACTTGTTTACTGAGGAAATAGGATAGAGGATTATACATGTCTGCGATCTTGCTCTTTCCTTAGTTTAACACTAGACCCAAAATTTTTAAAAACAAAAGCTCCATTAATGTGACATTTTGTTTATATAAAAGGGCTAAGTTTTCAGAACTACTGTACTGAAAAATTTTAATGTCTTCCCAGATGACCAGTATTCACCTCTGGATGTTTTCACCTGGTGACTAGTAGTACCATCATCACTGTCCATATTTATTCTCCTTATGGCATACAAACAGCGGTAAGTTGCCTTGGGCACAAGAAAAAACTCTTGTTTCAATTTTCTTACACATTCAAAGGCCACAGAGACGATGCACCTGAAATATGTGAGGAAAGCACACATGAAGAAAACCAGCTCTGTCTAAATCACTTGCCACTCAACTTCCAACAATAGCAAAAATAAATAGGTGGAACTACAGCAAAATAAAAAGGCTTCTGCAAAGAAACCATCAACAAAATGAAAATTCAACCTACAGAATAGGAGAAAATTTTAGGAAACAGTATATTAGATAATGGTGTTAATATCCAAAATCTATAAGAAACTCATACAACTCAATAGCAAAAATAAAATAAAATAAAATAAAATAAAATAAAGGCATTCAATTAAAAAATGGACAGAGGACCTAAATAGTCAGGTTTTCAAAGAAGACATACAAATGACCATCAGCTACATGAAAAAATGCTGAACATCACATCAGGGAAATGGAAATCAGAACCTCATGAGATGTTATTTCACACCTGTTGGAATGGCTATTATCAAAAAGACAAGGATAACAAGTGTTGGCGAGGATGTGGAATTGTGTCCTGTTGGTGAAAATGTAAATTGGTGAAGACACTGTGAAAAACAGCATGGAAGCTCATCAAAATATTAAAAATAGACCTACCCTATGGTCCTGAAATCACACTTCTGGATATGTTCCCAAAAGAAATAAAAATAACTATCTTGATATCTGTACTCTCATGCTTGATATAGCATTATTGACAATAGTCAGGATATATGGAAACAACCTAAATGTCCATCAATAGATGACTGGATGAAGATAATATTATATATATTATGTACACATATACATATATAATGAAACATTCAGCCATTTGTGACATGGATGAACCTTTATGCTATTGAAATAGAACATTATGCTAAATGAAATAAGTCAGACAGAGGATGACAAATAGCATAGGATCTCACTTGTATGTGTAATCTAAAAAAGCCAAACTAATAGAAACAAATAGTAGAATGGTGGTCTTTAGGAATAAACTTAACAAAAAAAAGTGGAAGACCTATACACTGAAAATTACAAAGCATTATGAAAAGAGATTGAAAAAGATGTAACAAAATGGAAAAATATCCTGTGTTCATGGATTGGAAGAATCAACATAGTCAAAATGACCATCTTACTTAAAGCAATATACAGATTTAATGCAATCCCCATCAAATCTCAATGTCACTTTTTAAAGAAATAGAACAAGAAATCATCAGATTTTTATGGAACCACAAAAGAGCCTGAATATACAAGGCAATTCTAAGAGGGGAAAAACGAAACTGGAGATATCTCTCTCCAGATTTGAAATGAACCTGGTTTCAAATTACACTAGAGAGCTATGATAATTAAACCATAAAGTATATGTGTGTGTGTGTGTGTGTGTGTGTGTGTGTGTGTGTGTGTGTGTGT